>JAUMIR010000001.1:288326186-288953686 GCA_030847615.1 Gambelia wislizenii | reverse complement strand
TAACTTTGCTGCAGCCAGTAGGCAGCATGTTGTGGGTCACGAGCCAGTGGTGACCATGGCTAGAATTGGCAGTGGATAGGGCCTGGAATTTTCCTCCTTTACCTCCCAAATGCAGACAGAAACACAGACAATTCCCTCACAAATTCTCAAGCATCCATAAACACATGCAGCCTCACTCCTTGCCCCCACCATAACCCTTCCTTCATATCAAACTGAATCTGGAGGGTAAGGAGGCAATTGTACCAGTTGGGGTGAGGGAGAATTAAAGGCTGCATAAGCCATAGCCTATGCGAGCAGTGGACAAAAGTGAGCATCTCAAGTCACTGTGGGGAAGAATGAATGTGCACTTTGTACAACAGGGGGGCAATTAAGGTGTTGGAAGCCCATAAAATGACTATTTTTCAAAGAACTGTATAGCCTTGAAGGGGATGAAGTCTGATACACATGTAGGAGGGAAGTGTCAAATAGTTATACAGTGTGATTTGAGTATTCATGAGCTTTGATCAATGACACAACTTGGTTTCCTTGACCGTGACCTGCTCTGGGTGAAAGACAGGGAGAGTGCTGTTCTGTTTGTCCTCTTGTATCTCTCAGCAGCTTCTGTGGACCATGGTATCCTGTTGGACTGGTGCCATCAGATGAGAGTAGGAGGCATTATGTTACCATGGTTCTGCTCCAACCTAGAGGGCTGATTCCAGAAAGTGGCACTGCAAGACTTCTGTTCAACCCTGTGACCATTTGGCCCAATGGTTATTATATGCCCCTGCTGTTTAATACCTATGTGAAACTTTGGAGTGAAGTCATTAGGAGTTTGGAATCTGGGTGCCATCAGTCTGAAGATGACACTCAACTTTAATTTTCCTTGTTGTTAGAGGCAGCTGAGCTACTGAAGCATGTTGGACCTGTAACTGGATGCTGATATTTTAAATTGTTTAAAATTTGATGAGGGCCAAGAAACTGAAATTCAATTCTGGCAATACAGAACTAGCAATACAGAATTTGTGGGATTGGTAGTTTCCAGATCTGAGAACTGGGTAGGTGACCTACCTTGGATTGGGGGGAGGGTCCAAAAATATTCCTCCCAAAATGGTTGAAAAACATGGTTATTCAGTATCAGAAATCCCTGATGCAGAGAATCCTGGATTGATGAGAATTTTCACAGGGCATGACTTATTTTGCACACAATTCACACGTGCTTTTTTGGAGGGGCAAGAAGCCACATTTCTACACAGAAATGCTACTTTCTATGCAAAAAAGAAAAAGAAGAAAAAACCTAACACACATACAAATTTTGTGCAGAAAACACCCCTAACTACAGCATTTTCTGCACCAGAAACAGCATTTTAAATACTATTTATATGCAGAAATATTATTTTTTTGCATGAAATATGTTTTCTGCATAAAAATTTGTCAGGTATGCATCGAATAAGTCCTGACCTGCAAATAGTCATGAAAAATTGCAGTTTTTAGAAATTTTCTTGCAGTGAGAGGAATATCGTAGAAATTACTTATTGCTTCCTTCAAGAATGAAATTAGCAAAGAATTACATCCTTACGGTAGATGGGATCACAGTTCCTCTGAAGCAACAGGTGTGTAGCTTAAGAGAATTCATGGATCCATTTCTTACTTGAGGTCCAAGTGGATGCTGTGGCTCACACTTCTGAGGGCTTGCTTAAACTGGCCCACAAGCTACAGCCCTTCCTGGGATAATCTGGGTTCAGTAGTTTGTTGTTGTTGCGTACCTTCAAGTCATTTCTGACTTATGGTGACACTAAGATTGACCTATCACAGGGGTTTCTGGGCAGGATTTGTTCAGAGGGGATTTGCCTTTGCCTCCCTCTGAGGCTGTGAGAGTATGATTTGTGCAAAGGATTTCCATGGCCAAGTGGGGATTTGAATCCTGGTCTCCAGGATCATAGTTCAATGCTCAAACCAGTATACCGCCCTGGCTCTCAATAGTTGATGCACTCCTAATTTCCTGGTCAGACTACTGCAATGTGGTGTAGGTAGGACTACCTTGAAGATAACACAGAGACTGCAAGTAATGCAATATTGCTAGATTGCTGACAGGAGCACCTTACAGAAACCATATGACATGGATTTGAAAGGAACCACACTGACTGAGAATGTACTTCCCATCCATAGTCAAGGTACTATGATAACATTTAAAGCCCTCTGTGGCCTGGGTTTTCAGTACCTGAAGGAACACTTCTTGCTATATCAAGAAAGAGCAGCACTTCAGATGTTGGATGACTACTCACAGCTTCTCAGCCCCCCCTGCCCTCGAAAAGCCCCATCACCGCTTTGGGAAGGGCTGGGGGGGGTGGCGGGCAGGCAGTGGGCAGGCTTTTCAGCCCCCCCTGCCCTCGAAAATCCCCATCACCGCTTTGGGAAGGGCCGGGGGGGTGGCGGGCAGGCAGCGGGCAGGCTTCTCAGCCATCTCAGCTTGAAAAGCCCCATCACTGCTCTGGGAAGGGCGGGGGTGGCTGAAAAATGCCTTTGCCCCAAACTCCCCGCTCTCCCAGGGCTTGGCTCTCCACCCCAAATGGAGCCAAGCCCCAGGATAGTGGGAAGTTGGGCATGCACTTTTCTTGGGGAGTGCTCCATTTCAATCGGCTCCCTTCCCTTGTGCGCGAGGGAGAGTAGCTGATTTAAATGGGGGCGTTTGCTGAGCAAACAGCGAATAGGTGGAACCACTAAAGTGAAAGCCACAAATGTGGAGGGGCAACTGTATATTTATGTCTGCAGATGTGCGCGTACACACAGAGTGTGTTAGTTTTCTAGTGCAGGCACTTCTGTAGTCAACAGAGCACACACATACCCCTCCCACACATCAGGGACATATGGCTAAGGGAAACCCTGACTTTTCTCAAGTACATAGAAATATTTAATTAAAAACCAGCCAACCCTCAAGGCAGCCCAATGAGGCATAAGCATGCTCAGTGGCTGGGGAATTCTGTCTGACCTTGGGGAAAAGAAATGGAGATCCTGGTGGTGGGAGGGTTATAATAATAATATTGTGAAGGCAGAAGCCCTCTAAACTGTAGCACTTTGTTGTGGGTCCTATTTGCATGTTGAGAATCTATAAAGGAGATGTATCATCCTAGCTCTATGCTACATTATTTGCTTTAGACTATTTTGAATGGGGAAAATGCAATGAAATATGCAAAGCAACAGGCAAAATGCTTAGGGGAAAAATACTTTGGGGACTATAATTCCAAGAATCCCCCCAGAACATGGCTGGCAGTGCTAGCATGCTGGTGGTGGACTATGGGAACTGTAATCCAGAAAGCAATGTTTCTAAGTAGCAAGGTAAGTTGCACAGACAGTTGTCTAATGCTTACTGAAAAAAGCAACAAAATTCTCACAAGTGATCAATATGAATCATAAACCAGGACACTAGTGCCACCATAAGAATGACAGAGATAATTTGCAGCATCTGCCACTTGGTTATGTCAAATTTCTCATGTGAACTTGTGACCTTATGACTTTTGGGTCACACACCTGACCAAGGGGAAAAGGAAACACATCTAGCATGCTGCAACTCTCCTGCTTGTTCCATTCTTCCCACACAACTTCCCAGGAAAGACTGCCAAGCCAAAGACTGCCAGTGCCACTAAGCTATTTCTTTTCACACCATGTACAGTTGTCCCTCCACATTCACGAGGGTTAGGGCCATGAGACCCCTGTGAATGTGAAAAATCCGCGAATAAAAACTAGGTCACACCACCGCCCTCCCTCCCCTCCAGGAGCAGCGACAGGGCTTGCCAAGCCTTGCCAAGCCTCGTCGCTACTTCCTCGCACCCTCTCCCACCCACCCCCCAGGAGCTGTGATGGAGATAGCCGATCCTCATCGCTGCTTCCTCCCACCCACTCCCACCCCCCTCGGAACAGTTTTTTGGATGGCGGGGGGGGGGCGCTCCCAAAACCGCGAATAGTCAAAACCGCAAATCTTAAAGCCGCGAATGTGGAGGGGCAACTGTAGTCAGATTCAAGTCTGCTAGCTTGCTAGGAAGCCATTCAATTCTATGGGGGGAAAATTAAGCTGCTTGGAATACTGAGAGAATGGGAAGTTTAGAGATGCAGAAGAAAGTGTGGTAAGGCTGTTCTTGGCATGTTTGATCCTACATATTGAGCCAACAGCTAAAGCAAGGTGGGGCCCATGTGGCTCTCCAGTACTGTTGGGCTGCAGGTTGTGATCTCGCAGCATTAGCTAGGCTGGCTAAGGCTGATGGCTGTTACAGTCCAACAACCTCTTGAATACATGTGGCCCATCCCAAGTGAAAAAATTACTGATCTTCTCTGTCCCAGCTCCCTTCCATTATGTGAAGGGTAGGAATCCTGAGGCCCACCCAATGTTTCTGGAGTTCAGCTCTCAACATCCCTCACTATTGGTTATGATGGACAGGGGGTGCTTAGACTTAGACAGTCCAACAACATCTGGAGGGTTGCATGATTCCCACCCATCTTACACAAAAGGAAGACACACTTCAAGACTATCAGAGACACTAGCCTACAAGCAGCTTTTAACCATATATAAATTTTGGTGTATTAATGGCATTTATTTTCTTTATTATTATTTATTAGTTACATTTTATTATTTGCTCCATTTTTCACCCAAGGATAAAATCAACAACCATGTGAGGTAGATCAGGATGAGAGAGAGAACGACTGACCTAAAATCACCCAGTGAGTTTCACGGTTCAGTGCAGACTTGAACCTAAACCACTCACATCCCAGTCTAATACTCTGAGGACTTTTTTCAGATGCTCAAAAATAAATAAATAAATAAACAAAACAAAACAAAACAAAAACAAAAACAAAAACTAAAACAAAAAAACCCACAGAGGTCAGGAGGAGGACGGCGCTGTCCTGCTTCCATCAATTGATTTCGCATGACGCCGTTCTCCTCCCGTCCTTCATTCATGCTTCCTCAGTGCTGGAGGAACGAGAAAGGCATCGCTTTTCATTGACGGAAACTTCCATCAATGAAAAGCAGTGCCTTTCTCATCCCTCCAGTATGGAGGAAGCACAGAGGAAGGATGGGAGGAGGATGGAGTATGCAAAATAGATTGCTGGAAGCGAAACCACACAGTCCTCCTCCTGACCTCCACAGGGGATTTGTAGAGCATCTGAAAATCTAATACAATACACTGGTTCTACCATTCAAAATGATCGACACCAGTAGTCATCAGTGGTGGTCTGTGGGCCAGTGCTGGTTCATGAACTACTGACTGCCAGTATGCAGCAAGTTTCAAAGAAAGAGAAAAAAACACCAAACAAACCCCAAAGCCAACTACTGCCCACCACCACCACACTGGACAGTTTAAGAAGCATGAGTCTACATTATTCACAAGGAGTCACATATCTATGAGTTGCACCTCAGGATGGGCAAATCTCATAGTTTCACTTTCTTGCACATTTGAGTTTTATAACTACTGATAAATTCTACTTAGAAATGAACTGAAATAAAATGATCACCCATCCCTAGTTGTGTCCATAATACCTCTCCACTAGCAGAAAGGACATTGTGGGCTGAACAGATTCCTCCCCACTCCCCCTTATCACAGTCCAGCCACTTCAGATCTACTGTAGAAGATTGGGAGACCCTGCAGAGCAGATTTGGATTGGGTGAGTGGGGTACATGAAGGCAAAGAGCAGGGAGAAGTCCTGTTGTATGAGTGGAAGGCTGCTTATGTGACACTGGATGTAGCCCAATAGTTGAATGTGATATATCTCATGAAAAAACGTCTGTTAGGACTTCAAAATAAGCGCAAGCAGCCCTACAGATCTGATTAAAGTGGACAACATCCCCACTTATTTTTCCACATATCTAAACAATGAACCAGTTTGGCATAGTAGCTTGAGTGTTGGACTACAACTCTGGAGACCAGGGTTCAAATCCCTGCTGGGTCATGGAAACCCACTGGATGACCTTGGCAAGTCATACTCAGCCCTCAGAAAACCCTGTGACAAGGTCATATTAGGGTCTCCTAAGTCAAGGCATACAGCAACAACAACAAACATTGTTAATATGACATCAGAACGGGGAGAAAAAGCTATTTTAAAAACCCAATGTACATTTCTTCCCATGGGATTTTGTTTTTACATTTAGATGTCGGAGATGCAAATGTCCCTTGTAGCTCTCTGAGCAAAACACCTTTTGTTTAAATAACATTTGCATCTGGTTGGTTGGTTGTTGTTTTCTAAATGGATTCTCTGCAGAGAATTTCTGAAATGGATGAAACCAAAGCACTGCCATTCCCAAAGGTTAGCAAAGATCCCCAAGATGGCAGGAGCAAGTATGTAATTATTTACGTTATGACAGACAGGTAGCATGGACCACCCTGATGCTTTTGTTATGCTTCTTCATTGCCCTCATCATCATTCATGCAGCACCTGGGAACCATAAAGAAGAAGAGAGGCCCTTGATTGGGAGCAAAGCTTTACAAACCTAGCAGGCAGAGAGAGGGCAAAACAATGCACCATGGCTGAATAGAAAGAAACAACACTACGATGCTGCCCAGATTTTGCAAGTAGGTCATATGAAAGTACAGGCTTATGGATGATTAAGTTTCAGATCTTTCAGTGATAGATCGTGATGGGGCAGCTGGAGAGGACAGAGCTCTCTTCTGAGTGGCCGTGGAAGTATCTTTGCAATTGATTAGTGCTACTGCTTGACATTTTTGTGAAACTGGAGGCTGTGTTCACCTCCCCTTTTCCTCCAAATCAGTATCAATCTGTCAACACCATCAGCAGTGTGGCAGTGGCAGATCGAATAAAATTCAGCCCTCAAATTATAGGGGTGGGATAGCGGTGGTTAATGGTTTCCCTATTAATTAATTTCTATGCTCATACATGCCAACACTTAGTTAAAATGGTGGAGGAGGTCAGTTAGGATTCCCCCCATCACCCTGCAACATCCCTCAACAGCAAAAACCTCCCCAAATTGTGGCTTTTTCAGCCCAAACTAGAAGTGGTATCATTTTGGCCACATCATGTCCCTGTGGCCTGCTAGAAGGGTATGAGGAGAAAAACTGGCCCCAACTTTAGAAGAGTTATCCACTTTGCTCTAGGAAAAAGAATGCCGTTTTACAGACATGTTTCTGAATAGTCTTCATCATTCTCTACTACCACCCCCTCCCCCATGCTCCAGAACAACATAATGTCCAGCACATTGTGGGGAATACAAAACAGTGGCCAACCTTCAGCAAAGTTACTACTACTGTTGCTGGCTGTGAGGAGGGAAAAACACTCTTAGGGAAATAGTCGCTGCTGTTTTACCAGACTCCTCTGCATTTCGTAAGTACAAAGGGCTCTTTTGGTCCCCATTCCTTTGCCCACCAATAGGGTGGAAAATTTCAGCAGGCTGCTTACACACTCTAGTTCCACAAGCCTCTCTGCCTGTGAGAGAATCTCCCAAGACATTTTCCTACCTGAGGCAAAGATGCACACCTTCCACTATTTCCAGGTTGAAAACTGGGGTGCATGTCGCAAAGCTACATCAGAGTGTGGCCAAGGTGACAAAAGCAGTACCAGTTGTAGTAGTAGTGTGCCTTCAAGTCATTTCTGACCTATGGTGACCTTAACGCAAACCTATCATGGGGTTTTTTGAGTCTGAGAGCATGTGACTTGCCCAAGGTTATTAATGAGAAAAAAACAAACAAGCTAGGAGAGGCTGTAGAAAAGTGGGCCCTTGGTATCCATTGAGGTTTGGTTCCAGGACCCCCAGGGGATACCAAAATCCATGGATGCCAAAGTCCCATTATTTACAATGCTGTGATAAAATGCTGTCCCTTATTTAAAATGGCAAAATAATGGTTTGCTTTTTGGAATTATCTTTTTTTTGGGGGGGGTATTTTAAAGCTGTGGGTGGTGCAATCTGCGGATGCCAAATCCGTGGATACAGAGGGCCGACTGTACTTTGTCCCCCCACCCCACCGAGCCTCCTGAGAAGGGCAAGACTCCATCCCCTCCTCTCCTACTCTCACCTGCTGAGTTAACTAAGGGCTGGTCTAGACAAGGGAATAAAATTGTGATTTGTTCCGAGGGAATAAAATGTGAATTGGTCAGCAGAAACACCAATTTGCAGCAGCTTTCATCTGTCTCAATGACTTTTTCACAAAATCGTTGGTGTGTGAAGCTCTCCGTGTTTGCTGTTCACATGGAGACATGCCAGCAAATCAAGATGGTGGCCATGAGTGAATTATTCATGGTTTTGTACTCCCCAACTTGCCTCCGCCAAGCAATATTAAAATAAATAAATATATCAAAGGTACAGAAGAGTGATCTTCTGCTTAAATAATGAAAAAACAAAGGAAAGAAAGCCTGTTTCATCGCCTCAGCACGCGCTTGCTATGACGACAGTCCAACATGGCAGATCTGCAACCTGCCATCTTAGGAAGCGCCACCCCCTGTGCATGTCTGACCAATCAGCTATCCTGTTCAGCAATATGCTGTGATGTGATTTGATTGTCCTAATATGCAGGGGTGCACATTTCCTCCTCAGTTGTCAAAAAACTCGGGGAAATTCCCAGACGCTTTTGCTGTGGACTTTCCCTGACCTTTGCTCCCCTTCCCTCTGAAAAGGATGGAACGCTGCGGGATCCTATTTGGACACACGGAATTCCATGAGGATTTATTTCACAGTCTGGACTACCCTTACATGTTACATGTAGACATGCAAATTTAGAAAGAATTGCTATCATAAAAATGGACATACAATACATTTCACCATGAAGGGGAAGGTTGTGACCAAGATCCCATTCACACTAGACAATTAGCGCTATTATTCCACTTTAATTGCCATGGTTTCATCCTATGGAATCCTAGGATTGGCAGTTTAGGGAGGGGGCATTTTAGAGCTTCTCTGGCACTTCACCAAACTACAAACCCCAGGATTTCATAGAATGCAGCTATGGCAGTAAAAGTGGAATCATAGCACTGTAACTGTACAGTATGAAATGGCTCCCAGGACTTCCAAGTGTAAGAGAGGTGGATATCTTCAAACAAAAGAATGTTTTTATTTCTCATCAGCAGCCAGTTGACTGCTGAAGACATCAAGTGACTACAGTTATAAACAGTTAACAGGACAGATCTAATAGGCACTCACACCAAAAACTTTTGCACGTGCATTGATCACACTGTTCTTGTTAAAAAGAGGTATACAAAAAAGGAACCACAACCAATGTTCTTAAAATACTCTGTAATGAGATGCAATGCTGAACTGTAATTCTAAAATGTGAACAACAATACTGATTTAAAGAATAACAATGTTTTAAAAATAGGAAAAGATTATTCTGTGTGCCGCATGAGGTTTTTTGTTTTTGTTTTGCACTTTAAATAAATTCAAGAGTGGGCCTTTAAATAGTACTGAAAAAACTGCTCCCCACTGAAGTCTGCCCCTCCAAATAAATGTGAAGTGGCACAGGCTATCATTATTACTGACTTGAATAAAAGTAATCTTCTTTGTGGGGAATGCATGCCTGCATATGAAGCCTATGTAAAAAAGAATAGAAGTTACCTGCTGTCATGTGGAAGTGAACAGTATGAGCTGAGAATTCCCCCATGAAATCTTCTCTCTGCCACAAGCATATTAGCTGGGGCAGAGCTAAGCTGGTCTGGGGAGAGCACCTGAGTCACTAGCCAAGCATGGCTGCTGCCTGCTCTGCTCTCCCAGCCCCTGCCATAGAAGGGGCTCTCACTGAACAAATCTTGCCATGAAAACCCAAAGATAGGTTTCCTTTAGGGTCACCATATGTTGGAAACAAGTTGATGGCACACAGCAACAACAAGGAATATAGCAACCAGCAGTGCATACACTGACCACAAAACCTAGTGTAGATAAGGTTTGCCAATGCAGAAAACAGTGCTATTTAGCTCAGACTGATTCAGACAATACTTAATGCCACTCAGGTCATATTTCAAGTTGAATTTCAGAAATCCTAAACTCCATGCCTATCACCCAAAATGAACAAAACAGCTAAAAGTACTCAAATACCCAGCATTCTTGTAGCAAGTACCAAGTGCTCAGTTCTCATAGATGTCATAAAAAACTTAACATTTCTGCTCTTGGAAAAAGGCACTGAATGCAGGCTTTGTCCTGTGATATATTACCTTAACATTCCTCCCTTAAAGCACTAGGATTAGAGAGTCCTGTAAAAAACCCTTTGAATATAAACTAGAGCAGTCAGTCAAAAAAGCCCCATCTTTCTCCCCCTTATATCTTCCTTATGTAGGGTGGCTGGGAGGACATTTTGGGAGACATACTGTGTCATTTCCAATCAAAAGTGCTAACAAAGCTTCAGAGTCAAATCTGGCCCTCTTTGGACAAATCCTGTTTCGGTTTGGTATACTCTTACTAGTAAAAAGTACTATGTAAATAAGGGTGGGATTCTGCGGTGTGGGAGAATCTTCACCTCTGTGGTGTAAGGTCAACCATCTAAGAGAAGAAAACTCTAATCAAACCTATGACCCGAGGACCTTGTTGCTACCGTCCATGCTTGCAAGGCCACAGCAGATGAACCTTTGGTTTAAAGGGTGAGGCCAGTTCTGTGCACGCTGCACTCCACCAGAAAAATCAAATTGCAGATAAATCAAATTCCGAAAAAGCCCTGTAGTAATACGTGAGGGACGAAACAGCAGGTGTAAAGATGCACTGGAAGCCGCAGACCCAACCCTGCATGCAGGCGGTTCAGGACTTTGGTCGCTTGAGGCTGACCCGGGAGATGACAATCTTGTTCGGCAGCATCCTGAACGACAAAGCAGCCTTTTTTAAGGATCTCAGATTGGCTTTTTCAGTCATCAGCGCGCTTGCAGAAAGCGTGGGATGAATCCTTCCTGAATCTTTGTTTGTGAAGAAAAGCCAGAGAGGGGAGCTTCACCACCCCATTTGGGGCTAAAAATGAGTCAAAGATTGCAATTTCTGTTTGTAATGTCCAGATTTCCTGAAGGCCCCAAGAGCAACAATTGACCTTTTAGGGGTTATCTTTGCCCAATGTCTTGTGCGGGAGGTATTACTGGGGGATTGGGGCACCTAATTTCTGAGACTGAAATCCTATCTACACTTATTCAAAAGTAAGTTCCATGCACCATTATGGGGTTACTTCTGCACAGCCATACATAGGCTTGCCCTTTTAGTAGAGTATTGTTATTAAATAAAGTATCTTGAGAAACCTAATGAAGTTTGCCTTTGTTCCTGTGGCTACAGGCTCTCACTGACTCCAAATGATGGAATACGTTAGTAGAGATCCATTACCTCATCTGCATGGGCATTCTTTCATTCCTATTTGCCATCAGAAATGGATGCACTTAAATTAAATACTGTGCTACCAAAATATTCATAACCAAAGGCTGTAATTCTGCCCAGGGCGTCTGCTAATTATATAATTAAAGAGTCTATCAATTAAAGAGTCTATCATTTAGAAATGCAATTTAAAATGCCACTGGAATTCTGAAGGACAATGCCCTTATCTAGAGTTGGCACATTCTTCTCCTTCTTCAATCTGTCATTATAATATTTATCTAAACAACCACTGTGAAATTAATATCAATGGTACTAAGTGCACAGATAATGAACACTAATAAAAAATAATAAAAATAAAAACTATTCTGCCATGGGAAGATGTGAATGAGCTTTGAGACAAACACTTTTACTAATTAAAATGCTAGAGAGTTTTTTTTCTTCATGGTATTCTTCCTATTAAAATAATATTGGTTTCTCCTCCCCTTAACTGCTTGCCATCATACTAGCAGTTTGACATTCGTTTTGAATCTCACTGTTGCCTAGTAAGATTTATTCTTAAGCACTACACTTTGATCTTACAAAACTGTCCTCTGTATCCTGGTAATTCTGGAGTGGAGAATGGTGGCATTCCAAATGTTTTCAACTACAACTCTTATCATCTCTTGGAACTGGCTATATTGCCTAGGACTGATGGAAACTGTGTGCCAGAAACATCTGAAAGGCCAAAAGTTGCCTGTCACCTTTTGAACAGGTGGGTGGTGGTTGATGAGAGAGGGGAGGAGACAGACATTATTTTCCGTGTGTTACAGCTTTTCTTGAGGTTAACTCAGGTGTTGGTCACACAGGCCAAAAATGCCATCCTCACCTTGAATCTGGTGCTGGCAGTCCTCATGATGTACGGCTGTTTCCAGGAGGTAATGTGGTTTCTAACCATTAATCCTACTCCTCCCCCCACCAAGCAAACTTGGGGGAAATCCAGTCTTTTCCAGAAACCTTGGAGTGGCTTTGGGTTCTTTGGGCATGTGGTCAGCTGGATCTGGTCTGATTCAGCCAATCCAGTTGTCCACAGGGCAACAGCAGCACCATCCCTCTTCCTGCACTGAGCAGCACAGGGAAGGGGACAGCCTGCTTTCAGAGCCACAGCTGCCACCTCCTCACAAGCAGAAGCTCTGCAAAAAGCCTGCCCAGACATGCAATCTACAAGAAGGGGGGTCGCTTTACCCCCTAAAAAAATCCTAACCCCCCCCCCCAAATTCCTGCTCATTGATAACACAGGCACCCCATTCTGCCCTCAGCAGAAGCAGTGGCATGCCAGGAAAATTTCCTGCAGAGCTCCTGCTTGTGAAGAGGCAGTGGCTCCAATGAGATCCATCCCATTCCCTTTGCTCCTGCTGTCACTGCCTCACCAGCCAAGCAGCCATGGAAAACCTGCCCAGTGTGGCCACTTCTGGTGAGAGCAAATAGGTCTCCCATGCGATCAACAAGGAGGGGGTAGAGCAACCCCCTCCTTGTTGATCACATGTCCAGGCACCTGTCTCTGGCCTCAGCGGACGCGACACCACAGGCCAGGCTGTCACAGGGAACTGCTTGGAAGGTGAGGGAGTACTAGCACCAGGAACAAGAGGATGGGTTAGGGGGGGACGATGCCCTGTCGGCCTGGCCAGCCCATGTGGACAACAATGCACCACCACACCTGAGTGTGTGGCCTATCTAGCTCAGCATATTTTCTCCCACAATGGCTACCCAGATACCACTGGGAATCCCCACAAGCCCAACATGAGGGCAATCACAACCTTGTTCCTGCTCATGTTCCTTAGCAACTTGCATTCCTTAATAACACAGAACAGCTCCTTAGCCTCAGTGTACTGGAAGCCATCATGACTATAGCCATTGACAATGTTTTCCTCTCTATAGTCATCTAAGCCCCTTTGAAAGACATCTTGGGATAGCATATTAAACTTCATTAGGTTTTCTACACCTATTTTTAGCTCTACACTGTCCTTTTATGTCTCTCTCTCTCTCTCTGGCTTTTCTTCGCAAACGAAGATTCAGGCAGGACTCATCCCGCGCTTTCTGCAAGCGCGCTGATGACTAAAAAGGCCAATCCGAGATAAACAAGTCCGGTTGCAAAAAGCACAGCAGAAGGTCTCCTTGGGTGATGTTTTTGGGTTGTGATTCTTTCTGCGTTGTCGTTTCTCTTCAAGACTTGTTCGTCGTGAGTTCTCAAATAAGGCTGCAGCATTGTGGATAGTGCGTCTCCATGCCTCCCGATGTGATGGCAAACAAAACTGTATACAGTATTTCAAATGTGATCACACATTCACAATATTAGAAGCTGTTTTCTTGAACACTACAGTTGTCCCTCCATATCCACGGATTTGATATCCATGGATTTAAGTATTCACGACTTGAATATATACTTTAAAAAATAATAATCCAAAAAGCAAACCTTGATTTTGCCATCTTATATAAGGGACACCATTTTGCTATGCCATTGCATATAATGGGACTTGAGCATTCACGGATTTTGGAGTCCTGGAACCAAACCCCAGTGAATATGAAGAGACAACTGTATTTTCTTCCTTACTTGTTAACCACCACCACTCCTCCAATATTAACATCTTCCTTATCATCTGCTCTTCTAACAGATGCTGGTTCAGGGAAACTCATATCCTATCACTGGCCTCAGGCAGGGAATATCCCCTTACAAACCTTCCCCAGAGTGGCTTCTGATAAGATGGAAAGGAAGATGAAACTAGAAATGAGCTTTGTACTTTTTGTTTCTGCATCTCTTGTCCAAAATGAAGTGGACACTCTTCTTATGCTTGCAGAAGAGGAAGGAGAAAGAAAGGGACAGAAGATATCATGAGACATGTTTGTGTTGTGTGGGATTTGTGGAGCAAAACTTCATGAGAGGTGATTTCATGCATATCATGAGACTGGAGTCCAACCTGGACCTATTTAAACTTCAGTACATGACATCAGCCATAGTCCAAAACAGATGTTCTATGTACCCCACATAGAACATGGGTACAGTTCCATACAGGGAGAGATGTGAAATTCTGTGGTGAATAACACAGAGAAGCCCAGAAACAGGAAGAATAAGACATTTGGACTTTTTAGTTTTCCTCCTCCTCTTCATTGTCCCATACAAAGTGACTATCAGTTTCCATGCTACTGAGAGTTGTTTTTCAAGGATTTTATTCATATGTTTTTATCCCCACCTCTGCTTCTCTGGGACTGAAGTACACCAGCCCCTCCTGTACCAGATTAGCATCTGATCTCTCCCCCGCCTCACACTGGAATTCTCAAAATGGTTTACAGCAACAAACTGCAATATGGCTTTAAAAAAATCTGTGGTGTAGAGGTGGGAATCATCAGGTGCTCCAAATGTTCCAAGTCCCAGCAGCCCTAGGGGCCGTTTACACGATGAAAATGTCCTGGGAAGAATTCGTGTCGATCCCTGGCAGTTTACACGTACATCGGGTCGGGTACGTGATTTTCGGAAGGGGAGCCACCTTTTATCCCTCAACCTGTGGGACTTCCAGTCCCGCGGTTTGTACCGGTTTTTTAAAAAGTCACGGGAGGATTCGGAAAATTGGAAATGTAAACAGCGTAGGACAAAATGTCCAGGTACTGGGATGACCGGAAATGGTGACTGGGGGCGGGCTTAGAGATCAGCGACCAGAAAAGGAGGGGTCAGTCACCCATTCAACTGATGCAGCCTCACCAGCCGAAAACAAAGGCATCCCTTCCAGCTGCACGAAGGTTGATGTGTGTGTGCGTGCGAGCTTGTACTCAATCACCTTTTTAAATGGATTTCTACACTGCAAACCCTTCAGCTTTACCTTTTCCTCAGCTGCCTGGTATTCCAGCCTCTGAGCGAATGAACACCCTTTAATTCCCCCTCTGTGCCTGTGCCTTTAAAATTGTCTGTCTGTAGCTGGTTTGCTGTAATGGTTAACATTTTAAAGGGGACACCCCCCCCACCTCACGGCTTGATCTCCATGTGTCTGAGTGAAAGATCTCAGTCTGGTCTTTCAAAGAAATTGCAAGCTTGCTTTCAAAAGGAAAGGAGATGGTTTAATTGTTCCTCAGTCTGAGGTCTTAGAGAAGTGCCTTCTGCCTCTGTTTCAAGGGTTAACTTTTTTTAAAGAAGCGAAGGGAATACCAAACATCTGCCCCCCTGTCTCCCCCCCCAGCCAGCCAATAGCAGCGCTCCTGGCACAGAACTTTGAAGGAAGTGCGTCACCGAGGTTGTGAAAACACGAGTAATCGCATACTTTATTGACAGCCAAAAAAAAACCAAAAAAAAAAAACCTACAACCTAAAAAAAATAACGGAACTTTGGACGTGTAAATATCAGTCACGGGTCCACCTGGGATATCCAGATCAGTGACATAAATTGTATAAACAGCGAGGGGTGGATTCGTGATCAGAAAATCGTGGTAAGCACCGTGACAATTTCTGTCGTGTAACTGGCAACCTAGACAGCATTGATAATGGCGGGGAATACTGACATTTGCAGTCTGACATCTGATTCCCATCCTGTCTGCCTATAGTGCCTCTATTTTATGGAGAGTTGGCCATCTATAGTGCCAATGGGGTGTAATAGTATGAGGGTTGGACCAGGTTTCCAGGAGACCAGGGTCGGAATACCTGCTTGGCTATGGAAATCCACTAAGTGACCTTGGGCAAGTCACACTCTCTTAGACTGTAAGCAACAGCAAACCTCCTCTGAACAAATCTTGCCAAGAAGACCCCATGATAGGTTTGCCTTTGGGTCACTGTAAATCAGAAATGGCTTGAAAGCAACAACAACAACAAAGTGCAGAATAAGCCATTTAGAAATCTGCCTTGTGTAAAATACAAATATTAGAAAGACAGGATGTAAATGTTTATAGCAATATACAAAGAAATGAATAAATAAATAGCCCTCTTTTCTCTGGATTTTTTGCAGGAATATGAAGTATGAAAATTAATGTCTCTCTAGGGTGTGTTTCTTACAAAAGCAAACATCCTTCCACCTGTTGTTCTTTCTCCTGCTCAGGGTACATGAAGCATGACTGTTGTCTGAAAAGATGTAACTGTGACCACTGTAATGAGCAACCATAGGACTTCCAAGAGCAAGTTTGGAAATACAAGCCCTTTCAGCCTAATCTGAATTCTTCTCCTTTCATTTGAATGCCAGTTCATCACACACACACACACACACGTGTGTGTGTGTGACTACCTACCTACCTCAGGGGTCAGAAAAAGTCCAGCTGGTAGGGAAACATCTGCCCCAACCCTCTTTGACAGCCCTCCAAGCCAGTCACTCTCCAAAGCCTCCAGTCCCAAAAAGGTTTTGGGGGAAAATGTGTTGTTTTACAACAACCTCTTTTACACCTCAACCCCCACTCCCAAAACAGACCCCCCCCCCAAAAAAACATCCACAAGTTTAAAACTGGAATCAGACTTCTAGTCATTTCCAGAGTGGATTTCCAGCACCCTGTCCTCAATGGGAGCAAAAATTGGCTCTCATAGCCCTCACAGTTGTTCACACCTGGTGTGTGTCTATGCACGTTGTATGCATGTGCCTCTGTATCTGTCTGTCTATCGCCTATCTTAAGTGACTCCAACAGAGTAGGGATTTTGTTTTATTTTACTTTTGACAATCTAATTTTTGATATCTAACACTTACCTCTTGTATGTTTCTACAGGTTGTAGCTTCACATCCAGTATGCACTGAGATCTGAAATGATGTTTTTTCCTGTAGACATCTGCAACATTTTTAGAAATGATTTACCATCCAGTTTGTAACACCTCTACTCAAGAACAAACCCCATGGGATCCAAGAGGACATGCTTACAAATAAGTGTACATAGGATGGCAGAGTTCATTACTCATTTGAGTGCCTGACTACGTAACTGATTTTTGGCATTTCCTTCCAACAAATCTTCTCTTCCTTGGTTCTGAATCTGGGATCTGAAGTATAGAACTTCCTTTAATAATAAGTTCCTGGTAAATAGCCAGATTGACCAATGTCATAGAGGGGTTGGGAAACTGCAAGCAGGAGGGGCACAGGGGGTGTTATTGAGTGACTTTGTGAATGAAAGCCAAAATAGATGGCTATATAAGGCTTAAGTACACCCTGACTGCACTAATTCAAAGAGGAAGGAAGGAGATAGAGGAGGGCTCAAGTTCCTTAGATCGTGGGAAGATGCATCCAGGAGACAGTGATGTGCACCAGCAAAAGCTTGGGTGGTCTGAAGGCGTGAAGAGGAGCAGAGCAGAGACATCTTTCAGCATCCTTTGTTGCAAGATGAAAGCAGTGACAGCAGGAGAAGTGAAACAGAGGACAAAAGTCCTCCCTTCTGCACTTGACCCAGATAAGGAAACCTAGGCAATGAACTTTTTCTTCTAATACAAGGAAAAATGCTCCACCCGGGTTATCTCATGCCTGACTCTCTCACACTCCAAAAAGAATGCCGTGCAGTGTGAAGAGTGTTCCCACCCTTTGAAGATCTGCTTTCTGTACATCTTCAGTAAGGCAAATGGGAGTGCTGAGTAATGGAGCCCAGGCGTATTGTAATTGTATGACAGCAGCTACAGCTCACTATCTTTCACTACGAGGAGGCAATCAATTAAGTCACTCGAAGACTGGGGCTGAGACACTCTGTTGCCTGAGGCAAAGGACAAGATGGTGCTCCCTCAGGTTGACAGATGAAATAAGGGACAAAGGGATTTCATCAGGTGCTGCTTTTGTAATGCTTTCCCCCTGCCCTCAATCCACACTGAGAAGCTGACTGGACTGGGGGGTCTTCCTTCAACACTGGCAATGGGAACAAATCCTCCAACACACCTGAGCACAGCAAGGACATTATCACACGAGGCTCACAATCTGGAATTACAGCAAGATAGTATCAGATGTGGCCCTTACTTATCGCACAACACCATATTTATCCTGTTGCTGTCTTAAGGTTTATCTGCTTCTGTAGCACATTTTATCATTGACAGGGAAATGTCAATAGCTCCCAATATCACTGATATGGTACCATACCCCTCTGTCCGATAAGATACTTCCATGGCAGTAGCGATATGAAGGAAGTAATCTCTCTCTCCCCTCTCCCCCTTGGTATACCAAGCCAGCAAAAATGGCTTTTTCTCTGTGCTGTTCTTTCTTTTCTTTTTGCCATTCTTGCATAATTACAGGGAAATGATTTCCCTGTAATTATGCAATCATGGCCAAAAAAGAGAGAAATGCACACATGTGTGGAGTGGTGGGCTTACGGAGGACAGAAATTGCCAAACCAGCACAATTGCAGTACACTTGCGCAAGTGAAGAGGAGATGTGATAGTTTTTGCTTCAATATCGGTATGTTCCCCATTTTCTTCACTAATGCGATTGCTGTGAGAAAGGATGCTGGTGTGATGATATCCCAAAAGTTAGTTTGGGTGGGGACAGAATGGTTGGATGGATGGATACCAGTTTGTCCTTCAATGGAGTGGAACAGCGAAAGAATACCTGAGGAAACAACCACTGCCAGCCAGCAGCCATGCTGAGATAGTTGCCCACCTCTGATCTGTACACCTTAGGAAGTCAACTCTGCACTAGCCCTCAATGCATCTGAAAAAGGTATGGGCAACTTCAGGAGCTGCAAGGCTGCACTGCCACCCCCTGAACACACATGTGGGTCGAATCTGCTGCCACCACTGAATTTCCCATAGCAGCAGTGGAGAAAAGAACCAGTTTCCCTTTAAACAAAGTGTGCATTCCTCATTTGCATTGTTTACAAGCAGAGCTGTACTTCCAGGAGGCTTCTGCAAAGTCAGTAGGAATGGCATAGCTACTTGTAGGGTCCAATGAAATGAATGTGAGGGCTGTTTATTGCCCATGGCTCTACATGTTATCCAATCTGAGGACTATGCTCAGCAGATATTAGCAACAGTTTTATATACTGTTGAATCTTTTTAACTTATAAATTCTTTCATTCTTTTAAAAAAATTATATTTATACCTTTTTTAACTTTTGTATTGTTTTAAAGATGTTGTTAGCTGCCTTGAGTCTCATTGTTGGGAGAAAGGCAAGTGATAAATGCATAAAACAACAACAATAATGCTGTAGTGCAGTGGCTTTTAACCTTTACTTTACCAGGGACCACCTTTAAATATCTTTTGTTGCCGTGGACCCCCAAGACTTAACTCAAGATTTAACAACAACAACACACCATCCATTAAACCTTCCCTCAGAAGTACTGGAGGGGAGGGGGAAGAATTTTCTTTTGTTTCTTCCAGCAAATTTGGGGCTGGAATGGATTGAACAACAATGCACAGCCAAGCCAGCCAGCCAACCTGCTTTGGCTCCTCTCATGTGGCCACTCCAGTGCAGGGAGGAGGTGGGTCAAGAACCCTTCAAACCTTCAAGGACCCCCTGTGAGGACATCACAGACCCCTGGGGGGTCCACGGACATACATTAAGAACTACTGCTGTAGTGTAAGACACTGCAGCATTTATTAATTGATATAGTCAATGCCACTTTCAAAGGCAATTAACACTCCAAACTTTTTTTGTGAACTAGTGAAACTGGCTAACTGGTGAAATCTTACCACTGAGAAACTTGACAACAGAGGTCTTGTAGCTACAAACCTGAGAGAAGGTGGTCTCTACTGGACAGAATTGTGTGCATGTCATTGTCTTTAAAGTGAAGTGAATTGTAAACCCCATCTCAGGGAGGATACATTTGGCAATGGGCTTAGTACTCCTGTACTAAGAATTAATATATTTGAAATGAATTGCACTTGTTGGACCCCACTGATTTGTCCCATTAACTTCAGTGGGCCTACTTAAAGCAGGACTAATACTGGAATCATATGCTTCTTGTGAATGGAAGGTGACTGACAAGGAAGTAAGGAACAGAAAGACCAGCCTCCCCTACCCCAATTCTTTCCAAATGTGTTGAACTACAATCTCCCTGGGGATTATGGGAGTCTTAGTCTAGAGGGTTTCATATCATACATCAAGGCTGGGGTATGTAGCTGAAGCCTGAGACTAATACAACGGACACATATTCTTACACATACACAATGAGAGGAAACAGACAAACAGAACACTGTCATAATTAAATCCATACGGAGTGTTTGTTATCTCCCCTAATAAGGGTGGGAATCATGCAACCCTCCAGATATTGATGTCCTGCAAATTCCAGCATTCCTTACTATTAACAATGCTAGCTAAATTTGTTGGGAGTTGTTGGGAGTACACAGCTCTTTTGCCCTAAAAATTAGAAGAGACACTCACATCCATGTTGTGCTTTTCTTCAAGAACTAACATGTTCTCTCTTTTTAAAGCAGCCAAGAGGAGCCACTAGGACTATATCCAGAGGTGGCAACTTCAGTAAACGGTCAGACCCCTGTATCCAGGAGGACTGACTCCCTGGACTTACCATTGATACCAAAAACAGTGGATAATAGTGAATCTTCTTAAAATCAAGGATGCCTCTCTAGGCATTTCCCAGTATGGACTCTATGGTATGTGTCCCTATTTTTTTTCAGCCATGGATAACTGAAACCACAGATATTGGTTCCGTGGATATGAGGTCTGATTGAGGAGTTGGTCAATGGGCTGGGAAGGAATTTAAGATCTGGCTGAGACATCGTAGTGGCAAGCTGCGAAAGGGAGTGAGGGGTGGCACTGTGGGAAGGATAGGAGATTGAAAGGCATGCATGCATCGGGCAGGGCATACATGGGGTCCAGGTGGGATTAGCAAGGTGGTGTGGAAGATTGAGCACAGGATTGTGGATCTTGGAAGCAGCATAATAATGCAAATGCAGAGAAGTGTGATAATGATTGTTTTCAAACTGATATGTTCCCGTTTGCTTCAACAACGAGATTGCTGCGAGATAACAGGTTGGTGTGATAAAGTCCTTATACAATTAATACAATATTTTCTGGTGTATAAAATGTTCTGAATTCCAACTTAATGGTTCAACTGCTGAAGTTCACCAGGTCCAGCTATGCAAGCTGACTAGATGGAAAACTATTTGGGAACTGAACTCCAGAGGGGTCTCCATGTTGACTCTTGAAACCACATAAACACATTAAAATCCCTGTGGCAGCTGCATCTGATTAAACCAATTCTGTTCCACAAAAACATATGGAACAATAAATAGGTCTCACTAAACTTCAGATGAACACATTTCACAATTTCACTATTTATATTTGTGGTACTAAAAGACACCATGATGTCCGAGGTAAGTTCTCTACAGTGAAGGGGAAGGCTGACACTGCATGTCTCCCACCAACAATTAACACAGTTAATGATCAGCTTATTGCTTATTATTATTATACAAGGTTCCTTTCCAGTATCTGAGAACTAGCAAATATTTTGAGTGTATTTCCAGAATGGATGGGCAGAACCAACCCTACTATGAGGCAGTCAGGCAGCAGATGAGAGGCAAGCACTGAACAAAGTCATCTAGGCCATGTTTTTAATTTTTATTTATTTATTTATTTATATCCCGCTCTTCAGCCTCAAGGCTATCAGAGTGGCTTACAAATTGTTTTTTAAGCAATAGCTATTTACACATCTACACTGCGTTAAGCAGTTTCCAATGTGTGTTAGCTAATTGCCCCCCACAAGCTGGGTACTCATTTTACCGACCTACGAAAGGATAGAAGGCTGAGTGAACCTTGGAGCCCGCTGGAATCGAACCTATGTGACCTATATGCACTGTATCCTCTAACTTGGCTCACTTCCCTTGGATGCAGGGGATAATACTGTCCCATATCCAGCTTTTGTGAGATTTCTGACACCCAGCACACAGGATGCTAGCACAGCTACATCAGCACTCAGAGCTTTATGTATCCACCATTACAGGGCAGGTCCAGCACTACAATAAGGTAAAGTGAGACAGCTGGTTCAGGTGGCAGTGGAAAGATGCTGAAGGACAGAGTCATGTGTGCCACGTGGTTTGCCCTGACCCTCACATACTAGCCTCTAGACCTATGGTGTAGTGGAAGATGCTGGCTCAGTACTGAATTTAGCTGTCAACCTGGGCAACTTCAGTACATAAAATGGAAGGAGGCACCATCTTGTCATTTGTTCAGGATGCAAGAATTTTTAGCTTTAGATTTTAGCATTTGTTATAGAGTTATAGAGTACAAACTTTGCCAGGTTGAACAATACAATTGGCAAGGTAGAATGCTATTAGCAGCTGATCTCCTGCAATGAGATAAGGGACCTTCTGGTTAAAATATTGGAAATTAAATAAAACTCCACTGATAATTACTCTCTGAAGCAACACAGCTTCCTGGCAAATGTGGTGCACTTATAATAAAAGGCTCCAGGTTAATTAGGGTCTTATTAGCCATAACTGTTTTGATGTTCTGAATCGGATAACAGGGTTAGAAATAAATCCATGGTGTTTGTAAAACAGTGCCTATCCAGAATTCCATCAGTATTGAGAAGAGCATTTTGCATTTTCATGGGATGAAAAGTAATTTCAAAACAAAGCAGATCTTTACAAGGACAGGGGAAGCCTACTTTCATGGCATTTAAAAGCCATTCAAGTGAAGTAGGTGATAAAAGAGAAAGAGAGAGAGAGAAACAGAACAGAACAGAAGATGCAGATCTATTCCTGGTATTTTAAAGATCTACATACAAAAATAAAAGTGTTGGGCTTTGCTAAATACTTTGTGATGAGAGTTTTATATATGAATTAGAAAAAGTGGAAGTCAAAACAATGGAACTCAAAAGTGGCTGTGTTGAGCAGTCTTGACTTGTGAAGAGACTCGAGTTTTGAGATCAAGTCTTTGGACTTTATCAGATGCAGCAAATACGGCATCATAATGACGCAAAATGAACATGAAAGGGTGCTCATATTAGATGACGTCAACCTTTTGCAATCACGTCAAGTCCAAAAGCCATTCTATTTTATTGATGGGCCAAGCTGTCAATAGATCTCCTGTTTTGCTTTTGTGCTGGCATTGCCAGCATTTCAAACTTCACGCCATTGTGCTCACATGAATACAGTGTCAATGACAGAACACTTCCAGATGAGATAATGACAGCCAGGTAGGGGACACTTTTTATGAACTTCCCTGGTTTACTTTTAATTTTTAAAGTGTGTTTCTGTGGTTGTGTCTATGTTTTGTGTGTTTATTTTCTTTAATTTTTGTACTTACCACACTCACGTCTTCTCACAAGAATCTGAGAGATCACGAGAGTGGAAGTGAATGGAGCTCCACTCTGTCAATGCTGGGGCTGCCTATCCATAGGGAGGAAAGGTAGGTCTGGTAGAAAGGGTTCTTTTGCATGAATAAAAATGGTACAAAATAGGTCAGCAAAAGAATGATTGTAAAGGCTTGTCTGATAAAGTCCTTTGCCTCTTTTGGACTTCTCTCCCCCACCCTCCTCCTCTCTGCATTTTTCAACAATGTCCCTGATGAAGAGATCTGGCAATCTTGAAATCTTGCACTCTGTTTTGTCCTACAGGTTGGGGACACAGGTAAGGAGAGATTACCTTAGTAAAGACATTGCCTTAAAATGTATTTTGAGGAATGAAAGCACCTAGTTTTAGAAGGATGCAATGTATAGCTCTTTCACTGATGGCCCCTCAGGTCTTACACTTGGGATGGGGATACATATCTCAATTAACCCGCCCCCTTGCAAACTTCCCTAACAGCAGCCATGACCAGAGGCTCTTTCACACTAAACAATTACAATGCCATACTCTCCAACATTTCAGATGAAAACTAAGACACATGTAACTAAGCAGCATCAGAGCGTAGTCAACATGGCAAAAATTATTAACAAGGAAGAACAGATAAACTAGGGTGTTATCTAGGCGGTGAAAAAAAAATCCTGTCAGAATGCAAGGGAAATACTTTTTGTCCTAATGAGCTCCTGCAGCGATTCGCTATATGCGAAGGGAGGGGGTGGGGAAACTCCAAGTACTTAGTGATAACAGCCTTCGCTGTTTCTTCTGAAGTTCTTTTTTAATACGCAGAAATGCACATTTCTGCCCTTTTGAACAACCAATTTGAATCCTGGAAGTCACAATGTGATTGGTTGGACATATGCAGGGGTGGGCTTGCTGGCAACGAAGTGGCCGGAGCCACCATTGTTGATTTCCACAGAAGCGATCAGCGATTGTGAGCTATTTTTGAGCGGCAGAGCAAATATATATACACAGACAAAGACACACAGACACACACACATGCACACACACAGTCATCCCTTCACATTCGCAGGGGTTAGGTTCCCCAGACCCCCGCGAATGTGAAAAATCCGCGAATAATGATTGCCCTCCCCCTCCCCTGCCAATGCGACCATGGGGCCTCCGGAGGCCCCATAGTTGCTTTCTCCGGATTCCCCAGTCCCTTCCTAGGCCTTCACAGGGCCTCAGGAGGCCCTCCCGAGGCTCTGTGGATGTCTCCCCGGCCCTCCCCCCTCCCACCCAGCACCTTCATGGGGCCTCCGGAGGGTCTCCGAAGGCCCCGTGGAGGCCTCCCCGGCTCTCCCCCCTCCCTCCCTGGGCCTTCACGGGGCCTCCGGAGGCCCCATGTCGCGGCTTTGGGAGGGCCAAAACCACGAATATCCAAAACCATGAATGCTGAGTTCGCGAATGTGGAGGGGCAAATATATATATATATATATATATATATATATATATATATATATATATATATGAAGCAGAAGATCGCTCTACCGCATCTCTGATTTAACAAGTGGGAGAAAGGGGGAAATGGAGGGAGCTTTTGGGGAATAATGATGCATGTAATTCACTCATGGCCACCATCTTTACTTGCAGGCATGCTCCATGTGAACTTCAAACGCAGATAGCTTCCCATGCCAGCGATCTTGCGAATGTATCATAGAGACAAATGAATGCTGGTGAATTAATGCACTACTTTCTGCAATTAATTCTCCTGTCTAGCTGAGCCCCAGGAGAGGCTGCAGCTGTCTGCTTTTGCTGGGAAGGGCAAGACTCTGCCCCTTCCTGTCCTTCCCTCCTCTGTGTTCATAGAGTGTAAACTACCTTTGTACTTTCAACTTAGTTTTGCAGCAATTGAAGTAAGCTGAGGACAAAGGGGGAAAGTGGGAGAAGGAGCGAGAAACTGGGATATTACAAAAGCAACTGAAAGAGTGGGGTGACAGAGGATTAATTGGGAGTGTCCCTGCAAAATCAGGACAGTTGGAGGGTATGTAATGCTCTGACTCCATTTTAACCACTATGGTCCCATCCTATGGAGTGCTGGTATTTGCAGTTTAGGGAAGGGTATTTAGACTCCTCTGTTACAGAGACTTCCTGAACTGCAAATCTTAGGATTCCAGAGGATGCAGCCATGGCAGTTAAAGTGGAAGCATAGTGATATAACTGTGTAGTGTGAAAGGACCCAAGGTTTTAGAAGAGGAAGAAATTAGGCCATTCTGTGAAGGACTCTGGTGATGAGGCATTGTACTTCTGAAGCCACACTCCTACACCGTTCCTCAAAGCTGGATTGGTAAACGAAAAGTTGTGAGTGTAAGAATAGACCATGGAGGTGCCACTACCACTAGTTCATGTGAGCAGGCAGTATAAATTGTGTTTAGGAAGACCAGCTCCACTTTTCGCCTGCCATTTGTCAAGTTTGACACCAAGAATGAAAGATGGCCTGATCCTCAATGCCTGCAATCAAGTGCTGCTGGTGCTACAGCCACCCACCTAGGGTTGTCTGGTCAGCAGCATCCCATTATCTGAGACTACAGGGTCAGAACCTGAGAAGAGCAGGCCGGAACTGCTTCTGAGTCAGTTGGTTGTAGAAATGTGAACAATCTGGGTAAATTACCGGTAGCACAGAATTTGGATAAAAACCAACTCAAGGGTAATATTGCTTACCTATAGCCAGGGAGGGAGTGGACAAAGTATTTTTCAGTGGACAGCCAGGTGGAAAAATGCACTAAGTAGTTCCAGGTGCAACTACTATTGCTGGGGTTCACATCCTGCATGGGCTTACCTACAACACACATGACACATAGGAAGATTTTTCCAGGTCTTATGCAGCTGCTGGGATTTGTAGAAGATGCTCTGGGAGCCCTTGGTAAGTTTTTCCCCAGGCCTTGTTCTGCTGCTACCAGGTTTTATACAACAAGAATGCTCACAGTCTGTGATGCTGGCATTTCACTCTCTGCCTGGCTCCGAATAGCACAATGTATCAAGCAGTCATCCACCTCTCTCCCCAGTCTGTTCTCCTCCTTCCTGGCTTTCTGGTGCCCTGATATGCAGCAACTGAAACACATATGCAAGGACCTTTGTGCTGAGCTAATAAACCCTGTGCCAGCTGGGAATGGGTAGAGATGGATGCCTGAGCTTTACAACCACCAGAAGTACAACGATCCCATTTCTTCTTCCTCTACTGCCACTCACCTGGGATTTCTCCCTCCTCTGGAGACCACAGCAATTCCCTTAGCTTATAGCCAGTGCCCTAAAACCTGGCAACCCTATGCCTACCTTACTTTTCTACCTGTAGGTAGGAAATGGTGTAATGATTTGGAAGCCAAGTAACCTCTAAGCACCAACTGGCACCTGATATTTATCTCCTATGCTGCTGAGGGGATTATAGAGCCTCCAGGTAAACTGGGCTTGCCCATATGCTGGGACGCATAAGTGGGAATGGGTGCTGGAACACTTGGGTTGGGTCATTGCTTGTGTACATGTGTGGGTGGGTGGGGTGGGATTACAGGCAGCTTTTTCAAGCTTCTCCTTATTCAGAAATTAGGGCTGGTAGTGGCTGTTTTCCTTAACCCTTCTGTGTGAGAATACAGGGTAATAAGGCACCCATAGGCAGTTCCTACCAGTTCCTGCTTCTCACCATCTTCTCAGCACTCTAAACATGAAGGGGATGCATATATAATTATATGGTTGAGGTGTGTAGACTAGCCAGTGTTCAAGAAGCTATACCTCTAACCTTCATGCCCACAAGGAACCCCAAAACAGATATCACCCATGTTCAAGAAATTTTCAAGACCTGTTGGAGGTCAGGATTCAAGGGCTAAGCCAGACAGGAAATAGAGGCCAATGTTTCTATTTCATGAATAAAACTCAAGGTTCTACACTGCAGAGGAATAATCAGTCCACACTCCAAGTGACAAGACACCAACAGAACAAGCCTGGGCAGACTTTGGGCTTCTGGGATCTATTGTTTTCATTTTTGTTCTTTCTTTACTAGAACCACAGACTTGGGCCTGATGCAAAAGATGTACACTTAGCATTAAAGAATGTTTCTCTATCATAATGGAATGAAGGTGACACATCTTCCACACAAAATCTATTCCTGGTTATCCTAAGAGAGAAGGAGCATTTAATTGCTGCTATTGTTAAGCAACTGGGAATCAGAATTCCATCCCAATCCACTACGAAGCAAATCATCCAGAGGTCTGTTAACAGACCCGGACCTACCTTATGCCTACTTCTGCAGTAGAACAGGAAAGAATAGTTTGGAATTATCCATATGAAGCAGAGCTTGGAAGAGTACTTTTTTGGAGTACAACTCCCAGAAACCTCCAGCTGGTTTGGCTACTGGCCATACTGTTGGAGAGAATTTTGGAGTTGCATTACAAAAGACAACTATTCTAGGCACTGATACAAAAATATACGTTGGATATTTCCACGCAGTAGTCCAACAGTTGGTAGAGTTTGCTGACAGCTTCCGCAAACACTTGAAAATGTATGAGAAATGAACAAGGGCCCAGCATTCTTTTAGACATCTATCATTCATTCTGACTGGAGTTTGAGAGGAGATAGAAAGCTGCCTTATACCAAGTCAAACCCTTAGTCCATCTGGTCTGGCACTGTCAACTCTAACTTCAATAGCTGTCCTGGTCTTCAAATAGGATTCTTTCCTAGTCCTACTTGGAGATTTCTGGTATCCTCTGATGGTCTCCCATCTGAATATTAACCAGGTCTGATGCTGTTTAGCTTTTGAGGCCAAATGAGATTAGTGTGTTCAGGGTGTTATGGTGTTATTTGCAGAAGAGTCTACAGGAGAACTGTAGGAGAAATGTACAGTGAATTTGTGCCTCTTGTTGACAAGAAAAGACATAATTCTCCAGGTATCAAGAAAGAAGCTAACAACAAGGCCCATTCTTGGTCTTTCGAAAAACCTGGGTGCTGAGATATCACCTCAGTGCTACCGTCCAGAAGGTCAGCAATAGCAATATTAATCCAACCTGATTTTCTAACAAGAGACATAACGAATGAGATAGTAGAGCATACAACAGCAAATGCTAACGTTCACCTCTGTGACTCATGCTCTATCGTTCCTTTAGCAATTTTTGAGATGGGGCTTTGTTACAGGCTATTAACTTGGGCAATGAGCTTGACTGATAAAATGTCACTCAGAACTCCAAAGGCAAATAGTTGTGACAGCCTGAAATGAAAAGGCCATGTTGCACTTGCACTTTTTGGGGGTAGCTTTAATGTGGGAGACGAACCTTGCCAAGGCAGGTAGGTTAAACACCATTTGAAGGCATGAGTGCAATTCTGATTTCCAATCTAGGAGATTTTTCTATTAAAGCCCAAGAATGCCAAGCAGAAACATCTGGGTTGTCTAGAAGTACCCTAGCACTGACAATTTTATATAATAGTTCAAGGAAATAAACCACTCAGAAAAACAGAGTGATGGCACACCTGACATAGACATGTGGAACTGGGTAGCTTTTAATTCAAAATCATTAGGTGCTATAGAAGAGATCAAGTCCATTAGGATCTTCTAGTAGATTTCTGGATTATTTATAACAGAACAGCTGAAGGTTCCTACTCCCAATTGTTGAACAACAGAAATAAGAAAAAAAAAAAACGTAATACTTAAGGGCAGCCCAAGATAATTTGCTGTCTATGGTAAAGGATCTTTGACTTTTACAAAATAATTGGTTATATAACTTGTTACAAAGCCCTGAAATGGAACTTGGTCCCATTAACATTGCACATTTTTAGCTACTCTTTCTGTTCATCATTACTTTACTGGTACTTTTTAAGTTCCTGCTTAGAAAAAGTCACCTAAGATTTGAAAATTCTCTCTCAAAATGGCTCTAAAGCACTTTTAGCAGGTAAATATCATTTGCTACATGAAAAAGGAACAGAAATATCAGTTATTACTTCCAAACAACAACAAAAAAAGGAATGTTGTTGCATCATGACATCCTTCTTTCATCCCAAGATTTAGGTTTCATGTTATTACATGTAATGTGTTACTTAGAATCATAGAGCTGGAAGGGGTCCCATGGGCCATCTAGTCCAACCCTCTGCCATGCAGGGATTCACAAATAAAGCACTCCTAAAAGATGCTCATCTGACCTCTGTTTAATGACCTCCAAGAAGGAAAGTCCACCACCCTCCAAGAGAGTCAATTGCACCACTGAACAGCTATTACATTCAATACGGTAAATTCTTCCAAAGGTTTGGGTGAAATCTCTTTTTTTATAATTTGAATCCACTGGTTTGTTGTTTTACTCTCTAGTTGCAGCAGAAAAGCACTTCTGATACAACAATGAACTGGAAAAAACACTGTAAATTTTCCTTTTTTGGACATTGGAATACTAAACCCATTAACTCGAAAGTAAATCTCAAAACATGTTACTAAGCGTGCTTGGGATTATAGAGTTCATTAGCTGAATTTAGATTGTTAGGTTTTACTGATACCCTTTGTAAAACAAATTCTGCTATTGGTATTTAGTGTTGTGTTATCACCTAAGGTGTCTTTAGGCAGACAGAATAATTATGTAAGCAGCTTTTGTGGAAATCAGTTTGATTGGGAGGTAGGAAGTCCTCCCTTAGCCTTGAACTCAAGTGGTAGCCTCAGGTAAGTTGCTAAATTTAAGCCTCTGGTAAGTTGCTAAATTTAAGCCTCAGTTTCCTACATGTAAAACCAGAGCATTAAGGGTGTAGGAAGTGCTCTGCTGGACCAGATCATGGGATTTTCACAGGCATAATCATATCTCCATGGCAGAGCACATGCTTTGCATACAAAAGGTCCTATGTACAATCCCCAGCATCTTCAGGTGGTCCCAGGAAATACCCTGCAATTCAAAGCTTGGGGAGTCACTGCACATCAGTGTAGCACAAGAGTGGGCAGCTCTTGAGAGTGTGGGGGCCAATTATTCCCTTCATGCCAGGCTGCAACCTCTCCCCTGGAAATTTCCCTCAAACCAGTCCAAAATAATTTCTGGTTTGGGCTGATTTTCCTTGCCTGTTGGGGAGGGGTTGAAGGCATGTTTCAGAGGTTATCAACCACTCCTGAAGGTATTCAGGAAAATCACCCCAGAAGTACAGGTTGACCCATCTGAGCAATCCCCCAGATTGGAGAAGCTGTGATACAGACTTCAGTGGGTTTGAGGCCACAAATAAGTACCTGGTGCCACATGTGGCCCGCATGTGGCAGTCCCCTCCCCACTCCATGTAGAAAATACTGAGCTCAATAGAGTAATAGCCTGATTTGATCTGAGACAGCTTCCTATGTCTTTATGAGCAAATAGCCATCACTCTGCTTATGCTCTTACCTCAGAGTCTTCTGTGAGATTGACACGGCTAATATCAATTGGTAAGAATCAATTAGTTGCAGGTTTCCCCATCCATTTCATGTAGACAATATTGAGCTAGATGAGAGACCCATGGCCTGATTTGATCTAAGACAGCTTCCTATGTTCTTATGAGCAATCAGCAAAGAATATCTATATATGCTTCTTACCATGGAGTCTCCCGTAGGCTAATATCAATTGATAAAAATATATCAACACTCTGCCTCACTTGGTTGTGGTGAGGCTGAACAAGACAAACACTTCCACATGCAAAAGTGACAACTAATAAGATGAGAATAAAGTGATTTCTCTGCCCTTAAAATGATTGACTAGGAAGTCTGTTTACCTCTCAGTTTACCCAGTCAAGCCTAGCATGTTGCACAGCTCAGTATAAGATGGTAGCAGTACTCTATTGCTTTCCAGGATACACAAAGAACTGTCAGGAATAATTATTTCCTGCTGTCATTTTCCCTGTCACTGCGTCCTGCCCTTGTGTTTCTTTTCCATGAAACCATCCTGGTTTGCACAGGCACATTAAGCAACTTCCCTCTCCTGTCAATAATCAGACTTCAAAGGCTTTTATTTGCTCAGGTATGTCCTACTTTGATCATCTTACAGCATGCTCGTCACACACAAAAAGGATCGGAAGAGTACAATACTCCTCAATTTAATACACAAACCCATTCTCACTCACTGCATAATTATAGTTTTTTTATGTCAAAGCTTTACAGCTTTATCACCTCAAGCGATATTTTACAGCTGTCAAGAATGATTTATGCAATAATGACTTAAACAGAGAAATCGGAGTCCTTGGAGGAAGAGCTGTCACATTTTTCCAGGGCAAATAATGTTATTAAAACAAAACAAAACAAAAAAATATTGATATGCTGTGTAAACACTATCTTACCTCCAAAGAAAACTAATCAAATCAGTCTCTAAAGATAAACCAATTGTAGGAAGGCTGTTCTAAAGCTGATGAGGAGGAACACTGGGTTCTCTTACTATGAATTTAAATAGCTGCTAATGGCTTTCACACAACTCTGGGAAATGTTTTATTTAGGCCTACATGGTCATTTGATTTTCATATGCTGCTGTAATTTAACCCTCCCTGCCTATCTAGTTCAAGTAAGGTACTTGCAGCCAACACCAATAAGGATTCTTTTGCTCTTAGCAATAGTCCCAAAGATCAAAGCTGTTCCTACCATTAGGCAGAGTGAAGCGGCCACCTCAGGCAGCAAGTATGGGGCATTGTGAAGGGGAAGAAAATTTTCATTTTTAATTTGGTAATGCTGTATTTATATTGTCAGAGATGGAGAGAGACACTTATGGGGTTTTGTACCTCATTCACTCAAAGAACATGGCTGGCTTTAGGTACTACACACCTTGAATTGGGTGGGTGGGGATATTACTTGCTGCTGTGCCTCAGGCAGCAAAATACCTTTGGCCAGCTCTGACTGAGGACTCATCTACACAAGGGGTAAAAACAGAGTACCTTGTAGTAATGGCATCTCACAGCAGCAGCGACATGTCTTGACAGTTTTTCTGGCCTTGGAAGCCCCCATAAGCCTTGCATTCCAGATGGTGGCTGCGAGTGACTTACTCGTGTTTGTTCTTCGCTGCTGCTTTTTTGTTTTGTTTTTTTAAAAAAGTTGTCCAAGGTGCACTGGAGTGATAGTGCTTTTTCAATTTTATATGAAAGTTAAACAAAAAATAACCATCCTATTTTATCGCCTTAGCATTTTATCGCCAAGCGATCACTAAGGCAAAAATCCAACATGGCAGCAGCAGGCACTTGCCCTGCTAGCAAACCCTGCCCCCGCTCTCACCTGGCCAATCAGCTTTGTCCTTCACTTCAAATTTCCTGTCGTTTGATTGTTCAAATGAACAGGAATGCGCACCCCCCCTTGTGTTTTTTTTAAAAAGCACGGTAAAAGCCACCAAGGCTTTTACTGCATTGTTTTTGCTGTTTTGGGCCCCCCTCCTTCCAAATAGTGTGGACTGCTGCAGGAACCCATATAGACAGGTAGGATTCCCAGCGAATTCCATGAGGGGTATTTTCACCATTTAAGCAAACCCTGAGATGTACGATAACCATTTTGGTTCTTTTATAACCATCCAATGAAGAATAACTCATGGCATGACAGCAATAGCATTTATATTTCTATACCGCTTATCAGTGCAAAGCATTCCCTAAGCGGTTTACAATGTGTGTTAGCTAATTGCCCCCAAGAAGCTGGGTACTCATTTTACTGGAGGGATGGAAGGCTGATTCAACCTTGGAGCCCTCTGAGATCAAACTCACCACCTTTGTGACTGCAGTACCAGCATTTAACCACTGCGCCACCAGGGCTCCATAATGTAAATGACTCTCATAGGACTTTTTCGGACAAGTAAAATGCAACGGAAGCAGCCTCGCCACGTTGCGAGGCTGCTGCGCTGCAGGGCGTCCATTTCGGATGACGCCCGTCCCTGCGGTACTGTTGCGGTACTGCAGGGACATTTGAGTGTAATATTTTGGCGGGCGTCATCCGAAAGGGACGCCCTGCAGCGCAGCAGTCTCGCAACGTGGCGAGGCTGCTTCTGTTGCATTTTACTTGTCCGAAAAGGTCCTTAGAAAATGGTGTGGGAATCAAACATCAAGATGGGGTGAGGGGGAGAGAGAGAGAGAAATGCAGTTTAAAGAGAATTCTGTAATGGGAGGATCAATTTCCCAAGGGGTACATGCATAACTCTTAGCAATTTTTTTCAAGAACTTTGGAAGTTTTCCCATTGATCAATTTAATTGGATCAATTGCTTGTGGCATGGCATTTTAAATCCTCTCATTAAAATCTCCTCTTTTCTGCCTAACCTGGTGCAAATTACTCCTGTAATACTAGAAGATTCTAGGAGCTAAGTCTTTTACTGAAAGGTAAGAAAGAGATTAAATTTGATAAGTCTTTTAAAATAAAAATCCACCCAATAAACAGTGTCTGTCACGTAGATTGATTCCTGCCCTAAATTCCAGCATAGTTGGGGAAAAGCACACATGAACTTCCAAGTACAGAAATGAATCAATGAATATCTTCAAGGCTGCAAACCTGAGGAGTAGGAGGCTTTTTGTTTGAATAACAACTTTCCAGAAATGTAGGCTTCAATTCAACTTGCTTACACAGGTGTTAACCCCACTAAATTTATTGGGAGTTGCTTCTGAGAAGTGGAGATTTCAAGTGAAGGAAATTCCAAAATTTCATGTAAAAGGTGTCGTGTAAAAGATTGGCTGTCACTGCCCTAAGAATAAAGAAAACAGTTACTAGTCATATAGACTGTTATTCACTGGGCCAAGTCAGGCTGAAATACATTTGCTGAAACCACATAAACTTGTATGACCCATTGAAGTAAATAGAATAAGTACATGCAAAGCACACTAGTGGAGCCACTGAATCTAGTGACACAGTTTCCACTTTTAAAAAACAAAGTTGGCATGCTGTACCTGTTTTATTTGGTAACAAGGAATTGTGCAAATATAGTATTCCCCAATGCTATTTCTTTTAACCATTTTCACATGAAGGGCTCATGCTTGTTTTCATCTATGGCTGCATCTGCACTGCAGAAATAATCCAGTTTGACACCGCTTTAACTGCCATGGCTCAATGCTATGGAATTCTGGGATTTGTAGTTTTGTGAGATATGTACCCTTCTCTATCAGAGCTCTGATGCCACAACAAACTACAAATCCTGGGATTCCATAGCATTGAGCCATGGTAGTTAAAATTGTTTTGAACTGCATTATTTATGCAGTGCAGTTGCAGCCTATGTCTACATTTCACACTCAGTCCCTGCTTGGTCCATGATCCAGGAAGTCACCATACTCTACCCACCAACCCCAGCCATATCAAGCAGGCTCAGCAACTTCAGCCTGCTTGTCCATCAATTGGCAACTTGGGGATCACATAAAGTTACCAGAGCCCCTGATGTTTTTATTCTCTTCCCTCTCATTGCCACTGGATGAATACAGACCACCATATACCAAATGGTCACTGAACATGATGTTCAGGAGATCTTTTGGTCCCGCCACAGACCAGTGTACCACTTTCATCTTTCCACAGAAAGCTGACTGAATGCAGAATGTGGATGTAAAATATGACTGAAGTCTACCACCACTGATTAGTTTATGAGGGGTAATCCATACACTAGTAGGCGGGATACATGAAGACCATCAAAAGTTATCATACTGCAGCTCATACCACCCCTCACCACTGGCTGTGACTGATGGAAGTTGTAGCTAGTAGGCCACATGTTCTTGACACACACCATGGTAAGCTACCACTTGTATTTACCCAATTCTATTATCTGTATTTACTAAATTGTCATTGGCATACCAATACCAGACACTATACTTTTTCGGACAAGTAAAATGCAATGGAAGCAGCCTCGCCACGTTGCGAGACTGCTGCGCTGCAGGGCGTCCCTTTCGGATGATGCCCGTCCCTGCTGGTACTGTTGCGGTACCGCAGGGACATTTGAGTGTAATATTTTGGCAATTTTTACTCACGAAGGTACTGTTGCGGTACCGCAGGGACATTTGAGTGTAATATTTTGGCGATTTTTATTCACGAAAGTTGATCGTGAGTAAAAATCGCCAAAATATTACATTCAAATGTCCTTGCGGTACCGCAACAGTACTGGCAGGGACGGCTGTCATCCGAAAGGGACACCCTGCAGCGCAGCAGTCTCGCAATGTGGCGAGGCTGCTTCCGTTGCATTTTACTTGTCCGAAAAAGTCCCAAATTTTCTTTCATACTGCATTGCCATTCTGGCTTATAGAAAAGAGCCATGTTTCACACTTCTCATACATTTGCAAGGAAACAGGGTAACTTAGCTAAGTAGCTATGAGACTGCCCTACCTGACATCTAGACTAAGAATCCCCATTCAGTGGTGCTGATGACCACCCAGCAGAGCTTGGAATGCTGTTATTTTTGTTGTTAAAAAAAAGGACACATCAGAATTTACTCTTTGTTCAAACTAGTATGTTAGCTATTACTCTTTACAGATTGCTTTGCAAATAATACATGAGTGAATATTTCTTAATAGTTAGCTCCTAAAGTGTTGTCTTGTCATTACTTTATTATTTTTTATGATTTAAAAATACAAAAATGGCACAAAAGACCCAGAACTTTCCTAAATGAACCACACAAGAAAACGCAATGTCACTTGCTACACACAAAAAGTAACATTAGCTATCATTACAGTATTGTGTGAAAAAAATAGTGCTTCTTTCACTATCACCAAAGTAAATGTTGTCAGTTGAAGCCTTGTTATTCATAATATATTATTTCTATCCTCCCCTTTCCAAACCATATGATTTCAACTAAACATTTCCAACATTTACAGACTAAGGGACATCTAAGACCTTCTCTCCAAGTCCCCCCCCCCTAGCTTTTGGAGCACAGTGAATGGAAAGATGATCTTTTTAGTCATGGAACCCCACTTTTGGAATAGTTCCTCCAAGGCAGGCTCACCTGGCACACATGGACTAGAACTCTGCTGCTATACTACTCTAGTGGTTACACTTTTTCCAGGGTTGCAGTGGTGACAAGGGAAGGCAGACAAAAATCTGCAGGCTCGGAGCAGCCTATTTCTCCAGTGCCTGACATCCTGTGCAGCCAATTGTCATAATGGCCACAACACCAATGTACTTCAGGACCTCTTCCTCCCTGCTGCCATGGCACTATAATGCATCATTAATATTCCAGCCATGATGTTGCTCATTTTGGTAGCAGGTGAAGATTGTCTTAATTCTTCCAGAGTTTTTTTTAATTATTTAAGAGCATTTAAATCCACTCTAAGAGTTTTGATGAGGTAGTCTTCCATTTACTTTGTTGTTGTTATTATTATGTGCATTCAAGTCAAGTCTGACTAATCATGAGTGTTTTGGCAAGATCTGTTTGGAGGGGTTTGCCATTGCCTCCCTCTTAGGTGGAGAGAGTGTGACTTGTCCAAAGTCACCTAATGAATTTACATGCCTAACCAAGGATTCAAACCATATTTTCCCAGAGTCCCAGCCCAACACTCAAATCACTCCCAATCCACAGATCATTGTATTCCATACCTAAAATGGCAGCAATGTGCACACAGATGCACTGATGTGTCCACATGTACATTTAATAATAAGGGGAGCAATCATCTGTGGTTATTGCTATCCACGGGGCGGATCCCAGAACCAAACCCCTATGGATCTGGAGGGCCCATTGTATCACGCTGGCTCTCATTTTATTTACTTCTCTGATTTATTGCTTTATTTATTTATGTATTTATGTATTTATTTATCAGTAATGTTTTACTAGCTGGTTATTTTGTTTTTATTTATTAGTAGCCACACAGAGTACTTGGATGGTAAAGGCTTGCAAGATGCAAAATGTAATAATAGACAGAATTCATATCAAACAAGTTACCCTAAGTTATGGTGTTGGGGCCTTAAAACCAGGAGTGGTTGCTCTGCCTGTTTTGTATCTGCCTGGTTTTAAAACCATTTTTAAGAGTTGTTTTCATCTGTTTGTAAATGTTTCTGTTTGCATATTTAACCTTTCATTTTAACCTTATCCACTGTACATCACCTCAGGGGGCCTGGTGAACTGAGAAGCCATAGATAAATGAGCAAAATACATTTTTTTTAAATGGAATAAAAATTAAAAATTATACGTATATCCTGTGGAGAGTGCTACAGAAGAATCTGGACAGGCTTTTGGAGATTTTCATGAACTTAGTAGAAAGATATGGAAGCAAGCTGTGGAACTCCCTCACCTGGGATGCTCAACTGTTCACTCTCTTCCTACCAGCAACCAAAGACCTTTTTTATTTAGGCAGGCCTTTGGCTCATAATTCCACTGTGGCACAAGAATCTTTCATGGGGTATGTTGCTCATTTATCCTTGTTGCTATTTTTTAATGTGTCTTTGAACTGCGTTAATTTAGTGTTTTTACACAGAATTGTTTGCTTAATTTTTTTTTAAAAAACACCTGCATCACAAAGCTATATTTTGTTTTAATTTGTTGTAAGCTGCCTTGGGTCCCATACCAGTAGACCAGCAGGACATAAATAAATAAATATCTGTAACTGGTCCAGAAGCACATTTACTGAAATGCACCTACAACTCAAGCAATAGATGAGAATAGATTTACAAACCTCTCTTTTCACTGAACATGAGAATATTGCTAGAACAGCAAAAGTCACAGGGTGCTGGGGGCAGAGCTTTTGAGGACAAGCTGCATCCCTTTTCAAGTTTACTCATGTTACAAATACATCAGGAACCTAAAATATTAAAATATTAGGATTGATTGACTGGTAGCTGAGTAGATGGAAGATCTAATCCCGTGATCTTGGTTACTGACATGATGACCTCCACATGGAAGTTGCCCTAAGGAACTCTTTTTGGAATCTAATAAACTGTTTGTCCCATGTGGTCCATGGGTGGGTCATTTTTTCCACACAAGTAGAAAACTTTAACACACTTCTCAAACAAATGGTAATTGCTACACAATAATGGATTACAAAATCACCTCTGTGAAGCAGAGGTGGTGAACCTTTGGCCTTCCAGATGTTTTGCATGTGAACTCCCATCAGTCTTAACCAGTGCAGCCAATGATAAGGAATTGTGGGAGCTGTAGTACTGTACATATGGAAGTCCAGAAATTTCCACTCCTGCTGTGAAGCAATACAAACACATCCATACTGCCATGCAAATGTCACAAATTGTCTTAAGACAGTTCAGAAAATGCTTATATTTTCCCTGTGTCAGCTCTGTAATCTATATATATATACAGTCGTCCCTTCACATTCGCAGGGGTTCGGTTCAGAAGACCCCCACGAATGTGAAAAATCCATGAATAATAACAGTCCCCCTGCCTTCCCGAAAGTGGCAACGAGGTCTTCAGCGGCCCCATTACCACTCCCCCCCACCCTCCCCAGAGCGGCAAACCGCCACTATGTGGAACCACGAGTGTGGAGGCCGTGAATGTGGAGGGAGGACTGTAATTCTCTTGGGTATGTTGCCATTCCCAGTGTCCTCACTGGCTGCATAGGAAACATAGCCAACCAATTGTAGTGGCCAATCAGCAGCTTGAGGGCGTTTTTTAGCACCACCTCCTTAGCCTACAGCCACATCTTTGCCTGTTGAGCTGCAGTAACTAAATACTCAGCCATCTCCCCTTGCTGTCTTAATATGCATGCATGGGGGAAAATAATGTTGCTTTCTATGCGTCCCCCACCCTCCTCTTTCTTCTTTTTCCTCCTGTCCTATCTTGCAGGGTAGGTTTTTTTCTTCTTCCTCTGCTCTTCACCCCTTTCTCAACCAAAAACTTGAACCCTTTCCCAGCTCCTTCTGTCAGGGTAATATTGCTTTAAGTGCAAAAGGAAAAATGTTGGAGCAACAGACCTCAGACTAGCACAGCTGAAGTGGGTTTGTTCACAGCTGTAGCTAGGCAGAGGGCTGACTAGCAAACACTCCTATACAGCCAAAGCACACGATCCATTGTATGTGGGTTGGTGTTATGGAGAAAGAGGAGTATTGCTATTGACTTTGTTAATGAGATTTGCTGTGTATATACTGTGTTTGTTTACACTGGAACTGAAGAGAAAGACCTCCAGATATTTTTGGATGAACTTTCACTGTCTGCAAGTCTTTTTGTGTGTAAAAGTGGGTCAGAGTTTTGGAACAGTTGCTAACTGAAACCTTTGTTTTGTGCCCTTTCTAATGTGCAGTTCTGCTGTTTTGGCAACTCCTGGGTTAGTTTGTCCCCCCAGGCTGTGCCAGGTGCCTCTCAGTGAGCCTATGCTGAGTGGAAACCTTCTGCCTTGATAAACTTACAGACTGGGGGGAAAAAAGCCCTGGGAAGGAGGTGGGAGGCTGCCCTGGGGTTCCAGGCCCTCTTTTTCCTCCTAAGGGGACCCCTTGGGGTCCTCTGGCCACCACTGGCTCTGCTTCCCATTTGAAGGAAGGCTTTCTTTGCAAATGCTGCACCGGACAGGCTGCCGCCTGCTAAAAAAACTACCTCTGGCCTGTGGGGGGAGCCAAAGCCAGTGAGGGAGGGGGAATAGAATGGAGTAAAGTGGCCTCTCATTGGCCACCACCCTCCCCCAATGAGAATCCATCATGCTGCCCTCGAAGGACAGCTGGTGTCAGAGCGGAAGGCTGAGGCTCTTCAGTCTGTGGGTGGGGCAAAGACAAGCCAAAGACTCACAAAAAAGTTAGAGGTAACCATTCTACCTCTTGCTGGAGAGACTCATTCGTTCCCTTTTCTATTCATTTTTGTTTTAACAAGCAGTAGACAAGGGTCTCTGGACCCTCTCTTCTCTAAACAAGGCAGAGCTTTTGCTTGCTACTTTCAGCAAGTATCTAGACCAGTGGTTCTTAACCTGGGGTCTAGAGACCCCCAGGGGTCCTCGATGTCCTCACAAGGGGTCAGTGAAGGCTTGAAGGCTGCTCAGACAACCACCTGCCTGCAGTGGAGTGGCCATGTGACAGGAGCCAAGGCAAAGACTGGCTGCCTGGCTTTGTCTGAGCATTGCCATTCAATCCACTCCAGCCACAGACTTGCAGGTCGAAGCAGGATAAAAGTCTTCCCTCCCACTCCAGTGCCTCTGAGGGAAGATTTCATGGATGGTGTAACTGTGTTGTTGTTGTTGTTGTTGTTGTTGTTAGGTATTATTATGATTATTAGGGTTTTAAATCTAAAGTCTCAGGGATCCATGGCAACAAAAGATATTTAAAGGGGCCACTGGTAAAGAAAAGGTTAATAGGCATTGTTGTAACTGTATTATTATTGTTATTATCAGGTATTATTGTTATTATTGTTAGGGTTTTAAAGCTTGAGTTAAGTCTTGGGGACCATGGGAACAAAAGATATTTAAAGGGGGTCCCTGGTAAAGAACAGGTTTAGAGCCACTGGGGTAATTGTATTAATATTAGCGTTAGTATAAATGTGCCCAGTGTAACTTATGTGCTCTGCTGGGGTTTCAAGTGGTGATTGCAGCATGGAGCTTGGAGTGGAAGTGTTCCTTCACACGGCTCAGCTACATGGTATTATTTTAGGGGGGGAATGTTGCATGTTTTTATATGTGGGTGGTGAGTGGTTGAGAGAATGACAAGGGGGGGCTTGTGAGGTTGGGGATGCAGATTGAGTGGCAGGAGTGGATTGTGAGGTGGAGAGGGAATTTCCATGTGGGTGGTGATTGGCTGAGGGAGTGAGGGGATTGGTTAGGGTGTGTTTCCTAAGCCACCAGTCAGCACACTGGGAAAGGAAACATTATATGGTTTATTTTGTAAGAATTGAGTCAGTGAAGGTGGACCTCCCAATTAATTAATTGGATTTTTGGAATAGTAGACATTATTTACTCTGTTATAGAACTAAGCCAACTTCTGATGTGGATTTTGTATCACCCGGGTGCCCAGGGGGTCACATCATCGCCCTGCTGCCCCTGCTGCCTCTGCGACGGAACCCAGGCAGTCAGCTGGTGGCGATGGTGGTACCAGTGGGAGCAGGGCAACAGAGCCATTCACATTTAATGCACCACCAGCATATGTTATGTTGGGTACCGCTAGTATTATGAATAAGCTGATATGCACACATTTGTAGCGTATTTTTAAATATTAAACCTAATTTCAATTGTACCATTCAATTACGCCACAGAGTATACTCCAATACACTCATAAATCAGCATTTTGTCCTGTTGTTATATCTTATGTTGTACATGTGCCTTGCTGATCTCGTAGACAGTATAGTATTCAGCAAGAAAAAGGCAGGATTCTAAGAAGTGTAAAAAGCCAAACCTTCAGCTATGGATGGGTGAGAAGTGTGCACTTCCAGGATTAGAACATGAAGTGGAAAACATTTAGATGTCAAAATTTCTGTACTTTCCCCAAAGACTATGATGCAGTTGACAAATGTATACAGTTTGCAAGGTATGCAGAAAAAAAGGTGTACATTTCTAACTATAGGTACAAATATGTCTTTATTAGAAAAAAAAACCATATGAAATATCTTAGTTCTTAGTTTGGTGAGGAAAATGCTTGCAAAATGTATACAGTTGAAAAAGTACAGACAAAATGTATACATTTGGAAAATGTGTATATTTGTAAAATGTACAAAAATGTGTGCGATATAAAGCTTTGTATAGGCTAACTAAAAACACCCTGCAATTTAATGAGGAACCAGGATGAAATGAATTTCATAGCAGAAGTAGAAGATGATGAGCAAAATGAAGCTTAACAGATTCACCCATTCCTGTCCTCAACTTGGATGTTACTTAGTTCTTCTGAGTAACAAGATAGTAAACAAGGAGAACAAGTGACGTGTACTGCTGGATTTGGATCGAGGTATAAATTCCTCCTTTAGCCATAAAGCTCACTATCTGACCTGTGTCATTTACCATGGTCCTGTCTGCATGACAGACCTGTAAATAAACTAGAATCACAGAGGTGGAAGAGATGACAGGGGCCATCCAGTCCAACCCCCCTGCCATGCAGGAATAAACAATCAGAGCACGCCTGACAGATGGTCATCCAGTCTCTGTTTAAAAACCTCCAAAGAAGGAGATTCCACCACACTCTGAGGCAGCGTATTCCACTTCTGAACAGCTCTTACTGTCAGAAAGTTCTTCCTAATGTTTAGGTGGAATCTCTTTTCCTGTAGTTTGAACCCATTGCTCCGTGTCCTAGTCTCGGAAGCAGCAGAAAACAAACTTGCTCCATCCTCTGTATGACATCCCTTCAAATATTAAAACATGGCTATCATGTCCTCTTTTAACATTCTCTTCTCCAGGATAAAATACCCAGCTCCCTAAAGTTGCTCCTCATAGGGCATGGCTTCCAGACCTCCCAGCATTTTGGTCACCCACCTCTTAGACACATTCCAGCCTGTCAATATCCTTCTTGAATTGTGGTGCCCAGAGCTGGACACAGTATTCCAGGTGAGGTCTGACCAAAGCAGAATAGAGTGGCACACCTCATGACATCCTGATGTCAATGACAAATATTTGTTAGATCCTTAGGCCATCTAACAGGACTAATTCAGAGGGAATTAATGCAATGCTAATCTGACTTCACAGACCTGTGTGTCTATCCAAAAGGAAGCCCTGCAGAGGTCAATGGCACACCCTCCCAGGAAAGCATTTTTGGCACTATAAATTGCAATCCTTAACACACCTACTTCAGAGTAAACCCCATCAGACTTAGAGGATTTCTATTGTGCTGCATTTCTTATGTACATACACCCTAATTCTCAGTCTAACCTACAGTACATCACATGTTGTTGTGAGAATAAACATTGGGCAACCGTATACATTAGAGTTGGGGAATGTCTGCCCCTTTAAACATCATTTGACTACCTTGCTCATCATCCCAAGCAGGCATAGCTTAGCTAACATGAGGGATGGTGGAATTTGTAGTCCAAGTACATCCACAATGCTGCAGCCTTATTTGAGAACTCACGCCGAACAAGTCTTGAAGAGAAACGACAATGCAGAAAGAATCACAACCCAGAAACATCACCCAAGGAGACCTTCTGCTGTGCCTTCTGCAACCGGACTTGTCTATCTCGGATTGGCCTTTTTAGTCATCAGCGCGCTTGCAGAAAACGTGGGATGAGTCCTTCCTGAATCTTCATTTGCGAAGAAAAGCCAGAGAGAGAGAGAGAGAGATCCAGAGGAACACACTGTCCCCATCAGCATTACATATGCTGCCTTGAGCATCCCAAAAGCAGCACCAGATATAAGTGTCACAAAATAAACAAATACATGCACTGAAAACCTTGGAAAGAGGACAAGATACAAATGTAACAGCAGTATATTCTCATCCACTGAAAATCACTGCCAATTTGGAATCAACAGTTACATTTTCTTTTTGAATGCTCAGAAAGGAATCAGATCCAGAGTATATTCCCCCCACTCCTGTAAAGAACTTTTACACTCTTTCCAGCATCAGGAGCCACCCGACTCCCTCCCTCTACTAAGACCATCTGAAGAATCTGAGAGCCACGTTTGCCACTGTCACTTTAAAACACGATTCTTTTATTGTCACAATCCTCAGATGAATGGAAACAGGGTGGCTGGCAGGTCTCCAAAGCTAATTAAAGCTCCCGATTTGAATATATGAGATTGCTTTGCATTTCCCTTTTGAGTACACATAGGCAATGCAAACAAAAATAGAGCACACAACATGCTTATGTATTATTCTGACTTGTTTAACATCTGACTTATAATGCTGAACAATCAGAAAAGAAACCTTATCCAAACCTTCCAAAATAATTAACATCATCATCCCCTCATCAGGTTGCATACTGACAAATGAACATCCATACTTTGTTTCCTTTAGGTTTTACCTCCAAATGCAGAACACTGTATTATTACTAATTCATTGCCATGACTAGTTAAGTACAATAAAATGTGTTTTAGTCAGTCTATATCTCATATACACACACACATCTGCGCCTGCAGCTTCTGTTTGAAACAGACAGATTCATTTTTAATTTTCCCAAAGCAATTACTCAGTGTATGAAACAGTATGACTGGGTGTTAATGGAATAATTTACAATACAGTAGCACAATTCTACTGCTACTTACTTTGGTGGGCCTCTTATTCAGTAAGACGCCCCATTTAATTCAAACACATGTCCATGCCTGCTTTCCCCCCTCCCCGATATGAAACAAAAATCCAGACAGAACCTAGATCCATATGCTTGGCAGAGAAATCTCTTATATTTAATTCAATGAAAGCATTACCCCAATATTCAAAGTGTAAGCAATATAAGAAAAACTGATTCCTGTATCTTTGCTTGTTTAAATACTATCTCAGTTTCTATAAATATAGTATAAAAGATGACATAGTAAGTGATGGTAAATAAGTCAAATTCTGTATTTTCATTCTGATTCTATAACAGGGTAAATTCAGGAAACCTGAATTCAGATCTCAGGCCTGTCCTGGACTCGTAAGAACCCCTATTTTTAGGTACACAATAGTTGTTTCCAATAGTTCTAAATGCTTATCACACTGTATTTGACTGTAGCCATCTGACCATTTTTGAGCAAGTAACTCCCATTTGCCTAGCCCTATATTCCCATCCATAAAGCAGAGACAGTTTTGACATACTTCATGAATGAATCTGATATCAGTTATTACAACATGGATGAATTAGATACAATTCCCGAATTCCTTCATCCACCAAAAATATTATGACACTATTATAACAACAACAACTACATATTCTGCATTTGCTCTAACATAAAATGTTTGATTTATATGTTTGTACACCTGAAATAAAATCTCTCTCACACCCTACATCCACACACAAACACCACATGTGCATGTGTGCGTGCACACACACACACACACACACACACATATATATACATATACTGGGGTGATGACATTATTCTTTTCAAAATCATTTACTGAAACTGAATTTACCATTCAAGTAACCATCACAAGTCACTTCTTGGCAATACCATCCCAGCTTTGGATATATACCAGTCCTAAGCAAAGTCCTAAGCATGTGGGCCTATGAACTTCAAACTAAAAGAACAGCCTTGTTCAGATATTCAGGAAAGAAGCATAATTCTACTCAGCTATATTAAAAAACACTAAAAGAGCACCTGAGAGCTGCCTTTCAAAATCTGTCCCAAACAAGCTAACTCTTCAAGCACAATTTTAAACACACACACACACACACACACACACATTCCATACTGAAACAACTTTACCATCTTTATGATAATAGGTGACTTCCACTTTCCTCTCTTCTGATCCAAGCAAGGCCTGAGCTATTTGGGCAACGTGATGCCTTTTGGTTTCTGGTCCATGAAGGAAGTCACAGGTGCATGGTTTTTGCATGACATCTGGCCTGGAGAACCCAGTCATCTCACAGAACCCATCGTTGCAGTAGATGATGGCGCAGTTCTGCACTCGAGCATTAGCAATGATGAATTTTTTATCTGCAATAAAAAGTAATGCATTTTTCAGTCATCTTACAACATTTCATAAAGTCTCAGTCTGGGCAGGAGTTATTTCTGCATCAGATTTCTGTGGATATGATGTGCTTCAATAGAGGTTTAATATCATTTGAGTGTACAAGACCGCTTTAAAAATAGATATTAAAAGATACTGTACTTTTTAAAATTTTTAAAAAATAAATCTGCTACAGGTCAATTGATTTGAGGTGTGGGTTGCGGGATCCAACCTACAAAGTTGTGTTGCTGAGCTTATCACTTTAAGTAGCTGTAGTTTTGTTGTATTGGAAATGCCCAATAGGCAGCGGACTGACCAGAAATTATTGCTAAGTAGCCTAAGCAGTGTGTAGGAGCCACTCCAGGGATTTAATTTTAGCTACACTAACTTGCCAAAGCACATTAAATATGTACGTCTCATAACAGTGGTCCTGAGCTTTGTGGAACGACTCCAGCTCTAGTGAAAACATTAGTGTAAGTAAGGGGTGGCAGGAAAAACAGAATAGGAAACTTCAACTAATAATTGAATCAGACCTTCCAAACTGGTCTGCTAAATGACTAGAGCATAAAAATCTCACTAGCCTTTTTTGCTTCCAATTTAATTATGCTAGTCATGAGCTTTGTTTGTCATATGAAGAGCAGAAATAGCCTAAAAAAGAAAGTAGTTGTCAAACATACAGATAAATGTAAACTGGTCAGTGGAGCATAGGGCTTTGTTTGGGAACAGATGAAGCTGTCTTATTTGTTGTTGTTGTATGCCTTCAAGTTGACTCTAACAAATGGAGACCTTGTCAAAGGTTTTTCTTGGCCAGATGTGTTCAGAGGCGGTTTGCCATTGCCTTCCTCTGAGGCTGAGGATGATTTTGCCATTTCCTTCCTCTGAAACATAGTCTCCCATCCAAGTACTTACCAGGGCTGGCCCTGCTTAGTTTCAAAGATCAGACAGCAACTGGTGCATTTAGGCCCTTTGTCTAATGGTAGGGCCAGCTTGATACTGATGGATATACGGTAGATAGAGGTGGTTGGTGGCTCCCATTTCAATGACCTGGTGAATCTGCTCATGCTTCAGTCTGACCTTTAGAGTTGCTACTGAAGGTACTAAACTTATTCTAGGGAAAGGGTTCAGCACCTTGCTTAGCTCCTTTGACATTCAGACTAATATCTGGAGTGGATTTGCTGTCCCACTGAAGCCACTAGTTGCCTCTGGGTGTGCAATTCTTCTTTCATAAGAACCAAAATACAGGATTTAAAACACTTCACATATCCCAACTCTGAACTACTGGCTGTAAAGTAAGTTTCCCGATTTGATAGCTACTCCTTCAGCTCTACCACCATATCTGAAAAAGGTAATCAGGCAGAAATGAAGAACCATGTGAAGTTGCATCATTAGAGAGCAGCCCGTGGTAGTGTCCTTCAGTTATTGTTATACAACCCAAGTGTAACAATGAGATAGAGAAATTGAATTTCTCTTGAAGCAGTGGCCCCAAGGTTTTTGTTCTACTGAAGTTGAATTAGTTGCTTATTTTTGCTGAGCCTGTTGTTTTTAATAACACGTGAGACTCTGAATGCCTTCATATAATGGACTAAGCTGAGACTCACATGGTCCCCTGACTTCCTACCTTCCAAGCTTCATGAGAACTACCACATGCAAGACATGTGCATGATTTATTCCCATGCACAGGGGTTAAATCTTTCAGTTTGGCTTCCTCTCACATCTAAAAAAAAAAAAATCTCTACTGTAGTGATGAAGAAATTTACATCTTTGGTAAGGCCTTGCTAGAAACAAACTGAACAAAATTCTTGGCCATCTGCAAAAACCAAATTGAAGAAATACAGCTATACCCAGCATGGAGAAGACCACATTTTACATGTCTACCATATAGCTGCTAAAAAGGAAGTGGTAACCTTAATTTCAATATGGCAATGCGGTTTATACAACAAAATTCAAAGCCAGATTTCTAAGAACTAAGGATAGAATCACAGAACTGGAAAAGACCACAAGGCTATCCAGTCCAACCCCCTGCCAGGAACAGTACTCAAAGCCTTTTTCCTGGATGGATGAATCCAATCATTTAGTTTTCTCCCACTGCTACTATTACTATTACTTCTTCTTTTTAAATACTCATATTCTTTTTGTTGAATTTATGAAAAAATCTACAATTTCTCAAAAGTTTATTTTATTTAAAAGAATCCCAAACCAACCAAGTTTCCCACACATACCTACCCCATGAGTGCCACAAAGAAGGCCAAGTGTTCACACTTGAAGGCATGATATGGGAAATTGATGCAGCTGCCTGTGTAATTTCCTTCTGGGTTTCCCTCACCCCCTTTCACATTCCCCCCAATGTCCATTGTTATTTACTACTCCTCAAAGGGAAAAGGATCCTGATTATTTCTGAGCTATCTATGCAGCAACCATGTGTCGCTGGTGTCACTCAAGGACTTCATTATGCACACCATTCCGGAGACAAAATAAGTCGGCTGACTTTGATAAGTAACTTACATCTCTAAGGACTGCAGGATCTGACCTTTCAATGTCTGCTGGGAACTACAAGTCTGTTACATAGAGAGAAATAGTATCTATTCATGGAGAAAGACTTGCATTTTTTTAAAAAATATATAACAATCTTATTCCAAGGCTATTTGTCAACATGTTCAGCATGTACTAAGTATTTAAGGGAACACATTCAACATAGTCTTCAGGTGTATGTTTTCCATAATGTAAAACAATCAGGCTGGGTCAGGTGCGATCATCTTAAAATCTATCACTAGTATCCAAAAGGTTCTAAGGCTGCCAACCCATGCGCGCTTCCTTGATGGCAAGCCTCAATGAAAACAACACGACTTACATCTGAGTAAGCCATGCCTAAGATAGTACTGGCAGAACGCAATCTCTTAAAACACATTTTTTTTCCTTCTAGGGAGTAAGTCCCCTTGAACTTGGTAACTCTTACTTCTGAGTAAACCCTCCAAAAATGACAGGGCAACAAATGCAAACTGACACTCTTGGGCAACCAGCTCAGAAGAAATTAGGAAGGCTTTGACCAATCGGAGAGAAAACCAGGGGCTGTTTAGGTAAGTATCCTCGCTGGAAAAGAATACCTTCTAAACATTGGCCGGTTGGGGATTTTTTTAAAAAAAGGTGGAGAGAGAGAAACTTTTTTTCACCCGCTGATGCGAAGGCGATCTGAAGGCGAAGCGCCCCCTCGGCAGCTCCTTTCCCGGGTCAATGGGAAAGGGCCGCCCTCTCCCCCCTCCCTCGGGAAGCCCCGTCCTCAGCCTCCGTGGCGGGGGGCGAGGTGGCATCAGCACCCACGCGGGGCTGCTCCTTCCCGCTCCCTGCTGCGTGGCAATGCCTCAGCCCAGCCGCTGCCATCGGAGGCAGCCGGTCAAGGCGGAGGGCTGGCGGGGGGCGCAGCCGGAGGGAGCCGCGGGCAGCCAAGGCAAGGCAAGGCAAGGCAGCCGCCCGCTGGAGCGCCGGGACTGGGCTGGCCTGGAGGCCAGGCGTCGACGCTCCCCATTCTGCCCTGGGTCCTGCCACTTGGTCACTTGGCCCGCAGCCCTCCCGCCAGGCAAAGGTCCCGGGCCCGAGAGGCGCCTCAGGCGGCAGCCAGGGAAAGACCCGCGGCGGGGTGGGGAGGACGAACTTACTCTGGCCCTCGAATTTCCGGATGATGGTCCCCAGGAAGGTGTTTTGGGGGGCCACGTGGCCTCTGCGGACAGGCATGACGCTCGCCCGTCGGCTGCCCCCCGGGGGGGCCCCGGCCACCCTCCGCCACGGCTCCGCTGCCCGCCTGGCGCTCTCGGGCTCCCTCACAGCGGGCTGGGGGGCGCCGCTCCCCCTCGGCGAGCACCCATCGTCCCCCTCAGGCGCGGCGGAGGCGAAGGCGGCTCGGCAAAGAAGCGGCGGCGCTCCCCGCTCTCAGCACGGGCGAAGCGCTCGCCTGCCGCCTCGAAGCATCGCTGCCATGCTCAGCTCTGGCCGGACCTGACACGCCGGGATGGAGAAGGCGGGCGGGCGGGAGGAGAGAGCGCCCGGGCGGGGACGGCAGCAGCAGCAGCAGCAGGAGGAGGAGGAGGGCCGCTTTTCCTCCGCCCGCCAAGCAACCTGCCAGCCAGCCAGGGGCGCTGCTGAGGGAAGCGGTGGGTGGGGAAGCCGCCCCCCGGGATGGGGGGAAGGAAGAGGAGAAGGCGGGCTCGGCGTCTCCCTCTTCCCGGGCGCTTCGCTCCTTCTCCGCCTCACGCCAAGCGAGGCCGGGCGCTCGACGGCTCTCCTGGCTGCGCGCCTCTCCCGGCGCTGCCTTCTGTGGGCGGGCGGGAAAGAGGGCGGGAGGGACGGAGAGAAGCCCCTCCTCTTCGCCCGCCGCCCTCGGGGCTCTCTGGCCAGGCTGGCGGGAGCCGCTCGGCTTCCTCAAGCGGGCTTTGAAGGGAAGGAGGAGGCCGCCGAGAAGCCGCCCGGTGACAACCCCGCCCGGTGGCTCCGCGGTGGCGGCAGCGACACTCTCCCCCCGAGGAGGAGGAGGGGGCCGGGGGGCAACGGGAAGCGCCTCCTCTTCGCCGCTACTGAACCCGCCCCCCCTCCCGCGACGCGTGAATGGCGGACGAGAGCTCCCGGGAGCATGTGCAAAGCGCCGCCGCGGCTGCGGTCCTCGAGCGGCCGCGGGAAAGGAAGACGCCGCTTGGGTTCTTTTCGGGCAGAGCCCAGGCTGGCCCTAGTAGGTCTCCTCGCCTGAGCTATAACGAGAAGGCCCCGGAGCGCGTCCAGAGTGCTGTCTCCCACTTTCAGGGTGTAGTTCAGTGGTTCTTCACCTGGGATCCGCCATCTCCTCACAGGGGGTCCGCGAAGGCTACTTGGCCCACCTTCTCCCCGCAGTGGAGTGGCCATGTGACAGGAGCCAAGGCAAAGGCTGGCTGGCTTGGCCTGCGCATTGCCATTCAATCTGCCCCAGCCACAAACTTGCAGGAAGAAGCAGGAGAAAAGTCTTCCCTTCCCTTCCAGTGCCTCTGAGGGAAGGTTTAATGGATGGTGTAATTGTATTGTTGTTATGATTAGGGTGTCTTGAGTTAAGTGGGGGGGGGGGCGGTGTCCACGGCAACAAACGATATAGAAAGGGGGTAAAGAAAAGGTTAAGAGCCACTGGGGTAGTTCATACTAAACGACTGGGGCCTGTTCTAGGGCTTATCAATAAGGCGGGGCATCAAACGTACGGAGGGATAAAAGGGTCGCCTTGGGGCCAGTATGAGGAAACCCGAGCCCCGGCGGCGGACCCACATCTGGGCTGAGCGGGAAGAACCGGGCTGCGCCTGAAGCCGCTCACTTCGAGAAACGATCCCAGGGAGGCGCTCCCGCTTGGCTCTTCCCTCCCTCCACGTGTTTGGGGGCTGAAGGCCCGCTTTCTTCCGCCCAGTGACCCAGGGAGAGTCGCGATTCAGCGGGGACTTGAACTTGAGCCTCTCCTTCTTCCTGTCCGTTGTGCCGATCCAATGCAGATAAGACAACCTTTGTAGGTAGGATGGCCCTGAGACAGAGAATGGGGGTCTTGTACCTATAATGGTTCTGCCAAGCGGAGATTTTCAACAGGTAGAGCTTGTCCTCTAATGAGTAAAAAACAGATGGGAGGATAATGTTAGCCACATCCACAGAAAAATAACCGGCAGGACCTAGGGCCTAAACACCCTAAAGGCCCAGATCCTGCCTGATCTTGGAAACTAAGCAGGATCATTTGTGGTTAGTACTTGGATGGGAGACCACCCATGAATACCAGGTGTTGTAGGCTACATTTCAGAGGAAGGAACTGGCAAAACCACCTCTGAGTATTCCTTGCCTAAGAAAACACTAAGAAATTATGAGGTCCCCAGTAAGTCAAGTCAACAGATGACTTTAAGGCACATATAAACACACCTGTATGGTATAATAGGGATATACTATAATAAACGGTATGATGTCCTACCCATACAAACTGAACAGCAAGTACAGTAGTTAGCTAGCACAGTAGCTGAAATTCTATAAACTAGCAGTGCAGTGTAAACGCACTGTACAATAGATAGATACTAGAAGCCTAATGGCCATTTTAATGGCAACCTGTTCCCTATGAAGACTTCTTCATGGGCAAATTTTAGTGAACTTTTAGTGCCACAACAATACAGCCTGTTCCTACAAAATGCCTAAGCCCACACATTACTCAGTTGAGGAGCAGATCCCGCACACCAGATAGCTAGGAACCACCTGCTTTTGCTTGTTTGCCAAAGGTCATTATTACCTGCATCACCATCATAATCATCATCCATTTGTTTATATCTTGCCTTTCCCCCAATATTGTCATCCAAGGCGGCTTACAAAAGTTAAAACAAATACAGTTAAGTATGTTTAGGGGGGGGAGTAAAAACATACCAAAAGTTATTGTTAAAATACAATTAAGTACAGTTGTCCCTCCGTATCCATGGATTTGGTATCCACGGATTTAAGTATTCACGGTTTGAAAATATTCTTTAAAAAATAATAATCCAAAAAGCAAAGCTTGATTTTGCCATCTTATATAAGGAACACCATTTTGCTATGCCATTGCATATAATGGGACTTGAGTATTCAGGGATTTTGTTATCCCTGGGGGGTGGGGTCCTGGAACAAAAACCCCAGTGAATATGAAGGGGCAACTGTAATACCTAGCATTAAAACCCTTGAAAACAGATTCATTAAAGGACAGGATGAAAATCAGCAGAACATGCATTAAAAGACCCTACAGTCAATTCTTAGAAAGCTTGTCAGTAATAGAAAAGTTTTCACTTTTCAGCATCAACTTTTGGGAGCAGCCACTGAAGAGGCCCCCCTCCCATGCTCCTGTAGGATGGCAGCAGAGGCAGTGGCAAATACAGTAATCCATGAATAATCAAATCTGCGAATGTGGAGGAATGACTGTACAGCTTTTTGATAAACTTAGTCAGAAAAGATGTAGATTGTATAGATAGGCCTTGTCCAGATGATTTCTTCTCAGTGGTGCTTCAAATTATTAGGCAAAAAAGGCTCCATAAATCTTATTTGATCAAATACCCTCAAACCATCTAGCTAATTTCTTGCGTTAACCTTGCATGTTTAGAAGCTGGCAATTTGTCTGAAGAAATGCTTATCAGCTGTGGATAGCTTCAGAGAGATGCTGATATGCTTGTATATGATGTATAGGGATAGATGCAGCAAGTTCAGTTGTGAAGTCTGGTGTACAATATAGTCATAATGGAAAGATGAATTTAGTGGAAATCCCATTTTAAAAATATTTGGCCAAGAATTTTTTGGGGAAAGGGGCATGGGGAAGTGAGGGATAAGTTGGTGCAAAGAACATTTCTATTTTTACGACTTCTGAAATGCAACCCAGACAGATGTGCTGGATCAGTATTGGAATATCTTGTAACACTAAGCCCCATTTGATTCAAGAAGAGATGGGTGCCTCCATGGTAGCCATCCCAGGATAGATTCAGTGCCTTTGATACCTTCAAGCTTTCATGGATTCCCTGTAGGCTGAAGTGAGAAGTGCAAGAAAAAGTAGGTTCAGTGAATCATCAGGACAAGGGATAATATGCCAGGCCTCCATAATATTGCCTTATTCTAATCCAGAGGTACTCTGCTATGCACTACATTCCTGGTTTCCTGAGAAGAGCTAGACTGTGTGTGAGGAAAACTCTTGTGCAGTTATGCTCTAGCTGTCCAGAGGCCCCAGTAGTTACTAAACTGAAGTGATTCAACATGGTCTAAATATAGTGGTAAGAGCAATACCATCTTCAGCCCATAAACTAGTGCAGTCCTTCACCACTCCCAGAGTCCAAATGAGGGCATTCAACACATCTAGAGGGCACCAAGTTGAGGAAGGCTTTCATGGAAAAAACTTGGTCAGAATGATTTTGACTGATGGAGCCAAATGGCCAGGGTGAGGCCAGGGAAGAATAATGTGGAGTCATTAGTATCCTTGGTCTCAGGGAAACAAAATTGGGGTCTCGGATGCCTCTCTTTCCACATGTAATCTGACATCAATGGGATACATTACGTACACAGTGGGTGGTCCTGTGGATTTTTATTTGATAGCAAGTCCTGTTAAAGCCAGTGGGGTTTATTCCCATATAAATTTAAACAGGTTTATGACTTTATAGCGTAATCCTAAATATGTTCACTCATCAAAAGCAAGTTTTTCTGTGTTCAGTGGGGCTTGCTTCTTATTGAGGGAAGGGGAGGGATACACTGTTTTTTAAAAATGAAAGACAAGAACTCAGAATGTTTGTAGTCCAATAATTCTTCAGATTTACACATGCACACATATTTTTAATGTGAAAATTTTGCGTAGGCTTTATCATGTTCTACCTGTACAATTTTCGCTTCACAAAATTGAAGATTTTAATTCAAGGTCTACAATACCTGAAATCCCCAGTCAATGATGGTCACTTGGGGTAGATGGTTCTGGGAGTTTAACCCAACAATAAGATAACCTTTCTGAGCTCCAATAAGTCTCTTAATGAGTTCATGGAAGAGATGAAAGAGCTGCTGCCGGTGTTGGTGATGAATTCACCACTCAGTTCTCTGCTTCTCTATGTATGATTGTGAGCCTTATTGGATCCCCAGCATTTTTGTGATGGGTGGGAGGAAATGCTCTCAGCTACATCTATTCTCTCCCGCCTCCAGAAATGAATAAATAAATAATTATTAAAGAAAGTGATGCTGTATTTGGGAACTTGCTGGATCCATTTCTTGGTTCATTTGTAAGGTGCCTACAAGGGTGCCCCTGAGGAGAGAAATTTGAGGAGACATTACACTACACTGTTATAGCACTATTATTCCACTTTAACAGCTATGGCTGCCTCCTAGGGAATCCTGGGATTTGCAGTTTAGGGAGAGACATTTAGGATTCTTAGCCAGAGAGCTCTTAAGCTTTACTAAACTACAAACTCCAGAATTCCACAGGAGGCAGCCATAAAAGTTAAAGTGGAATAATACAGTTGTTCCTCGTATCCATGGATTTGGCATCCATGGATTTAAGTATTCACGCCTTGAAAATATTCTTAAAAAAATAATAATCCAAAAAGCAAACCTTGATTTTGCCATCTTATATAAGGGACATAATTTTGTTATGCCACTGCATATAATGGGACTTGAGTATTCATGGATTTTGGTATCCACGGGGGGGGCGGGTCCTGGAACCAAACCCCAGCGAATATGAAAGGTCAACTGTAACAGTGTAATGCCATAAGAGGGTGAGACGAGGAGGAGGAGGAGCAGAGAAAGAGGAAAAATCCATCATAAATAATGGACCAGAGACAACCCAAAATATACCACACCAGGGGCTCTTTCACCCCACAGAGTTATAGTGTTATGATTCCACTTTAATTGCTGTAGCAGCATCTTTTAGAATCCTGGGATTTGTAATTTGGTGAGGCACTAGAACTGCGAATTCTAAATTCTGAGAATCCTGAAAAACCTCTTCCTAAACTGTAATCCTAGTACAGTACTGTACATTACTCCATACTGCTGAACCATGGAGGCTGAAGTGGAATCACAGTGCTGTAACTGTGCAGTGTGTGATTTTTTTGCGAGTGTGCGCCCCTTGCCTGTACCCAGGAGAAAGGATTTGAAGGGGTGGGGGGAGGAAGAGAGAGCGAGAGTCCAGTGGATGAGCAGAGAAATTGAGAGCTCGTGGAGGCTGCTGGGTTTTCCAGGAGCACCAAAGTGGAGGAGAGCGGGATGTTAAGAGGAGGGGAGAGGAGATATTGGGGAGGAGGCAGAGAAAGGAAGGCGGAGAGGGAAGGGAAACGGGCGGCTGCGTGGGAGAAAACCCCTCCGGCCAGGGAAATTCCTGGTCCTCCCCCCGCCCTTGGTCTTGGAAAGAGGGCGGAGGAAGAATGTTGCCCCAAACGAGTATCAGACTCGGGCCGTTGTTCCAACCCGGGGAAGAGAAGGGCGAGATGCGCGAGGGCGTGGGGTCGAGCGGGGTAGGGGGCGAGATCGGGGCAGCGCAGGCGAGTCCCTTCACCCTCCCCTCCCACCCCGCTTCCACTTCAGCTGAATCCCTCTGGCACCATTTCTAGTTTGGAGACGCGTCTATTTCGGGGTATATGCATGAGATGCTAAAAGGAGAACTACTCCCTCCTTAAGTACCCGAAAGGTACCAGATCCTGTCTGACCTTGGAGGCTAAGCAGGGTCAGCCTTGGATGGGAGACCGACAATCAATACCAACCAGGTGCTGTTGGCTTTATTTCAGAGGAAGGAACTGGCAAAACCACCTCTGAGGACTCCGTGCCTAAGAAAGCCTTACGGGCTCGCCAGAAGTCGGCGGGTGACTTGAAAGCACACCCTCGCCCACGATCTGACGGCGGGGCAAGTGGAAAAAACCAGCGACCGCGGCGGCGGAGTCCCGGGCTTGGTCTGGGCGAAGGCGCCGGAGCTGTCCCTGGTGCTGATCCACCCATCCCGGTTCTCGCCTCTGCTGGAGCTCCCGTGCAGCCCATCCAAACGGCCTAGGAGCCGGATCGGTTTCCCCTCCCTCTTTCTCCTGCCCGCCTCCGGCACAGGCACAGTTTTTCCCGCAGTAATAATTCAAAAGAGAGAGAGAGAGAGAGAGAAGGAGCCCCAGGAAAGGCGGCTGCAATTCTTTGGCTCTCATGAAGGTTTTCCGGTAGGGAGAGGGGAAAGGGTCGATTCAGCAGCAGTCAGGGTGCATCCACACTACACAACTAATCCAGTTTGAAACGGGATGATTTGCCCTGGCTCCTTCCTATAAAGCCCTGGGATTTGTAACTTGGTGAGGCGCCAACACCCTTTGGCAGAGAAGGCGAAACGACCTTGCAAAACGACCAATCCCAGGATGCCGTAGGAAGGGGCCAGGGCAAACCATCCGGGTTCAAACTGGATTAGTTGTGTCGTGTGGATACTTTCTGTCAGTCGAGGCAGAGCACTGCCTGACCCTCCTGGTGCCTGATCTAATATCAACTGGGGGAATCCGAGCTGTCCGTGCCTGGGTCGGTGCAAGTGAGCCTCTTCAGACGAGCAGAGCGCCCCGTCCAGTCAAAGGCGCGACGGAGAGGGAGGAGACAGGCCGATGGCCGAGCCCAGGCGCTCCCCCGCCACCAGCTGCCTCCGCTTTGGCAATCCCCGCCGGCCTTCCCTGACTCCCTGGTGGGGGGGGGTTGCTCAGGCGTTGCTTCCCTGACTTATTGTTTGGTCACAACCGGCAGGCTTGGTGGTTCGACTCTACCGGGAGGGATTTTCCGCAGCCACCCCGCGAGCCGCTCCAGGCTGAGGCCCCAGCGCCCCAAGGGAGAAAGGAGGCGGACTGGTTTCCTTGGCAAGGGCACGAAAGGGATTAGGGATTTTTTAGTGGAATAAGACCATTCTACTGAAAAATGCACCCGACCGCAAAAGGCCCTAACAATAATGCAACAACAACAACAACAACAATAATAATAGTTTTCCTCTTTTCTTACTAATACAAAAATAAAACTATCTATCCTAACACTAATACATTTTGCCTCTTAATCTAAACGCACTATAATCACATTATATTTACACATTACAAATATACCTATTTGGTATACCTATTTGGGAATAGGCTGTGGTTTGCTGACCACTAGAGGGCCCTCTGAGAAACTCCTATTAGGAACATGTCTCCTCTTTCCAAACACAGCCATCTGCAACCAAAGAGTAGGGATTCCTTTAGAAAGGCAGACAGGCAGATATTTTATATCATATGCTAGGTATGACAGGGAGAGAGAAAGCCAGCAATAAGTCCAAGAGAACCAGCAGGTGCATTGGTGTTAGCTGCCAATAGGTACACCGTCCTCCCTTGACACCTTCTTTGTTTTACTCATGAAAGATTTAAATTCATCTTTAGCCGTATATGTAGGCCAAATCCACACTACATAATAATCCAGTTTCAAACTGGATTATTTGCCATGGTTTCTTCCTATTCAATCCTGTAGTTTTACAAGGTATTTAGGCTTCTCTGCCAAAGAGTGTTGGTGCCTCACCAAACTACAAATCCTGGGATATGGTAGGAAAGAGCCATGGCAAATAATCCCAGTTTCAATAATCCCCCCCCATGTGTGTGTTTGTACACATGAGTTTTCTACTGACTTCTTCCTGTACCACATTTCACATAATTGCTAAGAGCCTTACAACCCTCAGATGCAGGAGCACAGTTACTGGCAGAGAAGAAGCACAAAAGCTGTGTTTCCTGAATGTTACTCTGTGCCATCAACAAAGAGAAATTAGGCTCCAAAGTCATGCACCATAAATGTAACAAGTGTCATACAAAATAAGCATTAAAACTGGTGCAAAGACAGCATGGCCAGATTTTTTTTAAAGCAATGTTCTGTGTCTGAATGACAAACTGTTGGGAGGGGGAAAGAAAACTGAATGTGTTCATGAGCTGACATGTATTTCAGATAATCCTGAGGCTCCAAAGATGGAATCCAGTTCTGTTTTAGAAACTTGTATTTTAATATTTTAATGTTTTAAAATGTTTTTAACACTTTAAATTGTTCCATTTAAAATAAATGTATATTGTTAATGTTTGTGTATTGTTTTTAAACTCACTGTTAACTGCCTTGAGTCCCTATATTGAGAGAAAAGTGGGATATAAATAAAGATAGCAGCAGCAGCAACAACAACACGAATCAAGGAACACGAGAGACACTGCAGACTGGGCCAGCCAGAAAAATCAGCAGTAGCAGAACATGTTATAAACCAACATGGACACAAAATGCTATTTGAAAGCACAGAAATTCTAGACCAGGCCAACAGCTATCATGTCAGAATGCACGGAGAACCTATTGAAATCCATAAACACCTGGACAACTTCAACAGGAAAGAAGAAACCTTAAAAGTAAACAAAATCTGGCTCCCCGTTTTGAAACACAATAGAATCAAAACTCAACACTTACAAAAGAATTCCACCCAGGGACAAGAGGATTTCCAGCAGATAATGGCCCATCAACCAACCATTAGCCAAACAGACACTAGCGAGCCTTGCATTTCTGTACCCAAAAACTAACCATTCAATTACATAAATTTACATATACTCTCCAACAGGGGTTCACAGCATATAAACTCCACACACACTCCTACCCAACCATTCTCTGAAGATGCCAGCCACAGATGCAGGCGAAACGTCAGAAAGAAACTATTCTAGAACACAGCCTCACAGCCCAGAAAAAAACCTAAGGAAAATCTAACAACAACAACATCTTGTACTCTAGAAGGGGTGCTTAGCCATTTGGCATACAGATTTATGGAAACATGAATTATAAAAAGCATGAAATATCAGTTGTCCTATCAGCAATGCAAAACAAGTGCTTCATTTTAATTTCAGTAAAGAAACACCTAACAGCCTGATCCTGGACATGGGTTGCCAAAATTATGTCCCAATAGTTCAATAGAAGTTGCTTCTGTGTACAGTAAGTCAATACAGGATTGAAGCCTAAAGTTAGGTCATTTCTACTGGAAAGTGCACTTGTGTGTGTATATGAGTGTGTATATGTGTATGTTTCTTCCATATATATATATATATATATATATATATATACCGTTGGACCCCCATATCCACTGATTCAGTTACCCACGGTTTCAGTTTCAGCACAGCTACCATAGAGTCTTCCTAGAAAATGTATCCCCTCTAGCCATTTTCTAGATCCTCCAAGGCAACTCTATGGTACCATTTTAAACCGGAAGTCCCATTATTTTCAATGATGTTCACTATTATCCATGGATTTCATTATCCATGTTGGGACCCAGAACCAGTCCCCTGTGGATACGGAGGTCCTACTTTATAGGGAAGAGACTACTCTGATATTCCCTGTCAGGCTATTAGTAGCTACAGTGCTGAATTTCTATACTGATTATTCATTACTGTTGAAGACAGACTCCTGTTAGTCAATAGAACTTTATTATACACCTGAAATGGTATAATTTCTATACAATCAGGGGAACTCAGTCATTTTACACTTACAAATTGGACTTGCAAGAAAATGTTGCTATATGTTCCCCACCTCTAGAAAGGCATGTTCCTGTTCTTCCCTCCTGGCAGCTTTACAATGGCTGTTCAGAACTTGTAGGTTGAACTCAGACCCTGTTTATTCTTTTATAGTACTTTGTTTCCACTGCAATTGTCAAGACAACATCCTATAGAGTCCTGGGGTTTGTAGTTTAGGGAGGGATACGTAGAATTCCCTGCCAGAGAATTCCAGTACCTCACTGCAAACCCTAGCATTCCTTAGCAGGTAGCCATGGCAGTTATCGTGTGATCATAATACAATATCTGTGTCATGTGAAAGGGCCCCTGGGATTCCAGGAGTGGGGAAGAAATAAAACACCACTCCCAGATGTTCTCCTTACCATGGAATTTAGCACTAAAGCAGGTGTGGGAATTGTATCCCTGCAGATGTTGTTGGATTGCAAGTCCCAGCATTCCTCACCATTGGCTAGGCTAGCTAGGGCTGCTGGAATCTGCAGTCCAGCAACAACTAGAGTGCTTCAAAGTTCCCAGCCCTGCACTATAGGCATCTGAAGCCCCCCAAATGAATACATCATCTTTTACAGAGTAGGGGGAATGCAGTTCTGCAAATGGAAAAGGTAACCCCAACCTTAATGTCCCCCTTCCAAAACAGTTATTACAAACCTAACATTATAGGTGTGAACAGGAATATTTCCATGCTTCCTCTGCACTCCACTGTAGTTTCCTCTCTTTCCAATGGACACAAGAATATCAAGTGTTTCAAACTGCTCCTACAGTCACAAAGAGTATCCCCTATTTGGGTTACTTTTAGACCAGTGTTCCTCAACCAGTTTCCCTCCTGACGTATTGGACTGCAACCCCCACCTTCTCCAGTTGACATGCCTATGTTGGCCATGGATGATGAGAGCTGAAGTCTAGCACAGCAGGGAGGACCCCAGCTGGGGAAGGTTGCTTTTGACCCCATTTTACCCACCCTCTCTATTGGGTCAACTGTCCTCAGTATTCTGTAAGCATGCAAATTCCTATCAGGCAAGTTTGGGAGGGGATGTTAAATGCTGAAACATCATTTTCCTTTACATTTCTTAGAACCATAGTACCAAGGAAGGGTCATCTAGTCCAATCTCCTGCCACTGCAGTAATCCACAGCAAAAATATCCCTGAGAAGTGGTAGCCCAACTTTGCGTAAAGACCTACAACAGGAGAGAGCCCATCTCCTGTCTGAGGCAGGTATGAAGGAATCCATAAATATGCAAACAACTTCATACCTGTCCCTCAGGTATGCAAAAGCTACTATCTTGTTTTTTGGGGCTGACCCCATTTTATTTCCATGCAGAGAGGAAGGGAGTCATGTTTCCACTTGAATTTGCTATTAGAGAGAATGATGATTATTGGTGCTTTTTTTTTAAAAAAAAACCTGTCTAATTTGATATGCCTAGATTAATCACTATGCTTATGAAGCTGCAGAACAGATCAACAGCTATATTAGGCCACTTGGGTGGCATCCTTTTCTGGGAGTATTCCAGAATGATGCCTCTAGATTCTTCAAAATCTCATACCATATAGAACATTGTGACAGCCGACTCTTCAAAAGTCAGAAGGGAAGGGAGTCATGTTTCCTTCTCCAATTTAGAAAAGTGATCGCTGCTAATAGAGGCATTACTGGCCTCTATCATGAGGAGGATCACAAACAGTCAAGTCCAGTCACAGTGAAACTCAGAGTTTCATGTCGTCCCATCCAGCTCTGCTGAGGAAAGATAGATGAGCTCATACTGCACTTTGACTGATATCACCTTATGCTTTCTGCTCACTTTCAGAAGTAATACCAAGCATTGGCCATTCGTTTAAAATAAAATGAAGTCAGAGAGGTGTAGATTAGGGAGATTTTCAGACTACACTGTTATAGCATTACTATTCCACTTTAACTGCTCTGGCTTCCTCCTGTGGAATTCTGAGGTTTGTAGTTTAGTGAGGCCTAAGAGCTCTCTGGCTGAGAGTTGTAAATGCCCCTCCCTAAACTGCAAACCGCAGGATTCAACAGGAGGCAGCCATAGGAAATAAAGTGGAATAGTAACACTATAACAGTGTTGTCTGAAAATCTAGTAAAAGTGAGAAAGCACTATACCAAGCTGTAGCCAACAGTAAAACTCACATCAGCCAAAATACCTAGGAGGATTCAAAAACTTGTATAAAAAGAGAAAGGATAAAGATAACTTTCCTTCTGAACTAAAGCAGGGATGGGGCTGCAAGGAACCAGATGCCCATAAAGTGAGTGATCTATCACCAAAATTTACCCATTGTTGGACTTAGCTAAGAAGCTTTACTGACTCTGAGGTCATTGTGATGACTGCTCAGTTGCTTTAACATAGATTTTATTTTAATTTTTCTTAAGTCTCTTACTTGGATGCCAATAGACTTTTGCAGGCTCTGCTGGCCACTGTACAATCAGAATCACATAGAACAGACTATCTCAAACCGGACACAACTAGGTGTCCTGAGCATAGCTTGGGAATGGGAAATTAGGAAGTATGTAGTGCAGGATGGATGGAAGGCTCTAAAGCTGTCTCGTATGGACCTGTCTGCTCATTAAGATCTACCTAGGAGACTCTCTCTTCTTTGAGTCACATTGGAAGCTGAGCAGGTGCAGCTGGTGGAACACCAGAGGGTGACTTCTCTTTGGCCATATACAGTGCATGCTATCCCCTTCCTAGAATGGCTCATCTTGCCTCCTTTCTGATGATATTCCATCATTTTTGTAAAGACCTTTCTCATTTGGTTGGCTTTCAGTCTCTGAATTTGATGATGTCTTTATCAATCCCCTGAATGTATGTTTCGTTTTAATCCACTGTCTTTTTAATTTTGCTGTTCTTAATTTATTATTAAGCTGCTGCTGTTGTTTTATATACCGTACATTGCAAACCACCCTTGACATTTATTTTGAGAGAAAGGTGCATTGACATTAATCCTTTAAATAAATATGATATGGAGTTAAGGGAGAACCCTGAGAGCTGCAAACAATTTGAAGATAGGAATGATCTAAGCACTGATGACAGAAGAATGGATTGCTAAGGTTGCTGAGTTAGCCCAAATTGCCCACCTAATTTGGGTTTTAAAGAATAAGCCAACTGAAGACTTTGTGAAAGATTTGAAATTGTTTATGGACATTTTGATCAATAAGAAACCTAATGATGTAATAATTTGTGGTTATGGTTAGTAATAATTTTATTAATTACTAATAATTTTAGTAGTAGAGCTTTGAAAGCTTGCATCATGTGTTTTGCAGTTTGGTTGGTCAATAAAGATATCACTTTTTTGTGGTTTCTAGATTTAGTAGTGGGATCCATAATGGTAGCACAAATATATTTTATTTTCCCCCTTATTTTTCCATACATTAATGTTAGGGGGGGCAAAGCTCTATTGTGTTTTAGTTATATGTTTTTTTATTTTCTCTTTTCCTTCTTTTCCTTTGTCTTTCTTTTGTTTTTTTTCCCTTTTATCTGTTTTCTTTATGAATGTATTCTTTGAATGTATATTACTTTGATTCTGACTGCAAATCAAATTCTTTGTGTTAAACTTTTTTTTTCAAAAAAAGAGAAGAATGATCTACAGTTGTGAGACACTCATAACTCCTTGGTCCGGCTGTCCTTTCCTCCCCCCCCCACCATTTTTGTTAAATTGTAGAATGCATTTTGCATGTAATTTTGTCTGTGGCATTCTAGCATAATGCCACAAAAGATTAATTATGAATGGGAAGACTATAATTACTTAACTTTCTTTTGTTCACTCAGACTCTGAGAATGGAAAATAAAGGGTAATATCACACGGTAGGCCAACTAAGTGCCAGCTAGTATAATTTCTTTGGAGACTTGAACGGGGACTAAAGGTTGTTATTGTACAGAATGCCAGCCTAACAGATTGCTTTTGCTTCTTGTACACATAACAGGAGTGTGCTGCTAAAGGTTAAGGGGTAAAACCTAATTACTGTAGCTGTTTTAGTGCATTTCATGCATTAACAGGGTTGTCCTTGGTGTGTGGTGGAATTGTAAAGGTGACCTTTCCCAATTCTGCCACCCTCTTTTCCTTAAAGGAAATAAAACCCCGAAAACTGGTTAGCACCATTACAGCTTTCCTTTAGACCAAAGGTGTGTGACCTTTCAGATGTTGATGGGCTGTAGTTTCCATCAGCCCCAGTCAGCACAAACAACAGTGAAGGACAAGGGGAGTTATCATCCAACATCTGGAAGGTCATATCTAGCACATATCATTTAAATTATAATAGGGGGGGGGGTTAATTCCAAGATCATAGAATCATAGAATTGCAGAGTTGGAAGAGACCACGAGGGCCATCCAGTCCAACCCCCTGCCATGCAGGAAATCACGACCAAAGCATCCCGACAGATGGCCATCCAGCCTCTGTTTAAAGACCGCCAAGGAAGGAGACCCCACCACACTCCGAGGGAGTGCGTTCCACTGTTGAACAGCTCTTACTGTCAAAACGTTCCTCCTAATGTTGAGGTGGAATCTCTGTTCCTGGAGCTTGCATCCATTGCTCCGTGTTCCAATCTCTGGAACAGCAGAAAACAAGCTTGCTCCATCCTCAATGTGACACCCCTTCAAATACTTAAACAGGGCTATCATATTGCCTCTTAACCGTCTTTTTTCCAGGCTAAACATACCCAGCTCCCTAATTCTCTCCTCATAAGGCATGGTTTCCAGACCTTTCACCATTTTAGTCGCCCTCCTCTGGACACGCTCCAATTTGTCAATATCCTTTTTGAATTGTGGTGCCCAGAACTGGACACAATATTCTAGGTGAGATCAATTGGTTGGAGGGAGTAATGGTGGGATAGAAATGTTCCTTCCCTGACAGAGAGGAGCTCCTATAATGTGGGGAGGGGGCTTGTCCAGGGATAGCTCTGCAGACTTGGATTTGCTACCAATTGTGGCTCTGCTGGCAGTAGTTGCAAAAGAGTGTGGGGAAGGACAGAGTTAGTCTTAGAACCACTGGATCTAAGTACCCACCATCCATAAAAAGGATTCCAAGATCAGGCCTATGTTGGTGTGAACCAGCAGGGCTTTGGAGATGGCAGACGGTTTGCTTATGAACGTTTTCCTCCCTGCCCCACTTAGAATTGTTCTGTTCATGAAAATGATCATTTCCGCTCCCCTTCTGAAAGTTTCCTAGAGTCCTGCTGTCTCTCATTTGTCTTTCCTCTCCATTCAAGTTCTTTTGTACAAATCCATTGCTGATTACATGTTTAGATGTTTGGATTAGTTAATATTTTATGCTTTTTATGATTCCGTGCAAGCCACTTAGAGCACTGAGAAGTGAAAAAGTGAAGCATTAATGTTTAAAATAAAATAAGCAGTCATCACTAAAGGTCTACTCTACAAATTTTTGGGATGGCTGCACACACATCACATGCACACACAAAAAAGGAAACACATCATCCACAAAAGCACAAAAGAGGACAAAGCTTTGAATAACATTTGACAGCCTAATTAAAGAAGATAAAAACATGAGAGGACCCATGCTGGATCAGACCAAAGGCCTATCATCTACAATAGCAATCTGTTCACACAGTAGCCACCAGCTACCAACAGGAAATCTCTACAATAAGACATAGGAGGACAATACTCATATGTTTATGTAGAGCCAAGCATGGTGTATGAGAGCCAGAGTGGTGTAGTGGTTTGTACGTTGGACTATGACTCTGGAGAGCAGGGTTCAAATCCCCGCTCAGTCATGGAAACCAACTATGTCACCTTGGGCAAGTCACACTCTCTCAGCCTCAGGGGGAGGCAAAGGCAAGCCCCCTCTGAACAAATCTTGCCAAGAAAACCCTGTTATACGTTCACATTAGGGTTGTCATAAGCTTGAAGGCACACAACAACAACAAACTTCTCACTCATGTTCCCCAGCAATACAATGGAATATCTTGCATATAATACACATATAATGCATATCCAAAAATCCACTGTGCTGTACTGTTTCCCCTAAAACACTAGTTTTCTACAAGCTGGGAATATTCAGAATGCAATTTCCATTTGAGGTTTGAAAGGATACCTTGGAATTTTGTCTGGGAATTTGCCAACTCAGTGTGCCACCTCATTGTGTGTAACTGGTAGATTTGATATTTGTTTCTGGATTCAACTATTGCTTTTAGAGGCAATTCTGTCATTAACTATTGAAGTGTTCTTCACACCTGTTGCAGAGGAAGACCTACCAGCTGAACTTGCTTTAGACAGGGGGAAAAATTAGTGCCTTTTCTTTACCTAGAGCTATCATTTTGTGTGTGTGTGTGTGTGTGTGTGTGTTATACTCTTTGCCAAACATGCTTTGCCAACAGACTGATTATTACCCCTGGCTTCTCACATAGCTTCTGCAGACTTTTAGTAGCTTCTTTGGACTACAGATTCCAGAATCCCTTAGCCAACGTGGCCTATGCTGGGAACTCTGGGAGTTATAGTCCAAAGAAACAATTTCCCCAAACTCAGTTATGCACTAACCCTGATCTCTTTGTGATTTCCCTCTTTCCTGGAAGCCAATCTTACTTTTGCTTGGGTTTTGCTTCCTTTCCAGGTAAACTGTGGCCTAGGCTGCCACTCTTTGAGACCTGAGAACTTGGGATGTTTTCAAAGGAGGTATACAGTAAATGACACTCCAATGACTCCCTATAGTGCTCTTGCAGGACACAGCTAGTTTGCAAGGAAGAAGAACAAAAAGAGTTGAGCAGGGCAGAGATGAGGAAACCAGCCTTTTCCAATTCCTACCACATTCGATTAAAAAAAACAACACTCAGGTTCTTTTTAATCTTAATATGAAGAAATTGACAAATTCTGAGAAAACAAATGCTAACAGAACAGCACAAACATGGCTGAATATGTGGAGCTCAAAAGCTAGGCTTGTCACAATGAATCACCCTGGGCCTAGATGGGTGAATCTATTTTGGTTTCTGCCACATGCCCCCCCACCTTTCTCTCTCTGTGTTGTATGTGTAAAGTGGCAGCAGTGGAGTGGTAATGTGGAGAGGCCAAATCACATCAGCTGACACTGTCAGAGGGAGGAGTAACACCAGCCTTAGTAATGCCACAGTGTGTATGGTTATTTCCATCCCAAATATAAGAAGATTTTGATTTTTTGTAAATTCCTATAAAAAATGAACGAAATTAAATTCTCACCGATTCATGTGCAGCAGGACCGATAGTAGCTGTTGCACTAATTCTTGGGCTGTCATTCGGGTTCAGCTTTCATGCAAAGATGGGTGTGCATGTTTTTCCTAGCACAACCATAGCTATACCTATGTTCAATCCTATAAGCTCTTGCTTTCTCACGTTGCATTTTATTAACGCATTTGACATGTTTGACATGCTTATGAACAGAACATTTCTGCTTTTTGCTGGGCTGGATATCATTAACACCATTAGTAAGGGCTTACAAAAAATATTTTTTGCTGATGCAGAGTTCTGCAAACCCCTTCAATAGATTTGTGCCCTCTTATTGTATTTGCCCCCCTAAATTCAGTTCCCAGTACAACCTTCCTGTTCAAATGAGTGTGTCTGTAGCTAGGATGATGTGTGTTTGTAGTATGGGGGTGTAGCATGGGGGTGTAGTGTGGGGTGAGTGGGTGTGTCTGTAGTGTGTGGGACATAGTGTGGGGTGGGTGGGTGTGTAGCATGGTGGGGGTGTAGTATGGGGGGGATGTGTGTTTAGAATATTCCTGTTTTGGAAATGGGGGGAATTTTAACAAGTGCAGCTTCTTACCTGGTTTCATGAAGAGCAACCCCTGCTGAAATTCTCACTTTTATGCAACTTTTAATGCTACAGGAACCCTCTCCAGTCTTAATTTGGCAACCTTATGCATAAGAAATGGGGAATGTGTAGAACAGATCTTAGAAATGTTATAAAATTGGAAGGGATCCCAAAGCTCATCCAGTCCAACCCCATTCTGCCATGCAGAAGACACCATCAAAGCACTATATATAGATATGGAATAATGTCATGCAACCAGGTAACAAGCTGAAATTCCCTCTTCTTTCCAGTTTTGCAAGGGGCGGCCCAGCTGTAGCTAAGAGGGAAGATCCGGGTGCAAATCTCCAGCTCACCAAATCTCCAGGCACAATTTGCAAGGATGAATGGGTTCATGGTGGCGTCTTTGCAAAGATTCTCTGGGCACAGAGTCTGTGGGTTTTATTTAGCTAGCTTCCTCCTTCCCCCTCCCTCCCTCCCTCCCTCCTTGTGAAGCCAGGGCACACCCTCTGCTCTGCTCACCCTCCATTTTCTGTCTAGAAGCAAGGGGGCTGGGTGAAATCTTTCCTTAACCAGTCTCTGCAATGAAGTGAGAGGGAAGGATCTCCTCATTTCACCCAGATCTGGGAGCAACCCCTTTAGCTACAGACTTCTGTCTTAATTTCCTTTAACTAGCGATAACCGGCGTAACATATACCATTATCTACATATTTAAAATGCTTCAGTATGTTTTCACTCCCACTCTGCTGATTGGTCGCTTAGGAAACATGTCAAGAGTACGATCATTTGACGCATTATGATATAACCTTTCATGTGAAGAACAACAGACCTTACTGGAAACTTCTAGAAATTGTGGCCCAAATTTCTGGAGGGTGCCAGGTGAGACAGGGGGACATTGATTTATACATCGTTCTGTATTTTAAACTGTTGTTCCCTGCCTAGATCCATAGGGAGAGGCAGGTAAGAAGTTGGTGTTGGTGTTGTTTGCCTGCTGACTTCTCAGCTGTCATAGGAAATCATAGTAGTAGTCAACTGCGGATTAGGGCTCTATAAGGTACCAAAAAATAATCCAGTTTGACACTGCTTTTAACAGCATGGCTCAATGCTATGGAATTCTGGGGTTTGTCATTTTGTGAGATATTTAGCCTTCCCTGTCTGAGAGCTCTGGTGCCACAATAAACCACAAATCCCAGGATTCCATAGGATGGAGCCATCACCATTAAAGCAGTGCTAGACTGCATTATTTCTGCAGTATGTCAGCAGCCATAGTTTGGTGACTGCTTCAAGTGTCATCATTTACATTTATTTGGAATTTTCTGTTTCAGAGCGTGGATTTTGGTTGTCATATGGCAGCAGAACCTATGCTTTTCACACTTTTCTATTTCTTCCATTTGCTCAAAACGCAATACAATTACTGCCTCACGTTTTAAGAATTCAACCCAGATTTCCTTTTTAAAAACCTGATTATAAAAATGCCTTCAGTAAGAGCTATTCGGCAGTGGAACACACTCCCTTGGAGCATGGTGGGGTCTCCTTCCTTGGAGGTCTTTAAACAGAGGCTGGATGGCCATCTGTCAGGGATGCTTTGATTGTGATTTCCTGCATGGCAGGGGGTTGGACTGGATGGACCATGAGGTCTCTTCCAACTCATGGCAGGGGGTTGGACTGGATGGCCCCTGAGGTCTCTTCCAACTCTCCAATTCTATGATTCTATGAAATCAACTATAATAGTGTATGTTATGTCGGATACAGCTAGTTTATAAAACTTCTTGTCCTTATGGCTGCAAGGAAGAAAAAAAAACATTTCATGAGGAGAAGATGTTCCTGGAAATATTAGACAGAAAAAGTGTAGAGAAAAGGCATCTTTACCCTCCATTCCACACTTTTCCAAAGCCATTTGATCCACCCCAGCTCTGCCACTCTGATACTTTCTCAAAAGCAGGGCAGTATTAAATTAAAAAACACAGAGAACAGTCATATTCTCTCTCTCTCTCTCTCTCTCTCTCATGCACGCACATGTGCACACACAGAGACACTTGATTCAATTTGACTTTAATTTCATTTTGTGAAAACTTAATCTGAGAGTGAGATGTGGAGCCCTAGTGCAGATGGCAAGTGTTAGGCAGATCTTATTACCTGCAGCAATTGAATCGCCTCTGCCTTCTGCAGTTATAATTGGCCTGCTTTGCCATTGAGTAAAAACATTATAGCATGCTCTGGATGATCACTGACATAGGAGAAGAACTGACATTTATATATTCCTGCTTTTATTTTCCCAAAGGAGGGAAGCCACCTGCACCCCCCCCCCAAAGGGGGGGGAGCCAGACAGAATGGATCTTGGAAAAGGACAGGTAACTTACCTGTAACTGTAGTTCTTTGAGTGGTCATCTATGAAACCACACAATTGGGTAACACTGCACATGCATTCTAGGCTAAGGTTTTTGGTGGTAGCTCCACCCACCTCCATATAGTATATAAATACCAAGCCCACCAAAACCACCTCAGTTCCATGTCTGCAGCATAAGCAACATCAATAAAATCAAGGAACAGCAGGACACATGAGGGTAGGATGGCCAGGTTTGTGCGATTTTACATATGACCACTTGAAGAACTACATTTACAGGTAAATAACCTGTTTTTCTTCATTGTGGTCTCTGTGAATTTACACAATTGGGATATTAGCAAGCTACACCCTACAGGTGGTGGGAGTGTCATGTAGAAAATCAACATAATGGCTTAGTGCACCAACAAAACAAAACAAAACACAATACCTACAGTATGGTTCAAACAAGAGATTGTGTATTGGAAGCTTAGTTGCATAGGACAGGAGAAAAGCAAGAATAAAGCAGGTCTGGTCCATAAGGCACATTAGGAAATGAACCCCTGCAGTCACACCAGGGTAAAGGCACATTGTTTTACAGAAAGCAAGATAACACAAATAAACATGACCGCCAAGTAATACGTGACATCAACACAGCTCTGCCAAAATTAGCTTCAGTTTTGGAATGAGTATCAACATGGTAATGAGATACAAATGTCATGGGCTGGGAACAAACAGAACCCCAACAAACATCCAGCAAAGGTATGCCTGCCAAAAAAGCAGAAGAAGCAAATGCTCTGGTGGAGTGTTCTCAAACCCAAGGAAGAGGTTTGACTCGAGCCAGTTCATAAGCAAGGTGGATCATTGACACCACCCACTTCGACAGTCTCTTGGGAGAAATGGGAAGTCCAAGCTTACTTTGAGAGTAATAAACAAAAAGATGCTGGGATCAATGAGATGAGGCAGTTTGATCCACACAGAAAGTGAGAGCCCTCCTCACATCAAGTGTGTGGAGATTTTGCCTGAGTTCAGACAATGGGTTCTGGAAGAACACAGGGAGTACGAAGTCCTGGTTCAGATGCAAGGAACAGACCATGTTTGGGAGAAAAGAAATGTCCAGTTGCAAGAAGACTTTATCATTGTGGAAGCATAGGTATAATTGGTCTACAGGAAGGGCACACAGCCCACTAGTTGATGGGTCAAAGTGATTGCCACTAGGAATGCTGTCTTCCAGGAAAGAAGGAGCAGGTTAAAGGAAGCCATAGGTTCAAATGGAAGTTGATGCAATTAGGAAAGAACTAGATCAAGACTCCAAGTTGGAATCAGTCTTGAGCCAGGAGGATGCAGGTTACGATATGCCTTGAGGAACTTTTTCACAAGAGGGTCTTGGAAACAGGAAGGATGACCAGACAGGAGGAAGTGGTTCAAAATAGCTGACAAGAAAAAGATCATGGTTGACAAAGAGAGACCAGCATCAGAGAGCAAATGCAGGAATTCAAGAACAACCTGAATACCAGCTCGGTCTGGAGAAAAGGAAATGAAACAGCCATCAGTAAGTATAAAAGCAAATCATAGAAGGGGGGGTGAGAGGTGTTGGTGATATCGCAGAAGTGGTCAGGTAAATCAGTTACAGGAAGAGCCTCCATGCCATGAAGTTCAGCATTTTGAGGTCTGGTAGACGAATCTGGCCATTGCACATTGAGAGGACAACTGGACGAAGAGGCAGGTGCTTGTATGTGTGGTTTGTATGTGTGGTTTGACAGCAATAGAAAGATTGGTGAGGCCACCAAGGGGTGACCAGAATGCATCAAGCACAGTCAATGCAGAGCTTAACGAGGACCCTGGAGATCAGGGGGAAAGGAGGGAATGCATACAGTAGGGGACTGTTCCAGTTGAAAAGGGAAGCATCCCCCTTTGAATTCAAGTGAGGAATCTGAGAGCAGAATTTCCAACACTGAATATTCTCTACAGTGGCAAATAGGTCTATCAGAGGAGTTCCCAATTTGGAGAAGTCAAGTTGAAGTACTGACAGGTGCAAAGTCATTCATGGCAAGATTGTTTGGATCTGCTCAGAGTGTCTGCCATGGTGTTCTCCATACTGGGGAGGTGGATTGCGGAGATCCGAATGCCCCTGGACAGGCAACAGTTCCAGATTCGAAGAGTCAGCAAAAGTTCAGGACCTTGTGCCTCCTTGCTTGTTCAAATAATACTTTATGGTGTTGATGTCTGTGAGGAGTTGGAGTGTATGATTTCAAAACAGCTGTACAAATACATGAAGGGCCTTCTGGACTGCCAGTATTTCAAGCACGTTGATGTGATAATACTTCTTGGTTGTCGACCAGAGACTTTCATAGAGAGTCCCAGGGTGTGCATGCCCCAACCATCAAGAGAGGCATCTGTACTTAGAGTCAGCTGTGGCCTTGGAGGGAGAAACAACATCCCAATACATTGCATGGTCTTGTCTACCATAGGAGGGACAGACAGACTGGACTTGGTATCAAGAGAAACCAATTTTGTAGATCGCGAAGTGGGTCGAAGATGTTCACAAACCAACACTGAAGGGGAGCATCTGGAGGTTCATGAAAGGGGTGACAGCAGTGGTCGAGATCATGAACCCCAACAGTACCTGGACCAGCCAAGCCCTCATCTGTTGAGATTTCATGCAGCGGTGGAGAGGAATGAGTAGTTTTGGGTACCAGTCATTTGGTAGGAATGTCTTGGCGCAGACTGAGTCAAGGAGAGTGCCTATGAACACAACCCATCTGGATGGTATCAAGGAGGACTTGTCATGGTTCAGCATGAGTCCGAGGCTGTTTAGCATAGAGAGAGAGTGTTGTTGATGTTGACCAGAAGCTTGTCTCAGGTTCAAGCAACAAACAACTGGTTGTCCAAATAAGGAAAGATGGGGATTTCTTTTTTGTTGTAGCCAAGAGGCCACCATGGCCATACATTTTATAAACACATGAGGGGCAGTGGAGAGGCCAAAGGGTAGCACACAAAAGTGGAAGGGCCTTCCTCCTATGGCAAAAGAAAGGAAACACCAATGACATTCTTGGACACCAATGTGGAAATATACATCCCTGAGATCGAGAGTAGCCATCCAGTCCCCTTTCTGCAGGAAAGGAAGAATTGTTGGCAGAGTCACCACCCGGACCTTCTTTGGACAAATGTATGAATTCAGCTCTCAGGTTTAGGATAGGGTGAAGTCCACCATCTTTTTTCTCAATGATGAAATAATGGGAGTAGAAGCTTTGATGGACCATAAAAGAAGGCATGGGTTTGATTGCACCCTTCTCCAACAAGAAAGAGTCTTCTTCTAAAATGACATCAGAAGGAAGAGTAACTGAAATGAAACCGGTGGGTGGAAGGTCCTCGAACTCAATGCCATAGTCTTGGTGCACAATGTCTAAAACCCAGGAATCAGTGGTGATAGCCTCTCAAGCAGGGATGAAGTGAGAGAGTCTGTCGCCAAAGAAAATACTGGATGGAAGAGGAGGAGAACCCAGCAACAAGTCAAAGGCAACACTTTCCAGTGTCTGCCAATTTCTTCTTAAGTTGTTGTCAGTACCAAGGAGGAGCCTTTCTTAGAGGAAAAGAAGGGTTCTGCTGATCAGGTTTCAAATGATGGTACTGAGCAGGATTGTAAGAGCATTGACCTGAGGAGAATGGGGGCCAACCGTACCAAGATTTCGATGGGAAATGAGGCTGGTTCAGAAAGCTGAATTTTGCGGGCTGTGGACTACATCTTTTGTGTGAGTACAAGTTTCCCATTGGCTTCCTTGTGGAAGAGTCCTTCATCAAACGACATGTCCTTGACCATTGCCCTAGCTTGAGAGGACAAGCCCGAGGATCTTATCCACACACGATGTTGAGGAGTGATGAAACCAGTGAGAGTCTTGGCAGCACTATCCATGAAGTAACAAGCAGAGTTGATTTGGTGGCCAGTTAAACAATGAGCCTCTTTATAGAGGGCCATGGACAATCTTTTTATGTCATCAGGCAGTTTATCAAGCAGAGGAAAAACTTGTTCCCATAAGTGTTGTTGGCATACAGACATTCTTTCGAGGCCATGGATACTGACACAGATTGAGTCTTGGAATCATGATGAGGCTTTGAAGCCATCAGACGTGATCGAGAAGATGAAGATGTCGGACAGTTTCAAGAATGGCTCACAGAGTAGAGCCTTGAACCTCGATTCCCTGTTCTGCCTGGCCTGTGGAGTGAAAGCTTTGCAATGAGGGCATGAAGTGATGACATGAGATTCACCCAAAGAAGGCACTTCGAATGCCCATTGTGGTCTGGAATCTTCACACGGCATACTGAGCAGCACTTGAAAGAAGTCAAAGATCTCTTCAAATCAAAAGAGAAACTGAAGAGAAACTGCTGAGTCACAGTAGAATGTTCCATAGCTGCTAGCATGGCAGATGGAAAAGAAACTGAGGTGGTTTTGACGGGCTCAGTATTTATATACCATACAGAGGTGGGTGGAGCTACCACCAAAAACCCTTGTCTAACTACTCTAGCATGTTCTGAATGCTGTTCTGCACATGTGCAGTGTTACCCAATTGTGTGAATTCACAGAGACCATGATGAAGAAACTATGTTTTGGGACGACCACTCCAAGCAAACCTCCCATGCTTTACAAACAGTGGCCACTGACCCTGCTGACTGGGAGGTTCTGGAAATGGTAGTTCATAACAGCAGCTTTTCTAGGCTGTAGGTACTGTAAGCTATTCATTGACAACAAGGGATGTCATGTGTGAAGTCAAAGGCTTTCATGGACCTTTCAAGCTGGAGCCAAATCTATAGAACAACATAATGGCTAAGGAAAAAAAAATCATATTGTACAACATTTGATATAAACATTTATAGAAAACACAAGCTGGGTCTAGACTGAGTCACCATGCTTAAAGCAGACCTGCTGAAATCAATAGGACATAAATAATTCATGACTAAATCATGTCCTATTAATTTCAATGGACCTGTTCTACATATGATCTCATAAAACTGGGATCTGACCCCATATAAATCAACAGACCACATTAACCATAACATGTGTGATGCTTTGTTAAAAGGGAGCTCTTCACATATACCACATACCAAACAACAGAGTTTTCACTTCCAGCCATGGTTCTCAACAATTTCCCCCTCCAACTAGATATTCCAGATTTTACGCCCCAGAATCTGTGATCATTGGGCAGGTAGGCTGGCGCTTCTGGGAGTTGAAGTCCAAACCATTTGGATGATCAAACGATTGACTGGCTTTCATTTCAGTACATGCAGTTTCTTGCAGGCATTGGACTCAATCCAGATTTGAGCACAGAGTGGAGCTGTTGAAAGCAATAGGATTTAAGTTAGCCACCTGGAGTCAGTCATCTGGATCTAACCCACTGAGAAAATCCAGTAGGTTTGGGGCCCAGTTTCCTGCCCCTGGGGCTCTCTGGAGCCCACACTGAGTGGCAAAATGGGTGTTTTTGTATGTGAAATAGTATTGGGTAGGGGAGAGAAATTATTTTAAAATTGATTTGCTGCTCCTGGGGGGCTTCCCACCTTTGGGAGAGGCAAGAAAAAGAGCAGTGCGGGGATTGAGGGCTCATGGGTAGTATCTAATTGAGGTACCCTTGTACCATTGCACAAGGAGGGCTGCCTAAGGGTTTTGGTAAGCACAGTCCTTAGCAGTGGGTGGGCAGTTGCACAAACAGAGAGTGCATGGCCACACTTCCCCTTGTGCAGATGGCTGAATGATGGCACAATCCAGTACAGTAGCACCCCCATAATCACTGATGCAGTATCCACTGATTCAGTCATCTGCAGTTGGTGGTCGGGGGTCTCTGGAGGCCTGGAAGGTGGTGGTGGTGGTGGTGGCGGCACATGGCAGTGGCTGTGGTGGAGGTGAAGGCCTGGGAGGCTGCAGTGACAGCGTGGTGGTGGAGGTGGATGAGGAAGAGGAGGGGCAGGTGGTGGTGGGGTACAGTGGCAGCAGCGGTGATGGTGGTGGTGGAGGAGGAGACCTAGGAGGCTGTGGTGGTGGCAACATGTGGTGATGGTGGTTGTGGTGGTAGTGGAGGATGTCTGGGAGGCTGTGGTGGTGGCAACTTGTGGTAGTGATGGTGGTGGATGAGGAGGCCACAATGGTGGTGGTGGGTCTGGAACAGGGGAAAGCTGGGGTAGGGCCCAATAGACTGCTATAAGAAAATACCCAATTTACACTGTTGCTGGAGGGCAAAACCTGGATTGGGCCACATTTTTCATAGAATCTTGGAATCATAAAATCATAGAATCATAGGACTTTTTCAAATGGGGTGGAAAAAAACCAAGGAGGTCGGGAGAAGAATGGGGCTGTCGCGCTTACAAAGCCCCATTTCAGATGACACAGTTCTCCTCCATCCTCTTCCCAACCTCCTCCCAACCTTATTGAGGTTTTCCGTCAATAAAAATCAGCACCCAAAGCAAGGGGGAAGGTCGGGAGGAGGTGGGGAGGAGGACGGAGGAGGACTGTGTTGTCTGAAATGGGGCTCTGTAAGTGCGACAGCCCCGTTCTTCTCCCGACCTCCTCAGGTTTTTTTTTTTTTTACCCCATTTGAAAAAGTCCTTAGAATTGGAAAAGACCACAAAGACCATCGAGTCCAACCCCCTGCCATGCAGGAATAAACAATCAAAGCATTCCCGAGAGATGGCCATACAGCCTCTGCTTAAAAACCTCCAAAGGAGATTCCACCACACTCCATTGCTGAACAGCTCTTACTGTCAGGAAGTTCTTCCTAATGTTTAGGTGGAATCTCTTTTCCTGTAGTTTGAATACATTGCTCCATGTCCTTGTCTCTGGAGCAGCAGAAAACAAGCTTGCTCCATCTCAATATGACATCCATTCAAACATTTAAACATGGCTATCATGTCACCGCTTAACCGTCTCTTGTCCAGCCTGAACATACCTAGCTCCCAGCTCCATACCTCATAGGGCATGGCTTCCAGACCTCCCACCATCTTGGTAGCCCTCCTCTGGATACATTCCAGCTTGCCCATATCCTTCCTGCATTGTGGTACCCAGAACTGGACACAGTATTCCAGGTGAGGTCTGACCAGAGCAGAATAGAGTGGCACTATTACTTCCCTTGATCTAGACACCACTTGATCTTGGGAGGCTAGAGAGGAACATTGTGGATATCCACGGGAACCCATCCGGCAGGCCTCCCCTCACTGTTGCCACCAGCTTCCTGATTCTCCTGGAAGCCAGGCAGCGGTCCCTCAGTATGTGACCAAGGCTGGTCAGGTGCAAGAGGCCTTCAGCCACATGTTGCAAGCCCCCTTCCTGGCATCCAAGTCAATAGGGAAAATGGTGGCAGTGGTGGCTGCAGTGACAGGCCAGCATTCTGTTTGGACACCAGCCCATTTTCTGCAGGTAATGAGGGCAGAACAAGCCAGGCCTGGAGCCAAGATATGCTGTCAGGGAGATGGTTTATCCTGGCTGCTGTAGATAAGCCCTTAGCCTACTTCCTCAGACACATGGAGTGAACTAGTGCCTAGGAACAGACCTTTATGGGCGGGTTGTATCAATAGCCATAGAAATGCAAAACCTGTGGGTATGGTGATGAGATAATAAGGTTAGTTTTAACTATGTTCATTGGGGGACAAGGGCAGGAGGAAAGATGTTGTCTAAGGTCAGGGTGGGTGGATAACCCTAGGAATGGTTGAGGGAGTTATTGGAATGTAGTGTGATGCTAGTTGGAAACCAGAAATGAGATGTAATAAACTTGTCAAAAGTATCCTCTTGAGACAGGTGTGTTAACTAGTGTTATAATATTTGTAGTGTGCCAGGAAACCATTGTCTCTGTTCAACCCACTGTTCATAGAACCATAGAATAATAGTGTTGGAAGAGACCTCCGGGGCCATCCAGTCCAACCCCCTGCCATGCAAGAATACACAATCTAATCATTCCTAACAGTTGGCCATCCAGCCTCTGTTTAAAAACCTCCAAAGAAGGAGACTCCACCACACTCCAAGGCAGTGTATTCCACTTCTGAACAGCTCTTACTGTCAGGAAATTCTTCCAATGTTTAGGTGTAATCTCTTTTCCTGTAGTTTGGACCCATTGCTCCATGTCCTAGTTTCTGGAGCAACAGAAAACAAGCTTGCTCCATCCTCAGTATGACATCCCTTCAAATATTTAAACAAGGCTATCATGTCCCCTCTCAACCTTTTCTTCTCCAGACTAAATGTGCCCAGCTCCCTAAGCTGCTCCTCATAGGGCATGGCTTCCAGACCACTCACCATCCTGGTCGCCCTCCTCTGAACACGTTCCAGCTTCTCAATATCCTTCCTCAATTGTGGTGCCCAGAACTGGACACAGTATTCCAGGGGAGGTCTGACAAAAGCAGAGTACAGTACTTCCCTTGGTCTAGACACTATACTTATATTAATGTAGCCTAGAATCACATTGGCTTTTTCAGCTGCTGCATCACACTGCTGACCCATGTTCAGCTTGTGGTCCACTAAGACTCCTAAATCTCTTTCGCATGTACTGCCCTCAAGCTAGGTGTCTCCCATCCTATATCTGTGCATTTCATTTTTACTGCCCAAGTGTAGTATCCTACATTTCTCCCTGTTGAAATTCATTTTGTTAATATTGGCCCAGTTTTCTAATCTGTTGAGGTCATTTTGGATTCTGATCCTGTCCTCTGGGGTATTAGCTACCCCTCCTAATTTGGTGTCATCTGCAAACTTGATAAGCATACCCTCTATTCCCTCATCCAAGCCACTGAGAAAGATATTGAATAGCACTGGACCCAGGACAGAAAACTGTGGCACCCCAGTGGTCACTTCTCTCCAGGATGAAGAGGAGCCATTGGTGACTACCCTTTGGGTTTCGTCAGTCAACCAATTACAAATCCACCTAACAGTTGCATTGTCTAGCCCACAGGTTACTAACTTTTTTGCAAGAATATCATGGGGGACCTTGTCAAAGGCCTTACTGAAACCAGGATACACTACATCCACAGCATCCCCTTCATCAGTCAAGTCCCCTTCATCTATCAAGTTTGTAATGCTATCAAAAAAAGAGATGAGATTAGTCTGGGACAACTTGTTTTTGAGAAATCCATGTTGACCTTTAGTGATCATAGCATTCCTTTCTAAGTGCTTACAGACTGTCTGTTCAACGATCTGCTCTAGAATCTTTCCTAGTATTCATGTCAGGCTGACTGGGCAGTAATTATTTGGGTCTTCTCCCCCCCCCCCTTTTAAAGATGGGGACAACATTTGCCCTTCTCCAGTCTGCTGGGACCTCTCCTGTTCTCCAGGAATTCTCAAAGATTATTGGCAGTGGTTCTGAGATTACTTCTGTCAGTTCTTTTAATACCCTTGGATGAAGTTCATCTGGCCCTGGAGACATGAACTCATTTATACTGGCCAGGTATTCCTGAACTACCTCTTTACATAGTATGTGCTGTATTTCCCCTACTGCATCATCTGCTCCATCTTCTCTAGATTGAGCACTGTTCCCCCTTTGGGAGAAGACTGAAGCAAAAAAGGTGTTAAGTAGTTCTGCCTTTTCTCTGTCCCCTCTTAGTCTTTCATCATCTTCTCCCCGCAGCAGCCCTACCATTTCCTTGTTCTTCCTTTTGCTACGGACATAACAACCCCCCCCCTTTTTATTGTTTTTAACCTCTCTAGCAAGCCTGAGCTCCAGCTGAGCTTTGGCTTTCCTGACTTTCCCCCTACATGAGATTTTTTTTTTTTGAATTCCTCTTTGGTGATTTCCCCCTTTTTCCATTTCTTACACATGTCCTTTTGAGGTTTTAGCTCAGTTGAGCGTTCTTTCGACATCCATCCTGGTTTCTTTAGACACCTCCCCTTTTCCTCCGCATTGGAAATGTTTGAAGTTTTGTCTTCAATATCTCACTTTTTAGAAACTCCCATCCCTCATGAACTCCTTTATCTTTCAGTATTTCTGACCATGGGATCACTCCCAGTAATTCCCCAAGTTTTCTGAATTCAGCTTTCTTTAAGTCTAGAATGCATGTCTGACTATGCTTGGCTTCCCCTTTCCTCTGTATAACAAACTCCAGGAGAACATGGTCTCCTCTAGGGCTCCTGCCAGTTCTACACCATTAACCAGGTCATCCCCATTGGTTAGGATCAGATCTAAAATAGCTGATCCCCTTGTTGCCTATTTTACCTTCTGGACAATGAAATTGTCTCTGCAAGGCAAGTGAGGAATGTATTGGACATTAAATTCTTGGCAGAGTTGGACTTGCAACAAATGTCAGGATAGTTAAAATTACCCATTACTACTACATCTCTCCTTTCTGTATGTGTGGTCTTCTGTTCCAGGAAGGCATCATCCAAGTCCTCGGTTTGGCTTGGAGACCTGTAGTAGGCCCCCAGAATGATATCCCTGTTGCTTCTCTCCCCCTTGATTTTTACCCAGATGCTCTCAGCCTGGCTCCCAGGATTTAAGTCATGGATCTGTTCACAGGTGTACACATCTTTAACATATCATGCTCACCCTTCCTTTTTGGTCTATTTTTCTGAAGTAGGCTATACCCCTCGATTAGTACATTCTAGTCATGAGACTCATCCCAGCAGGTTTCAGTGATGCCTATGATATCATACAGTATTTATTTTGCTGTGCTAAGAGTTCAAGTTCATCCTGTTTATTTCCATGCTCTGTGCATTCATATAGAGACATCCAAGACCATGGGGCATTTCCCTTATCTGCCTTTTAAAGGGTTTATTCCTCCCATTGTTGGGTTGTTGTGTTATTTGCCTTGTTCTCTGTATAACATTTGGGCTATTATCTCTAGCACGCGATGAACTCCTGCCTTCAGGAGTAATGTCTCCCTCCCCATAGAACTCAGTTTAAAGCCCTCCTGATGAGATCTTTCAGACTCTTCACAAAAACATTCCTACCAACTGCTGTGAGGTGCAGCCCATCTCTTGCCAGAAGTCCACTCCCCTGAAACCACATCCCATGATCCAGGAAGCCAAATTGTTCCTGGCGGCACCATCTGCGTAGCCAGTTGTTCACCTCTACTTTTCTTCTCTCCCTTCCTGGGCCATGCCCTTCCACTGGAAGGACAGATGAAATGACTATCTGTGCATCCAGGTTCTTCAGCTTCCTACCCAAAGCCTCATAATCCCTTGTGATCTTCTGGAGGCTATGCCTTACAGTGTCATTGGTTCCCACATGGACCAAAAGGAAGGGATAATGGTCAGAAGGCTTGATGAGTCTTGTCAGCCTCTCCGTTACATCTTGAATTTTTGCCCAAGGGAGACAGCACACCTCCTGAGAAATTTTGTCAGGCCTGCAGACTACTACTTCTGTTCCTCACAACAGGGAATCCCCTGCCACTATAATCCTCCTCCTCCTTCAAGTCTTGGCACAGTCCACTTCATGTGCTGTATCTACCAAGGTTCCCTGTATGTTCCCTGAGGCCTGGCACTGGTGCTGTTCTTCTTCTTCTTTGGAAAGAGAGAGAGTTTCAAATCGATTCTGTAGCTTCAAGCTGGCTGATGGAGCCCTGGCCTTTCTACTTCTCTGTGTCACATTCCTCCAAGTGATCATTTCCTTTGTATGAGTAATGGCCTTCTCCAAAGACACCTCCTCATTGTGTTCTGCTTCCAGGATGGTCTTCTCCACTCTTATGAAGAAAACTTCTTGCTCCCTAGTATTCAGAAGAGTAGATACCCTGTCCTCAAGATGCTTGACCTTCTCTTCCAGCAGGGCTACCAACTTGTATTTGCTGCAGATATACCTTGCCACCTCCTCTGGCAAGAAGATGAACATCCCACAGGTGTTGCAGGTAACTGCAGCTGCTTCCTCACTGGCCATATTCAGTTTTCTTAAGTAGTCACTGAAAGAGAACTTTAGGCTTCCCTGACCAAACTCCTCTAGTATTCTCCCTCCACCCGATGCCAGTTGGCCTTGTTTCTCAGAAGAGCTCCTATGCCCTTGTTATGCTAGAATTGCACATGCCACAAGGCACTTGCCGCTGGTTTTCTAAGATTAACCTAGAAAGAGTACAGCAGCAGTTATATAGAGCTAGTGGCTGCTAATTCCACCCCCAGGCAGCTCAGCAGAAGCCCTTTCCCCTCAGAAAAGAACTGTGCCTCCCCCTCAAACTCCCGCGCTAAACACCCACACCAAATACCCCTGTTGTTCTCTCTTCTGTTTGCCTCGCTACTGTACACCGAGCTCCAGAGACTGAAGCTGCAGTTAGAGAGAGAGAGAGAGCTACTGTTGATGGACTGGAGTTTGTGGATATACAGGTCAAGCCCCATATACATAGATTTGGTATCCATGGTTTCACTTATCCACATCAGAAAATATATATTGTCTCTAAGCATTTCGATGTCCTCCAATGTGATTCTATAGTCAACTTCTGGCATTCTTCTCATTGAAAATACTAGGGTTCCCTATTATCCATGGTTTCAGGTATCCATGGGGGTCTTGGGACGTATCCCCTGTGGATAGAGGTGTGTGTGTGTCAACCTATATTCCAATTATTATGTTTTTATTTCCAATCTCTCTTAGTAGTTGTTTGTTTGTTTGTTTGTTTGTTTGTTCAATGACTGCTGTCCTGAGATCAGAGATGGAATCCCAGGAACACTGAAGTATTCTGCAACTTGTTTTTCCCCTCATCCTAATGTCTGATTTATATCTATTATATCCTCTGACACAGAGACTGGCTAATCTGCACAATGTAGAGTGCTGAAGGGCATTGTTGACAGAAGATGGTTTATATCACATTAGAGAATGAGCAAGTGAAAATACCTCTAATATCGTGAGTGATGAAATTAGGTCCTGTGATGACATTTCCCAAGTAGATGAGTGGGCAGAGTTGGCATCTGGGTTTGTGGCAATGTTTTGTACCCGTCTCCCCATCTGTGTTGTGCATCCTCCTGTAAGTAAGTAACTGTTTGAGATTGGGAGGCTGTCTGTAGGCAAGTACAGGCCTGCCACCAAGAGCCTTTGAGAGGGCAGCGTTATTGTCCAAATTGGTTGCAGTTCAATGATAATACCCTGCAGTCCCTTCACATTCGCGGGGGTTCCGTTCCGCGGACCCCCGCGAATGTGAAAAATCCGCGAATAACAAACACCCCTCCCCCTCCCTCCCCAGGCCTTCGCGGGGCCTTGCTAGGCCCCGCGGAGGCCTCCCTGGCCCTCCCTCCCTGCCCAGGCCTTTGCGGGGCCTTCCTAGGCCCTGCAGAGGTCTCCCCGGCCCTCCCTCCCTCCCTGCCGAGGCCTTCGCGGGGCCTTCCTAGGCCCCGTGGAGGCCTCCCCGGCCCTCCCTCCCTCCCTGCCCAGGCCTTCGTGGGGCCTTCCTAGGCCCCGCGGAGGTCTCCCCGGCCCTCCCTCCCTCCCTGCCCAGGCCTTCGCGGGGCCTTCCTAGGCCCCGTGGAGGCCTCCCCGGCCCTCCCTCCCTCCCTGCCCAGGGCTTCGTGGGGCCTTCCTAGGCCCCGCGGAGGCCTCCCCGGCCCTCCCTCCCTCCCTCCCTCCCCAGGCCTTCGCGGGGCCTCCGGAGGGCCTCCGGGGGTCCCGCGAAGGCCTCCCCACCCCTCCCCAGGCCTTCGCGGGGCCTCCGGAGGGCCTCCGGGGGTCCCGCGAAGGCCTCCCCACCCCTCCCCAGGCCTTCGCGGGGCCTCTGGAGGGCCTCTGGGGGTCCCGCGAAGGCCTCCCCTCCCCTCCCCAGGCCTTCGCAGGGCCTCCAGAGGGCCTCCGGGAGTCCTGCGAAGACCTTTGCACTGCTCCCCAGGCCTTCGCGGGGCCTCCAGAGGGCCTCCGGGAGTCCCGCGAAGGCCTCCCCACCATTACCCAGGCCTTCGTGGGGCCTCCGGGGGTCCTGCGAAGGCCTCCCCACCCCTCCCCAGGCCTTCGCAGGGCCTCCGGGGGTCCCGCGAAGGCCTTCGCACCGCTCCCCAGGCCTTCGCGGGGCCTCCGGAGGGCCTCCGGGGGTCCCGCGAAGGCCTCCCCACCCCTCCCCAGGCCTTCGCGGGGCCTCCGGAGGGCCTCCGGGGGTCCCGCGAAGGCCTCCCCACCCTTCCCCAGGCCTTCGCGGGGCCTCCGGAGGGCCTCCGGGGGTCCCGCGAAGGCCTCCCCACCCCTCCCCAGGCCTTCGCGGGGCCTCCGGAGGGCCTCCGGGGGTCCCGCGAAGGCCTCCCCACCCTTCCCCAGGCCTTCGCGGGGCCTCCGGAGGGCCTCCGGGGGTCCCGCGAAGGCCTCCCCACCCCTCCCCAGGCCTTCGCGGGGCCTCCGGAAGGCCTCCGGGCGTCCCGCGAAGGCCTTCGCACCGCTCCCCAGGCCTTCGCGGGGCCTCCGGAGGGCCTCCGGGGGGTCCCGCGAAGGCCTCCCCACCCCTCCCCAGGCCTTCGCGGGGCCTCCGGAGGGCCTCCGGGGGTCCCGCGAAGGCCTCCCCACCTCTCCCCAGGCCTTCGCGGGGCCTCCGGAGGGCCTCCGGGGGTCCCGCGAAGGCCTCCCCACCCCTCCCCAGGCCTTCGCGGGGCCTCCGGAGGGCCTCCGGGGGTCCCGCGAAGGCCTCCCCACCCCTCCCCAGGCCTTCGCGGGGCCTCCGGAGGGCCTCTGGGCGTCCCGCGAAGGCCTCCCCACCCCTCCCCAGGCCTTCGCGGGGCCTCCGGAGGGCCTCCGGGGGTCCCGCGAAGGCCTCCCCACCCCTCCCCAGGCCTTCGCGGGGCCTCCGGAGGGCCTCTGGGCGTCCCGCGAAGGCCTCCCCACCCCTCCCCAGGTCTTTCACGGGGCCTCTGGAGGCCCCGTGTCGCGGTTTTGGGGGGGCCCGGGGGGGCCCTCCCAAAACCGCGAATAACCGAAACCGCGAATGTCAAGTTCGCGAATGTGGAGGGACAACTGTACATCTGAGTACTCAAATGGGAGCTGCATGTGACCACTGTTCTGTTATTTCCTGTCTTCAATCTGTTCTCTGATAGATTAGTTCTGGGTTCAAGTCTTGCTTTGTTGCTTTGTTGTTGTTGTTTACTTCATATGGTGGGTGCTGTTGCTTGAGGGATGCTTGTTGTAATTCCATGAGTTTGTCTTGTGGGTCTGAGCAGATGCAATTGCATCGGAGGGCTTGTTTCTAAAGGATGGATTTGGTAGTGTGTTCAGGGTGGAAACTGGAGGCATGTAAGTGTGGTTTTGAAATATAGTGTGGTGCTCAGTTATCCATTATGTAGCTGTATGGTGTGTGGGATGTTGGCTTTTGCACAAAAGTGGGGCTGGTTCCTTACAGAAGAATATTTGCAGCCCAGTGTTTGAGGAATAGTCAGGCTGGATGAGAAAGGGAAGCAGAAGGAAAGAATGTTCACAGAACCTTGCTCTTCTGCAGAATTATTTGTGTACACACAGCAGGAATAGCAGAAAGATGTTCTTTTATTCCTGTCGGAGAAAAATAAGCTGTTCAAGAGCAGTAACTGTGGCAGGAGGAGGAACCCAATGTCTTCATTGCTCCAGTTTCAGACTTAGGCATAGATTTTATTTTGCAGAGGGCAACTGCTAACCTCATGTCAACACCGAGTTACTTAACATCCCAGTGCAATTATAGCTTTCTTAACTACCCTCATTATAAGATCAAGCAACGGCAAACTTGCAGAGTAATTAATCTTCAAACTACTTAGTAACTTCAAAAATAATTACGGCACCGAGCAATCTGCAAGGATGTAATTACTCTCAGGCTATGTTGATCAGGAATGATCTGTAAAAGCCCACAGCAGCTGCTGAAGGTTGTGGCTCACGACTCGGCCACAAGCCAAAGGATTTGTCTGAAATTTGGCCATGTTTCTCTTTCTGCGTGCGATAATAGGAGCCACATGCTCCCATCAGTTAGAACAGGGATTCCTGCTTTGACCTTTTGTTGCAAAACACTATACATGGGGGTCAAAATATGTCCTTTTCTGGATGATTTATTAAATGAAAAAAATTAATCCATCTTGTGGCTAGATTATGTGCTGCAGATGCTTCTAGTCTACAGGTGCTCATCTCTTGCGGATTGCATTTGATCTACACCCCTTCCCATCATACCCCTCCCTTCTGACTCATCATTTAGAAAGTGACTATATATTAAAAATGCCACTGTTTCCTCACTATCTCGAGCTGCTTGGGGTCCTCTCGACTCCCTCCATGTGACACAGTAATTTCCTCTGAAGGACAGAATTCAGTGGATTTCATTAATTCAGGTCTTCCCAGCTTAACTGTGGACAAAGCAAAAATGTGCCAGATAATGTCATTTGCTCAGGAAGGCATTTATTTGCTCAGCTAACTCACTGGTACTCAGTGGTCAAGGTCACCAAATTCTGAATGTTAGGCTTTTAAAGAACTTCCCAGTAAACTGCTCTGTATTCTTCCAGTGTTTAAATATCAAATAAGGAGCTCTGCTTCCAAGCACTTTGCCAGGGAAGTTCATGGCTTGCTTATGTGGAGACCTAGGAAACTTACTTTTCAAAGAGTAAATAGTTGTATTAATCATTTCAGTTCCCCAAGAAGTAGTTAGTTGTCATTGTACTTACGTGTGTTTTTTTTTAAAAAAATAACTCCTTATTTCCACATTTTTAGCAGAAATGAAAATACTTAATTTTAGATACTTTTTAAAAAAATCTGCATGCTACAAGCCACTGCCCTATGGCATAAAACCATTGTTGTTTTGGTGGCCATGTGCCTTCAAGCGATTTCTGAATTATGGCGACCCTAAGGTGACCCTATCATGGGGTTTTCTTGGCAAAATTTTTTCAGAGGAAGTTGTTGTCACCTCCTTCTGATGCTGAGAGTGTGTGATTTGCCCAAGGTCACCCAGTGGGTTTCCATGGCTGAGCAGGGATTTGAACCCTGGTCTCTAGAGTCTTAGTCCTATACCCAAATCACTATGCCATGTTGACCCACAAAACCCATATAAGTAGCCTAAGCCAACATTTACAAATAAACACACACACACACACACAGAGGGTAGCTTGGGAAAACAATCCACAGGCTTAATAAGAAAATGGCATAACTGTATGCCAGGAGCCACCCCCCCCCCCACCAACCAAAAATGAGCAATGCCAAACCCAAGAACAATTCATGGAAATAGTTTTAAAACTTCAAATTTCTTCTTTAAAATGTTTATTTTTAAAATTAAGTTGGCCCTCAACTTTCATGGTGATTAGGGGTGCAGGATCCCCTTGATATTAGAAAAACTGAATATAGGTTGCTATTTTTTTTTTTAGCCTGAGAGGCGGAGAGAACACTTCTCTTGGCATTTCTAGGTCCTCCAGAGCAATTCTATGGTCAACTTCTGGAGAAGCTGACCTTAGAATTGTGCTGGAGGACCTAGAAATCTCTAGAGATAACATGTTTTTGGTCGCATATAGGGCAGCAGGGGAAGTGGGAGCAAATACTGTAATCCATGAATAATCAAATGCACTTATGCTTAACCTGCAAATGTGGAGGGACGATTGTATAGCCCTCCTCCACTGCAGAAAGGTGGGGGAGACCATAGTGTGTGCATGTTTGCTGCTAATATTGAACTTATTTAAACCATCCAGAGATCAAACAGTGGATCAGGATCTATTTGAAAGTTTCTGAAAGCATGTAGCTCAAAGAAAGTACTTGTACAGGGTTACCTTTCCCTTCCAAGCATGATATATCATTTGAGAACTATATTTCTTTCCTTCCCTTTCTTGTGTTTGGAAGTAGTTTGTTCCAAGGCTGTTGTGGGTGTAATGATCAAGAGACCAAGGGGGTTTAGGATCCTACAGATCCATGGCTTCTCCCCCAGTGCCCATGGAATTCTCTATTTTGGCTGGTGGGACCTCAGGCAGTGGATGTGCCATCTCCTTCACTCCACCATCAGAGCATTTTCCACCACAGCTTATGTTTCTCCCAGCTCCCTAAGCCATTCCTCATAGGGCATGGGTTCCAGACCACCCACCATTTTGGTCACCCTCCTCTGGACATGTTCCAGCTGAAAGAGAAGGTTAAGAGTTGACACGATAGCCATGTTTAAATATTTGAAGTGATATCATACTGAAGATGGAGCAAGTTTGTTTTCTGCTGCTCCAGAGACAAGGACATGGAGCAATGGATTCAAACTACAGGAAAAGAGATTCCGCCTAAACATTAGGAAGAACTTCCTGACAGTAAGAGCTGTTTGGTAGTGGAATGTACTGCCTCGTAGTGTGGTAGAGTCTCCTTCTTTGGAGGTGTTTAAACAGAGACTGGATGGCCATCTGTCAGGAATGCTTTGATTGTGTATCCTGCATAGCAGGGGGTTGGACTCGATGGCCCTTATTGAAGCCCACCAGATTTCATAGATTGCAATATGCACTTAGCATACTATTTGCTTTCTAAGTTTCATTTCTGAGCAACAACCTTGGATGATATACTTTCCAGATTACTGTGCCAATAAAGTTTTCTTTACTCATCCAGAATAGAATTTTAAGAACTGTCCTGGGAACTCCAAGATACACCCCAGTACATTATTTGCGACTGGAAATGGGATCACAACCATGGCTACTGAAAATCTGCCAGTTTATCTTTAACTTCTAGTTAAGACTGAAAGGAATGCCAGTAAATTGCTTAGCAAAACTATGTTTTCAGGAACAACTGTCTCTTAGATCCTCACAAGGAAAGTCATGGTACCAAAATATCTCATGGCATAATAAATCTGGCTTTTCAGGAACTTCTTTTTGCCAAAAAGGTAAATTATCAGCTAATAAAGAATTCAAGTCACATGTTAACAAAATGTTTTTACAGGAAGACTTTGCTTCTCTCTCTTCAGTTAGAATTTCCCCATGGTATAATTTACTTTAACACCTTCCAGGCCCAGAGGACTAACTGTTTAAAATTGAAAAGTTTTGTTTAAGAAGGGAGCTAATGTTAGCAAGATTTCAGCTAATGCCTTCAACATTATTGGATGGACTATTAGCTAAACTCCTGTCTCATTTACGTTATTGTCGCTGTGGTCTGTATGAAGTTGAGGACCTTCCACACTATTTGTTTAGTTGTCATCATTCAAAGTAAATTAGAGAAAAATACCTCGTGGGGTTGTTATCTATTAAAAGCCATTGTTTCATCTGCCAAAATTTAGAATTTTTGCATGTTAACAAAGATTCTAGTATTAATAGAAGAGCCACAACTTTTTAATGGCATTAGCTAAAACTCATGCAAGTTACTATAACTTGCATTCCCAAAAAGTTTGAAGTCTTAATGCCCCTATGGTTTTATCTTATATATTAATTTATACCAGTAATCTTACTAGTACTAGAAATTGTGTTGGAAATTTTATATCTTATATTTTAATTTCAATTTTGTTATGTGATATTTATATAACCTCTCTGTTTAAATATTGTGATGATCTTTTAAGCAATTACATTTGGAATTTGAATTCATTTAACTCTGAAACTGCTGCTCACAGCATCTGGGAATGCAAGTACATGACATGAGAGTTCTCAAAGACTGGAAACCCCTTACAGAGGTTTTGGGAAAAGAAGAAAATGATCTGGTAACTTTGACTATGAGAAAGAATAGGTTATTGAAAGAAGGGAATCATAGATCAGAAGTTGCTCTTTCTTTCTTTTTATTTTTGCTTTGTAATCCTTAATTTTTACTCTATGACATTTCAGTTTTCTGTCTTTTCTTTGTTTCTAATCTTTGTAATTCTTAATGTATTTCAGAACTTTTAATAAAAAATTACTCAAAATAGTCTTTTTAGATTGTGGCACATTGTATTCCTTCACAATAAGTGTGAAAAAAATATGCATTCTTTTCCCCAAGGACTACCATGATAACATTGCCGTCGGCAAATCTGTGCTCAAGTCTGTTCAGTAGTTCACCTACCTGGGAAGCATCATCTCCTCAGATACCAAGATTGACAAAGAGATTGATCACAGATTAGCAAAGGCATATAGCACATTTGGAAGACTTCACAAAAGAGTCTGGAGTAATAAACACCTGAGGCGAAGCACAAAAACCAGTGTGTATAGAGCCATTGTACTGTCTATTCTCCTTTATGGATCTGAAACATGGGTCACCTATCGCCACCACCTACGACTCCTCGAACGCTTTCATCAGCGCTGTCTACACACAATCCTAAATATACACTGGACTGACTATGTGATGAATATTGCTGTCCTTGAGCAAGCAGCTATCACCAGCATTGAGGCCATGATATTGAGAACAAAGCTGCGCTGGGCAGGGCACGTTTCTAGGATGGAGGACCATTGCCTCCCCAAAATACTACTCTATGGTGAACTCGCCACGGGTCAGTGTAAGAGGGGTGCTCCAAAAAAGCGATACAAGGACTCCCTCAAACAACATCTCAGGCTCAGCCAAATTGATCACCAACAATAATCCGCCCTGGCCTCACATGGGGAGGCATGGAGATGCACTATCCGCAATGCTGCAGCCTTATTTGAGAACTCATGCCAAACAAGTCTTGAAGAGAAATGACAACACAGAAAGAATCACAACCCAAAAACATCACCCAAGGAGACTTCTGCTGTGCTTTCTGCAACTGGACTTGTTTATCTCGGATTGGCCTTTTTAGTCATCAGCGTGCTTGCAGAAAGCGCAGGATGAGTCCTTCCTGAATCTTTGTTTGCGAAGAAAAGCTAGAGAGAGAGAGAGAGAGAGAGAGAGAGAGAGAGAGAGAGCATGATAACGAGTGAGGCAGGCACCTCAGGCAGCAGATACTCCACAGCATGCAGTGGACAGAGCTGTGTGTGCCATGTGACCTGCTTTGCATGTACACAGACCCACAATCCTGCTACCCTGTTTCCCACTGTGGAAGAACCTGTCTTCTCAACAGTGCTGAAATAAGTTCTGACAGTCTTGTCAGCTTTTGTACCTGGGGCGGTGATGCCATCTTGTCCTTTTCCCTAGGCAGCAAAGTGTTTTGAGTAAACAAAAGAAAAAAAGAAGAACTGTGGTTTTCATCTGTGTAATGAGAAGGGTCAGGAGTTCTCTTTCCTGCTTCTGTTAGCAAGGCCATAATACAGGAGAACAGATTATCTCAGCAGTAAAATGAGGGTTGCTCTTTGGAGATTCTAGGGGCTGGAGTCTGCACTACCAACTCTGTTAATAGATATTTTATTAATTAATACTGCACCTTTCTCCTGTCAAGGGTCTCAAAGCAGCTTATAAAAATTTAAAACAAAGTCCAGCTTAAAAAACACCCTTCTTTTAACAACAAAAAACCCCACAATTAAACAAGCCATTCTGTTAAAAAGCACCTATTTAAAAGACTTTAAAATACATTTACAATATAGTTAAAGTATGGAAAGATAAAAAGCACAGCACACAGCATTAAAAACACCCTTCTGACACATCATTTACTAGATCTGTCTGTTAATGAGACTGATACAACCCATCTTTATTTATATGTATTACAATTCTAATGCTTGTCCCCTTCAATATACTCCCTGTTCACACGCACACACCAATGCAGTCTTGTTTTCCACTGGTTGAAGGCATGGAGCAGATCAGTTTCTGTCAGCTGTGTCAACACATCTGCTCTTTTCTTCATACTGCATCAATTGACTCAAAATGTGTTCCTTTAAGCACTGATTTCACTTTAGGGAAAAGAAAAGTTGCAGAGTGCCAAATCTGGCCAATATGGAGGATGCTCAAGTGTAGTCATGCATTTATCATCCAAAAACTGCTTTACAGAAAGTGCTGTGTAAAGAAAGTAGGCACATTTTCTAGGTGAAGAATGAAACCATTTCCCCACAGTTCTGGCCTTTCCCCTTGACTCTTTCTCTCAGTTTTGTCAAAACTTCCTTATAATATTACTGGTTCACTGTTCTGCCTTCTGGATCCCATTCTGCCAAAATTTCACCTTGATGTCAAAACCCCCAAATAAGCATGGCTTTGAATGTGGACTTGCTTTGACATGCTTTTTTCATTCTTGGTGATGATGGTGTTTTCTAGTGCGTTGACTGTCATTTTGTCTCAGGATCATACTAGAAAATCCAGGGGCCGGTTTACACAGCAGATTTATTGCGGCAACTTGCGGTTTAATTATTTTCCGCAGCTGTGCCAGTCAGGTTTTTTTTCTAATTATGTTGCTTTGCAGTTCAGACTTGAATAAGTGTGGGGGGTGTGGCTCTGTGTGTCTCTGTAAATCTGCCTGTAAATTAACTCACTCCATAAAGCTGAAGGAGAGTAATCTCTCTGCTAAAAGACCATGCCGTGGATCCTATTTCCCCCTCCCTCCTTCCCCCAAGCAGAGAGAGAAAATAGCAGTTCAGCTTGCTACAGCCCTTTGTGAAATGGTTTCTCTCCCCCCCCCCGTGCACAGGATAAAAGTGACGAACTAGCTTTACATACTTTCAAAACAGCAGAGGATTAGAAGGAATGCTCCAGGAATGAAAGAAGTTGGGAATCCTTTTTATTTTTTCAAACTGGCTCGCAAAATAGCAGACAGGATTTTTGCAAGTTTCTTCTCTAACGGCTACTGTCTTTGCCTCCTCCCTGCCCCTCTTTTAAGTCCACCCCTGCATCATCAACCAATCACAATGCAGCTGTGCTTTAACCCTTAGCGGAATGCTAGTTTACACTGCCAATAAAGCACTACATTGCAAATATTCCTGCAAAAATAGCGACATGCCCTGCCACGCTATATTTGGGTGTTTTACCTTCCCCCCTTCTGAATGAGGCGATGCTATGCTGCGATCCGTGGGAACTATGAGCTATCTTAGCGGTATATTTAGGGGAATATTTGCCCGTGTAAACGGCCCCCAGGTTTCATCACAAGTGATTATTTTTGTGAAAAAGGTTTGTGTCCACCTCAAGTTGCTGCAGAACGTCACGTTGCTCAACTTTTAAACTTAGCATTTTTCCAGCACACAACAGGCAACACAGCTGCTTTAAACAATGACTGACAATTAACTGAACAGCCAAGAGTGTTGCTGTTTGTCATGCAGGTTCAGACATGTTCAAAGTCACCAGTCAAACATTCACAATCAGTTCTTCCTGATTTGTCCAAAAAGGTAGAAATACAGTCTTGTTATTTAATAGACAGACCCCGTAAGCACTAAAGGCCTGCCTAAATAAAAAGATCTCTTCCTGCCGGCGGAAAGAGGTATATAACAAATATACTGATTTATTCATCTATTTATTTATTTTAAAATAATATCCTGCCCTTCTGTGCTTTATTTATTACTTGGGGTGGCTAGCAGAAATTAAAATCTCTAAAATACAGCCACATTACCAATTGTAATAAAAAGAGATTAGTATCTGTAAATATTGTAAAAAAATTGTCAATGGAAACAACATTTCATTTTGAAGGAAACAAATTTATTTTTTTTGAAAAAGAATAATGGCAATCTTATTTCTTTTAAATGAATACAATCATTTTTTAAACCAATATTAATCTATGAAGAGGGTCATAATCTTCAAAATGGAAGCAAAAGATGCTGTATGAAGGACATTGTGCATTTGAATAAAAGAGATAGCAAATGTTCATAAACAAATCATTAACAAGTAGAGCAAACTGTTATAATTTTTTTTTCAGTGGAGAGAACTTAGCTGGAAGTCCACTCAAAGCCTCTATAGTAAACCAGGGAGTTGTTGCTGTTGGCACATAGTTGGTGACTTTTCCTGGGCTACAGCCCAAGGGAACAGGCTGCAGGCCAACACATTTGGATACGTGCCTTAGCTTCATTTTGCTTGATCAATACTTGAATCCTAAGAGTGTGACAGAATGATAACATTGTAGAAAATCATTGTTGATGTTCTGAGCAGAAAATTTGGAGGCAGGGGATCTGAAGAACAGAGACGTTGCTTACCAGTGTTGATTAAAGAAATAATGGAGAGAGGATGTCTACAATTCCCCCCACCCCCTGGGAGTTGTAGTTAAAAAAGAAAACTTTCCCAAGCTTTGATTTTGTGTTGCATGGTAAATGAACCACTTGGTAAAAGAATAATTCTGTAGCAGAGCACATTTGCTTACAAAGGGTCCCAGGTTCTTTCCCAGGCACCTTTGGGTAGAACGCCCTCTGCTTGAAATCTCGAGAGCCATTGCCAGTCCTTGCATGTAAATTATACTAAGCTGGATCGACTGATAATCTGATTTGGTATAAAGCAGCTTCCTAAACCCCTACACATGTAATAAGTGAAAGGGAATGAAAGAGAAAAGAAATGAAAGATGTCCATTTGTCACACCACATGATTTCCCTCATCTACGAACTTGCATGAGGCTGGTACAGCACAATTGTAACTGTATAATAGAGTCTGTGGCCATTCCTTATCACATGATGTCATGACTCGCCTGTCATTCCAACTGTTATTGAAGCTTGTCTTTTCGTTAATGGGAAAAATCCATCAATAGCTCCCAATATCACTGCTTTTCCACTACTGCACAAGGTGCAATAGGTGCAAGGTGCAATTAGCTAACACACATTGGAAACTGCTTAATGCAGTATAGATGTGTAAATGTGCTATTGCTTAAAAAACAACTTGTAAGCCGTTCTGATTGCCTTGTGGCTGAAGAGCGGGGTATAAATAAATAAAAATGAAAATAAAAGGTCCCTCCCACTGCAGTTCTGATACTGCAGCATCCAGTGGTGTTAGTGGGTGTTACTTTCCTCTTCTCCCCCTCCCTATTCCCAAGCTTCACTAGGTCAGTTAACTTTCAGAAAACAGATGAAGATGTGCACTTGAAAATAATGTCCCCCTGTGCTCCATTCATGATGAGGTATGGAACACTGATTGTGAAAACTTTCATAACCAAAGCAGGATTACCGGCACCATTGCAGAAAGGGTGCAAAAGAAGGAAATGTAATGCCAGTATGTTTCCATTGCATTAAATATGCTATTACTGTGCCAAAAGAGCCTACTGTGATAAAGTCCTATGTTTCCTGCATGTAGCATGCTCTGTTTTCTCATTAATCATCAGACGGTAAATATCTGTGTAAGTTACAGGTCTCAGCAAATCCTGTGGTAAGAGGGAAAACAGATTGATGCTAGGAAACAGGTATTCCCCTTAACAGCTAGGTTGACTCTGATTGAACATTAAAGAAAAAAATCTGGGCTAGGGAAAGCATATTCTTTAACATCAAAATGTTTTGGAAAACTGGGATGGAAACTGATTGGAAGGAAAACATGGAGGCATGTTTTGAAAAAAGAAAAAAAGAGTGGATGTCGCCACTGAAAAGTGTATAGATATGGAACTGTGCATGCAAATGGACACTGTGGAGATTATCACACTACATTGTTATAGCACAATTATTCCACTTTAACTGCTCTGGCTACCTCCTGTGAATCCTGGGATTTGCAGTTTAGGCAGGGGCATTTAGGCCTCCCTAAACTATAAACACCAGAATTCCACAGGAGGCAGCCACAACAGTTAAAGTGGAATAATAGCACTATAATAGTGTAGTGTGATAAAGTTCTAAATTCTTTGTATGAAATTTTAATTCTGTCTTTCCTCCAAAGAGCTCAGCACCCTGTTTTATCCTTTCAATGACCCTGTGAAATAGGTAAGGCTGAGTGAGACACTGGCTGGCACAAGAACAGTCAGTGAGCTTCATCATGGCTGAGCTCTTTGACTCTGAGGATGTGAACCTGACTCTTCCCAACACTCTACTGCTATGGCACCCATGGATTTAAGTATTCATACTTTCAAGCTCTCTGACATGTAGATGGATTGTTTTGGTTGCCCACTTTAGGGCAGACTACTGAAGGGAATGAGGGTACATGTGGAGGATTTCCATTATTACATATTTATTTGTAATGACATATATAACATAAATTCCCTTATTTATTGCTCGATTGCTGATTAACAGTGGGCAGCCAAATATGAATCAGCAGTGTTCAACAAATACCCTTGAGGAAACTATGGTTAACTTTAAGGAAGTTCATAGAAAGAAAGTTTCCCATCCCAGTCCCTCCACCTAAAGCCACCTAGGCCCCATTCACACTACATAATTATAGTGCGATACTTCCACTTTAACTTCCATGGTTCCATCGTATGGAATCCTAGGATTTGCAGTTGAGGGAGGGACCTTTAGAATCCTCAACCAGGGAGCTCTTCTGATTCTATAAGATGTAGCCATGCCAGCTAAAGTGGAATCATAGTGTCATAACTGGGTATCATAGAATCATAGAGTTGGAAGAGACCTCAAGGGCCATCCAGTCCAGCCCCCTGCCATGCAGGAATACACAATCAAATCATTCCTGACAGATGACCATCCAGCCTCTGTTTAAAAACCTCCAAAGAAGGAGACTCCACCACACTCCGAGGCAGCATATTCCACTTCTGAACAGCTCTTATGAGATTTTCACACCAGTGATATGTTCCGTTGCAGGCATGGAACAGGGCCACTGAAATATTTTTCTTTCAGATGGCGTCCGAATGTAGACACAGCTCAATTAACATTTAAATGTGTGGTCTGATCACCCAATCAATTAGACTCATTAAAACAACAAAGAAGTCAGTTTAAAAAGCATATCAAAAGTTTACTGAGGGTATATCAATCTTAATCTACATATTAAAACAAACTTAAAAGATCCCTAACTAACTAAGAGGGTTTAGGGTAGGAAAAGATTCACCCAGCCTTTAAGCGGTGTAGGCTACATGCTACATGGTGACTCAAAGACACTCCTAAGAGAGCAAATAAGGCAAATATGGCTCCAGGCACATGGAGACAAAAACTTAAAAGGAACTTAGACAAACTTTAAGGGGTCGGTGGGCTAGGGTATTGTGATTATGGAGCTTTTATATTGTAAGCCACCCCGATTGCATTGAGAGGGGCGGGATAGAAATACATTATTATTATTATTATTATTATTGTGTCATAATATTTAAATTAGGTCATGTGATGAATGACCCATTGCTCCAGTTGGCTGTAATTACCTAGTGAAAGGAGAAGGGGGAGTGGAAGAACTGATGCATGCAGGGAAAAATTCCTAAACTGAACTTAACATGGGATACACAAGATTGTATTGCATTACAATAATGATTTCCCCACATACTACACTTCACCCGATTCTGTGCCCTCAACGTGACTGTTCTGTTGTCTCCCCATGATATTTCAATCACAGGGAGCAGTCGTTAATGACCACCCATTCCATTTCTGTCACGGAATCACAGGTGGTTTGAAAGGTGTCCTGTTCCTCTCATGCGATGACAGCTGCTGGGAGGGGGGGGGACACCCGTTCTGGACATTTTCGGGCAGGAATGGGACACCCTGGTAAGTGGCACCCTCCTCCCTCCCTGGGTTACCTTTATGTTTTTCTATGTGTTGTTGTGCTTTGTGTACTGTTTTGCTGTTTGGGGGGTTATTTTTAAATTTCCCTCCTTCCCGTTCTCTCGTGAGAATGAGTGGGATTTAGCTTCACTGCTATAAAAGCAGCTTTATGGCAGCTGCATTTACAGCAGTGAAGCCAGGGGGAGAGGAAAGACATTCCTGCTGTGGGATTAAGGTAAGTGTGCAAACATTTTCCTTAATACCATAGCAGGGATGGGAGAGGGGCCTGTGGAGCAGAAATGGGGCATTTGGCCCCTTTGTGATTTTTTTAAAATGTATTTATACCATAAGGCTATCAGAGAGGCTTACAAATTGATTTTAAGCAATAGCAATTTACACATCTACACTGCATTCCAATGTGTGTTAGCTAATTGCCCCCACAAGCTGGGTACTCATTTTACGAACCTACGAAAGGATGGAAGGATAAATGAACTTGGAGCCCTCTGGAATCGAACTTGCAACATGGTGACTTGCAGTACTGGCATTTAACCACTGTGCCACCAGGGCTTACTATCTCCTTACTGTCTCCTTACTCCTTAAAATCTCCTTACTGTCAGGAAGTTCTTCCTAATGTTTAGGTGGAATCTCTTTTCCTGTAGTTTGAACCCATTGCTCCTTGTCCTAGTCTCTGGAGCAACAGAAAACAAGCCTGCTCCATGCTCAGTATGACATCCCTTCAAATATTTAAACATGGCAATCATGTCTGCTCTTAACCTTCTCTTCTCCAGACTGAACATGCCCAGCTCCCTAAGCCGCTCCTCATAGGGCATGGCTTCCAGACTTCCCACCATCCTGGTCGCCCTCCTCTGGACAAGTTCCAGGGTAGTGTGAAAGGGCCCCAGCATTTCCCTATTTCCTATTTCAGCCCTCTCTCAGGTGGGCCCCCCAAATCCTCTAGAGAAGCTTTTTTTGCAGGGGGTACAGTTGGCTACAAAATGGAAAGAATAGGAAACTTTCCTACATTATTTGGCTTAGCATAAAGTTTTTTTTTTTTTTTTGTACAACCTTTCTCCCCCAATATATGTTTAACCTAAGCTGTTCCATAGTTCAGTTGAGGCTTAAATACACATTTTACTTTAGCATTTTGAATAATTCAACATGAGTCAAGACAGTGATCTAATTTATATATCAAGAGTCATGCAAATTAAAGTCTCAAGTCACAGATAATGAATTAATTTACTCTTTTTCCAAACCATTCTTTCTATCTTCCAGAATACAGTGTGTGGGAGTCCTCACTAACACTCACCAGTGTATTTTATTTATTCTTATTCATAAGACAGCAGCTTTATTCATCACATGCATAACTAATGGCCAGGAGGATTCTGGGAGCTGTCATTTTTTAAAAAAGGATTTCCCCCCCCAAGTCTGGAATATGGTTAAATGGTGATAAAATGGAAAACAGTTTTTGGGATTTATTCCATCAGCTCATTTTATAACTTTTGCTTTGGAAAGAAAGCCTAGTAACCTTTTAAAAAAACGTAGTGGCCATGTAAATGCTTATTTTACAATGTAATGGTGCCTACCATCTGGGAATCTGTCAACATATGGTACAATTATTAGCCAAGCTTAACAGCTGCCTTATATACTATCCTCCTCAATGATTAAAAAAAAGGCAACAATATCCGTTAGTTGACCCTATTTAACCATTTTAGTTACAACAGCACAAATAATGGCATGTGCTGTGCTTTCTACACATGCCAAAACCTTACCTCACCTTGGTCAAAAGGACACACCTGTGTGACAAACGTAAACCAGCCTGAAACCTGTCTGCCAAATCCAGATTACACAAATAATCCAGTTAAAATTGGATTATTTACCATGGCTGCTTCCTGTTGAATCCTGGGATTTGTAGTTTTACAAGGTCTTTAGCCTTCTCTGCCAACGAGTGCCAGTGTCTCACCAAACTACAAGTCCCAGGATTCCATAGTTCCATAGGAAGGAACTATGGCAAATAATCCAGTTTAAAACTGGATTATTTGTGTAGTGTGGATTTGGCCAGAGACATCACATTAAGTCAAGCAACAGTGAGCACCGGACTTTTCTGAGAAAGGAAGCATTCCTTAGTAGGGGCCCGTAAACCTTCAGAGAACCACATTTGCCAGGGTTCCTAAATGTTGCAGCAATTAAGTATGAAACAGGTTTTAAAATTACTTGTTGTCATTTAACATCTGCCCAGCAAAGGGTTAGTGATCCCCTCTGTGGCCTTGTGGTTACCAACTACAGGGCCTTCTGAACCCAATGCCACCAGAGGAGCCCGAGTGCCACTTGCTTGTATAGTGCACATGCGCCACAAGAATTGTTGAGAGAGATTGGGAAGCCTAGGAGATGTCAGTGTTTCTGTCCTGCTGTTCCAAGGTCTCTTAGATATGGTTTGTCTCCAGGACCAGCCTTCAGATTGGCCTGTTTTTCAGCATTTCAGTTGTACATGCAGATCTCAACTGAAATACTCAAAAACAGGTAGATTAATACCTGTTCATTAGAGGACAACTCAGTATGGAATATGTTGTCCTTGTTTTAAATTATAGATGTGGTCTAGGTCCAAAAAAATTCACCTAGGCTTGCCAGGGCCTAAATACTCTGAAGGCACCAGATTCTATCTGATCTTGAATGCTAAGTAGGGTCAGGCCTGGTTAGCAGTTGGATGGGATATTGTCAAGGAATACCAGGTGCTGTAGGCTATATTTCAGAGGAAGACAGTGGCAAATCACCTCTGAGTATTTTTTGCCTAAGAAAACTCTATAAAATTCATGGGGTTGCCATAAGTTGACAGATGACTTGAAGGCACATGTGTGTATGCACGCACACACACAGAGAGGATTGCCAGACTGACCATTGGAGAGGGTTTTTCTATCTCAAATGGATATATAGAAGAGGAAATTTCAGCAGGTGTTGCTCGTCCGCATGAACAGGTAACAAACAACACCTGCTGAAATTCCCTCTTCCACAGAACTATTAAAGGTACATAAACCCTCTCATTTTCACTTTGGCAACACTACTCCCAACTTCAAGAGGGTCTATTTTCATAAAGAAATAAATGACAGCCTTAGATACTGAAAGATGTAAAGGTATTCTTCATTATCTAAGGTAATCATCTATTTCTTTACTGTCTATTGAATGTATTATGTCATGATAACAAACACTGTTCCTTATTCCTTTGTCAACAATCTTGTTTTCCCGCTTCCTAGCTAACCCTGTCAATTGGATTGGTTTGCTAACCTACACAGAAAACATAAACACACAGAAAAAAGAGAAAATAAAATGGATCCATACATGGAAATAGAAGAAACACCATGCTGAATCAGACCAAGGCTGCTGTCACACTGCAGAAATAAAGCAGTTTGATGCTGCTTTAACTATCATGGCTCCATCCTATAGAATCCTGGGATTTGTAGTTTGTTGTGGCACCAGAGCTCTCTGATGGAGAAGGTTCAATATCTCACAAAACTACAAAGCCCAGAATTCCATAGCATTGAACCATGACAGTTAAAGCAGTGTCAAGCTGCATTATTGTTGCAGTGTGGTAGCAGCCCTAGTCTAGCATTTTGTTTCCAGTGTGACCAGTCAGGTGTATCTGGGAAACCCATGTGCAGAACTCAAACACAATCACACCATTCCCTTCAGGAACACACACACTCATCTTCCCAAGGAGTTATATTAAGAATTATATTAACTCTGGTAGTGGAGGGAAAGAAATTGAAAAATTATCTGTTGGAGTCCAGTAGGAAACTGATCACACAACAAAATAGGTTTATTATGTCATAGGCAACTGGAATGCAAAAACTGGAAACAGAGCAGAATCAAAGACTGTAGGAAAATTTGGCCTAGGATCAAGAAATGAAGCAGGGGACCGGCTGACTGAATTTTGCAAGGCCAGCAGTTTGTTCATTGCAAACACATTTTTTCAAGCAACCAAAGAGGTGAATGTATACATGGACATCACCTAATGGCCAATATAGAAATGAAATAGACTATAGAATTGGAAGCAGAAAATGGAGAAGCTCCATTCTCTCTGCAAAGACAAGACCAGGAACAGATTGTGGCACAGACCATGAACTATTAATATCAAAAATTAAAGTAAAGCTAAAGAAGAACACTAAGCCAACCATCACACCAAAATAAAACCCAAATAACATCCCCACAGAAACATAGATGTGCACTATTAAGTTTAATTGACCAGGAGTCAGAAGAACTTGGGACAGAAGCCAGGGACATTGTCAGGAAGGAATACAAAAAGGCACTATCTGTAGCAAAAAAGAAAGAGAAGCCTGAATGGATGACAAACTCTTCAAGCAGTTAAGGGCAGACAGGAAGCAAAAGTAAAAGTTGACAGAAATAGAATTAGAACCCTGAATGCACCTGTTCAACAACTTCTGTGCAGGGACAAGAAGAACTACTGTAATAATCAATGTAGAGAAATAGAAGATGACAACAAAAAAGGAAGAACAAGAGACCTGTCCCACAAGATCCAACAAATCAAAGGGAAATTTAAACCAAGAGTGGGGATGCTCTATAACCAGCAGGGGGACACATTAGATGACCAAGTAGCAATAAAAGGACAGTGGAAACAATACACAGAAGAACTATATAAAAGATATGAAAGGGTGACAGAGTCATTCAAGGAAGAACTATATGAAGATTAACCTCTGAAGTGGAAGCTGCACTCAGAGCATTTGGAGAAATAAATCAGCAGGAATAGATGGCATACCAATAGAAATCAGTCTACAAAGATAGAATTTACTCTAGTTGTAACTAAAACCTGTCAGGAAATATGGAAAACAAAACAATGGTTCACAGGTTGGAAATGTTCAATATACATTCTAATCCCCAGAAAGGGAACACCAGGGATTGCAGTAACCACAGGACTATTGCATTAATTTCCCATGCAAGAAAAGTGATGCTCAAAATTCTACAACAAAGACGTTTACCATATATGAAATGAGAAATGCCGGATGTCCAAGCTAGGTTAAGAAAAGGAAGAGGCACTGGGAATCATATTGCAAACTTATGTGGGATAATAGAGCACACCAAAGAATTAAAAAAATCAGCCTGTACTTTATAGATTATAGCAAAGGATTTCATTGTATAGATCATGAAAAAGTATGGATCGCTCTTGAAGAAATTGGTGTGCCACAACATTTGATTGTCCTGATGCATAACCTCTTCTTAGGACAAGAGGCTACTATTAGAACAGAATACGGAGAAACAGGATGGTTTCCAACTGGCAAAGGGGTTGGCCAAGACTGCATTTTATCAACCTTTCTGTTTAACTGGTATGCTGAACATCATATGCCATTATAACTGAAACAGTTTAGCAACCCCAGTGCATAATTTTTCACATCAGTAGTGTTTATCTACTATATGTTCACTTTAGAAGTTCGTTTACTAAAATTGGATCAAATGTTTTTATTGTGAGGATCTTCTGACAAGAGAGGAAATGGTGGCTTTGCAGACCTGGAGGACAATCTGTTTGATTTGCATGGCTGTCCTCAAAATTAAGTGAGTGTGCCCACAATCTAGCTTCCATTCTGGAAGTTTACATTCCAAATTAGACTGGGATCAGAAAGTCTCAAAAAGAGTCCAACACAAAGCTTATCTATCTTATTTCTTCTTCCAGACTCTTGGGTTTTTGGGCAGTGAATGTATGGCAAGATTTCCTTCTTCATGGAATGCCCAACTTCTTATCCTGTATCACTTGTTGTAGCAGTTGTTGTTGTGTGCCTTCAAGTCATCTCCAACTTATGGCAACCCAAAGATGAACCTATCATAAGGCTTTTTTTGGCAAGATTTGTTCATTGTGGGTTTGCCTTTGCCTTCCATTAGGCTAAGAGTGTGTGACTTGCTCAAGGTCACCCAGTTGGGTTTCCATGCCTGAGCGGGGACTCAAACCCTGGGGGTTGCCTACACGATGAAAAAAATCCTCAAAGAATTAGCTAAGAATCCTATTGGTCCTCACGGAAGATGGCCCACATTTGCTCTTCCAGTCTCCTAATCCAACATTCAATCCACTACACCATGCTGCCTCTCTCTAATATCACTAGCAGATAAAAATCTCCCAAGGTCTTTGTGTCTCTACAGACCAATTTAGCATTGGATACACTGAAACATTAAATCAAAGAAAGATTAGTTGATATTTCTTCAGGATAGAGTTCCACTGAAAAGTGCGAGCCTCTAGGTAGTTTTCTGAAGCCCATTAGGATCACAACTAATCCCAAAGGGACCTGACTAACTCTTTATGGATTAGACTTCGGAAGCCACTAATTAAAACAAATTACTTGTAGCTGATTCCCTTTTACAACAGCAAAATTTAAACACACTAAGGACTTTATCAGATATGGCAAATACGATGTCATAACGATGCCTAATAAACATGAAAGGGTGTGCATATCAGATGACACCATCCTTTCACGATCATGTAATGTAAATGAGTTGTTCTTTTTTATTGACAGGCCAAGCCATCAATAGATCTCCCATGGCACTTTTTTTGCTGGTATTGCTGACATTTTAAACCTTGCGCTATTGTGCTCACATGAATACAGCATCAATGACAGAACACTTCTGGGTGAGATTGCAACAGCCAGGTAGGGGATGCTGTTTTTATGAACCTCCCCGGTTCGCTTTTAGGTTGTGTAGTGTTTTGTGCTTGTGTGAACTTTATGTGATTTTGTTTTTTGTATTTTTTAAAATTTACCACACTCGCGTCTTCTTGCAAGAATCAGCGAGATCATAAATGCAGAAGTGAATGGAGCTCCGTTCATGCTCTGTTCACACTGAGGGGCTGCTTTTGAACGCTGATCAAGGTAGGTCTGGTAGGAAGGGTTATTTTGCCGGCAGAAAAATGCTTTAAAATATGCCAGCAAAAGAACCCCTGGAGAGGCTTGTCTGATAAAGTCCTATGACTGTACCCTAAGTAGTGGTATGTTTACATTGCTACAGGATACATATCACATGATTCAAATGCTGTCTTGTGTTGTGATTCTTGCCCTGTTGTGGGTGTTGAGTTATCACTGAGGGAGACAGAAAGAGGGCCTACCTGCTTGTTATCACAGTCTAGCAGCTTGTAGCATTCAGGTTGTTTTTCAAAGAAATGACTAGAAATAACTGTTATAGTTACATTTGATAAACTGGGAAATAAAGCACATTTTTCAGTAAATCATAAAAAATTGGGCCTTGGAATTCTAACTAACTACTGATTGCTATTAAATTACTGATTTCCAGGTTACCAATAAAATTGCAGCCAGTTTCAATCCAATCACAGGTGCCTCACTATTCTATCAATGCAAATATTCTTTATTCAGTTTTCTTTGGACTCTATTGTTTAAAAGAAAAAAAGAGTATGGTAATATTATTCAAATATATAAAGAAGTAGGACAGTGGAACACTGGAGGTTGAGGAACACTGGAGGTTCGCATTTACCAAAAGACAATAGTGGGTATTATATTGATATCTTATTACAAGCAACAAGCTTTCTCCCTTGATTGTGTAATGGATTGTTTCCTTTGTTGTCACTTACTTTTGAAGTTTCTTGGTACTCAACATAAATTGTACAGGGAGTAGCATGTGATTTGCTGCTCTCTTCTTTCATTTAAACAATAAAACAGAACAGAACAGGAGGTCTGTTCTTTTTTTATTTACTTTTAAAATCATTGTTGCAGTGTGCCTTCAAGTTGTTTCTGATTGATTGCAACCCTAAAGCAAACCTATCACAGGGTTTTCTTGGTGAGAGTTGCCTTCTTCTGAGGCTGAGAGAAGGTGACTTGCCCAAGTTTACCCAGTGGGTTTCTGTGGATGAGCGGGGATTCAAACCCTGTTCTCTCAGTGTCCTAGTGTAACACTCAAACCACTACCCCATGGTGGCTCTTTTTAATTCATTACTGTATTCATTTTTGGAAATAGACGTTTGTGTAACTGTATCAGACTCTTATGAGAAATTATGACAAGACATTTTCCTCCATGCAGATTTCCAGTCATGTATATTTGGTGTGTGCATTTGGCAATGTTAGAAGGTCTTTACCATCATCCCCCTCCACCCCATGATTTTGGGGTGGACACTGATCTTCAGATATAGATCTCCAGATATAGGGAATATCCATTGGGAGTCAGAAATCTTTTCAGATCTACAGTAGATAGCGTATACCCAAAGGAAATGATCTATCTCCTACCCACCTCTGCCTCACATAATACAAAGAACAGAGAGGATGCTGCCTCCTGCTGAGTCAGCCCTTGTTCCATCTAGCCCAGTATTTTCAATTCTGATCAGCAGGGTTTCAGGCACAATTCGTCGTTAGAACCAGGTGAACCCTGGTATTCCTTGGTGGTTCCCCACCGAAACCTAGCTGTGCTTAACCACCAAAGCATACCCTCCAACATTTCACAGACGAAAACACATGTGGCCAAGCAACATCAACATGTGATCAAGATGGCAAATGTCACTAATGAGAAAGATCACACAGGCTAGGAGAGTCTGTAGCAGTTTGCTTTTGCTTGGGCCTACTGGGAAGGGCAAGACTCTGTCCCCTCCTCTCCTCTCCCCCCTGATGAATTAACTGAGTGCAAACTACATCTACACTTTGAATTCAGTTTGTACCAATGGCAGAAATCTAAAGACAAAGGGAAAAAAATGGGAGGAGGAGAGAGAAAGTGGGACGTTTTAAAAACAGCTGAAAAATTGGTATAACAGAAGATTAACTGGGACTGTTCCTGTCAAATAGGGACAGTTGGAAGGTATGCCAAAATCAAATGGCATCAGGTGTGCATGTGTGTAGGGCTACAGTCTAAAGAAATAGTTACATTTTCAGCTAGAGGCCACATGAAAACCAGTGCATCTCATCATATATGCTCCTTTGGATAGCAATAGTGTTCTATCTCTGTAAGGGTGATGCTGAGGCAATGCTATCAGACTAGTGAGATCTCTCCTATGTAAACTTAAAGGTCAATGTACTTAAGAAGCTGGAGATGGAGCATCTTGAAAATATTTTTAGCTGATGCATGTTAACAAGATTGCCACTGAACAAACTATATGGCAGGCCATGGTCCAAAGTGGCATAAAGCAAGTTCCCAAGAGATGTCCAGGAACTGATGAAAGCCATTGATGCAGTAAGTTTTCTCAGAGGTCCAGCAAAGCAATTTATATAAGCACTGTGCCCAGAGCCCCGCCCCCAGAATGCTAGGAAATGGACTGGTATAAGCACCACTAGTCCATACAAACAGTAGATCCATGGATGATGATGATGATGATTTAAATGGTTTTAGAGTGTGCCAATTCAGTGTGTAGGTCCATATGTCTGAATGCCTCCACTGTCTAGGGCAGTGATTCCCAAACTCTGGTCCTCTGAAGTCCCAAACACAGATGTTTTGAATTTCAGCCCCCCAAATTCCTGACTGTTGACTGAGCTGGCTGAGACTTCTGGGAGCTGAAGTCCAAAATACTTGGGGAACCAGTTTGGGACCCGCTGGTCTAGGGGAGGGAAAATTAAGTATGCACAGAAAACTAGCAAGTCATGGGAATCCCTAGGTTTGAACCTTTATCCATATCTTATTTTCTACATTTAGGGAATTGTGGGCTGGTTTGTTTCTAGTTTGTGAGATATTCAGTTCAGCCCTCGCAATCTAAACGGGTATGGTCCAGCAGCACTTTCACCATGTAGAACACACATAAATACAAGAAAACTCAGAAGATCCCTAGGGTACAAGGCCAGCCTTAGACAATTGCTGATTGAGAGGGATGAGCAAATAGTGGCTCCTTCTCTTGGGTCAAGGTGCATAGCACCCAAGGTGGACTGTATTATTTTAGTAGATGGGATAAGCATCTCTCCCCCTGCCTGGCCTTAAAAAGGAGAGTCACAAATCAAACAATGAGCAGTTTGCTAGCCTTTCAACATCTCCCAAATCTGCTACTTCACTCTGCCTAGTTGACCCAGCCCTACTAGGATGTCAGAGATTTAATACAAGAGCAGACATTTTATTTTATTTTATTTTAATGGCAGTGCTCTACATTGGAATGGAGGAGGAGGAGGAGATTAGGCTTGGACAGGGCAGGTAAACACACAGAAGGGGCATGGAGGCTATGCATGCTGTCCCTACCACACAAATATATCTGTATCTATATCTATATCTATCCATCTATATATATACCCCCACCCTCTTTCCAGTATTTCTAGGCTGAATGGCAAGGTTGGAGGTGGAAACTTTTTTTGTGTTCACCTTCTTGCTCAAGATGGGGAGAACAAGGACTGCAGTGGTGGGGCTGGAACGTATAGAGATGTTGCTCCCCACATCGCTTACATGTGTTCAGTGCCTGGACAGGGCAAGAGTGTGAGTTTTCTTAAGAACAGGGACAGTTGAGTTTGCTTTAAAATTTTCATAAAGCTCACCAGAGCTTAGAAAAGCAATGTTTAAAAAAAAAGCAATGATTTTACAGCCCTAACGGACAAAGAAAGTTAACCAATATAGTTACATTAAAAAAATGTATTTCCCCATCCTTTAAAAGTAATTAAAATAGTTATTTTTGAATTGCTTTTAACAAACACATCAGAATGATACCAGTCACTGACCCACTGCACAAAATAATCTCCTTCTCATCTACCTCATTGTCAGCTACACCCACAACAAAGTACAAAGCATCAGCATGAATCAGCACTTGAACTGCATGAGGTCCCTTCCCTGCCAAGAACTGAGGTCACATCCAATAACTATAAAAGTAACCTTAAAAGTTACAGTTACATCACAAAAGAGTTAAATTATCCCAGAGGAAAGTTTCAATCATAATGTAAGAGTGATGTGTTAGTTACTGCAAAAAGGAATACATTTCTAGTAAGAGTTGATTAATTAATTAATTAGTTAAAATTTATGCTGCCTTTCTACTGGAGTGGCTCACAAAAAAAAATCAACTAAAGGCTCACAATAAAATCTTAAAAACAATTACAAATCATCACATTCAAACAGTATAAAATAATTTAAAATGCATTTAAAAAGTTAAAAATAAAGCAACTCCCCCACAATAAGAAGCCTCCCTGCAAGCAATTACACATTAAATGCCTGCTTAAGCAAAAAGACCTTTCCCGGCTGGTGAGAGGAGAGCAGGAAGGGGGCCCATGGAAAAAAATCCCATCACCTGGGAGCAGCTCCTAAGAAAGCCCTTTCCCATGTCCTCACCAAATGAGCCTGTGATGGTGATGGCACTTTTCTAGGCAGGTGATTTACCCCATCTTGACCCCATCTTTGAGCCCTGCAGTCCTAACACACAGGGATTTTGCTCCATTTTGCCCCCCAGACAGTCCTCATGATGCCCAGGGCAAAGATGGGGCAAAGACAGGGGAAAGCCCGATAAGCCATTCTTCAGAAGGAATGGATAGGACCTTGTGGGACCACAGGAGGCCCTGTTGCCATGGCAGCCCATCACTGAAGCTGCCATCTGCATCATACTCTCTGGATCCAGGAACCAGGCCTACAACATGTAACCAGGCTGGTCACATGCAGGGGGGCTTGCTCACATACTGCAGGCCTCCTGTCTGGATCTGGATTATTAGGTTAGATAGGAGGCCTGTGAAAGGAGGGTAACTTTGGGGATCTTTTCACCAGTGTATACCAGTACTAACTGTAGAGGAGGCTCCAGTTAATGTAAAATAAAGTATTTTTATTGGAAATAACACAGGGGATATGCTAATATACACAACATATACTCTTAAGAACCATACAAGGCTATTGTAGAGTAAGGCAGAAAAGTTGGATAGAGAGAGATCCGGGAAGATGGGGTAATAGTTACCAGTCTCGAGGAGGAGAGTTCCCTGCAGCAAAAAGAATGTCACAGAGAATCTGGAAGAATGACAGAGTCCATCTGTGGCACACTTTGTTGGGTCTGGGCCCTAATATTTATACTCTATTTCATATCCTGAAGTGATATTCTGGTTATGACAAAGCCTGGATGACTTTCTCACAGGGTAGACAAAAGAGGCCAAAACTCAACTGATTGCTTTAGTTCTAGAAAGGCAAAACATTGATGGTTCTGCAGAAACCTCTTAATGTTTGGTCAGGTAAGGTGTATAGGAGAGATTTTTGTGTGGTATGGGTTGAGGGAAGGTCACTAGTTTGCATGATTGTATTATTGCTTGAAATGACCAAGATGGAAGAAAGGATTAGCACATACTCCTTAATGACTGGTTTGTTAGCATTACTTCAGGGGGCTTTCTGCATAATCCTAACTTGGGCTTTTCCACCATTATATTTCTAGACACAGGACATCATGACCTTAGACTGATCTCCAGTCTGCCTAACCTCCCAGCCAAAATGACCCTGCAAAGTGTCCAATATGTCCAGTTATGGAAACTTGCAGGGAGGGGAAGTATGGTAGGCTAACAGATGAGCCCTGAGAAAAAGCCCTCCTCCTTTGTAGATCTTAAGACTCTGGGAGGTTTGTATAAAGTTGTCCCACCACATTCGCAGCTTTCACTTTCACGGATTTGACTATTTGTAGTTTCTAGCTACTGCTGGAATACGTCTACAATACTATTATTGCAAGACCTTGTCCTCCTTCTCCTCCCCCTCCTCCTGCCTGGGAAAACCTCATTCTTTGCACCACCACGATTCTGCAAGATTTGCAAAATCCCTCTGCCTTCTGGGAGGACTGGCTCTGCCCCAAACCCACCCCATCCTCATCCTCTCCCTTCTCTTCCTCCACATCAGCCAACAACATTGCCTGTTTCTCCCTTTCCCACGTTTGAATGACAATGGAGTTTTAAGGTGGTGTAGCAATGTTTAGCTCCAGATCATGGTACACAATTCATACCAGTTTGGATTCCAGGTGAGCAGGAGACATGGGGTGTTGTTGCTGGCTGGGCAGAGGGAGGGGGAGGAGAGGGTGGGAAAGTTTTGTGTGCCTAACAACTGCTGCCACCATTGCAGTGGGGACTGTACTTTTCACTTCAGTTTGGGAGGAGTTGGGGTCGAACAAAGTTTTTAAGGTGGTGCAGGTCAGCTTGAGTGCCAGGGCAGCAGGAGATGTGGGGTGGTTTTGTTGCAAGGAGAGAAGGATAGAGAGAGGTGTGGTCTAGTTGGTGGTCGCTGTGGCAGCTGCTCCTGTTACTAATATTTAATTTGGAGTGGAGGGAAGCAGAGTGACTTTGCAAATCAGCTGTGGCATCATACAAAGGCAGGAAAGGGGGGTTCTGGAAGTGCTGTTGGTGGGAGAGGAGAATACAGCATGTTTGGGGTGGGCTTAATTTATTTGCATTTTTTTTCACTTGTGTGGTGGTGCTCCGCCCCTAATCCCCACGAATGTGAAGGGACAACTGTATAAGTATTTCTTAATAGCTAATTACTTCCATATTTTGGGCATAATACCCCATAAAAGTATATTGCAAAATGTATAAATAAATGTTACCTCATGTTATTTCCTAAGTTGTTTAATAAAATAAATTACACCTGAGATTAAAGCTTCTGGTTGCAAATCTATGTGTAAATGTAGAGTGAAGGTGGGTGTACAGACTGTAGTGTGTTTTGGAGAGTCCCACACTGCTGACCACTTGAGTTAACTTGCAAGTGAAGTGAGATTAATTTATTATATTTATCTTGCTTTCCTACAGAAAAGGATCAAAAATAGCTTGCAAATAAAATTAGAAAAATAACAAACTTTTTTTTAAAAAAATGCTGCACTTACAACAGATCAATAAGCCACAAAGTAAGAAAACAGGAATAAATAAAATAAGCCAAACAATTTAAGGAGACAGCAATAAAAGTTTAAAAGCTAGCAGGAGCAAAGTCAAACCTGCCTCCAACTCTAAAAGCTGGCTGCACAAAAATAGGCTCCAATAGTTGTCCCAAAATAAATAAAAAGGGAGAGTGCAGCAATTCAACAAGACCTCCACCATATGTTAACAAAATAGATGCTGAGATTCAGGGCCATGGCCACCCAAAACAGCCCCTGCACACTGACAAGCATGCCAGCCACACCCCCAGCAGCTGTGTGTTGGGTGTGACTGTGAAGACACCTGATGTGCTTTCAGGAGTAAGGATCAAAGTCCTAGGTTGGGATGGGAGACCCCTCAGCCCATAGGCCAAATCTCCCCACTTTTAGATTCACAACACGAACCCTGCAAGGCAAGTCATCCTGAGAGAGAGTGGCTGGCCCATAGCTACCCAGTGGGTTTCATGGCTCAGTAGAGACAAATAGCGGCCACTGATGGCCCCCTTCTCAATGGGCCAGTGAGTCCACCTGGGCTCTAGTCTATATTTTAAAAGAAGTATCCAAGGAGGTGAATGCTAGCCTCTAAATAGAGTCAGTGCCTTGGATACCTCCTTAAAGGTCAACCTAAATCCCACCAGAGTAGATTCACCTCCCCACTGGCAAGGAAGCTACCAGCCACGACTGGACAAAGTTCCTGCCTAACCACTACGTTGTTAAGATGTCCTCCCTCCCTTCCCAAGACTACATGGGAAGCCAGAGCACCATTTGTTGAAAGGTAATAAGAATATTTCCCCTCTCCACTTCCTCCCCTTCTCTTGTAGGCCCCTGGACTGGAAAAGTAAACTAAGCCTAGTGGATGGAGATTGGTACCCCAAATATCTCCCTCCCCATAACCAGACCTCCAGTCTCAATTCATTGTTTTTGAAAGGGTACATTCAGAAAAATCAGCTTTTGGTGAGTGAAAATGGTCAAGTGAATCTAATGATCAGATGTTAGGAAGCATGCCCTTTACTGTATTGAGCCACAAAGGCCTTCTGGCTTTCACTTGCAGATTTGCTTTTTCGATGTCTCTTTGTCGTCTCGCGAAGAATCCTTCTGGACCACTAACTTGATGTTCCCAATGAGCTTTTTGGTATTCCCTCTTCTTGGACATCTCAGGGTGAAGATCATCGAACTGTGAAGATCACGTAACTGCTAGTGTACTTATCCATGTCAGAATGAATACATTGCAGGACTATGCCTGCAGGTCTCACTCCTCCTGACTTCCTTGTGGGCAGGTGACTCTATGAAGATTACAGGTGCAGCCAGAAGACAAGCTCATGCCACCTCCTCTGAGCTGTCACCTTGATGCATCAGAAGGAGTGAAAAGTCCTGCTAGGTGCTGAGTATATGCTGAAGGGCTAAATACAATAAAGGCTATAGAGCCTTGCCATCATGGGAGAATGAACTGAGAAAGCTCTTTAAACTCATTTTCCAAACGTACTGTAATTACCTTTCTCGAATGAGAGTTGAATCATCCATGAATTTAGTAAAATAAAGCAAAATGTGGTTGTCATTTATTTCCAGCATGTCAGAAACCTAATCAAATAGAGATCGTGCAGAACATATTTAAAAACTGAACGTTACTGTCATCTGCAATAGGAACAGACTCGCTCCAACCCCCATACCAAGTTAGCAAGCTACAGCTCTGATTGAGGCTTGGTTCTGGTCTGCTGGATTGCAGGCAATCTTTGGATTGTCTTGAATGGTTTTAGGTTGTTTAAATTGCTTTAAAATTGTTTTTAAACAGTTGTATATTTTAATTCACCAGGAGCCAGTGTGGTGTAATGGTTTGAGTGTTGGACTATGACTCTGGAGCCCTGGGTTTGAATCTCCTCTATGCCATGAAAACCCACTGGGTGACCTTAGGTAAGTCACACACTCTCAGCCTCAAAAAACCCTGTGATAAAACCTTAGTCAGAAACGACTTGAAGGCACGCGCATACACAATATCTTTTGATGTAGAGCTGTACTTAAGCAAGCAAACTCATCAATCAACCAATCACCTCTTTGTCCATGAAACATGGAGATCTGATGGTGTGTTCTGAAGGCACCTGAGATAGCTGTCTTGCTGAAGCTAAGAGCACGTCTGTGTGGTCAGTATTTGGATGGGAGACCACCCTGAAAATCTTCAGCACATCTCACTCAGGTTCATCATGCAAGGCAGCTGGGTTATAATATTCCTGTATTTGTGAGTGGCTCTAACCAAAGCCTTGTTTCATTGTCATTGTTTTCATTTCTTCAGTTGGACCAAGAGAGCTTCCTTTCCTTTTATCTGCAATATGAATGGTGGTAAAGTCTTCACTTCAAGTGTTCCTCTCCTCTTCCATTTCCCACACCACCATTCAGATATGTGGCCTGCTATCATCCTCTCTTGGGTAATGTCTTAAGGGGGCTATTTTCGTCCTGCGCTAGAGGCAATGCATGATGAGATGTCAGCATGTGTGAGCAGAGATAGTATGTCTTGTCATGTGCTGATAGGTTGTACTCTGCTGTAAAAATGATGCCTTTGTCTTTATCACTGTCACAGCCTTACCAAATGAGCTGTGACTCTGGTTCATCACAAAGGGAGCTGTCATCCCCAGACACAAGCCTTGTCTGTGTAGGTAGGGACTTTTATGTGCCATCAAGGTGAACAGTAACTCCAGGTGGACCGTGCATCACACACACACCTTGCTGTGCATGTGCAGGAGTGTTAGAGATAGAAATTCTTATTCTCATAGGGAGGAATAAAAACATGCATTTCCCCCCTCCTTGCCTTCATAAGACAGCAAGAAGCTTATATTCAGGTTTGCAGCCATGTATGCATTTTCAAAGCATTTCCCCCCCAACAAGTTACACCAGTAATTTTTGAAGAAATTACAATAATGGCTGCTTTATTGCATCTTCAATGTAAGTAATGGATGGATTTATTAGATCCTTACCACACTCTGAAGAAAAGTGGCAAAGCAGCAGGAATGTTCCATCTTTCCTGCTGCCTTCCCACATGATGTTAGCATCCTTCTGACATCCTTTTGCTCTGGTCCCAGGGGGGACTGAGCTAAAACCATGCCTTTTTGCAAACGGGTTTTTTTGGTTAGCAAAAAGGCATGGTCTTACCTCAGTTCCTTATGGGACCAGAATGAAAAAGACAACGACGCCATGTGGGAAGGCAGCAGAAAAGACGGAATGTTCCTGCTGCTTTGCCACTTTTCCTCAGAGTGTGGTAAGGCTCTTTTTAAAATCAATAACTTTGTCCCATACCCTCCAACTGTCCTGATATGGCAGGGACAGTACTGATTAATCTTCTGTCAGCCCACTTTTTCAGATACAGTAGGACCCCGTGTCTGCTGATTTGTTATCCACTGATTCAGTTATACGCAGGACACAAAACAGCACACCTACCATAGAGTCTTCCTAGAAAATGCCTAGAGAGGCATCCTCTCTAGACATTTTCTAGATCCTCCTAGGCAACTCTATGGTATTTTAAACTGGAAGTCCCATTATTTTCAATGGCATTTGCTGTTATCCATGGCTTTCGGTATCCAAATACCACTACGAGGGTCCTATTGTACTGTTCAAATGTCCCAATTTCTCTCTTCTTCCTCTTTCCTTCTTTGTCCTTGCTTTACTCCAGTTGCTGTAAATTGAGTTTAAAGTGTAAAAATAATTTGCATATGAAAGCTACTTTAATGCCATGAAGCACTTCTTGCTAGTTCAAAGCTACCATTGGATCTCTCTCTCTCTCCCTCTCTCTTACACACACACACACACACACACACAGCTTTCTTGGCATGGGCCCAGGAATGGTGTGTCAGATTAGATTGCAGTTGGGAGAGGGAAGAGGCAGAACGTATGAAATTTTTCAAGGACTGGGTGACAGGGAATATAATTAGAAAAGAAAATAGTCATGATCAGTTGCATACAGGCGATAATTGATTTATCAGAGTGTAATTCCAAACAACAGATAAATTAATTAGTGTTGGAGTCTGAAGAGAGAATGAGCAATATTACTGCAACAGGACTCCATAAGTCTGTGTGATCCAACCAATCAGTGGATATGTTTTTAAAAATCCTCTCCCCACCATGATCATAGTTAACATTATATTTGGACTTATCAGGAAGAACATGATGCTGTAAGCACTTCACCCTCTCTCAGGCTTTGCATATTTGTTTGTAAGGTCACTGAACAAAGAAACTGTTTCCCTCTCTACAGACTAAAAGGAGAAATTAGCAGAATTTGCAGAAACTACCAGCATTAAATAGTAACCGTTTGCATGTGCTTGACTGAATGAGTGTAGCAGTGTTTGATAACAGGATGGAAGCATCATCCTGGCAAAGGATACTGGCCATATTGTGCTTACCTCAGCCTTCTGCATGGCCATGGGATGTATTCTGCTGCAAGAGCTGTAATTCTGCAGACCAAATTAAGCTCCCTTTTTGGGGGACATTAAATTATGAATATTTCATGAGCACTTTTTGTGGGCTTGAATTTGAAATAGGGGCACTTAACATACACCTGCACATTTCTTCTTCCTGGGGATTTGGTGGTTTTAGAATTTCAGGCTGCTGTTGGTCAAGAGTCCCCTTTTGAATTCTATTAAGTGCTAAATTCAGGAACATTAGCTGTTGTGAGGCTCTTAAGCTTGAGAGTGTCCCTGCAGTAAAAGGAGAAGGTCACTGCTAAAAAGAGTCAGGAGCATCCCCCTTACAAAGTGTTATCACAAGGAGGGGGCAAAGACAGAATGCCAGACAGAGAAATAAAGAAGAATGCAGCATCTCAGCTGGTCTATGAGAAAAGGGTTGTTTATTGCCCCCCTCCCCAAAAGGATCTTGAAAGACAAAGTCATGATTTCAGATTCCATTTGAAGGGGTCCAAGAGATTTCACTAGAAGAGGATTAGATTATCAAACAAAATCTACAAGTTTACTCTTGATATCTCTTGGATCGCTCTTGGATATTATCTTCAGTATCCAAATTGTCTACTAATAGTGCAGTCCTTAAGCTCTAAGTTATTAATGAGGAAGAACACACAAAAATACTATTTTAAGAAGAAAAACCCTAGAATTCCCCTACTGAGTTTAGGAAAGCCTAAAAAAAGAAAATCAGCAATAAATGAGCTGTCTGGGAAGGGTAAGACTCAAGCCCTTCTTCTCCTCTCCTTTCCTCTCTCTGCTGCTGAGTAAACGGTGTGCAAATTACTTTTGGACTTTGAACTCAGTTTGCAGCAATTGAAGTAAGCCAGGGATGAAGTGGGAAAGCAGGAGGAGGAAAGAGAAACTGGGACACTTCAAAAGCAGCTGAAAAGGTGGGATGGTAGAGGATTGATTGGGCCCATCCCTGTCAAATGGGGACAATTGGAGTATATGCAGCAATGTTTTCTAGGGCTTGTGTGGCTTGCAGGAGGTCCTGGACTGCTGGACTGTTGGAGTTCAGCCACTCTGTTACATACACTTGTCTGGGTGTATGCTCTATTGAACTCTATTAGGCTGACTTCTAGTATACATGTAAAATATTGCATGGTAAGTTTTACAGTACAACAAGAAAACTGTCAATGTTAAACTTATCACACTGGGCCCATCTACATGAGCCAGGATACACCAGCATATCCTGGCCACAAAATAGGCCCATTGTTCCCCTGTTCCCTCCATGGAATGGGAGGAAGTCCTGATGGGCCCATCTCTGCAGCTGCCACTACCACCATTTCCCTCACTATCTGGAAAGGCAGGAAGGGGACTTGCAGCATGTCACCAAGGAGATTATCAGATGCATCGAAAAACATAAGAGCATGTGAGGATGATGTTACTGTCCCACAAATGGGACCCAGTTTCAGATTACATCGTCATCATTGTGTGCTGCTTGCAGACCCAGACCATACAACCCCATACGTCCCCAAAAGAACACTCCAACACAGTGTCAATTTTATGTTTGTATTGATTACATATTCAGAAAACACAGGTTAAATACAGGTTAGTAAGACATTGTTGGCAATAAAAAGGCCGCAACTTGCAATAAATGGTTGGCAATAATGCATGGGTCATGATCTCTCATTGGCTCCACCCATGTGGACCAATAGCCATGTCGGTCAATCCCGACGACCCGACCCACTCAACTCTCTCTCCTCCCCTGAAAATAAGTGACAGTTAAAAGCTGGAGGCATGTCTCCCTTGAACTTGAACTAGAACTTGACTTTGTCCTAGAACTTGAACTTGACGGAGACCACTCTATGCCTCACTCCATGATCACGACCCATGTCATCTGCCATCAAGGCGGTCCCTTTCTGGAGCTGCCTCCCACCAACCATTGCTCCCTATCAACAGGCAGCCCTACAGAGCCACAGAGGACCCAGGCTGCGTGCCCAGCATTCTCTCCGGTCGAATATACGCTGCGTTGGCCCCAGACCACCAGCGCCCCAATCTCATGATTGTCTCCACTGATAGGCCTCCTTGTGTGGGCCATAGTGGCCACTCTGATCCTGAAGGAGTGGCTGCCAAATTCTTCTGCCAGGAGTCCCAATCGCCGAAGGGCCAGCTTCAGCATGCTAACAAACTGATACCTGGTGAGCGGCGTCCCGTCCTGATGCTGGAACAGAGGCCCCATCTTGGAACCCCTTGCTCTTATGAACTCATGCATGCATGTAACTGGGCAGGGGGAGGAACCTATCACCTTCCGCACATGCAGAGTGGCTCCAATACCCCGCTGGTCAACTTTTGAGCGCCGGATGTGCAGTGTCATGTCATTGCTGGTGATGGAGACATCACACAACTGCAGGGCCCTGCCAGATGAATCCCACTTGGAGGAACAGACTGCTTCCCCACCCTCAGTGCCCCAAAGAAAGTGGTGGTATATGCTGTACGGAAGAGCAACGCCTCATAGCTGGAATGACATACGGATGGCAGCAGGCCTGCCAGCCGTGCAAGCATCGAGTACGATACTGGCCGCCGTGCATCCGCCACCTTTGGCACTACTCTCCTCCAGCCTTCCAATGCCTTCTTCACTGGAAAAGAGTCGCAGGGGTCACCATGACCAGCTGCCTTGCTGAAGAAGGAGATGCCCGCAGCTTGCCCTGCAATGGTTCTGGATGCCAGGCCCCTCTCCTTCAATGATACCAGATAATGCAGTACCTCCCTTTCTGACACCGGCCGCGTCGTCCCGTAGCCGTGCTGCCATCTGAAGGCCAGGAATTGTGTTGCAGACCTCTTGTAGCTGGCCTGCGTCGAAGGTGCCAAGGAGTCCGCAACGCCCTATATCACAGTCAGTTCCCAAGGTTCCGTAGGTCTTCCGGGAACGGGGCCTCCTCCGCATCGGCATCCGGGGCCAGCGAGCGGAACCGTTCATCCTGAAATCGAGACAAGGCATCCGCTATCTTGTTATCCACACCCAGTATGTGTCGGGCATGGAAACTGATGTTGGACTCCAGACAGACCAGCACAAACCTGCACACTAGTCTCATGACTCTCTCAGACTTGGAGGACTGCCTGTTGATGATCCTAACCACCGCCTGATTGTCACACCAGAAACATACCTTCTTGTCCCTGAATTCCCCCCTTCAAATGGTGACCGCCACCGGGATGGGAAAGAACTCCAAGAAGGTGAGGTCTCTGGAGAGACCCGACTGCACCCATTCCAGAAGCCATGGGCGGGCACACCAATGGCCATTGTAGTAGACCCCAAACCCCAGGCTGCCCACCGCATCTGAGTGTACCTGCAGGTCACCCCCCAGCTCCAACTTCCCTAGCCAAGCAGTGACCCCATTGTAATGTTCCAGGAAGGTAAGCCACACCCTCATGTCCTCTTTCACCCCCATTGTCAACCTGATGTGGTGATGCGGTGCCTTGACTCCCCCCGTGAGTTGAGCGATGCATGCGCAGAAAGCCTGTCCTGGTGCCACCACCCTGCATGCAAAGTTCAGGTGACCCAAGAGCGATTGCACCTCCTTCAGTGTGGCCTTCTTTCCCCAGGAGGCCCAACAGCATCGTCTTCAAGGTAGCTATCTTGTCATCAGGCAAATGGGAGACACCTTCCACCGAATCCCATTGTATGCCCAGATAAACAAGTGCTGTTACAGGGCCTACCGTCTTGTCAGGTGCCAGCGGTACCCCGAGCTACTCAGCCAGCGCCTGGAAGGAAGAGAGTAAAAACCCACATTCCTCCCCTCCCCCCGCTGGACCCATCATTAGGAAGTCATCCAAGTAGTGTGTTACGAATGGGGAACCTGCCCGGTGCTGCAGAGCCCATTCCAAGAATGTGCTGAAAGCCTCAAAGTCTGCGCAACTGATGGAGCAACCCATTGGCAATGCCATATCATAATACCATTGATCTTGGAATTTGAAACCTAAAAGGCAATGGTCACCTGGGTGAACTGGCAACAGTCAGAATGCAGATTGTATGTCACATTTTGCCATGAGCGCTCCTTCTCCACACGTCTGAAGGAGGCACACTGCATGGTCCAAAGAGGCATACCGAACCGTGCATAGTTCCGGTGGGATAGCATCATTGACCAATGCTCCCTTGGGGTACGATAAATGATGGATGAGCCGGTATTTCCCAGGCACCTTTTTGGGGACCACACCTAGAGGTGATATGTGCAAATTTGGCATGGGAGGACGGTCAAAAGGGCCAGCTATGCAACCTGCCTCCTGTTCCTTCCCAATCTTTTTGGCCAATACCTCCGGCAACTGTGCTGCAGATTTTAAATTGCCCGAAGTGGAAGCTTCTCTGGGGCCCTGGAACAGGATACGAAAGCCAAATTCAAAACCCGCTGCTAAGTAGGCTGCCGCCTCCTTTTTTGGGTAGACTGCCAAGAGTGGACACATGGCCTCCAGCTTGACTGGTGTGAAGGCCATGTGACCCCCTAGCCCCGCCCCGCTTACCTCATTTGGTGTTACTGCTGGAGGCGCTGCTGGCGGACCCTGCCTCCCTTCTGGCACCCAATGAGGCAGGGCAACTGTTCTGAAAGGACTGTCCCCCGCCACCTTGATGAGAGCAGATCACTTTGAGGTCCCCCCCCACAAGTGTCACAGGAGTGGTCAAACCGGCATTTGTACCTGCCACACTTACCTCCATTGTATTCCCTGGCTTCTTGCCATCCTTTTTTTGGGCAGCCTTGGAAGCTTCTCCCTTTTCCCGCCTGCCCAGCCCGGTGGCCTGTAGCCAAGTGGGGTAGTCGATGGTCTCCCACCTGTGCATTGGGGACCTGGAAGCCTTTTTCCTACACTCCATGTCATAAAGAATGGCGTTGGAGTCCCCTGCCTGTGCCCGCACTGTCAAGACCTGGCGAAGGTGATTGATCAAATGCCAGGCTCGTTCAGGGCAAATCAAGGCCACCCCCCTCATGAATTCGGCATACCCGGTGAGCCAGTTGGCAAAGGTGCACTCTACTGCTGCCGAGCTGGCCTTGTCAGTCTCCTTTTTGTCACTCCTGTGAACTCTGGCTTTCTCCCCCGGAGGTGGAGCCAAAGAGAAGACATCACCATAGTACCCTTGTAATATTTTGGTGCGCAGCTTGTGATCCAAGAGCCCCCCCCCAGGGATCCTCGTTTGATTTGGCTTCTCTAAGCTCCTCACCTGGGGGGTTCTTACATTGGCTCCTCCGCTCCTCCGCTGCCTTTTCCCTGGCCTTTCTGAGCTTAAGGGCCCACCCTGGCAAACCTGGATTGGATTGTAGGCTCCTTTTTCCCAGTACCTGAATTTGTCCTCACCTGAGGACTCACCTGAAGACGAGCCGGAACGGGACCTTCGGGGCTTCTTCCTCGGGCTCCGCCTGCTTCCAGAACCACTGCGCCTCTGGGATGATGTGCCAGGTGATTCCGAGTGTCTCGAATCCCGGGAACCACTCCCCCCTATGAACCTGGATTGCCGTGACCGACTGCTGCTGCCGAGAGCGCCTGAGCTGGATGAAGTACTGGGCTCCCCTGTCCCAGCCCCCACCATGATTGTGGGCAATGTCTGGCTGTCTGTGCCACCTGGGCGTGACTCCCGGTCCAGCCTCTTTAGCACCTCAGATATGGCCCCCATAACATCCACCATGGTAGGCGTTGAAGGCGCGAAAGCCTCCACAGGGAGGTGCAGGACCGGCACCGCCTCGTCCCCATTGCTGGGACCAAGTACCTGATCAGGCAGCTCTGGACCCCCCCTCCAGGTATGGGCTCTGGCTCGGGCAGGGGTTCCGGGTCCACCCGATGGTGTTGCTTGGCTATCCTCTTGGGCCCCATGATGGCTCAGAACAACCCGACCCCTTCCCCATATGAATGGCAAGTGCTTCTGGTGGTGCTGGTTTTTTTAAAAAACTTGTATTTATTACACGCTGGCCGCCGACCTACAGCCTGTAAACCTGTGCAAGGCAACAACATGAGGGAAGCAGGGATGAAACCCCTGGTCCTGAGCCTGTTGGCCCCGATCCTTGACCCCCAGCCCTCTGTGCAGGGTTGCAATCATTGTTGCAGCTGTAGATTGATTCATTTATATATATATATATATATATATATATATATATATATATATATTGCTGTTGTTGTTGTTGTCTTTGGTTCCATTGAGCACCAGCCCCCCTTGGGCCTGCCTTGATGGATGGAGGAAGGGATGGGGGCACACCCTGGGCCTGTTCCCCCAACCCCCAGTCACCCCGCCCCGCTTCCAACCCAAACGGGGGGATCACCAACCAGTTCGGCTGCCGCCGCTGGGCCTCCACAGTCCTGGAGGAGGAAGGTGCCAGCCCCAGGCACATGTCTCCCTTCCCCACTCCCATAAGCCAGCTGATCCCCCCGTGCCCCCCGTTCCCGCCCGGCTGCCACCGTTGCCGCCCAGCACGGCTGCGTGCCAGGGATGGCGCGCCAGGTGTGTACAGGCGCGAGGGAGGGCAGCCCCCAAGGGATCCCGCCGCGCCGTGCCCTCTGAGTCGAGGGAGGGTGGTGCCCTGCAGGGGGGGTGAGTGCCTGCGTTGCCCCCCTGCCCATGCCCCCCCAAGCTGGGAGAACCAAGGCCATGGCCGCCGCTGCTCATCTGCGGCCTGCTCCCACTGGCCGTGATGTGCCAGCCCCCCCAGCCCGCCACGGAGGGGGGCAGGGTGCCCTCGCCCCCCCAGCCATGGAGGACCGCAGCCTCGGAGGCTATCTTGCACCCCCCGCTCGCTGCTGAAGGTGGGAGGGTGCCTACCCAGCTCCTCCGGCTGCGCTCCATCTTCTTCGGCTCTTCTGAGCCAGAATGCTGCACGACTGCGACGGAGCTGTCTTATAACAGCTCCGTCGCAGCCGCACACTTCATCCGTCCTACGGCCAATTGGAGATGGGCAGGCCCGTCCCGTTTGGCTACTTCCTTCCTGCCTCTCCCAGCCGTAGGGGGCGCTGGGAGAGAGACGGTGGACCGATGGTGTCCCCTATGGCGACCGGCCATGCGGTCGCCCACCCTGCCACCCCCTCACATGGACGATGGGGGGGGGGAGTGAGCAGTTGAGGGGGGGCGAGCAGGTGAGGGGGGCTCCCTCTGGGGGTGTGCCAGCGGGGCCGCAAAACAGCCTGCCGGCTAGCGGCGAACCCCCTTCTGTGCTGCAGCTGTGAGTAAGGCATTGCTTTTCATTGATGGGACATCCCATCAAGTGAAAGTGATGCCTTATTTGTGGCTGCAGCACAGAAGCAGCACACAAGGATGACAAAGACATCTGAAACTGAGTCCTGTTTATGGAACAGTAATGTCATCCTTACATGCTGCTCTTGTGTGTGTGTGTGTGTGTGTGTGTGTGTGTGTGTGTTTGGATGTGTCTGATAATTTCCCAGGGCCCCCTGCATGTGACCAGACTTGGCCAGCTGCTACAGGACTCTTCCTGCCTTCCAGGAGAACCAATGAGATGGCAGTGACAGCAAGGGCCGGCCTGTGGACATGCAGGGCCTGATCCATTTCCTCCCGGTGGAAATGGGGTAAAACAGGTATTATTTTAAAAATGTTATATTGGGCTCTACCCCACCTTCCCCCTGTCTCAGCCCCATATCTGTACCAGAAGTGCTAAGGACTGCCTGGAGGCAGAACAGGGCGAATGCCCTGTGTCATCAGGACTGCAGGGCTCTGAGGTGGGAACAAGATTGGGTATATTGCCTGTGCAGACAAGCCTGGAGTTTATTGTCAAAAGGGTGCCATAGAATAACATCTTGTAACATTCTGGACATTTTCAGACATGTCCTACCATGCTAGAAGCTTTCAGGACAGCTTTGGCGCTGCCGCGTGGCAGGGACTCCATTTTGGACGACACCGTCCCTCTGGCGAAATCATCCATGTCACTTCCATGTAGGATTGGAGGCGGCCACGCCATATTTTATTCATGGACAACTTCTGTGAATAAAATCTGGCAAAAATCTGGGAGCCCATAATGTATATAGATATACTGTAATGAGAGTTAAATTGCATGACAATTTAATTAATACTTTACACTGTGTTAGCTGTGCAAATGATGCATTTAAAAAAAAAGTGAAGGAAAGTGTATGGATTGTGTGGTATAGCAATAAGTGTCTAACCAGGGCCTTTTTTGCACTATACAGTTATAGTTTGTTTATCTATAGTTATCTATATAGCTGTGATTCCACTTTATCAGCCATGGCAACATCCTATAGAATCCTGGGATTGGCAGTTTAGGGAGCAATATTTAGAGTTCTCAGCTAGAGAGCTGAGCCTCAGCAAACTACAAGCCCCAGGATTCCATAGATTCTTCTGAGGCTGAGAGACTATGGAGATTATCAGACAGAAACAAAAAAAGTGTTCCTGTCCCACAATCTCCTCTCCCGCCCCTCTTCCATCACTGTCATGGCACAATAACAAAAGTTTTCAGACCTACCTTTCCTAGCATTGGCAGGGCAGCCCAGGAGTGAATGGAGCTCTAACGGAGCTCTATTCACTTTCTGGAGTGAAATCCCACCAGTTCTCACAAGAAGATGCAAGTGTGGGAAATTCAAAAATAAAAAGCAAAATACATGAGAAAAAGTGACAGCAAGCACAAAAACACACTTTAAAACTTCCAAGTAAACCAGGGAAGTCTTTAAAAGTGTGTCACTTACCTTGATGTCCCAGTCTCACCAGTAAGTGTTCTGACAGGGACCTCCCATTGACGCTGGGATCTTGCCAGTGAAATGGGGCACCTTTTCAGTTGCTGTCAAATCCATAACAGAAACGGAACGGGGGATGAATTGATGGCTTAGCCTGTCAATAAAAAGCAGCACCAGTGGAATGGCAGCAGAATGGGTGCATTACAAGTTGGGAATGACATCATCTGAAAAGGGGGCCCTTTAGCGATATCCTGCCATTGTTATAATGCCATTTTGAATGTGTCTGATAATCTCCTATGATTTGCTTAAGGTCACCCACTGGGTTTTCATGGCTGAGCAGGGATTTGAACCTTGGTCTGCTAGAGTACTAGTCCAACACTCAAACTAGTATATCACATGAGCTCAATAGGGAAGGGCTTACTACTAGATAAATAATTTCTGGGTGAAGGATGGGGTGGGATTACAAACATTTTAGTAGAAATGTCCAGATATTAGAAGTTCCTTTTAAAAAAAAGAGATGCTACTCATATTGTTTCACTTCTTGGGATAAGAAACAATAAAGATGTTTTCATAGTTTAACATGAATGCTAATGTGTTAGGATTCAGGTGAATAAAAGTAAAATTTAGAGATTTTTAAAGACTTTTAAAAAAAAATCTGAGGGGTATTTTAAAGGGAAATAATAATAATAATAATAATGATGATGTATATTCTCAGATAAATGAGATTGTTGAGTGCTACCAGAACTGAGATGGGTTGACTATAAAATGGAACACTTTCCTTGTATTCTGAAGGGTCAGTCTGTATATATCCCTGATTTGAGAACATTCTGGGATTCCTTGATGTTTGGGGTTGTTATTGTTATTACTATTGATGTTATTGTTATGCATTAGACACCATCCTTTGAGTCTGCAGTAATGCTAAAAAATATTAAAGTAATAGCTCTAGGAAATGCTGTGATAGACTATATGGATTATACGTCTCCTGGAAACACTGTTCTTCTTGTGATTTGTGCATATTGTGGCATAGCCAGTCTCTCATGTTGTACTGTAGCTACAAGCATTTCTTCAAGTAAGGACACTTCTACCAACTGGTTTCCCAGTGCTGGCCATACATACTGTGTCTGGGTTCTCTTTGTTATTGAAAGAAATGGACAAACAAGTAAATTGCTTTGACGCATGCTCATCTAGGGGCTTTATGAGTTCTTCAGCTAGATAACTGGGTTAGTGTGCCCCTGGGCAACAATGAGTAGGTTCAGATGCAGCCTCTTAGGGTGGTAGCCAACTGTACATGGGCAATATCTGATTATGTGCAAAGGTAATAGAGTTTGACTACCTAAGTCATGTCAACTGCAAGATTTTGCAAAGGGAGGTGGTTCTGATGATTCTAAGAGACTCTTATTCCACTTTTCTTCTGTGCTGTGTTCTCTTTCCATACTTCATTGTTTGGTGGCCATCCTAAGAAAAAAATGAATGGAGGTAAGCAAATCTGGGTCCTAAAGTCAGGAAAAGATCCAGAATTACCCATTGATCTATTATAGCACACACACACACACCAAAGTTGGATCTCTCCAGTTGGGTGGGACTGCAGTTCTGCACACCCTCATCCTGGTTGGGAATAGAAGTTGGGGAGGACTGGATTATTGCAAATTATATTGCAATCTCCTTTACCAAACCTCAGAGCATAATTTTAATGGCATCTGCTTAACAACAAAAACAATAGCAGCAGCAAGAGCAACAATATCCCTTTTGCTTTACTAGTTCTTCTGATTTCCCCCCATCCTCAGGGGATAACTATCAGAGACAGAGAATAAACTAAATACAATCAAAGCAGACACTCCGTTCCCCACATTTATCAAAACCATGGCTATCCTACACAAACCATCCAACCTATTCCCTCACAAGAACTTGTTTGATAAAGAGGACATTCACTAAGTGGAAGATACAATGGATGATATGCTCACAGAGAGAAACAAAAGACTAAGCATCTGGAAAATACATTGCCCTTTTCCCGTTTCCTTTCCAGTACCATCCTGTACTGACACCATATTCTATATATATATTTTTAAAAAAAAGATACCGTATATTCCGGCGTATAAGACGACTTTTGAGCACTCAAAAGTGCCCTCCAAAATCGACAGTCATCTTATACGCCGGATACACTTTGCTTCACCTGCCTGCCTATCTCCTGCCTCTTCGCAAACGGAGTGAAGAGGCAGGAGATCGGGCAGGGGGTGAAGCAAAGTGCTCCTCCCTGCCACCCGCCCACCCCCTGCGCTTCCACCCCGCCTCCCGAAAGTCGCGGAACCGTGGCTTTGGGGGGGTGGCTAGGAAGCCCCCTCCTCCCTTCCCCCCGCCCACTCCCCGTGCATCCACCCCCTCCCTGAAAGCCGTGGAACCGTGGCTTTCAGGGAGGGGGGGTGGCGGAGAAGCCCCCTCCTCCCTTCCCCCCGCCCACTCCCCGTGCATCCACCCCCCACCTCCCTTCCCCCTGCCCACTCCCCGTGCATCCACCCCCCTCCCTTCCCCCCGCCCACTCCCCGTGCATCCACCCCCCTCCCTGAAAGTCGTGGAACCGCGGCTTTCAGGGAGGGGTGGTGGCGGAGAAGCCCCCTCCTCCCTTCCCCCCGCCCACTCCCCGTGCATCCACCCCCCTCCCTGAAAGCTGCGGAACCGTGGCTTTCAGGGAGGGGGGGTGGCGGATAAGCCCCCTCCTCCCTTCCCCCTGCCCACTCCCCGTGCATCCATCCCCCTCCCTGAAAGCCGCGGAACCACGGCTTTCAGGGAGGGGGGGTGGCGGAGAAGCCCCTCCTCCCTTCCCCCTGCCCACTCCCCGTGCATCCACCCCCCTCCCTGAAAGCCACGGAACCACGGCTTTCAGGGAGGGGGGGTGGCGGAGAAGCCCCTCCTCCCTTCCCCCTGCCCACTCCCCGTGCATCCACCCCCTCCCTGAAAGTCACGGAACCACAACTTTCAGGGAGGGGGGCTGGCGGAGAAGCCCCCTCCTCCCTTCCCCCCGCCCACTCCCCGGGCATCCACCCCCTCCCTGAAAGTCACGGAACCACGGCTTTCAGGGAGGGGGGTGGCGGATAAGCCCCTCCTCCCTTCCCCCCGCCCACTCCCCGTGCATCCACCCCCCTCCCTGAAAGTCACGGAACCACGGCTTTCAGGGAGGGGGGTGGCAGAGAAGCCCCCTCCTCCCTTCCCCCCGCCCATTCCCCGTGCATCCACCCCCCTCCCTGAAAGTCACGGAACCACGGCTTTCAGGGGGTGGCGGCGGAGAAGCCCCCTCCTCCCTTCCCCCCGCCGACTCCCCGTGCATCCACCCCCCTCCCTGAAAGCCACGGAACCGTGGCTTTCAGGGAGGGGGGGTGGCGGAGAAGCCCCTCCTCCCTTCCCCCTGCCCACTCCCCGTGCATCCACCCCCTCCCTGAAAGTTGCAGAACCACAGCTTTCAGGGAGGGGGGGTGGCGGAGAAGTCCCCTCCTCCCTTCCCCCCGCCCACTCCCCATGCATCCACCCCCCTCCCTGAAAGCTGCGGAACCACGGCTTTCAGGGAGGGGGAGTGGCGGAGAAGCCCCCTCCTCCCTTCCCCCCCCCACGCATCCACCCCCCCTCCTGAAAGGGAGGGGGGCTGGGAAGCCCCCTACTCCCTGCCACCCGCCCACCCTCCGCCCAGCCACCCCCCTTCCCCAAAGGCTCGCTTTGGAGAGGGGGGTGGCTTCGAAGCCCCCTCCCCCCAGTCACCCCCCTTCCCCAAAGCCTCGCTTTGGAGAGGGGGGTGGCTGCGAAGCTTCCTCCCCCCAGCCACCCACCCACCCTCCGTCCAGCCACCCCCTTCCCCAAAGCCTCGCTTTGGAGAGGGGGGGTGGCTGCGAAGCTCCCTCCCCCAGCCACCCACCCACCCTCCGTCCAGCCACCCCCTTCCCCAAAGCCTCGCTTTGGAGGGGGGGTGGCTGTGAAGCCCCCTCCCCCCAGCCACCCCCCTTCCCCAAAGCCACGCTTTGGAGAGGGGGGGTGGCTGCGAAGCCCCCTCCCCCCTCCCCCCATCCACCCTCCGCCCAGCCACCCCCTTCCCCAAAGCCGCGCTTTGGAGAGGGGGGTGGCTGTGAAGCCCCCTCCCTCCACCCCCCAGCCAGCTGGCCATCCCGCATTCCCCAACCCACCAGGAGACTGTGCAGCCTCCTGTGGGGTGGGGAATCGCGAGAGGAGGGAGCCCAGAAGGAGGGATCGGGGCTGTGGAGTTAAATCCCTAGATTCGCCACCTCTCCCTTGACGATGGGGAGAGGGGGCGAATCCCGGGGTTTGGCTCCATGGCCCCGCATCCTCCCTATGGAGCCAAACGGGGCATGTTCGCCCCTTCTCCCCACCTTCCTTGAAGGTGGGGAGAGGGGGCGAATCTAGGGGTTTGCCGCAGCCGCCCCCGCTTCCCCCGCCTTGGTCCCCTTCAGAAGAGCCAAGACGGAGGGAAGGGGGCTGCTGAGGCAAACTGGGCATTTTCGCCCCTTTCCTCCACCTTCGAGTCCAGTTTGACTGGAAGGTTGAAGAGAGGGGCGAATGTTGCCCTGCCAGCTGATCCTGTTCGCTTTCCCAACTCACGAGGAGATCCTCATGAGTTGGGAAACAAAGAGGATCAGCTGGCAAGGCTCCCCCAGCCAGCCAAATTGGGGGTGTGTGGTCTTATCTGGCGAATATATGCCTAGGCCTAGATTTTTGGCTGGAAATTGGGGTGGTGGTCTTATATGCCCAGTCGTCTTATACGCCGGAATATACGGTATTCTTAATGCATGATGATGAGAAAAACCTTGGCCAAATGTTCAGCTAACTGGTGGATTAAAGAAGTTTCAAACACAAGTAAGAACAAAAATATTGAACAAGGGATAGCTACAAGCCAACATATTTAAATCTTCTAGTGCATTTGGAGGCTTATCGCACAAGGGAAGGGAAACAGCAGTGCAGCCTGATAATAGCACCTCCCATTCTACCTTATCACTGGACATCATGCGATAAGGCTAAATGGGAGGCGTTATTATTGGGCCGCAATGCTGCTTCCCTTCCCTCATGTGCTAAGCCTCTTGGTTGTTCAGTGGTTTCAGACAAAACTTTATTGTCTATTGGTTCTATTCCTGAGGAGTAAGTAAAGGATTGGAGTAGGTGCAGGTTCATTGGCACAAAGAAGTCTAAGCAAACATGTGCAAAATTTCTTTTATCTTGACCAATGGCGGCGGTGGTGGGGGATTAAAGTTATTCATTTTGCATGCCAGAATGAAATACCTCATAAGTGAAGATTTGCACTGGTGTAAAGTTAACCACAGTGTGGGAGGGAAAAAAGGGTCTGCTCCCATTGCCTTCAGTACTAAGAGGAGGGAGTAGAAGAGGTAGGTAGGGGGGGGAGGAAGTGAAGAAAAAGCAGGCCTAAAAGTGTCAGTCTAAAGGTGAGACAACAATGAAGCCAACAAAGCAAAGAATACACCAGTAAACATAAGTACCCTTTGCCCTTGGAGGCATCTTGTTGTTTGTGCTAGCATGGTTGTATATTTCTCCACTTCAAACAGTTTCTTCCCATGCACTAATATCTATTGCATAATAAGAACTCTGTGTTGTTGTTTTAAATCACTACCTCACATCATGGTAAATGAAATTCTACAAAATAATCAATGTTGTCTCCCTTCTCAATGTTGTCTCCCACACTCAGACAGGAATGATGAGGAGGGATTTGAAGCTATTTGTTTCCTCTCTTTGCATGTTTATTCTCACTGAACATGGAATACTTGAATAGGGATTGATTTTTCCAGGAATAACTATTCTTCCACACTTTCAGTTCAGCTGCATAACAGAGACAGTGAATGAGAAGAATCCTGGAAGAAAACAAGGACAAAGTAAGAGAGTTGTGTTGCCTGTCTCCATCTGTGGGGACAGTGTGAGGATAAAAGCATATTTAGTCTTCTCATATTTTCTGCACCCTGGAGATCTACCCAGTGACTTTCCCCAGTGACCAGATAGCAAATAGAAGCTCTTTCATTGACCAGCTGTCTACAGTCCTAGCAGGTAGAATCCCAGAGGGAGGAAAAGTGAAACATTGGCACAGATGGATTCTCCGTATGTGCGTATACATGCATAGGGTTTCTCTCCCCCACTCCAAAGTAGTATTCCCAAGTCTCTGTAAATTGTATACTACCTTGGATCAAATTTAACAAAGGTAGCAGCATTGTTGTCACTGTATATTCGAAGGGGATGAATTTGAATCTGAAAACCTATGTTACTACAACCCTTATCAAAAATTTTATTTTTCTTCTTTGCATTGCTATGTTATGATACCATATACTGTGCAAGGGAGTAGTTTGGATGACCTCTAACTTCATAGCCTATACATGGTGGGAAGAAGAGTAGAGCATGCTCTCATGCTGCTCATGGGGAGCACTGGCCCTGCCTCTGAATTGAATTAGACACCCAAACATTAGACATATTTATATTGTTGGGAAACGTGAGGCAGTAGTGTATAGAGATTATCAGACAGGAGCAAAAAAAGCATTCCTGTCCCACAGTCTCCACTCCTGCACCTGTCCCACCCCTGTCCCGCCACCATCACCCTCCCCACCACACTTACCTCCTCTCCCATCGACAGGGCAGCCCTGGCATGAAAGGAGCTCTAACGGAGCTTTGTTCACTTCCTGGATCGAGATCCTGCAGATTCTTGTGAGAAGATGTGAGCATGGGAAATTCAAAAGTAAAAATAAAAATATACACCAAAACATTTTGAAAAGCACATACACACACCAAGAAATTTGCAAGTAACCTGGGGAGGGTACAAAAAAGAGGTTAGATTACCTGGATGTCCCGGGATTACCCGGGAGTATTCTGGCAGGGACCTCCCATTGATGCTGGGATCTTGCCAGCATAATGGGGCACCTCGTCACACACAGGCAAGTCCAGAACACAAATGGAACGAGGGATCCATTGATGGCTTCTCACATTAGTAAAAAGCAGTGCTGGTGGGATGGCAGCAGAATGGATGCATAATAAGGGGGGAATGATATCATCTGAAAAGGGAACCCTTTTGTGATCTCCTGGTATTGCTGTAACACTACTTTTGATGTGTCTAATAATCTCCTATCTCAAAAACAAAGTAATTAGTATTCACAAGCAGAAGGTGAGCAACAACCAGCACCATAGCCCCCTCCAAACAGGGTCTAGCAGAGAAATAAAGCAGGTGTAGTCTTCAGTGCTAAAAATGTATGAAGTAGATTTGTTTGTCAATACTAAGATTTCATAATATTTCAAGGTGAGAGGCTCTGTAATATATGGTCTTCAAACATGAAGCTGAGAGAGAAAAATGCAAACTAAAGAATGAAGCACAAATAAACTCAGGCTGACTACAGATTAATTGCTGCAAAAAGAGAGAGGATGTGAAATCACGGAAGGACAAGATTTTTTTTAAAGGCACCATCTCGAAGCGGCAATGCAGTGCTCTTCCAACACAATGCAAAAACAAGTGTTACAATAGCACAAGCTTCAATCGCATTCTTAAACTGCTAGTAGATGATCATGCAATATTCTGTTAGCAGTAGTGTTGTGCAATTGTGTCAAAGTATGAAAATGAATGTAATCATGCTGCTATGTTTCTGGTTTCTTCAATTGTGGAATTACAGTGGTTATGTACAGTCATGTGATAATGTCCTTAGTGCCATTACTTACTTTTATGTAAAATTTATTCTCTCTTTTTTTCTCTCAGTCTCTCTTTCCCCCTCTCTCAGCATGCCTCTTTGAGTTCAACATAGCACAAGGATAATTGTGATCATAACTTTAAGGGTAACATCTCTAGCAAAGTTGAGAAGATGTATGAAAGGGAAAACTCAGGCTTCCAGCATGAGGAAGCTGGAAGAAAGAAGACCTTCTGCATATTGTTCCTGAAGAAAGCAATTATTTATTATTTTAGTTATTTATACCCCGCTCTTCAGCCACAAGGCTATCAGAGTGGCTTACAAATTATTTTAAGCAATAGCTATTTACACATCTACACTGCATTAAACAGTTTCCAATGTGTGTTAGCTAATTGCCCCCACAAGCTGGGTACTCATTTTACTGACCTACGAAAGGATGGAAGGCTGAGTGAACCTTGGAGCCTGCTGGAATAGAACTTGCAACGTGGTGACTTGCAGTACTGGCATTTAACCACTACGCCACCAGGGCTCAATTTGTTGACTACTTCTGCCCAGCTCCTAGAGAGGAAAATCCTTGCTTATTTCATCCTTGTATGCAAGAAAGAATGATTTAAAATGTTTTCTTCCTGCTAAGAGAGATTATGAAAGCTTTTGTGCATTTTTCAATGATTTTTCACATTTCTAGAGTTTTCATGCAAAAAGCATGGTTTTCTGAAAAAATGTTTTTGCACGAAATACATTGTTTTTGGTACAAAATTACAGGTTTTGCTCTAAATCCTCCAAATTCCCCAAACCCTGTAGCAATTTAGCAGCCATTTTCTCAATAGGGTATCTCAATGTCTTAAGACACTCTGCCTCGTACTCTCCAACTGCTCTGATTTGGCAGGGACAGTCATCTATTGTCCTACTTTTCTGCAGTTTTTAAAATCTCCCAGTTTCTCTCTGCTCTTCCCACTTTCTACCTTTGTCCTCAGTTGTCCCTTTGTCTCCAATTGCTTCAAAATGAGTTCAAGGTGCAAAAGTAATTTACACTCAATTAACTCAGCTGGGGGAAGGGGAGAGGTGGGGCAGAATCTTGTCCTTCCCAGTAGGCTCAGGCAAAAACAAACGTCTGCAGTTTCATTGTGAGTTCTTCCTCCTTCTGACATCTTGAACCACTCTGCTTGGTTGCTTGGCCATCCATGTCCCAGTTTTCATCTGTGAAATGTTGGAGGATATGCTTTCTAGTTGAGGATGAGAAAATATGTGAATATTCTTTATGGCCCTACCAATTAAAGATGGAGAATGTTATTGTATGTATCTACAGAATGTATCTACATAATTTCAGCCTGTTTGTAACAGAAACAGGATATAATCTTCCTAGCTAAATAGAAGTTTTAAATTTATTTATTTATTATTTTAAAAAGAGCTTCACAGACAGATCCCAAATGCAGAATTGGTGTAATATGAAAGGGGCCAGGGAGGACTAAATATAATAGTCTTCTTTATTATATGAACAAAGGTACTATGAAGACCAAAAGCTTGTTATCTTGATTTGGTTATTTCTTTTTAATTAGCAAAATCTATCCAGTTTTCTTCTTGTCGTCATTCTCCAGGATTGATGCCAAATTCTAACTTATTCCTTAATAGCTCATTGTTGTTATTTACATCCTTGGTGCACTAGCTGGCATTTCAACTAAGGAGTGGAGCTGCAGCTGCAGTCAAGGTAACATGGCTATACTGAGAAATAATGTTTGCAGATTCAAAGGGACTGCAATGTGTAGTCATGAGAAGTTGAATATTTGGAGAAATAAAGCACCACACAATTGTATGAATTATACAGAAATCTATTAAGTATTTTTTTTCCAAAAAAATCCCTTAATGAAGCTAATTCCCAAACATGCAGAGTTGTATGGCAGAAATATGACCTGATCCAATCAGAGCACCATGTCAATAGAAAGCAAAAAGGGCTTATAATTCAATTGTTTTGTTGGTCAGTACCAAATCCATGGTTACATTTATTATCAGATGTTAGAGAAATAAATTGTCACTGACAGAAGTATTTATTTTAAGCATTTTAATATTATCTTTCATCAGATCAGGGAAGAAGCTGTAAACAAAAGCACGGAAGCAATGCTGAGACATGATAATACATTCTACAATACCTGGGTGAATGCCTTCAGCAGGCATTTGAAGGCTGGTAGCCTTCCCACATCAGGGTGCTACCACAGAAAAGGAATTCTCTTTTATAGTGGCATAGTACACTTATATTAAGGATAGTATATGTAACAGGACCTTGTGAGAAGATCATAAGAGATGGGTGGGATGGTATGAGAATATGCCCAAGTCACCTTCTTGGATAGTCCCTTATATAATGCAGTGGTAGGTTGTGCCTCCCATCTCAGTGGGATGATTATTTGCTCTGAGGTTTTGTCTGAAATTTAAAGGAGGTGCCCAAGATGCTCAGCCTTTTGGGGGATAGAGTTCAACACTTAGGGTGCTTACTTTAAACTTTAGACTGCAACCCAGACCAGATTCAGTACTTCACTGACATGGGAGGCACCAGCCACTACTATAGTATATTGCAGGATGAAATCCAACCAGGAGGTTACCAGGGCACAGACCATTGTGGGCAGACTATTCTTGTCCAGGAATGTCCACAATTGGAGAACCATTCAAAGCTGGTAAAAGATATTCAGGGCCATCTAGGCCAACTGGACCTCCAGTAACATAAACTGTATCATGAAGGACTCTCAAGTTGTGGGCTTGCCCCCTTCAGGACGAATGCAGTCCTACCCAGAACAGATTGAACACCAAGTTCTGAAACATGAGAACAATCTGTTCACACCATTATTCTTATCTGGATTCAGCTTCACTTTATTAGGTTCGATTATTAAATCCAGATACTCACAAAAGCTCACATGACTCAGATGACAAAGTGAAATGGTGTCATCAGTCTACTGATGAAACTTCACTCCAGCTCTCTGGATGACTTTCCTAAGGAGCTTCATATAGATAATTAAAGAGCATGGAAGATAAGATGGTACCTGTGGGATGTCATAACACCCCACTTCCCATTTACACACACACATCACCCACTAGAACAGCCTTGCAGGGAGGACTCATCATGCTCTCTGTACCCAACTGATTGACTTGATGCAGGTCAGAAATCAAGAAGAATCAATAATGATAGTGAAAACTGTCATTAGGATGGCATTTAACAAAAGCTGCCTTCCTATACCCACTAGCCTGGGCATAATTTTCACAGATACACGTAGGAGCACACTGTTATTTACTGTGGAGTAGGCTCAGTTTACATGATTTAGAGCTCATCTACATGAGCCAGGATACACTGGGTCCCTGCTGGCATACCCTGGCTGCAGAGCTGGCCCGTTCTTCCCCCATTACCTGTATGGAACAGGCCAGAGTCCAAACAGGCCCATCAGCCCATTCCTGCAGCCACCGCCACTGCCATTTTTCTTTGCTGACTCAGATGGCAGGAAGGCGGCTCATGACAGCCTTGGTCACATGCTGAGGGACTTTTTTCTGACTTCCAGGAAAGCTAGGGAGATGGTGGCAGCAGTGAGGGCTGGCATGCTAGACGGGCTCCTGTGGACAAGTGGGGCCCAATCCAGTTTTTGCCTGCAGTAATGGAGTAAACTGGGTTTTTTTTTAAAATGGTCTATCAGGCCCTAACCCACCTACCCCTGTCTCAGCCCCGTATCTGCCCCGGGGGTGGTGAGGAATGCCCTGCTTCATGTGGAGTGCAGGGCTCTGAGACCAGGGCAAGATGGGTTATTTAGCCCTTGTAGACAAGTCCATTATCCTCTGTTGCAATCTAAAATGTTTTTGTTCAGGCATGCCTTTAAGTTGACTCCTTGTTTCTTATTCTTTTCCTCCCTTCCCTTCTCCTCCTCCTTCTTAATTAATGTTCTTGCTTCCTCTTCTAACTGGACATGCTGGATTTAAAAAAAAAAATACAGAATTTTTTTTTTTAGATTTTTTTTCTGTGATCTGCTAAATTTGGATAGTATGCAGTGTATTTTATTAGGTAACCTAAACCTCCCTGAGAACTGGGGGCAGAAAAGTGTGCTAAATTCTGGTGCAGTAATAATACACAAAACTTTGCAACAGTCTTGCGTAGAGGACAAACAGTTATGGGGATACAGACCATCAGCTCTTTCCAACAGGAATGAATGGTTTCCATCACCAACTGGGAATAAAATATAACGAGGCTGCAGAAAATGGGTCAAAATGCTTACATTTTCTGAAATTCTCCTTTCTCTTGACTTTTTATGTGTCAGAAAGAATGCCAAGTTAGGATTTTCCCTTGTGAGCTACACTGGCATATAGTTAGCCATTTACCTTAATTCATCCTGCTGCATCCCAGAAGTACTTAGAGACAGTAACTGACATAGATCTGCAGAGATTCAGCTGCTATAGAAGCACTGCTTGCGTTTCTGGAATTTGCTTTATCCCTTATACACCTTGGGGAATTGCATCAATCAGATAATACAGTAGGACCCCTGTATCTGCTGGGGATTGGTTCTGGGAGGCCCGTGGATACCAAAAACCATGGTAACAGTGAAGACCATTGAAAATAATGGGACTTTGGGTTTAAAATACCATAGAGTTGCCTTGGAGGACCTAGAAAATGGCTAGAGAGCACACTTTTTCTGGAAAGATTCTATAGTAGGTGTGTTGTTTTGTGTCCCGTGGATAATTGAATCACTGGGTAATGAATCAGTGGATACAGGAGTCCTACTGTATCAGGTGGCAAAAGTTACCTGGTTGCACCTGTAAGGGTGAATCTTCATTCCCAAACTACTTTCAAAGAAACATCAGAATTACGCATTATAACAAGAAGTAAATCATCTTGCTGATGTATTGTATTCAATGATAATTATTATAAATTACTAAAGGGAAGCAAATCCCTTTCAGAAGTCATTTTTTGGGGATGGGAGTGAAAGTAGAATGTCATGCAATGTTTTTAAATTAATAGTAAGATTGAATAGGGTACAGATTATGAATTAGAAGTCAGTAATTTAAAATCATTCACTTATTTGTCTTTCAGCATAATGGGCTAATAATGTTTTAAGCACAGAAGTAATGTACTGGTTAGGCTTAAGCTAAAGAAATATAATGAAGAATAACACCTTCCCTGCCCTTTTTACAAGTATTTTGTTCCTTGATCATAAATGCACTTGTTTAGAAGTTCCATTGATCTCAATCTGCTTCTAGGGAATCAACCTACAGTCTTTGTCACAGGCTTTCTTCTGGAGAAGCGGTTCAGAAGGCACTTTGGAAAGGAACAAGGTGTGTGTGCGAGAGTGAGAGTGAGAGTGAGTGTGAGTGTGTGTGTGTGTGTGTGTGAGAGAGAGAGATGTTCCTTCACATGTCACCCTGGTTATGTCTGTTATTTTTGAAGGTTCATGGTAGGGGAAGGCACAACATTGCAAAGATGCTTATGGTACCATGATACATGAAGGAAGGCTTGAGAGAGACTGTCATGTTTAGCCAAAGAAAAGAGAGGAAAAGGGGTTAAAGAGAGGAAAAGGAAATTGGGAAGAGACATAAGAGGCACATGTCTCATGAAATACATTCTCAAGTGGGATGCAGCACAGTAGTGACATAAAACCAAAGTTTGGAAAAGTGGCTTCTTTTATCTATAGCTTCCCAATCCCCCTAACCAGCATAGCCTCTGGAAAGCATAGTTGGGAGATTCTGAGAGTTTTAGTCTAAAATGAAATATTTCCAAACTCTGTCTAAAATACAGAACAAAACAGTACCCTGCACCTCAAAAAGCAGCCAGGCAGCCAAATACATTGAGCAGAACCACTGTTGGATTTCCTGCTTTGGTGATATGTATGTAAGGCTGATAAATACATGACAAGTGTAGTTATGTGAATATTGTGTCATATGAAGATGAAGAATTGGAAGGGGGTGGACCCTTCAGTTTTCTTCTAGTGTTGTGGCTGAGACCCTAGATCTCCACTGGTATAGTTATATGGAGGTGATACCACTCAGAATAAGCCTCCAGCCCCCATGTATGCCAATAATTGGCAGACATTTAATAATTTGGCTCTAATGTGGCCTTCCACATGGGAAGACAGTTTAGTAAACCAGGAACCTCCTGGAACCTCCTGGAAAATTTCAAAGACACTCGCTAAAAATAGCAAAGTCATGTATTGCCCAAGGGACTGGCCATGGCAAATTCCAAAACTAAGGTAAGAAAATATTTCCTGGGAACATCTGGTGCCAAACAATAATCTCATTATCTGTAGTTGGAGTAAGCAATGTCTGTAAACAACACCTATCCTGATCCCCAAGCCTGACACTAAAGGAGGTAGCCAATGCTATTCGAGTCAAATAAGCAACACATAGGATAATTAACATATCTGGAGAGTCATTGTTCAGTCATGGAACACTCCTGGAATATATTGTTTCCCACTCAAAATCACATACCCAGAGGGCAAATATTTTCCTACTTAAACTCCCTGAAAACTCCACTCAAGCGCTCGCTGTCTTTCCTGATACCTACTCCATGCCACACTGTGTAGCCATCCCAGATTGGGACCCCCACCCTGCTGGCCTTCCTCTGTGACATCATCTCTTCAGGAAAAGGTGTCATATAGCCCATCAAAAATGGCCTTGCTATTCCTCTGTCTCAGCCTCTCCCACTGTGAAAATGCTTCTTGCATGGATGTGTGTGTGACTGGTGTTATTTTTGAACTCTGAAAGATAAAGATCATCATTCATTTTACATTTTTTGTGTGTTCCACCCTGGCTAGTACTGGTATACACAGGTGGAAGGTCCCCTTGTTGCCCCTTCTTGGATTACTAAGCCAAATTATTCCTAATTTTCCCAAAATATTAATAAACTTGATCTTGTGCGGAATTTTCACATCACTAGCATTTAGGGTAACAGAGGGGCAGAAGCAACAGCACCAACAACTGCGAGAAAATGAAGAAGCTGGCAGGAGGGAGAGGCAGTCAGCTCTGAGGCCTCTATATCATGAATGCCTGGTTTCAGAGATCCTTAGAGCCCAAGCACAGTGGGAATGGTGGCTTTTACAAATGCCTGCACTGGCTACTTCCTCCCATGGTTTATGCTCTTCTCTTGCTTGAGCAGGCATGGAGATGTTATGTACCCTCAGGGATATAAATCCAACTGAACACAATGGGACTTACTTTTGAGCAGAAGCACATAAGCTTGTGCTGCAAGTCTCCCATACAATGGCTGGAATCCTATTGTTAGACCCAACTAGCATAGACCCGTGTAACCAATTGTTGAATGGAGAGTCAACACTCAGGCAAATCCCATTGATTGCATGGGTCTACTCTGACAACAGGATTGGGCCATTGATCTAGAGATGGTCAGATGGGTCTGAGTAGTTATGCATGGATAATAACCTCAGGTGCTGTGCATAATGATATTGGTCAAAGAAGTTGTACTTCCATTGCTGGACTCTTCCCTTTGATTACTTCCCAGCACTGTTGTTGTGATTCAAGAAGGTATTTGTCTAATCAAAAAGAGAAGTTGGGGGGAAAGTTGCATGCTATTTTGACCCTGTTTCCACAACTTCCACTCTTCCAAATTATATGAAGCTTTCCAATCATGCATTTTGCAGGTTCAGGTCGTTTGCTGAGGAGAGACATGCGGTGTCTATTTTTGCAGTACCTGTTCATTGAAAAGGTAAGCAGAGGATTGTAAGCAGATCATTTAGCAACTGGATACCCTTGCACTGCTCCAAGCCTGCTTCTTGACAGTTAACTCTAAAATCTCTTTCTTTTCTTTTTGAAAAAAACTCTAAACAGGTTTTTCCTTCTCTCTCCTGCTGAGATTTCACCCAGGCAGAACATTGCTTGCATCCTGGCAGGTAGATATAATGTGGCTACCTTCACATACATACACATACACACATAATTCCTACTCAATTAGTATCCTGCTTGGATGGTGCCAGTCAATATGAGGAATACCAAAATGAGTAGAACAGAGGCAATTCAGGTGCCTCAGAGGGACCTTATTCTTCAGTTAAGTGTCCACCTTTGTGGATCTTCAGTTTCAAGTGGGGAAGTAGAGTCTGCAGACTTAGGACTTTATCAGACCACCAACCCCAGATGTTCTTTTGCTGGCATATTTTGTGGTGTTTTTATGCCGGCAAAAGAATGCCCCATACCTCATTTACCTGTAATTCTGGCAAAAGGCAGCCCCTCATTCACTTCCTCATCTGAAATCTTGCAGATTCTCACAAGAATACCTAGTATGGGATATTTTTTAAAAAACAAAAATAACAGACAAAAAATTACACTAAGCACATAAACACACTTAAAAACTTCCAAGTAAACCAGGGAGGGTCATAAAAAGAGCATAATCTACCTGGATGTTGAGATCTCACCAGGAAGTGTTCTGGCTGGTCTGGCCATTCACGCTGCAATAACAAAAAAAGGTGTGAGTTTTCACACGCTGGCAATGCCGGCAAAATATCACCACAGCCAATCTACTGATGGCTTGGCCCATCAATAAAATAGATCAGCTTATGGCCAGTACATAAATGCAAAAGGGCGACGTTGTCTGATATGAATGCCCTTTCGTGTTTATGTGGTGTTGTTATGATGCCCTCTTTCATGTATCTAATAAAGTCCTTAAAGTCTCCTCAGTGCCATTCTGGACAAAGTTAAAAATAAACATCACATGGGTTGGTGAGGGATGCAGTTCCACTTTATTCTAAAAGCATCATTGATGAACATCATTCAAATACTAATCAGACAGATCCACATGCTTCCCACACTGATCTCATGGATGTGTTGTTTCCTTTAATACTTATCTCCTTTCCATAGTTTTGGGTTCTTTATTCAGCTACTTATTTGTCTTTAAAGTCCATCCCAAATATCAGATATTTAATGTCCATCTCAGCCATGGATTTCTTCATTTATATCAGGGTGGGAATGCTACGGCCTTCCAGCAGCTGTTGGACTACAACTCCTGCCATTTTTCACCACTGGTTATGCTGTGCAGGGATGCTGGGAGATTTCCAGCAATATTAAGGATTCCCACCCCTGATATCGATGGTAGGCAAATTTGTGGCTATAATATATTATTTCTTTGGGAAATCTTTGTTAGGTTTGGGATAAACCACAGAGGTGGACCCATCTGGATAAAAAGTATAACACAGCATATATTTTATCACTTAGGGTTTTGACTAATATTTGTGGTTTATTGAAGAAAAGAAGATGAAACTGCTTCCCCATATGCAGATTTTGTAAACTGGTAGCTGGAGAACAATTCAGTTTTACAGGGAACACAAATAGTGCACACAATCCCCCCTCTGTTGTCCATTTTATTAGATGCAATGGGATTTTCAAACTGAGGGGTGTTAAATATACGTGTCAAGCATGCATAGGAAATCTCATGTCTTGGCAAAGAAAAGAAGTGATGAATTGAGTTTGAAAATAGTCACCAAGGACACCTTGGCTCGTTTATCTTCATCCATAACTACTTCAGAGCCTATGACAATTCACATGCTCACACAGAATGGGCAAGAATATAGCACTTTGCTGCCAGAATGAGAGTCGGTATGAAAATATAACTGGGATGCCTTGCAATTCACAGCCGTATTCAGGCCTTTTATTCAGGAGCCAGTCCCACTGTGTGTGCAGTTTAGCTTACTCCTAATAAGCATAGATGCAAATACAGTTTTATTTAACCAAATGCTTAGTATGACAATACGGTAGATTTGAAAAGTCAGATTTAGGTTCTGATGCTATTCGTGCCTACCTGGGAGTAAGGAGATTACCAGACAGGAACGAAAAAAGCATTTCTGTCCCACAATCTCCACTCCTGCCCCTGTCCTGCCAAATTCACCCTACCCACCGCACTTACCTCCTCTCCCATTGTTCTGGCAGGCCAGGAGTGAATGGAGCTCTAATGGAGTTCCCTTCACTTCTTGGATCAAAATCCCACAGGTTCTTGTGAGAAGACACAAGTATGGAAAATTCAAAATAAAAATAAAAAGAACACAAAAAAATTACAGCCAGCACAAACACACACTTTAAAAGGTAGAAGTAACCCAGGGAAGGTCATAAAAATATATCACTTACCTGGATGTCCCGATCTCATCCAGAAGTGTTCTGGCAGGGACCGCCCATTGACACTGGGATCTCGCCAGCATAACAGGGCACCTTGTTGCATGCAGGAACACCCATGACAAGAACAGAACAGGGGATCTATTGACAGCTTCTCCTGTCAATAAAAAGCAGTGCTGGTAGAACGGCAGAAGAATGGGTGCATAACCAGGGGGGAACAATGTTGTCTGAAAAAGGAGCCCTTTTGCATTCTGGTGTTCCTGTAACATCACTTTTAACACATCTGATAATCTCCTAAGGAGATTTTCACATGGGGAAATTATTCCCTGGAGAGATTGGGAGAGAAACGGGGCTGTTCTGGTGGCAGCGCCCCGTTTCACACACACTCTTCCTTCTCCCGATCTCCCGTCATCTTCCCTCCGTGCTGCTTCCATTTCTCTCCCGGTATCTTCTATGATTTTTTACTAACAAAGTAAAAAAAGTAAAACGTCATGGAACATACTGGGAGAGACATGGAAGAAGCATGGAGGGAAGACGACAGGAGATCAGGAGAAGGAAGGGGGCGTGCAAAACAGGACGCTGCTACCAGAACAGCCCCGTCTCTTTCCCGATCTCCCCAGGGAATAATTTCCTTGTGTGAAAATCTCCTAAGACTCATCCACTTCCACTGGATTTCCTTTTAGTAAATATGTATATAAATTTGTGCTGTAACTTACCATATTTAATTTTAAGGGAAACATAGTATTGCTAGTATCAAAAGACATAAGCAATAAAGTATTATTTTATATAGAAAATAAATTCAAGATGTTTTGAAGATGTAATGTTTATCAAGTGAAATAAAAAAGGAATTTCTGTCTAGAATGGGAAAAAATGCAGGATCCTATTGAAAGGATGGAATACAGAACTCAGCAACTGGTAATCTTGGCTGGACAATTTTGGGAACTGTAGTCCAAAAAAGTAAGATTTCCAAGCTCTGATTATAATCAAGGGTTGAAACTCAACTCTCAGGGTTTAGGAATATCCTTGTCTAAGATATGCTGTGCATGAAAGATCTGTCGTGTATCATGTCTGTGAATGTTGTCCTAGTAAAAAATTGCTTCAAAATCATTTAGGCTCTGGGAGAATCATAGAATCATAGAATTGCAGAGTTGGAAGAGACCACGAGGGCCATCCAGTCCAACCCCCCTGCCATGCAGGAAATCACAATCAAAGCATCCCCGACAGATGGCCATCCAGCCTCTGTTTAAAGACCTCCAAGGAAGGAGACCCCACCACGCTCCGAGGGAGTGTGTTCCACTGCCGAACAGCTCTTACTGTCAAAAAGTTCCTCCTCATGTTGAGGTGGAATCTCTGTTCCTGGAGCTTGCACCCATTGCTCCGTGTTCCAGTCTCTGGAGCAGCAGAAAACAAGCCTGCTCCATCCTCAGCGTGACATCCCTTCAAATACTTAAACAGGGCTATCATATCACCTCTAAACCGTCTTTTTTCCAGGCTAAACATACCCAGCTCCCTAAGTCTCTCCTCATAAGGCATTGTTTCCAGACCTTTCACCATTTTAGTTGCCCTTCTCTGGACACGCTCCAATTTGTCAATATCCTTTCTGAATTGTGGTGCCCAGAACTGGACACAGTATTCTAAGTGAGGTCTGACCAAGGCAGAATAGAGTGGCACTATTACTTCCCTTGATCTAGACACTATACTTCTATTGATGCAGCCCAAAATTGCATTGGCCTTTTTAGCTGCCGCATCACACTGTTGACTCATGTTCAACTTGTGGTCTACTAGGACTCCTAGATCCCTTTCGCACGTAGTCTCATTCAGCCAGGTCTCTCCCATCCTACATTTATGCATTTCATTTTTCTGCCCTAAATGCAGTACTTTACATTTCTCCGTATTGAATTTCATTTTGTTAGCTTTGGCCCAGCTCTCCAGTCTATCCAGGTCATTCTGAATTTTGATCCTGTCCTCTAGGGTATTAGCTACTCCTCCCAATTTGGTGTCATCTGCAAATTTGATGAGTATGCCCCTAATTCCCTCATCTAAGTCATTGATAAAGATGTTGAATAGCACTGGGCCCAGGACAGAACCCTGTGGCACCCCACTGGTCACATCTTTCCAAGACGAAGAGGAGCCACTGCTGAGCACCCTTTGGGTTCGGCCGGTCAACCAATTACAAATCCATTGAACAGTTAACTTGTCTAGCCCACATTCTACAAGCTTGTTTGCAAGAATGTCATGGGGAACCTTGTCAAAGGCCTTACTGAAATCAAGGTATGCAATGTCCACAGCATTCCCTTCATCTACCAAGCTGGTAACTTTATCAAAAAAAGAGATCAGATTAGTCTGGCATGACTTGTTTCTCTGAAACCCATGCTGACTTTTTGTGATTATGGCATTGCCTTCTAAATGTTCACAGACTCTCTGTTTAATGATCTGTTCTAGAATCTTCCCTGGTATTGATGTCAGACTAACTGGACGATAGTTGTTGGGATCCTCTTTTTTCCCCTTTTTGAAGATGGGAACAACGTTTGCCCTCCTCCAGTCTTCCGCGACTTCTCCTGTTCTCCAGGAGTTCTCAAAGATTATTGCCAATGGCTCTGAGATTATATTTGCCAGCTCTTTTAATACTCTTGGATGTAGTTCATCTGGTCCTGGAGATTTAAATTCATTTAGATTAAGAAGGTATTCCTGTACTACCTCTTTACTTATTTTGAGCTGGATTTCCCCTATTGTGTCCTCTGTTCCATTCTCCTCAGGTTGGTCCTCCTTTTCCTTTTCTGAAAACACTGAGGCAAAGAAGGTGTTGAGTAACTCTGCCTTTTCTCTGTCCCCTGTTAGCATTTTGCCATCTTCTCCACGTAGCGGCCCTATCATTTCCTTCTTCCTCCTTTTGCTCCGGACATACCCAAAAAACCCCTTTTTATTGTTCTTAACCTCCCTAGCAAGCCTGAGCTCATTCTGCGCTTTAGCTTTTCTGACTTTACTCCTACACGTGTTCGCTATCTGTTTGAATTCTTCTTTGGTGATTTCCCCCCTTTTCCATTTCCTATACATGTTCCGTTTAAAACTTAGCTCCATTGAAAGTTCTTTAGTCATCCATCCTGGTTTCTTGAGACACCTCCCATTTTTCTTCCTCAATGGTACTGTTTGAAATTGTGCCTTCAGTATCTCCCTTTTGAGAAAGTCCCATCCGTCTTGAGGTCCCTTCTCTTTTAGTATTCTTGACCATGGGATCATCCCCAGTATTTCCCTGAGTTTATTGAAATCAGCTCTCCTAAAGTCAAGAATGCGTGTCTGACTATGCCTGGCTTCTCCTTTCCATTGTATAACAAACTCCAGGAGAACATGATCACTCTCACCTAAGGATCCCACCACTTGCACCCCATTAACCAGATCGTCTCTGTTGGTTAGGATCAGATCTAAAATAGCTGACCCCCTTGTTGCCTCTTCCACCTTTTGGACCATGAAATTATCTTCCAGGCATGTAAGGAATTTGCTAGACCTTGTAGTTTTGGCTGAGTTAGATAGCCAGCAAATATCAGGATAGTTGAAGTCACCCATCACTACTACATCTCTCCTTTCTGCATGTATGTTCATCTGTTCTAGAAAGGCAACATCCAATTCCTCCGTCTGATTTGGGGGTCTGTAGTAGAGAAATATTGTAATAGCATCCATCTCCAGGATGTCTGGGGGCCAACCCAAATTTTCAAAATCCCACCTTTTCCCTCCATGCAATCATATACATGTCTACAACAGCAAATATTCCTGTGAGCCCAGTGGGGCACATAATGTAGATGCTGTTTTCTGTGGCAGCCTCTGGACCGCACTTTAATGGCAGCGTACAACCCTTCCCCTATGTGCCATCATAGATGATCGTAAGGATAAAATAAGACAGCCATCCATGGAATGATGGAGAAGACTTGGCATGGAGCTTAGAAAAGTTACTCTTTTGGACACCCAGAGTCTTCTAACCAACACTGTCCATGATAGCAGGGGTGGGGGTTCTGGGAGCTGTAGTCCAAAAAGTAACTTGTTCAAGCCCTGTCATGATACTAGTTGTTTTGACATCTCCACAATCCTGGATCCATACAGGATTGGTGCCTGGACCATCTAGAATCTGCCATGGTCTGAAAAACAGACATCTTGGCTTGGATCAAGCAATGGCATTGCTTGACCTAAAATACATCTGCTCTTTTTCAAGTTGGGGTGCCTGATTTTCACTGGTTCCCTATATCTACTTAAGCCTTCCTCCACAGCTGTTTTTGCAGATTGAGGAATCTTCTAGAATATAGTGGGAGATGGTTTGGAGGGCTGCAATAAGCAGAGGGGGTGGGAATAAGAAAACAATTGGCTCTCCCACCATGTAAGTAGAAGCATTTTCTGCTAAGGTAAACCCACCCTTGAACGCAACTCATTGATTTCACCCATTGAAGTACAACACGGAAATTACCCTCTTGAGAGGCAGCATTGATTTTTTGTCTTCCTAACTCCTTTCCTAATTATTCCACACTTTCATTTCACAGTAACTGATCAGATTGATAAAGCAAATATTTGGTGCATTTTCTTAGAACTGCTGTACCTCGGATGCCTTAGAGCTGAGTTGGGGACAATGTTAATTTTAGTTTTGCCTCACTATGGGAGTCCTGGGGAATTAAATCCCTTTATTTCAACCATCTGTTTCCTTGCTACATTAAAAAAGATGCAGTTATGCTCTTTTGAAAGCCTTTTTTGTGGTACTGTGGGAGTCTATCAAGAGCAAACAGAAAATAGAAGTTGCTGAGGTCCAAATTTAAATTTAGTGAAGAAAGGTTGTGAAAATTTAAAAAAATAGCTAGAAAAAGTAGCAAGGCCAAAAACAGGGTGAAGGTATTTGGCTTTGCTGTCCCTTCTAGCTGTTTTCCAAGGAAATCTCACCAATATGCTGATGACACCCAACTCTCTCTCCCTTTCCTTTCCATCCAATTCCAAGGAAGCTGTTTCATACCAAACAAGTATCTACTGTCAGTAATGCCCTAGATAAGGGTGAATAAACTGAAGCTTAAGTCAGGCAAGAGAAGTGAGCTCCTGGCTGGCTGAAATGCTGGAATAGTGGGTATGTTTGTAGATTTGCAGATAATACAAAATTAGGAGGGGTAATTAATACTCCAGAGGATATGATCAGAATTCAAAATGACCTTAACTGGTTGGAGAGCTGGGCCAAAATGCCCAAAATGTATTTCAACAGAGATAAATGTAAGGTAAATTACAATGATACATGTGAAAGGAATCTAGGAATTTTAGTAGACCACAAGCTAAGCATGAATCAACAGTGTGATGTGGTGGTCAAAAAAGTCAATGCAATTATAGGCTGCATCAACAGAAGTATAATGTCCATATCCAGGTAAGCAACAGTACCACTCTATTATGCTCTGCTCACCTGGAATACTATGTCCAGTTCTGGCCACCACAATTCAAGAAGGATATTGATAAGTTGGAACACGTTCAAAGGAGGTAAACCAAGATGGTAAAAGAGTTGGAATCCAAGCCCCATGAGGAATGGCTTAAGAAGGTGGGTATACATAATGTGGAGAAAAAAAGATTGAGAGGTGCTACAATGGCTTTTTTAACATAGAATATGGAGCCAGCTTATTTTATGCTGCTTCAGAGAGTAGAGCCTGAACCAATGGATTCAGATTACAAGAGAAGAGATTCCATTTAGATATTAGGAAGAACATCTTGATGATGTGATCTGTTTGATAGTAGAATGAACTGCCTTGGAGGGTGATGGACTCTCCCTCTTTGGTGGTCTTTAAACAAAGGTTGGATAGTCATCTTTGTGTAGTGCTTTAGCTGGGTACTCCTATATGGTAGGAGACTGGACTAGATGGCCCTCCAAGCTCCATGAATTTATAATTTTATCAAAAGCAGATCAGGGAAAAGGGATTCAGACTGTGATGATTGGGCGTGAACTCCCCCTGAAATCTCATGTTTGCAGTTTGAGCTTATTCTTGAAGTAAGTCTTGCACCTGGAGGCCCAGGTTTCATTGGTAGCCAGGGGTGCATTTGCACAACTAAAGCTAGTGCACCAGCTGCATCCATTCATGGAGATGTCAGAACTGGCCATGGTAACTCATCTCTTTATTACATCCCATTTGTAACACATTATATGGAGCTGCCTTTGGAAAATGTTCAGAAACATAAGTGGGCCCAAAATGCTATAGTCTAGCTGCTAATTTGGGCTGGTTGTAGGGAGCATATAGCTCCCTTGCTGAAGCACCTCTGCTGGTTGCCAGTCTATTTCTGGGCACAATTCAGAGTGCTGGTTATTACCTATAAACTGCTATGTGGCTTGGGTCTAGACTGCACCTTGTTGTATGAGCCGGCCTGAATTTTGAGATCTTTGAGGGAGAGCTTTTTCTCATTCTCACCACCATGACAGGTGTGCTTGTGAAAACATGGAAGACAGCCTTCTCTGTGGCTGCTCACAGACAATGGAATTTCCTCCCATAGGTGGCTTGGTTTATTCATGATTCCCTCCCATCCTCAAATTCATTCATTCATTCATTCATTCACTCATGACATTTATTTATTGCTTCTTGACTCACTAGGGCCCCCTTTCAAACATGTCCCTGTTTTGAATATGTGAGAGAAGGAAACAGCTGCATGAATTTTGGAAGGCCCCATTTCTCACCCACCCACCCAATGAAGTTGAATGTCTGAGCCTAAGGAGATTTTCAGACAGGCAAAAATCGCCCCTTGCCGCGCGAGCAGCCTCCCGAAACTGCTGCGTGGCAAGGGTCTTTTTCGGACGACGCTGTGCCTCTAGCGAAGCCGTCCGTGTCACTTCCGTGAAGCTTGGGACAGCTCCGCGCCATATTTCAATCACGGGCAGCTTCCGTGCTTGAAATATGGCGCGGAGCCGTCCGAAGCTTCACGGAAGTGACACGGACGGCTTCGCTAGAGGCACAGCGTCGTCCGAAAAAGACCCTTGCCGCGCAGCAGTTTCGGGAGGCTGCTCGCGCGGCAAGGGGCGATTTTTGCCTGTCTGAAAATCTCCTAAGAAAGAAAGAAAGACACTAGAAAAGTATATTTCAAGAATAGGCAGATGTCAGGCTTGTAGGACTGACTTTGCTTTTTTACTATAGAATAATTTACAAGTACTACAGTCAATAGAGCAGAACAAAATCAAAGAATCATGCATTTTACAAACTAGAAATTAGATGTTAAAAAGTAAATACAGTGGACTCTTGGTATCTGCTCCAGGACCTCCTCTGGATACAAAAATCTGTGGATGTGGAAGTCCCATTATATACAATGCTGGTGTAGTAAAATGGTGTCCCTTATATAAAATGGAAAAATCAAGGTTTGCTTTTTGTTTTGTTTTTCTTTCTTGGCATATTTTCAAGCCATGGGTGGTTTAACACATGGATGCAGCATCTGGATACGGAGGGCTAACGTACTGATATAGCTCTTCTAGGTATCCACTATCAGCACAAAACATTTGTCTTATCTTTCACGTTGCAACTGGTAGAGATTTTGGCCCAGCTGGTGGCACTGTTGAGGTTCTACTTGGTAATTCAGAAAAATGGTGGAGGGGAATGAACAAGTTGCCAGGAAGAGTGGTGACAACAAGGACTAAACATCACCTGGCAAACTCTATCATGTAAACTGCAAAACATCCCCCACCAATTCAAATTCCAGGCTATTACATATTCAAAGCTAAGGTGTTGTCTAGACGGTGAAAATACTCCTCACAGAATTTGTTGGGAATACCTTTGGCCCCAATGAGATCCCGTGGTGGTTTGCCTTCTTTGGAAGGAGTGAACGAAAAACTCCATTTACTGTGTGGGAAAAACCTTCATGGCTTTTCCTCTATTTTTAAAAATAATATAAGGAAGTTCGCATTAACGCCTCTTAAGACAACCAATTCAATTTGCTGTGTAGTCTTGGAGATGGCAAACTAGAGATCTGATTGGTCAGACATGCATGAGGGGCAGGTTTTCTGGCAAGGCAGTGCTCGGAAGCGCCCTGATGGATTTTTCAAGTTAGTGACTATGTGGTTTTTTGCTCCGCTGATCACCCAAATAATTTTTTTTAGCAGAAGGTTGCACTCGCGCACCTCTGCTTTAATATTAAAAAAATAATACTGTGCAGCGGTAGCAGCACTTATTGCTCTAATTTATGGTCGCCATCTTGATTTGTGGGTGTCTGAACTTCAAATCGTGGATAGCTTCTCAGTGTATTGTTTTTGCAAAACATCATGGAGACAAATGAATGCAGCTGCAAATTGCCAATAATGTGCAGGAATGAGCATTATTTCCTCTTGTGTAGATAAACCCTTTGTAGGAGGACATCCAGCATACAAACCACATAACAAATCAGAAAGCTAGGCATTAAAATGAGTGAATGAGTAAAGGTCAAGTGGTATTTAGCTATAAACAGGCAAATCAAGCAGGGTGCTGGCTGAGAAGGAATATCCTGAGATTCCCTGGGAGAAAGGTGAGCAGGTTGTACTTGCAAGAGTAAGAAGTTATTGGAATGAGATATCCCCAAGTCTTTGCTTTATTGTGGTGATTGCAAAGTCAAATCCTAATGCATGTAGATAGGCGGGAAGGAGATAATCCAATGGAGGAAGCTTTTGCAGACACACATGTTGTCTAATAGTTTTTATAGCCAGTCACCCAGGGGTTGTCTAGATGGTGAAAATAATCCTAATAGAATTCTCAGAGAATACCTTTTGTCCCAATGAGATTTGACCAAGGTTCATGATTTTCGGAAAGGGGGGAACAAAAACTCCATTTACTGCACGGGAAAAGCCTTTGCTTTTCCTGAGGTTTTTTGAATAATGCGTGGAAAGGCACATTACTGCTCATTTGGACATCAGATTCACAACGCATTGTTGGTGATGGCAGAAGTGGAAAACCAATTAGTTGGATGTGCACAGGAGGCAGGCTTGCTGGCAATGAAGTGGCTAGAAGTACCAATTTGGAGTTTCGTGTTATTGATTGTGCACTTTTTTTCTGTGCTGAGGAAACCAAACAGCGTTTTTAAATGGAAGGTTGTACTTGCACACTTTTGATTTACAGTTAATTACTGTGCCAACATGTGGAGAATAATAATGCGAGTAATTCACTCTCAACCACCATCTTGATTCGCAGTCATGGCTGCATGCGAACTTCAAACATGGATAGCTTCTCATACCAGAAATTTTGCCAAACAACTGTGGAGACAAATGAACGATGCTGCAAATTTGCATTAATGCATAGCAATCCACATTATATCTTCTTGCCTAGACAAGCCCCTAGTCAGTAGTGTGGCAACCAGGGTCCAGGCTAAAAATACAAATCCTAAGCCAGCACTTGAATGCCATCATTCACTATTCAGGCCCTCACTGCTCAGGAAGGCTGTCCAGTTTTTGATAGGATTGCTACATTAGATGCACTGGTTTTTTTTAAAAAAGATGGAATTCTGAAAGCCACCAACCAGAACCTGGTACAAAACTTTTAAACAGCTACGTTAAACAAACTTGACTCCTGAAATTATTTCTCAGAACCAGTGCTGAGTGGAGCTTACTGTTTCCAAGTAATCCAATCTTACTTGCCATAAGTCTGCTTTATTTCAGTAGTATAGTTTAGGGTGAAGGAGTTATTTTCTGTTTGTGATTCTTGTGCAATTTAGAGTCGGAAATTCTTGCTGATCTGCTGCAAATCACCCAGAGACTTATCAGTACATTCTGCAACAGGAGCTACTTAAAATCAATTGAGTTAGACATTTATTTTTAATGTAATTGATTGACTTACATTGCAATTTTCAGCATTAAATTAACTCCAAAATCAAGTCATTTAGTAATGAAATTAGAGACAGTGCTAAACAGTCAACATATTTTGCATTTCCCTGGTGGTAGTTTACCCAAAGCCTAGCTCTCTTGAATTTGTGAAAAACTTGTTTCTTGCTTTTTGTTGATCTCTCCAGATTGGGGATTTACATTGATAAAGTCACAGGATTCTAACCATTTACACATGAGTAGTTCAACTAGAATGAATTGTGTTAAGGGTTTTTGAAGTTAGCAGTCTTAGTGATGGATCTTCTGTATTCACACCCTATTTCTATGCATAATATAGGGGCCGTCTACACAGTAAAAAAAAAATATGTACGGTGTTCGGAATACCGATAATGTGTACACACAGCCATTCAGATGCATACGAGTCATTCAGAAGGGGGGCTAGCAAATCCCCCATAAACTACGGGGATTCGGCATTCGGGAGGATTAGTGAATCTTGAGCTAAAAATCTGTATAACCGTTCGTACTGTTGATAGTCTGTACACCCTGTTCACACACATACAAACAGGCAGTGTAAGCTGATTGGCTGGCTGAGCACAGGGGGCGGGGCTAGCAAAGAGGGGAATTGGGAGCGGCTGCCATGTTGGATTCCCAGCTAAATAAGAGTCCGGTAAGTCCATGAAATGGAGATTTTTACATATATTCATTTTTATTTTACAAAAAATTTTTTATTTTACAAAAAAAAAGTGGCAGGAGATTTAAAACCACTGCTTGGATCGCTCGCTCCAGCCAGCTGGGCAAGGGAGGTCATACGGAGTTTAGGGGGGGAATCATGTAGGCAGATCATACACATACAAATGGCTGACTTTTCGGATTTTTTACCCCCCAAACGGATTTTTTTCCCATCGTGTAGACAGGGCCATAGTATCTGCATTACTGAAAGCACACATTTCTTTATAACTATAAAATCTGGAAAACTTCAAAAAGCTGTAGAAACACTTGCTATCCATGTGAAGTAAAGACCAAAAAAAAAAAGGGGGGGGGAGAGGAGAGTAAAATCATGGACTGCATTTTCCAGCTTCATTCTGTTAAAGCTTTTATTGCCACCTTTCACATTAAACTAAAATGGTAATTTAATATAACAGTGAATTTCCCCCTTTTCTAATATAAAGCTACCTGAACTAGCATTTTTTTAAAAAATAAAAACAACCAATTATTTGCATGGATCCTTTTCTACTGACTTTTCTGTATCTGAGTAGATCTAGTTCTGCCTGCTGACTCTAGTGTATGTTACTGCAAATACTCATATGTAAAAGGAGATATGGGAGATATTTTTCTATACTAGATAACCCAGCGTAACATACACTGTTATAGTAGATCTGAAATGTTCACACAGTTCAGCTACATACTATTATTTTAGCCCCCCAAAACACACTTTGCAGTAATATACCACATACATTTTACTGTATTTCCCATTGGGGACTACTTGTATGACTTATCATCTTTCTAAATTTCTAAAATATTACATTGTTTTACATGTGGGTGGTGATTGGGTGAGGGAGTGAGAGGAGGGAGGGGCCCTTGTGAGGCTGGGGGTGTAGATGCAGATTGAGTGGCAGGAATGGATTGTGAGGTGGACAGGGAATTTGCATGTGGGTGGTGATTGGCCAAGGGAGTGAGGGAAGGGAGGAGTAAGTGGCCAATCAGCACACTGGGAAAGGAAACATACCCAAGATACACACACACACACATACACACACACACACACAGTCGTCCCTTCACATTCACGGGGGTTAGGTTCCACAGACCCCTACGAATGTGAAAATTCCGCGAATAACAACTGCCCTCCCCCTTCCCCACCAAAGCGACCACGGGGCCTCCGGAGGCCCCATAGTCACTTCCCCTGCCTCCCCCTCCCTCCCCAGGCCACCACGGGGCCTCCGGAGGGTCTCTGGAGGCCCCGTGGTCACCTCTCCAGCCCTCCCCCCTCACTCCCAAGGCCTTCACGGAGCCTCCAGAGACCCTCCGGAGGCCCTGTGATCGCCTCCCCAGCCCTCCCCCTCCCTCCCAAGGCCTTCAAGGGGCCTCCAGAGGCCCCGTGGTCGCCTCCCCAGCCCTCCCCACTCCCTCCCAAGGCCTTCACGGGGCCTCCCAAGGCCCCCTCGGCACCTCTCCTACCCCCTGCCCAGCCTCCTAAGGTGGAGAGGGGGCATTGGAAAGCCCCCTTCCCACCCCTCCGGCTTGCTTCTCTTCTCCTCAGAAGTGGCCACAGGGCTTTTAAAGCCCAGTCACTGCTTTTGTCAGGGCAGGGGGAGGCCCTCCCAAAACCGCAAATATTTAAAACTGAATGCTAAATTCGCGAATGTAGAGGGGCAACTTTATATATATATATATATATATATATATATATATATATATATATTCTCTTTTATCACAATTCAATCTATTTTTGTTTCATTCAGAACGTTGCCTGAAAAAGAAAAATCCTACAGAACAAACACAAGAAGCAAAATAAAGGTTTTAGCGAGGATCTAACATCTTCAATGAATTTGGTTAAGTCCCTGTGGGTGAGCCCTCCCTCTGCTTATGCGCTAATATGCCTTGACTAAAGTCAGAAGATAATTGAAGCTCTGAGAATGAAATCAACAGAGCAAGAAAAATACTGACCACAGAACTGTATTCAAATAAATCTTCTGGCTCACTAGTTTTATCTATCTATCTATCAGTCTCTTGGCTAGATTTGTCAGTATTTTAGAGCTTAAAGGACTTCCTTGATTTTGAAGGCAGCTCAGTTTTCTCTTAGGTATGACATGAAGGCACCTAATGACACACTATCTTTGCTACAGCTAGGCAGGGTTCAGTTCTGGTCAGTGCATAAATGGAAGACCATGTAGGATCACCACATACATGTCCTTGATTTCTGAGTGTGTCATTGGGGGGGGGCACTACATTTAAGTGAAACAAATAAAACAAATGTCCCCAAATATTTCTGAATCCCCCCCCCCAAAAAAAAATTGTGGGCCAAATCTACTACACAAATATTTCAAGTTGAAACTGAATTATTTGGCTCCTTCCTATGGAGTCCTGGGATGTGTACTTTGCTAAGGCACCAGCACTCTGTCTGAGAAAGCTAAAGACCTTGTAAAACTACAAATCCCAGGATTCAATAGGAAGGAGCCATGACAATAATCCAGTTTCAACCTGGATTATTTGTGTAGTGTGGATATGGGTAGCTAGATGAATGACTAAAAGAACAAAGAATCAAATAGTCAAGTAAATCAACATATAACAGAGGACACTGATTGGCATCGGGTTTTTTTACCTGATATATATATATATATATATATATATATATATATATATATATATGTGTGTGTGTGTGTGTGTTTTAGGGAGTAATACTGTAATTTCAAAACAAGTACAATACATCTTCCCTTAGAAGGACCTACTGTGAAAATGGCTAGAGTTCCATGTTGACTCTGTCCCAGCAACTCAAATTTCAAGTCTCATGAGTGTTGCCACAGCTGACTACTGGCCCAGAGGGGGAAGTAGAGGGGAGGCAACCACGCAGCCCCTGGGGGCAATTCTGCAGCTGGTGGAAGAGAACTGAGGTTGTCTCCAGTGACCAGGAGGGCAACTTCATTCTGTCTCCCTTTGCTGCAGAACTGCAGCTGGGATGGGTGCTCTCTGGCTGCCTCCCCCCACCCAGTCAGTACAAGGTCTGTCTATTAAATACTGAGACTGATACAATAAACCATCTTTATTTATATGTATTACAATTCTAATGCTTGTCCCCTTCAATATACTACCCATTCACACACACACACCAAAGCAGTCTTGTTTTCCACTGGTCAAAGGTGTGAAGCAGATCAGTTTTTGTCAGCTGTATCAACACATCTGCCCTTTTCTTCATACTGCATCAATTGACTCAAAATGTGTTCCTTTAAGCACTGATTTCACTTTAGGGAAAAGAAAAAAGTTGCACAGTGCCAAATTGAACTAATATGGAGGATGTTCAAGTGTAGTAATGGGTTTATCAGCCAAAAACTGCTTTACAGAAAGTGCTGTGTGAGCAGGCACATTGTCTTGATGAAGAATCAAACCATTTCCCATAGTTCTGGCCTTTTTTTTCTGACTCTTTCTCTCAGCTTTGTCAAACCTTCCTTATAATAATGCTGGTTCACTGTTCTGCCTTCTGGAACCCATTCTGCCAAAACACACATTGGAAACTGCTTAATGCAGTGTAGATGTGTAAATTGCTATTAAAACAATTGGTAAGCCACTCTGATAGCCTTGTGGCTGAAGAGCAGGGTATATAAATAAATAAATAAATAAAATTAAAAAATATAAATACCCTTGATGTCAAAACAACAACAACAATGAGCATGGCTTTGAAGGTGGAATTGCTTTGACGTGCTTTTTTTCATTCTTGGTCACGATGGTGTTTTCCAGTGCGTTGACTGTCATTTTGTCTCAGGATCATACTGGAAGATCCAGGATTCATCACAACTGAGGATTTTTTAAAAAAAGTTTGGGTCTACTTCAAGTTGCTGCAGAATGTCACATTGCTCGACTTTTAATCTTAGCATTTTTCTGGCACCCAACAGACAACACAGCTGCTTTAAACAATGACTGACAATTAACTGAACAGCCAAGAATGTTGATGTTTGTCATGGAGGTTCAGACATGTTCAAGGGTTCACAATCAGTTCTCCCTGATTTGTCTGAAAGGTAGAAACACAATCTCGTTACTTAATAGACAGAACTTGTACAACATGGCGTATTATATGTGGATATATGTGTATATGAACCCAAGATGATCCCAGTCTCTGTGACCTGTGTAGCTGTTCAGGCTGCTGTATAGATGCTAACTGCTGATGGGCAACTTCATGGCTCTCTGCTCTTATAGTTCTCCATCTTTAAAGCAGATGTCAACTGCAAATAGATCAGAGTTCGGCACCTGTGGAGGGTCTGGAAGTAGCACCCAAACCATTACTATTTGGGGCAGCATCTGCTCCTTTTCAGCCTCCTGGACCCATGTTGGTTGCACCCAAGCACTTTCCTGAAAATTTGTTAGTTTGAAAAACTGGGGTGAGGGCAACAATTAAATTAAGAACTGCATCCCTCCAGTTTTGGCTTATTTCTCACCCAGTCCAAAAATTGGTTGGAACTTAAGCACCATAAAAGCCCCCCTGGAACACATGTAACCAGTGGACAGCATAATTACCCTGATATTGAAGATATCTTCTACTAGAGGGCTCATAGAATCATAGAATTGTAGAGCTGGAAGAGACCATGGGGGCCATCCAGTCCAACCCTCTGCCATGCAGGAATACACAATCAAATCATCCCTGACAGATGGCCATCCAGCCTCTGTTGAAAGACCTCCAAGGAACGAGACCCCACCACACTCCGAGGGAGTGTGTTCCACTGCCAAACAGCTCTTATTGTCAAAAAGTTCCTCCTAATGTTGAGATGGAATCTCTGTTCCTGGAGTTTGCATCCATTGTTCCATGTTCTACTCTCTGGAGCAGCAGAAAACAAGCTTGCTCCATCCTCAATGTGACACCCCTTCAAATACTTAAACAGGGCTATCATAGCGCCCCTTAACCATCTTCTTTCCAGGCTAAACATATCCAGCTCCCCAAGTCTCTATTCATAAGGCATGAGTTTCAGACCTTTCACCATTTTAGTCGCCCTTCTCTGGACACGCTCCAATTTGTCAATATCCTTTTTGAATTGTGGTGCCCAGAACTGGACACAGTATTCTAGGTGAGGTCTGACCAAGGCAGAATAGAGCGGCACTATTACTTCCCTTGATCTAGACACTATACTTCTATTGATGCAGCCCAAAATCGCATTGGTCTTTTTTAGCTGCCACATCACACTGTTTACTCATGATCAACTTGTGGTCTGCTAGGATTCCTAGATACCTTTCACATGTAGTCTCGTTCAGCCAGGTCTCCTGCATCCTATATGTATGCATTTCGTTTTTTCACCCTAAGTGCAGTACCTTACATTTCTCCGTATTGAATTTCATTTTGTTAGGTTTGGCCCTGCTCTCCAGTCTATCCAGGTCATTTTGAATTTTGATCCTGTCCTCTAGGATATTAGCTACTCCTCCTAATTTGGTGTCATCTGCAAATTTGATAAGTATGCCCCTAATTCCCTTCATACAAGTCATTGATAAAGATGTTGAACAGCACTGAGCTCAGGACAGAACCCTGTGGCACCCCACTGGTCACATCTTTCCAAGACAAAGAGGAGCCACTGCTGAGCACCCTTTGGGTTCAGCTGGTCAACCAATTACAAATCCACTTAACAGTTAACTTGTCTAGCCCACATTTTACAACCTTGTTTGCAAGAATGTCATAGAATCATAGAATCATAGAATCATAGAATTGCAGAGTTGGAAGAGACCACGAGGGCCATCCAGTCCAACCCCCCTGCCACGCAGGAAATCACAATCAAAGCATCCCCGACAGATGGCCATCCAGCCTCTGTTTAAAGACCTCCAAGGAAGGAGACCCCACCACGCTCCGAGGGAGTGCGTTCCACTGCCGAACAGCTCTTACTGTCAAAAAGTTCCTCCTAATGTTGAGGTGGAATCTCTGTTCCTGGAGCTTGCACCCATTGCTCCGTGTTCCAGTCTTTGGAGCAGCAGAAAACAAGCCTGCTCCATCCTCAGCGTGACATCCCTTCAAATACTTAAACAGGGCTATCATATCGCCTCTAAACCGTCTTTTTTCCAGGTTAAACATACCCAGCTCCCTAAGTCTCTCCTCATAAGGCATTGTTTCCAGACCTTTCACCATTTTAGTTGCCCTTCTCTGGACACGCTCCAATTTGTCAATATCCTTTCTGAATTGTGGTGCCCAGAACTGGACACAGTATTCTAAGTGAGGTCTGACCAAGGCAGAATAGAGTGGCACTATTACTTCCCTTGATCTAGACACTATACTTCTATTGATACAGCCCAAAATTGCATTGGCCTTTTTAGCTGCCGCATCACACTGTTGGCTCATGTTCAACTTGTGGTCTACTAGGACTCCTAGATCCCTTTCACACGTAGTCTCATTCAGCCAGGTCTCTCCCATCCTATATTTATGCATTTCATTTTTCCGCCCTAAATGCAGTACTTTACATTTCTCCGTATTGAATTTCATTTTGTTAGCTTTGGCCCAGCTCTCCAGTCTATCCAGGTCATTCTGAATTTTGATCCTGTCCTCTAGGGTATTAGCTACTCCTCCCAATTTGGTGTCATCTGCAAATTTGATAAGTATGCCCCTAATTCCCTCATCTAAGTCATTGATAAAGATGTTGAATAGCACTGGGCCCAGGACAGAACCCTGTGGCACCCCACTGGTCACATCTTTCCAAGACGAAGAGAAGCCACTGCTGAGCACCCTTTGGGTTCGGCCGGTCAACCAATTACAAATCCATTGAACAGTTAACTTGTCTAGCCCACATTTTACAAGCTTGTTTGCAAGAATGTCATGGGGAACCTTGTCAAAGGCCTTACTGAAATCAAGGTATGCAATGTCCACAGCATTCCCTTCATCTACCAAGCTGGTAACTTTATCAAAAAAAGAGATCAGATTAGTCTGGCATGACTTGTTTCTCTGAAACCCATGCTGACTTTTTGTGATTATGGCATTGCCTTCTAAATGTTCACAGACTCTCTGTTTAATGATCTGTTCTAGAATCTTCCCTGGTATTGATGTCAGACTAACTGGACGATAGTTGTTGGGATCCTCTTTTTTCCCCTTTTTGAAGATGGGAACAACGTTTGCCCTCCTCCAGTCTGCTGGGACTTCTCCTGTTCTCCAGGAGTTCTCAAATATTATTGCCAATGGCTCTGAGATTATATTTGCCAGCTCTTTTAATACTCTTGGATGTAGTTCATCTGGTCCTGGAGATTTAAATTCATTTAGATTAAGAAGGTATTCCTGTACTACCTCTTTACTTATTTTGAGCTGGATTTCCCCTATTGTGTCCTCTGTTCCATTCTCCTCAGGTTGGTCCTCCTTTTCCTTTTCTGAAAACACTGAGGCAAAGAAGGTGTTGAGTAATTCTGCCTTTTCTCTGTCCCCTGTTAGCATTTTGCCATCTTCTCCACGTAGCGGCCCTATCATTTCCTTCTTCCTCCTTTTGCTGCGGACATACCCAAAAAAACCCTTTTTATTGTTCTTAACCTCCCTAGCAAGCCTGAGCTCATTCTGCGCTTTAGCTTTTCTGACTTTACTCCTACACGTGTTCGCTATCTGTTTGAATTCTTCTTTGGTGATTTCCCCCCCTTTCCATTTCCTATACATGTTCCGTTTAAAACTTAGTTCCATTGAAAGTTCTTTAGTCATCCATCCTGGTTTCTTGAGACACCTCCCATTTTTCTTCCTCAATGGTACTGTTTGAAATTGTGCCTTCAGTATCTCCCTTTTGAGAAAGTCCCATCCGTCTTGAGGTCCCTTCTCTTTTAGGATTCTTGACCATGGGATCATCCGCAGTATTTCCCTGAGTTTATTGAAATCAGCTCTCCTAAAGTCAAGAATGCGTGTCTGACTATGCCTGGCTTCTCCTTTCCATTGTATAACAAACTCCAGGAGAACATGATCACTCTCACCTAAGGATCCCATCACTTGCACCCCATTAACAAGGTCGTCTCTGTTGGTTAGGATCAGATCTAAAATAGCTGACCCCCTTGTTGCCTCTTCCACCTTTTGGACCATGAAATTGTCTTCCAGGCATGTAAGGAATTTGCTAGACCTTGTAGTTTTGGCTGAGATAGATTGCCAGCAAATATCAGGATAGTTGAAGTCACCCATCACAACTACATCTCTCCTTTCTGCATGTATGTTCATCTGTTCTAGAAAGGCAACATCCAATTCCTCCGTCTGATTTGGGGGTCTGTAGTAGAGTCCCACAATAACATCCCTGTTGTTTCCCTCCCCTTTAATTTTTATCCAGATGCTCTCCACCTGGCTTCCAGTATTGATGTCATGGATCACTTCACTGGTGTAAATATCCCTGACATATAATGCTATTCCTCCTCCTTTCCTGTTTGGCCTGTTTCTCCTATAAAGGTTATACCCCTCTATTCCTACATTCCAATCATGAGACTCGTCCCACCAGGTTTCAGTAACGCCTATTATATCATATTTGTTTTGTAGTGCAAGGAGTTCTAGTTCATCTTGCTTGTTTCCCATGCTCTGTGCATTAGTGTAGAGACATCTGAGACCATGTGTTCCCTTTACTTGCTCCCTGTGCAAGTTTTTTTGCCTCCCACTGTTGGGTCCTTGCGCTGTTCGCCTTGTTCCCTCTATGACAGTTTGACTATTTTCTCCAGCCCTTTTGCCTTCCAGAATACTGTCTCCCTCCCCCATTTGACTCAGTTTAAAGCCCTCCTGATCAAATTCTTGAGACTGTTGGCAAAAATGTTTCTTCCAACTGTTGTAAGATGCACCCCATCTCTTGCCAGAAGTCCCCCCGCATGGAAGCACAGTCCATGATCCAAGAATCCAATTTGTTCCCGGCGACACCATCTACGGAGCCAGTTGTTTACGTCGGCTATTTTCCTCTCCCTTCTTGGACCATGCCCTTCAACTGGCAGAAGAGACGAGATGACCACCTGTGCGTTCATTTCTTTCAGCTTCCTCCCCAGGGCCTCATAATCTCTTCTGATCTTGGGAAAGCTGTGCCTTGCAGTATCATTGGTTCCCACATGGACCAAAAGGAAGGGGTTATGATCTGTAGGCTTGACGAGTCTTGTCAGCCTCTCGGTCACATCACAGATCTTTGCCCCAGGGAGACAACACACCTCCCGAGTCATCTTGTCAGGCCCACATACCACTGCTTCTGTACCCCTCAGCAAGGAGTCCCCCACCACCACCACACGCCTCCGCTGAGGCTTCGCAGCTGCTGTTCCTTGCGGTGGTCCTCTCAAGGTCCCCTGCTCTACCCCTGAAGTCTGTCCATGCTGTTCTTCCTCGTTGTCCTTGATAAGGGAAAGGGCTTCGAATCGATTCTGTCATGGGTAGCCTTGTCAAAGGCCTTACTGAAATCAAGGTATGTGATATCCACAGTGTACCTTTCATCTACCAAGCTGGTAATTTTATCAAAAAAAGAGATCAGATTAATCTGGCATGACTTGTTTCTCTTAAATCCATGTTGACTTTTTGTGATTATGGCATTGCCTTCTAAATGTTCACAGACTCTCTGTTTAATGTTCTGCTCTAGAATCTTCCCTGGTATTGATGTCAGAGTAACTGGATGATAATTGTTGGGATCCTCCTTTGCCCCCTTTTTGAAGATGGGGACAACGTTTGCCCTCCTCCAGTCTTCCGCGACTTCTCCTGCTCTCCAGGAGTTCTCAAAGATTATTGCCAATGGCTCTGAGATTACATTTGCCAGCTCTTTTAATACCCTTGGATGTAGCTCATCTGATCCTGGAGATTTAAATTCATTTAGATTAAGAAGGTATTCCTCTACTATCGCTTTGCTTATTCTGTGCTGGATTTCCCCTATTTTGTCCTCTGTTCCATTATACTCAGGTTGATCACCCTTTTGCTTTTCTGAAAACACTGAGACAAAGAAGGTGTTGAGTAATTCTGCCTTTTCTCTGTCCCCTGTTAGCATTTTGCCATCTTCTCCATGTAGTGGCCCTACCATTTCCTTCTTCTTCCTTTTGCTGTGGGCATACCCCCAAAAACCCTTTTTATTGTTCTTAACCTCCCTAGCAAGCCTGAGCTCATTCTGCACTTTAGCTTTTCTGACTTTACTCCTACACGTGTTCGCTATCTGTTTGAATTCTTCTTTGGTGATTTCCCCCCTTTTCCATTTCCTATACATGTTCCATTTAAAACTTAGCTCCGTTGAAAGTTCTTTAGTCATCCATCCTGGTTTCTTGAGACACCTCCCATTTTTCTTCCTCATTGATACTTTTTGAAATTGTGCCTTCAGTATCTCCCTTTTGAGAAAGTCCCATCCATCTTGAAGTCCCTTCTCCTTTAGTATTCCTGACCATGGGATCACCCCCAGTATTTCCCTGAGTTTATTAAAATCAGCTCTCCTAAAGTCTAGGATGCATGTCTGACTATGGCTTCTCCTTTCCATTGTATAACAAACTCCAGGAGAGCATGATCACTCTCACCTAAGGATCCCACCACTTGTACCCCATTAACCAGGTCATTCCTGTTGGTTAGGATCAGATCTAAAATAGCTGACCTCCTTGTTGCCTCTTCCACCTTTTGGACAATTGGGAGCCAGGTTGAGAGCATCTGGGTAAAAATTAAGGGAGACAGAAACAACAGGGATGTCATTGTGTGGGTATTCTACAGATCCTCAAACCAGACTGAGGATTTGGATGATGCCTTCCTGGAACAGATGACCAAGCATTCAGGAAGGAGAGATGTAGTAGTAATGGGAGATTTCAACTATCATGATATTTGTTGAAAGTCCAACTCTGTCGAGAATATAGGGTCCTTGCTTGCCTTGCAGACAAATTCCTTGCTTGCTTTGCAGACAATTTAATTGTCCAGAAGGTAGAAGAGGCAACAAGGGAATCAGCTATTTTAGATCTGATCCTAACCAACAGTGAGGAGCTGGTTAATGGGGGTGGAAGTGGCAGGATCCTTAGGTGAGAGTGGCTATGTTCTCCTGGAGTTTGTTATACAGTGGAAAGGGGAAGCCACGCTTAGTCATACATGCACTCTAGACTTTGAGAAAGCTGATTTCAGTAAACTTAGGAAAATACTGGGTGTGATTCCATGGTCAGGAATACTAAGAAGGGATTTCATGATGGACGGGAGTTTCTTAAAAGTGAGATATTGAAGGCACAAATTCAAACAGTTCCAATGAGGAAGAAAAATGGGAGGTGTCTCAAGAAACCAGGATGGATGTCTAAAGAACTTTCAACTGGGCTAAGATTTAAAAGGGATTTGTACAAGAAATGGGGAAAAAAGGACAAGTTAGCAAAGAGGAATTCAAATGAATAACCAAGCACATATAGGAGGAAATTCAGAAAAACAAAAGGGCAGAATGAGCTCAGGTTTGCTAGAGATGCTAAAAACAATAAAAGGGACATTTTTGTTATATCTGTAGCAAAAGGAAGAACAGGGAAATGGTAGGGCATTGCATGGAGAAGATGGTGAAATGCTAACAGAGGACAGAGAAAAGGCAGAACTACTCAATACTTTTTTTTTTGCTTTGATCTTCTCCCAAGAGGAAAACAGTGCTCAACTTGGGGGAAATGGAGCAGATGATATAGTAGGGGAAATGGGTAAAGAGACAGTACAGGGATACCTGGCTATTCTAAATGAATTCATGTCTCCAGGGCAAGATGAACTACATCCAAGAGTATTAAAAAACTGGCAAATGTAATCTCACGACCACTGAGAATTCTTGGAGAACAGGAGAAGTCCCAGCAGACTGGAGGAAGGCAAATGTTGCCCCTGTTTTCAAAAAGGGAAAAAAAAGAGGACCTAGATAATTACCGCCCTGTCAGTATGACACCTATACCAGGAAAGACTCTAAAGCAGATCGGGAAACAGCCAGTCTGTAAGCACTTAGAAAGGAATTCCATGATCGCTAAAAGCCAACATGGGTTTCTGAAAAACAAGTCATGCCAGATCAATCTTATCTCTCTTTTTTATACAGTTTCAAACTTGGTAGAAAAAGGGAATGCTGTGGTTGTAAGCTAATAAAATGTGTACTATACAACGCTACTATAGAGAGGCATCCTCTCTAGGTGTCTTATAGGTCCTCCAATGCAACTCCATGGTATGTTTTTACTGGACGTCCTTTATTTTAATAGGGTTTGCTATTATCTGCAGTTTCCGGTATCCGTGGGGAGTCAGGGAGTCAAACTCCTGTGGATACAGGGGTTTGACTGTAATTGCTTGACCAATGAACTGAAAGGGTGCTCACCAATGGTTCCTCTTCATCCTGGAGAGATGTGACTAGTGGGGTACCACAGGATTCTGTCCTGGGCCCAATTATATTCAACATCTTTATGAATTACTTAAAGGGTGGGATAGAGGGCATGTTTATCAAATTTGCAGATGACACTAAATTAGGAAGGGTAGCTAATGCCGCAGAGGACAGGATCAGGGTTCAAAATTACCTTAACAGATTAGAGAGCTGAGCCAAAAGTAACAAAATGAACTTCAGCAGGGAGAAATATAAGGAAATACAATTAGGCAGAAAACATTGAAAAGCACAGATATAGGATGGGTGACACCTGGCTTGGCAACAATACACGTGAAAGGGATCTAGGAGTCTTTTTAGGCCACAAGCTAAACATGAGTCAACAGTGTGATGCAGCAGCTAAAAAAGCCAATGTGATTCTAGGCTGCATCAATAGGAGTATAGTATCTAGATCAAGGAAAGTAATAGTAGCACTCTGTCCTGCTTTGGCCAGACCTCACCTGGAATACTGCTATGGAATCCTGGGATTTGTACTATGTTGTGACACCACTGCTTTCTGGCAGAGAAGGCTAAGTATCTCACAAAAATACAGATCTCAGAATTCCATAGTATTGAGCCATGGGAGTTAAAGCAGTGCCAAACAGGATGATTTCTGCAATGAAGATGTAGCCTAGGACACAGAGCAATGGATTCAAACTTCAGAAAAAGAGATTCCACCTAGACATTAGGAAGAACTTTCTGATGTTAAGAACTGTTTGCCAGTGGAATACACTGCCTTGGAGTATGGTGGAGTCTCCTTCTTTGGCGGTTTTTAAGCAGAGGCTGGATGGCCATCTGTTGGGTGTACTTTGATTGTGCATGGCAGGGGATTGGTCTGGATGGCCCTTGTGGTCTCTTCCAACTCTATGATTCTGTGACTGTAAAGTTTCCTGAAACGCTTCATATCCCAGGTTCATGGTCCTCTGCAGTCCTCAACATGCCTGGATGATGCTAACTAAAGGGGTGTAAGGTTGCCTTTTTATAATGTGGAAGAACCATAATCTTTTCCTACTTAGCTATTCTATAAAGTAGCTATTCATTTTATAAACAAGCACACTTTTGGTTCTGATGGGACTGGCACAGATCTTATTGTACAAGACAGCAAGGGAATGGATTTGTGCAAATATGGTTATAGGCACTTAAAACTTGGCTACCCTCGGGAATGAGGATTCAGCCAGCAGCAGGGATAGGTATATTCCTTTGTGTGATGGATCTCCCCTGTGGTTTAAATTCTGGAAGAAAAGTGCCCCTGTGCTAAATAATGATAGAGGTGATACAAATCCATTTGTAAAGCAGGGTAGTCATCTCCTAAGAAAAACAGCACAGATTTGCTTCTGCTTTAGCTGAAAAGCCTTCAACACTCTTGAAATTTTTATGAGTAATAGGGCATTCATTGTGCTAACACTATAACTGGAATAAAACTGGAGATAGAAAAACAGTTGCTAAGTTGCAGGGCGAGGAATTTTGTTTATCAAGTTTATTTTCTTGACTCTTTGAAGGTAATATTTAACACATAGGCAGACCATGATAATAAAATAATGGAGAAATGTTTAACCAGAACCTGCTTTAAAATATAGTTCGGAGTTCTGTATATGGGAAGCAGACAAATTTCAAAAAAACTCCCTATATACAGAGTAATATCAAACTCTGAGGAAACATAAAACTTAGTTGAAGTAGGATCAGGATTATCCTATCCTTTGTGGAGGTGGTAAAAGCCCCTACCTCTTCCTCCTAGCATCTGCCCCCAAATTACAAGCATTGCCTTTTATTCTTCCCACAAGCAATGGCTAACTTTGTGGCCTTCTGAGCTCACCTCTTGAAGACACAGTGCACACCACTGAAGTGGGACAACATTTTTCTTAGGTTTTGTTAGAACTCACAGACCCACCAACTGGAGCCAGAGACCTACAACTGGAGCTGAGATGATGGTAGAGGAGGGGTGGTAGTTGCAGCCAGATACAAAATGGTGGTTTAAGGCATACAGCCAATTTCCTTCTGCATCCCATGAGCCATACATTGGTGTGATCTGTACGTGCACATTAGTGATGTGAAGACATCTCATAAATGTTGTCATTTTTGCTGAATCAGGCCATCCCGACACATTAAGTCAGCCTGCTGAAAATTTGCTAATCCCCATGGGATTTATTGCCTTCCATGGAAGCGTACTTTCAAGTTGTCCCAGTTTAGCAGGGACAGTCCCAGTTAATCCTCTGTAGCCCCACTTTTTCAGTTGCTTTTAAAATGTTCCAGTTTCTCTCTCCTCAGTTTCCTCCTTTATCCTTGCTTACTTCAGTTTCTGCAAACTGAGTTCAAAGTGTGAAAGTAGTTTTAATTCAGTTAATAGAGCAGGAGAAAGAGGAGGAGTGAAGTCTTGCCCTTGCCCTTCCCAGGAGACACATTTGGTTTTCTTCCCCCCCCCCGCCCCACACACACCCTTGTTTTTTCAGGCTTTCCTAAACTCAGTAGAGTGGGCCCTCAGTATCTGCTGGGGTTTGGTTCCAGGACACACACATACACACATGCCCCGTGAAGGCCTGGGGAGGGCCCTCAATATCTGCTGGGGTTTGGTTCCAGAACACATGCATACACACACACACCGTGGATACCAAAATCCATGGATGCTCAAGTCCCACTATATACAATGGTGCAGTAAAATGGCATCCCTAATATAAAATGGCAAACAGCAAGATTTGCTTTCTGGAAATTTATTTTCGAATATTTTTGAGCCACAGTTGGTTGAATCTGAGGATGCTGAACCTGTGGATACAGAGGGCCAATTGTACATAAATTCCAGTCCTTCTCTGATTAAAATAGTAGTTGTGCGTGTTCTTCCCCATTAATAACTTCTGCCCTCTGGTTGTCTGGCCACACCCTTTTGAGCAGACTCTGCTCAACTATGAGTCCCAGTTTTCTTCTGTGAAATATTGAAGGGCATGCATGTGAATACAGTTGCCCCTCCACATTTGCGAACTTAGCATTCGCGGTTTTGAGTATTCATGGTTTTGGGAGGGGGAAGGGCCGGGGTGGTGACCACGGGGCCTCCGGAGACTCTCCAAAGGCCCCGTGAAGTCCTGGGGAGGGAGGGGAAGGGCTGGGGAGGCATCCACGGTGCCTCCAGAGACCCCGTGGAGACCCTCTGGAGGCCCCGTGGTCGCTTTGGTGGGGGAGGGGGAGGGCAGTCATTATTCGCATACTCTTCACATTCGCGGAGGTCTGTGGAACATAACCCCTGCGAATGTGAAGGGATGACTGTAATCTTTTTTCTTGTTATCTTCTCCTTCTCCCATTGAGAAGGCAATGACAAATCATGGCACAGGACAGATCAGAAGGACGAAACCCACAATCCAATGCTTATGTGTGTTTTTTTTAAGTCCAAGCAAGAAGATAGCACCTCTTGTAGTTTTGCACAGTTGTGCAGTTGCACAGTTTGTCTGTCAAATGCATACATTCTTGCTGAGGCTGACAAAGAAAGTTGCTTTCTTACAGGTGGGAAGAACTCTGATGTTTCTCTTTCTTGCATCAGAACTAGAAAAGTGAGGATTTATATTCCTAAGTGCAAGGGTGTATCTGAGTTTCTCCAGATCAGAGGTTCTAATGCAACATTTGAAAATGGGCTAGCAGAGCTGACCTGGGAATGGGAAGGAATATTTGCTGTTACTTCTTTCCTAGTGTATTTCCATACAGAATATTTTCCTGAACCACTTCCAGATGTGTGAATACCAGGGAGGAACTGCACAGGGATATTTGTTTTTTCTGCAGCAGGGAGAAAAATGTGGAAATTATTCATCTTTACTTGTGAGAACAAAATAGTCAAATATGAATATCGCTAAGATGGCCAAAGACTGGTCAAAGGCAAATCATTAATATTCACAAAATGCAGGTGGTCACTTCTGAACTAGCTGAACAAATGGCTAGCACTAGCAGAGGAGTTTTACTTGCAATGTACTTTTAAAATATTGGAAATCAGCAACTTTTCCTGATTTCATGCAAATCACCCAGAGATTTCTACCTGAGCTCTCATTACCCCTATATTCTAAAGGGGTTCCAGGTCTTATCTGGTGTAGCGGGGGGTGACTGACTGATAGCTGCTAGCAGAAGCCTGAATCTTGGATAATTAATGATGACATTTCAGGCAAAGTACACACAGGATATGGGCCTGGTTGTTGAGTCTTTGCCCACTGAAATGGTTTTATTCCATTTATTTGAACAATCCTCCTGGACCCAGGATACTATTCAGATTTTTTTTTTTTGAAACAGCACCAAGTTAGAAAGGGGCTATATATAGTTCACATACAGATAGGGTTGTCATAATTTTCTGCCACAAAACAGGACAAAAGTATATAGGACAAAGCCACCTATCCACATGAACTACTCTCCCCATCTCTCAGCACTTCCCACTGGCCACACAGCCTGACTGCAGCACTTGCAGTGCTAGCGTGCTAGCTGGTGGTGGCCAGGAGGGCTACAATGGGCCCCCACAGCTGCAGGTCCTGAAAGGCCCTTAAACTGGCTGTGCTCCCCCCCCCACTACAGCTGCTGGGACTACGGAGGGGGAGAAATGTAGGATGGCTCTCTCCTCCCTCACCCCCATGGAAGTCTTCTCACCACCATCACCACCGCTGATGGGACCGAGGAGAGGGAGGATGGCTGTCTCCTCTTCTCTGGAGGCATGCCTTCAATGAAGGCAGGTGCTGCCTTCAACAAAGGAAGCTGGAGGAATCTGGGAACTGCTGCTTCAAGCAGCCTAGCCAGATGGGACTATTTTCAGTCCCTTCAACCCAGGATTTTCCCAGGTTTCTGGCACTAATGGCAAACCTACACACACAGAGTGAGAGAGAGTGGGAGACTCTCTCCCCAGAAGCATGTCCCCAGAAGTGTCTCCTCAGAAGCTCTCATGAGAGAGACAGACAGAGACTCTCACCAGAAGCATCTCTTCAGAAGCTCCCTTTCCAAAAACTCCCTCCCCACAAGCTTGACCAAGAGAGTGACAGAGTAAAAGACCAAGACTTCCTCTCAAGAAGCATCTTATTTATTTTATTTTTATTTATTTATACCCTGCTCTTCAGCCACAAGGCTATCCGAGCGGCTTACAAATTGTTTTAAGCAATAGCTATTTACACATCTACACTGCATTAAACAGTTTCCAATGTGTGTTAGCTAATTGCCCCCACAAGCTGGGTACTTTCCAGAAGCACCATTTCAAAAGCCCCATCTACACAGGCTCTCACTCCACAGGCTCTCACAAGAGAGCAAGTGAGGAAGAGAGCGAGACTTCTTCCCCAGAAGCTCCCTCTGCAAAATCTCCCACTCCAGAAGCTTGGATGAGAGAGTGAGAGAGAATCTCTCCCAAGAACCTTCTCCCCAGAAGCATCTCTTCAGAAGCTTTCTTTTCAGAACCTCGAGCAAGAGAGCATGTAAGTGAGACTCTCTACCCAGAAGCCTCTCCCCACAAGTCTCTTCACAAGCTCCCACTCAACAAGCTCCCTCTTAAGAAGTTCAGCTCCTGCTCCACAAGCTTGAGTGAGTGAGAGAGAGAGCAAGACTTTCTCACCAGAAGCCTCTCTCCGGAAGCTCCCTCTTCAGAATTTCCCTCCCCAGAAGCTCCGGCTTCAGAAGCTTGAGCAAGGGAGTGAGAGAGCAAGATTCTCTTCCCAGAAACATCTTTCCTGAGGCTCCTCATTAACCCCCATCTTTAGAAGCTCAAGAAAGAGAGCGAGACTGTAGTCTTAGAAGCTCCCTCTCCACAAGCTCAAGCTCTACAAGCTCTTGTGAGAGAGTGAGTGAGCAAGAGAGCTAGACTCTCTCCCCAGAAGCTCCCTCCTCAGAAACTTGACTGAGAGAGTAAGACTTTCTCCCCAGAACCCTCTCCACAGAAACGTCTCTTCAGAACTTCCCTCTTCAGACCCTCCCTCTCCAGAACCTCTCACAAGAGTGACTTTCTCACCCCAGAAGTTTCTCTCCAGAAACTCAAGTGAGAAGTATCTCTTCAGGAGCCCCCTCTCCAGAGCCTTGAGCAAGAGAGCATGTAAGCAAGACTCTCTCCCCAGATGCCTCTCCACAAAAGCCTCTCCCCCAGAAGTCTCTCCACAAGCTCCCTCTTCAGAAGCTCAAGCTCCCACTCCACAAGCTCCCGTGAAAAAGCGAGTGAACAAAAGTGATACTTCCTCTCCAGAAGCCCCCTCCCCAGAAACTCAACCAAGAGAGCAAGACTGTCTCCCCAGCCTCTCCCCAGAAACATCTCTCCAGAAGCTCCCACTCCAGTAGCTCCCTCTGCAAAAGCTTGAGCGAGAGAATAAGACTCTCCCAGAAGCCTCTCCCTCTTCACAAGCTCCCTCTCTAAAAACTCCCACACCACAAGCACCTGCTCCACAAGCTTGAGCGAGAGCAAGACTTCCTCTCTCCAAAAGCTCCTGCTCCAGAGGTTTGAACAAGAGACAGCAAGACTCTCTCTCCAGAACCTTCCCATAAGTGTCTCTTCAGAAGTTCACTCACCAGAACCTCGAGCGACAGAGTGAGACTCTCTCCCCAGAAGCCTCTCTGCAAAAGGCTCTCCCTACAAGTCTTTTCACAAGCTCCCTCTCCACAAGCTCCTGCCCCACAAGCTCAAATGGGAGAATGAGAGCAAGACTCTCTCACCAGAAGCCTGTCCCTCAAAGTATCTCTCCATAAGATTTTCTCCATAAGCTCTCTCTCTCCATAAGCTCTCACAAGAGAGTGACTCTTTCTCCAGAAGTGTCTCTACAGAAGGGCCCTCTCCAGAAGCTGCAGCAAGAGAGTGAGACTCTTTGCCCAGAAGCCTCTCCCAAAAAGCCTCTCTCCAGAAGCTCAAGCAAGAGAGTGACAGATTCTCTCCCAAGAAGCCTTCCTCATGTAGCAGAAATCATGGAATAGGAGACCCACAGATGGGAAAAAGAGTTTTCGTTATTGTAAAGTTAACGCTGGCAGGCATCAGCTAGAATAACTTCCAAAGGGCTGAGCCCCAAATAAGAGAAAAACAGTTTGTTTTATAGCCATGTACTCACAAGCAGACCCCACGAGCTGCTCCCTCCCCTTATTGCTTATTGTTTAACTTAGTTTCACAGTAGTCAGCAATTTCTCTGTTTGTAAGAATTGTTTTCATAACAGAAACTTACAGAAATTGTTTACAGAACAAGATAACAGCATTTCGCATGTTTATGGAACAGGGAATTTCTTGCAGACTGTAGCCTAGCTGAGGAGAGGGAAAGGAGGATTTAGCAAAGACCCAGAGGCCATCCAGCCTGAGCCCTGAATAGTGATTGCAAGGTGACAGTGTTCAGCAAATAGACATTAGGGCCCACCTGGCTACTTCACTCAGAAGCATCTCTTCAGACATTTCCTCTTAAAAAGCTCCCTCTCCAGAAGTCCTCTTTCCAAAACCTTTCACGAGAGAGTGAGAGAGACTCTCTCTCCAGAAGCTCACGCAGAAAAAAAGAGCAAGAGAGAGAGAGAGCATCTCTTCACAAGCTCCCTCCCCACCAGCTCTCATGAGAGAGAGATCAAGACTCTCTCCCCAGAATCTCCCTCCCCAGAAACTACATCTCCAGAAGCTCCCTCTCTTGAAGCTCAAGTGAGAGAGCAACTCTATCTCCAGACGCTCCCTCTTCACAAGCTCACGTGAGAAAGTGAGTAAGAAAGAGAGTAGGACTTCCTTCCCAGAAGCATCTCTCCAAAAGTATCCTTTCAGGAGCCACCCTCTCCAGAAGCTGAAACTCCACAGGCTCCCGCTCCCCAAGCTTCCGCAAGAGAGTGAGTGATGAAGAGAGTGATACTCCCTCCCCAGAAACTCCTTCCCCATAATCTCCTGTGAGAGAGTGAGAGCAAGAACCTTCTCCTCAGAAACATCTCTTCAGAAGCTCCCTCCTCTGTCTCCAGAACCTCTCACGAGAGACTCTCCCCAGAAGCCTCTCCCTGCAGCATCTGTTCAGAAGTTCCCCCTTCAGAGTCTTACTCTTCAGAAGCTCTCACCAGAAGCTCAAAGGAGGTCTCTGAGACTTTATGAGAAAAACCTGCTCATTAAGAAACACCTGACAAAACCTTAATTGCTTTATATATGCTAGGAGAGGCATTGGAGGCTTTGTCAGAGATCAAGTGATCTCCCTGAAGAAAGCTTCCTGCTGACTAGGTTGCCTTGCTGCCTTGACCTCGGACTGTTCCTCACTACACTGTTACCTGATCCTGCTGACCCACAGACCAGCTTCTGGACAGCGCTATCTTCTGTAAGCCTTGACCTTTGGACTGTATTCTGGACTCTTCTCTGTGTGCCTTCTTGCCTGTATTGCTGCTTCTTCAGGAAATGAAAACTTGCTAGTTCTGAACCTTATCTGGCTCTCCCTAATTAACTTTGCTATCACTGGGGCTTGGCTGCTTTCCCAGACCTTGTTTATCCTGCTGGCATTTTGGGCTGCTTTCCTGGCCCTCCATGTGGTCTTCTTCATCAGCCGACCTGATCTTCAGCCACCCAGTTTACGTAAAATCTTATTCGCATCAGAAGGTTAGTGAATCTATGTGTGTCTTAGTCTGTAGTCCCTTAAGCTTCTGCCTATCCCTGAGATCAATCGAAGGAAGGAAGAGGAGAGCCAGCAGTCTGTAAACACTGGTCTTCATGTATTGTGATCATATGACCTATAAAGGCCTTTACAGCTTAGGTCCAGGCTCTCCAACAGGTTTTGCCTCTCCCCATAAGCCTACCTGGGCCCTCAGATCTTCAGGAGAAGCCTTTATCTCAGTCCTACCACTTTTACAGGCATTTCTGGTAGGGGTACAAGATAGGGCCTTCTAGTGACTACCCCAGGCTCAGGAGCTACCTTCCTAGGGAGACTAGAACGGCCCACTCCTTGCTATCATTCCAATGACAGATGATTTATTTATTTATTTTAATATCAAAGTGTGAACTGAATGTTTTTAAAGAAAGTGCTTTTTACAGGATACTGTACTGCTTTTAATTGCATTATTTTAAAACTTTAAAAATTGTTTTTAATGTTATTGATCATTTGATACTATTTTAATGTTAACCTTTTTAAAATTTTACATATATTGAGTTTGTCTGAACTTGTAAGCTGCCTTGAATCCCAATTCTGTGGAAAAGGCAGAATGTAAATAAAGAAAATCACTACCACTGCTATCAATTCTGTTGCTGTTTACAGTTTCCCCCCTCCACAAACCATGCATTACTTTGTGCCTGGATAACATGTACTCTAGTCTCCAAAAGCTTCTGTCATCATACATTTGTTAGCTTCTAAGGTGCCACAAGGCTGCTGTTTTTACCCATGAAACATGACATTTGAAGAAAGGAATGCTTTTGCACCATCTAGTGTTAAATCTTAGAACAGCCTATGGCTATGAGTTCCTGTACAATGTTTGCACCTTTCCTTCTATTTTTACTATCTAGTCAGCAGACTTTCAATCTTTCTTTGAGCCTTTTCCTCCTTATGTTTTAACAGGGCAATATCCAAAATCACAAATACAATTGATTGAAATGTACAGCTCAGTTGCAATCATGATCCATAGGAGATACTGATTTTCTGTTCTTTAAATAACACTTCACGCCAAATGAAAATCCACATGAGACACCAAGAAAAACAAAATCTATCCATGAGTTTCAATGTGTTTCACCATATCTGTTGACAATAGAATGCTCTTTGCTTCAAGCAGCTGTGATTAGACTAAGGACTTTATCAGATGCTCCCCTTAACCTGTTCGTTTGCCGGTATAACCCCCCCCCCGCCGCCTTTTATGCTGGCAAAAGAACGCTCCCTTGCACTTACCTTCCTTTCCTGGCAAAGGCAACTCTGGCAATAAAGAGGAAGTGAATGGAGCCCCATTGACTTCCTTGTTTGAAATCCTATGAGACTTTGCTGCACAGGAAATTCAAAAAGAAAAAGAAAACGAAAGCATAGAAAGTTGTACAAAGCACAAAAACACATTTTAGAACTTCCAAGTAAACCCAGGGAGGGTCATCAAAAGAGCCAAACCTACCTCGGTGTCCCAATCTCACATGGAAGTGTTCACACCAGACCAGCCATTCAAAGAGTGAAACCTACCTGGATGTCCCAATCTCACCTGGAAGCGTTTACACCAGACCAGCCATTCTCACTGCAGTGACAAGATTTAAATGGCCTGATTTTTCGCATGCCAGCAATGCTGGCACAAAAGCACCACAGGCAATCTATTGACGGCTTCAGCCACCAATAAGAAGAAATGCCAGCGGAACACAAAAAGGATGTCATTGTCTGATATTGGCGTCCTTTTGTGTTCTGCTGTCATTGGGCTGGTACCACATTGGCCACATCTGATAAAGTCTAAAAGTCATGCCATGCTCTTTTCTTATATATTTGGACAGGTAACGTAGTTTCCTTTTACACCATAGTTAAGCAGAAGAATCATTCATTGGCAGAGGATAGGCTCTGTCCCATCACTACATGTTTTTCTTGTTTGATTACAAGCTGTAGAGAACTCTGTTGCACAGTAAACCATTGAAAATGATAACTTTGTAAGTTGGATTCTGATGTGCCCCGGTGGAGAAGAGAAGGCTATGAAAAATCAAAGAGATAATTCATGAAAGTGAGAAAGATGAAGTATGATGTTTGAATCAGTATATCACTGGTCTATCACTGCATTCTTTTAAGGTCTTTTGAAGAAGCTATTCTTTCAGTCCTACCACCGCTGGAGACATATTTGTTGGGAACATAACTGAGGACCTTTTCTCTGGTTGCTTATAGGTTGGTTGGCTCTCACTCTCTCCACTATCCTTCCATTGGCAGGAGGAAAATTTAGGGAATTAGAGTGTCCCAGGGTTTCAGTTCTTTTGGAAAACTCTATGAAGTTAAAACTGTTAAAAGTTAACTTTCTTGTAGTAGAGCTGCCATTTAAATCATATATATTACTTTGCCCTGAACTCAAACTGACTCCAAAACAAGAGGCAGTCAGCTTTTAGTTAAAAGACTTAAAATGTTACTAAGGGCTATGCATTTACATATGCATGGAAAGCCTGCATCCTAACTAACTAACGAATATGTATGGATAAGAGATAGATGCCTCATCTTAACTCACCATCTCAATGAGAAGGAAGTGTGGCAGCAAAGTAGAGTAGATAGCCTAGAGAGAGCATAGATCTCATGTCAGTGGTTAGGAAATTCAACCCTCCAGTGCATGTGCAGAATTCAAGCACAAGCACTGTGATGCAAGGCACTTACTGTCTTCCAGCTGTAACAAGGATCCAGCAAAGTAACAGCTTCTTGGTTAAAAGAAGTTTACTAAGTACAACATGCAGGAACAGTACAGTAAATATCAGCAATCTGTCTCTAGCAACCAACAACTCCAACTAACTCTACAAACTGAATAACCTGTACTGTGTGTGCAAAGCCTCATGGTTTAAATAGACCCAAATTGGCTGATGCAAGCCTCTGAAATTGCCTAGTCATTGCAACAGGTGCATCAGATCTAGCCATGAGCTCATCTCATCCAGGTGTTCCTAATTAGCTGCTGCCTTGAGTTTTGGCTGTGGACAAATTGGCTTGGATGTTTCAAGGCTGGCTCAGCTGAACACACTTTGTCTCTGAGACTCCCTTTCTGTTTAGCTTCAGTAAGATCAATTTCTCTTATATTTGGGAAATCTACAAACTCTGGTGGGTAATGACAAAGGAGCTGATAAGGGAATATGACCAAAGTGTCCTAGGTTGCATAGTCTTGTTGTTTGGTTGCAATTATTTACAACCATGCACTTCAAAGATGGAACAAGCAAGTTTTTGAATGAGAGAAAGGGAAGGATTTAAACATGCAGGAAATTCTCTCTTACTTAGGACCCATTTGCCCTAATGGCAAGTTGGGGGGGGGGGCTTTTGTTTTTCCAACAGAAAAACTGTTTCTGTTTTTCCAACAGAAAATAGTCTTTATTCAGGTAAGCCTTTGATGTTTAAGCTTCTGTGCTCTTGAATGGAGTTTAACTGGTTGAATGCTTTCATTGTTGAGGTCGTAATACATTTATTTTAAATTATGCCTTGTTTTTAATTTGCAGTTTATTATTGCTAGCCACCTTGAGTAGCAATGTTGGGCTTCTCAATCTGACATGACTAACATAGAGTTTTGAATTTTTTTTACTACAACTCCCAGAATCCCCCAGTCAGAATGACCACTTGTGAATCCTTCAAGTTCTAGTCCAAAAAACTCACTGTGTTAGTCATGACAGATTGAGGAAACCAAAATTGCCACTTTGTCAAGCGCTGGTAGATGTATTGCCAATGAATCTGTCTAATCCTCTTCTATACTTAGAACTGCCTCCTGGAATGCCTGTGAGCAGTGATGTAGTATAACCAAGACCTGCCAGATCAATTTTTCTGAACTTTTTATGAACAAGGATGATGATGTACCATATCCTTCCTCTTAGCACAGTGGTTTTTCAATCTGTGGGTCCCCAGATGTTGCTGGACTACCGTTCCCAGGAGCCCTCTGAGGTCTCACCTTGACAGCCAGGTGGTCCTCCATGTCATTAGTGAAGCTGTAGGATTGAACTCACAGCCTCACTACTGACTGGTAGGGCCACCTGGCTGTCAAGGTGAGACCTCAGAGGGATCTTGGGAACTGTAGTCCAGCAACATCTGGGGACCCACAGGTTGAGAACCACTGTCTTAGCATCTCTTTTCACTCTGAGCTTAATTGCAGTCTTCATCATAGTTATGGGGAAAATGGCTCTTCCTTGTTGTTAATTACCATCAAGTCAGCTTTGACTTATGGCAACCCAATGGATGAGAGACCTCTAAGACACCCTGTCCTCAACAGCCCTGCTCAGGTATTACTAACTCAGGGCTGTGGCTTCCTTGATGGAATCAATCCATCTCTACTGTGAATTTCAACTTTTCCTCCTGCCTTCCACCTACTCACCAAGCCTTATAGTCTTTTTTAATGAGTGATGTCAACAACATTGGGAAGTATACCAGTTGTAATATGAAACACTTTGAAATGGCTTGCACTTGGAAATTAAGATCTATTAGCTTTACAAAAGACTTGTTCCTGGTGACAATGAAAACTGATTTGCTGACTTTGAGATAAAGTGGATCCAGCTGCTTTGGGTCCCACTTTGGGACAAACTCAGCATATAAATTGCAGAAACAAACAAACACAGCTGGCTGCATTTTTTAAAATCTCCTTGGGGCTTGGCTACAAAGACTAGCATGATAAGAGTTTGCACTTAAAAAAAATTCAGGACAGCCTCTGAGTTGCTACCAATCTTTCATCAATCAAATTCTTACTCAAAGCCACTTTTTTTCTGAAGTTTTTAGCACAGGGGTGGTCATCCCAAGATCCAAGGGCCCCCTGCACCCATTGAGTCTTTGCAATTCCTTGAATCTGCCTCCCCAACTTCCTTACACTTAAAAATATTTGAGTGCCCTAAATATGAAATATGAATTTGGGGGAAGGAGGGAGAGGGAGAGAGAGAGAGGCCATTCTTGGAAGCTTCCAGCAACAGAAGTTTTTCTTTAAAACAAGACCGAGCTCCCTCCCATGTCTTCTTTTATTCCCCAAATGAGATTTTGCAGAACAGAGGCAGACTTATGGTTTTGCCCAGTTTTGCTTTTTTTGGGGTGGAGGGACTTGGGATCAGCCATGGTAGGTTCAGGTAGCTGCAAATTGATCCCTGGACACCAGAGTCTTGCCTACCCATGGTTTAACACAATTTTCCTCACTCTTATTATTTGTTGTAGCTTAGCCTGAGTACCTAGAATGGAAACAGCCTCCTGCTTGCTGCAACACCCTGCGTCCACTTTTTTCCTCCTTCAGTTTTCACTGCTACGTATATTATTTTAGAAGGAATGCTCCTTTGCCCAGAAATGTGTCCTTACATCCTCCATAAATCATCAAATGCTATATAAAAAGCAAACAAGTCACATTATTCTTACCAACTATAATGTTCAGGAGGTGAGATTGTTTGGGATCTGGAAAAGTCTTTTAGAGGCATCCTAACCTTGGAATGTCCTTCTGACCAGCCACCACCCTACTTTTGAAAGAAATGCAGCTTAAACTTATTTTACCTCCCCTCTCCTCAATTAATAAATGTGAAATCAGAGCAGAATGTCAGTGCTGAATGAATCAGTTCTGGGATACACTTACCATTTAACTTACTTACCTTTCCCCGCGTCTCAACCCTCTCTTTCCCCCTGCTGCTATGAAAGCAAAACTAGGCAAGATTTATGAATCTATTGAATCCAACTGGAGGAGGGACAGCATAAGAGGAAGATAATAAAGAAAACAAAGGACTGGAAATATGCGGAGGTGGCAGACAGACTAGAAGAGCTGACCAATATCAGCAAGGTTAATCACTTCAAAAACATTCAGCAAAAGAGGGCCAAATCAGACCTATAATTCTGAAGCTTATCTCATTGAGCTGCAGTGTGGACTTTCTTTCACTGATGAGACATCTTGTTATGACAGTCACTTATGGCAATCAATTTGATTGTAACACTGCAAGTGTCAATAGAATGAAAACTGTTGTTCTTTTAAGCTTTGGTTTGCTCCATTTAATCTTTAAGCACAGTTTTTAATACATCCCAAATCAATGTTCATGGTTGTATTTCATTTCATTATTCCTTTTCTTATTTTATGTTTGCTATCAGTGGAGGCTGGGGGCTTCCATTTCAGTGGGGTGATGAATATAATTTGAGATTTACTTTAAAGTGATTTATAGCTTGCACCCATTTACACATGATCAGTACCTCCGGTTTCAATTACCAGCAGTTGGGGGGGGAGGTCTCTCTAGCCATCTGGGGGACCATAGAGTTGTGCTGGAGGTGGTCTTTCTAGGAATTGGGAGGTCTTCCAGCATAACTCTATGTTCAACTTGTGCCATAAGTTGGTGATAGTGTTAGTATGCCCTACTACCCCCTCCCTATGATATCTCATAATTGGAAATATTGGACACTTTTCAGGGTCAGGCTGGTTGGGGCAAACAAACAAAAAAGGGCAGTTGGAGGTCACAATGACCTGGGATGTGTCTTAGAAATATTAGAAATTCAAGAAAGCCCATATTAGGATTGTGTGGAAGATCCTAGTAAACACAATTGTTAAGGAAGCATATGCTAATCCTTTCTTCCAGCCCTGGTGCCTCAGCAATGACTCCTTCAATCAAACAATTAAGTGACCATTCCCAAATCTATTCCTATGGAAGTCTCTCCTAAACCCCCTCCTGTCCAATCTTGTGAGGTTGTCATAAACCCATCAATTACTATCTCTCAGCCATAACTCAATCAGTTGAGTTTTGGTTTCCTTTGTCTATCTAGTGAGAAAGCCATCCGGACTTTGTCATAACCAGAGTACCCCCTCAGGATATGAATTAGGGTATAAATATTAGTCCTCTGACAATAGCAAGGTGTGCCATGGTGGACAAACATGGCTACTCTCTTTCTCAGTGCACCCCAGATCAGAAACTCTTGTGCCACCCTAAGATACCTGTCTGAGTATCTTCACTCCACAAACTCTTCTCTTCAAGACTGGTCTATCTATATAATTCTCTTGGGTATGTTGCCATTTCCAGTGTGCTGATTGGCTTCTTAGGAACCTGACCAACCAATCACAGGTCTCTTGGGCAGGCAATCAGCACACTGGGGGCAGGACCATGTAGATTCTGAAGATGGCCGCCACAGAGGGAGAGTGAGTACCACGGGGGTGGATGTGGTGTGTGCTGGAGTGCAGGGGGTGGGGGGCCAAGGGGCAGAACGAGTGGAGGGGGGTGGCAGGGGGGCAGAACAAGTGGAGGGGGTGGCAGGGGGGAGAACAAGCAGAGGGGGTTGCAGTGGGGCATAACAAGTGGAGGAGGGTGGCTCTGGGGCAGAACAAGCAGAGGGGGGTGACAGGGGGGCAGAACAAGCAGGGGGTGGCAGTGGGGAAGAACAAGCAGAGAGGGGTGGCAGTGGGACAGAAAAAGTGGAGGGGGGTGGCAGGGAGCAGAACAAGTGGAGGGGGGATGGCAGGGGGCAGAGGTTTTTAATGGCGTATGGTACGCCAGGTCCAGCTAGTTGCCCTATATTCCCGAATCTCTCCCTCTGTCCAACCTTTCTGTCTTACTTTGCTATAGCCTTATATGGTTCTTAGGCATGCATGTTGGGTATGTGAGTTCACTTTGTGTTATTTCCAATAAAAATACTTTATTTCACTTTAAACTGGAGTGCTCTCTACAGTTAGTACGGATATACATAGGTGAAAAGATCCCCAAAGTTACCTGCCTCTCACAGGCTTCCGTTTGAGCTAATAATTCCCCCAGATAATAATATATATTTTAGCATCACAGGTGGGACTCTAAAGCACCCCCACCTCCTAGGGTAACAATAGAGTCATTCCAGATGCCTAGAGAGGTGTTCTCTCTAGGCATTTTCTAGGTCCTCCAGTGTGATTCTATGGCAGTTTGCTATTATACATGGTTTCATGCATCTGCAGTAAGTCCATGGGGGGGACGGGACCTGTATATCTAAAATGAGACATCTAATGTGCTGGAACTTTTTTTTTGATAGGATTCAGCACTTCAGATAGTTCCTTTACAATCTGGACTCAACCCTCAAACCGATTCAACAACCCACTGATTCAGAAACCACCAGGTCTTGTCATGAACAGTGTCTAAAAAGTACTATTTCAAAGCTCTCTCCAGCTAGTCTAGCACCATGTTTTCCCACACTAGCCGCCCAGCAGGAAACGAGGACAATCACTCCCTGCCACTGTTATTCCCCAACAACTGGCATTCCAAGGCACGGTGCCTCTATGATCCTGGAAGCAGTATGTAGCCTTCATAATTAATAACAGCCGAAATGGAGAGTGTAGTCAAGAAATTAAGCCTTTTTAATAAATACAGTCCTGAAGGAACTTGATAAGATCCTCAAGTGTAAAGATACATAATTAAATACCAAAGTCAAAATCCGTGCAACAGGATTTCTATGTATGGTTGTGGAAGGTGGATTAAAACGATAGCAGATAGGTAAAAAATTCAATTTGATTGAAATGTGGTGCTGGAGGAGAGTTCTGTGGGTACCATGAGATGCTAAAATGACAACTAAATGGGTCCTGGAACAAATCAGGCCAGAACTCTCATTAGAAGCTAAACTGAGGCTATCATACTTTGGGAATGACATGAGACAATATGACTCATTGGAAATCATGGGAATTTTCTGTAAAGTGGAAGGCAATAGAAAAAGGGGAAGACCACACTACAGGTAGATTCATTCTATCAAGTAACCCACAGCCCTGAGTTTGCAAGACCTGAGCAGGGCTGTTGATAATTGGGGCTCTTGGATGTCTCACATTTATGAATTGATGGCAAATCACAATAACAAAAGATGTGTACTAACCTGCCAATCTGAAATTCAGTTCAGATCCCAGTTTAGTCCTTCAGAAAATTATCTGCTTCTCCTTAGTCCAACCCAGACCCAGTTCACTTTAACTGGCGTCCCTAACTCTAGTGGAGATTCAGAAATGTGAAGGTTTATGGCACTTATTACTGATTATATTTGGATTAAAAAAGAAAAATAAATTTGCATCCGAAGGGGCTTAATTCTGCTCAAACATTAGATCTAGGTCTGAGGGACATCCCTGCTAGTAGCCATTTATACATTGACCCTCCATGAATTGGTTAAAATACATTTAAGTGGCCATTGCTACGAGGAAGACCCATAAGAAGAAGAAAAATGGGAGGGAAATGGTATTTCCCCATTTTTTTCCCAGAAAAAAATGAGGAAAGCTGAGTTTTTGTGCTCTCCCCCTTTTGGTTTTTGTTTTGTTTTACATTTCTAATTACTATGTCCTGTGGAAGGAAATCCCATTATTGATTTGTCCAGTTTATAAACTGCCTTGTAACCAAAGTTATCAAGAGAGATTAGAGGGACTGATTTTTTTTTTAAAGCCATTAAAAACAACAAAATACAATGGAAAAACAAAGCCATTATAAAATCTTTAATACAGGGAACAATGGAAAAATACATTGCAGAGACAAATCAATGCAACACTTTTGACCAAATATAATTGGCTACAACCAACTTTAAAACCATTTTTTAAAAAAACACAACACCAAAGAAAACAAGATTGCAATGAGGAGGTGGGGGAGGGGAAAATGAAAAATGACATGAGCTCTTATTTCCAAAGTTCAGCAGGTTATATATTCAACATGCTTGAAGCTGGCTCTGAGCACAGTGGATGGGTTGCTGCTTCCTTTTCAGCGGATGGGTGCTGCAGTGACAGTTTATATATAGCTGGAGCGTAAGGGACTGAGGCTCTGAATTGGAGTTGCACCCAGGCATGATAGACTTGCCTGACTTCTGTTGCATTGCCCTCTGGTGGCCACAGTGATGGTAGTGGAATGGAAGGAGGCTCTTGGCTGGAAAGATGCATAGCTAGAGCTTGGAAAAGTGGCCATGCTTTCCCAAGAGATGTCCATACAGGCTTCAGAATTCTGGGAGTTGTCATCCAGACACTTTCCCAAGCTCTGTATTTGACTGAACTCAACCAGACCTCTAGTTGTTATATGCCCTTCAAGTCAACTCTGGTGACTGAGTCCTAGGGTTTACTTAAATAGATTTGTTCAGAGGGGGGGATGCCATGGTTTTCCTCTTGTCCAAGTGAGTTTCAGTGGCTGAACAGGTGAGTTCCAATAGCTGAACAGGGATTCAAACCCTTGTTTCCTGGAGTCAAACACTCAAAGCACTACAGCACACTGGCTCCTGATCTATAGGATACCCTCTAAGATTTGACAAATGAAAACCAGGACCTCTATACCTATGCTATTTATGCCTTGCATTAAGAATTGCTTCCTTTTCTCAGTCAAGAATCTCCTGCTAATCAATTCTGCTGAATGACCCTGAATTCTACTACTATGAGTGAGGAAGAAACATTTCTCTCTGTCCACTGTCTCCATACCATGGGGTTATAGATACACTCCTATGATCTCCCCCACTCTGTTAACTGTCAACAGGATATTCTGATGATAGATGTTTGAGGCTTTGCTTTGTTATCATCCCTTCTTCCTATCGTTTTCCTTGGCCCATACTGATGTGTTACCTTGCTTCAGTTCCTGAAGGTAATCTAATATGCGCCTTGATCTCTCTTGCTCTCTGCTTCTTGTGGCATCTAAACAACCCATCCTTTCAGGCTGTCTAAACCATCTGAGTATTTTACTTTATTTTTTCTAGAAGTTTTGGGATGAACTTCTGCTGTGACATTGCTCTCTTCCTTGAATTTGAATTTCCAAGGTAGGCCAGTACAAGGCAAGAATGTCTACCTTCTTCAGTGGGTGAAAAGAAGAAACTAATGAGTCAGGATGCCCTCACTCCTCACTCGAGGTATTGTTTGGTGACTTTAGATTCTGGAGATAATATGGAGGATCTTCAGATGGTAATGTTTGGTTCCCCTGGCTGCAGAATATGCTATTGAAACCCTGCAGCCCTTGAATGCTCTCTGTCTCATCCTCCTAACTGGGGCCTGAGCTGCCTTCCTCAAAATCTTGCCATTGTTCACAAAGCAATTCAAGACAAATTGGCTGGGGCATAATTTTATTAATGGAAAATGACCATCACCTGGAAAGGAGGCATCTTCATCATTTCTCTCTCCTCTTCTTTCACATTAGGTTTAGCTTGGTCATTGCTGAAAATAGGTTTTGGGGAGGGGGGGTAGGGCTGATAAAATGCTCTTTCACTTACTTGTATACATTCTCTTGTTTTATTGATCCAGAGCAACCTAAGTGAGGATTGCCTCATATTATGATCGCAACTATGTTGTGAAGGTTAGGTTAAAAACTTTAGGCCAAAGTGTCAGTGAAAGATCCAAACCTGCACAGCAACCTTCACAGAGCTTGAAAAGTTACTTTTTAAAAACAATTCTCTCCTGTTGGTCATGGTGACATTGAGAAAGTTACTCATTCTCAGTGCTCCTTTCAGTGATTTATAAAGTAATTCATTGTGGTGTTAGAAAGTAACTTGTAGCATTACTCACTGTTTTCTGTTACTTTTCCATTGCTTTTTTGAGTGGGGGGGGGTTGACCCCTTAGGACTGATAAGGCATAAATCTTGGGAAATCTCATTCAAAAAAGCTCTTTAAACAAGGAAAAAAATCTCTAAAATGTGTCACACAGCTCTCTCTCCAAAGTTGTTCCCACTTATTACATTAACTCCCATTGCTAAAAATGGGGGTTATTATAATCAACTACATTAATTTTAACTCATTATTTCCAAACTTTGGAGCTTAATGATGGAAAATGGGATTTGAACCCAGATCTGTATGGTCTATTTTTAAGACTCTAATGTGCTATATTCCATGGACTATCCAAATCCCTTCTTTTCCTGTCGGTTTCCAATGTACTGCCATCCTTTTCAATTCCTTCCTGCTATCCCTGGTGTTGTTTAAGGATGCTGGAGTAAGCTGCATTAATTACATATCATGACTAAAAAAATACATCTGAGACAGAGCTTTGATCAAGACTTGCTCTTCAGCACATTTCAGAGTCCCTTTTGGTACTGAGGGTGGTTTAGTGACAGATGGAAAAGTCTGAATCCCCACAGTAGTTCAAGCTTTCTAAAAAAAGGAAATTGGAAAGCATCCCAGATTTTGCATCTGCATCTCTAATTTGCACTTCAGAAAAGCCAGGTGAACAAGGGGAAATGGGAGAAATGGATGAACTAGGAGGTGTTCATTCATCCATGCAGAGTGGGAAATTATGCTCCATGCAGGCTCAGAAAGAAACCATGGGAACTTTCAGCAAAATTTTTCTACTTTTCTAAAAGCAGAGATTCACTCCAGAATTAAACAGTTATCTGAAGCCATAGATATCTGGTGTATTTTATTTATTTGCATGTACTCATTTTATACAGAATTGTATATCCTGTTCTTCCCTTCCAAAAAGGAGTACCCCAAAGTGGCTACCAAAGTATTAAAACAAACTCAAGATAAAAGTAACAACAATCCACCATAAAAACGAACAATAAGCCATCATTCAACTGAAAACATCAGAGTAAAAACGGCATTAAGACTGAAAAAATAACATCTAAAAGAAATCAGCTAGATGGCCCAACCATAGTAGCAAAAGCTTGCTTTAAAAATAAAGGTTTTCAGTTGCGGACAGAATACACAGATAAGAAGATAACCCAACATAGTAGGTGAGTGGGCCCTTCTTTGATGGAATGGATACTGCTATCCCAGGTTTATTATTCAATTATTTGATGCCTAGCAAAGGACAGATGGTGTAATATGGCATTAAAAGGGAGGAAAGGGGAAAGGTAGTGGTAGTGGGGAAAGACTCTAGCAGCACCTTTGAATCTGATTTAGCAAGAACTTTTGTGGCTATCAATGAACTTCTTCAGATGCACTGATGGGGTGATATTAAAGCCGCAGGTATTTAAGCAGAGATATGCAGTTGTGGGAATGGGACAAAATGTAATAGTATACAAAAATATTCAAATTGTGACACTGGCCATACATCCAAAGAGTTGTATAACATGATACAGATCGGCAAAGTAGCTGGTCTGTTAGTACTGACATGTGAAAGCAATAAATCTGCTCATCAAAAGTCAGTTTTGTTGGAGTCAAACATCCTCTGAGAAGATTTATTTTATTATATGTGTAGTTGTGAAGACTAGTGTATTAATATATATTGCATGTCAAGAAACCATGATCTCTGTTCATAGCTCTGCTAATGGACTGGAATTTATGACTACAGTTGTCCCTTCATATCTACTGATTTGGTATCTACAGATTTAAGTATTCATGGCTTGAAAATATTCTTTAAAAATAATAATCCAAAAAGCAAACCTTGATTTTGCCATCTTATATAAGGGACACCATTTTGCTATGCCATTGCATATAATGGGACTTGAGTATTCACGGATTTTGATATCCACAGGGGTTGGGGTCCTGGAACCAAACCCCGAAAAATATGAAGGGACAACTGTATATCCCAATTCTGCTGTTTCTTGTTCTCTTTGATTTTTTTCCCTCCAGAACCTTTACTGGTAAGTCAGAGATTGTATGTCCAGGAAAGCTATAAGGCCTTTGACAAGGTTCCCCATGACATTCTTGCAAACAAGCTTGTAAAATGTGGGCTAGACAAGTTAACTGTTCAATGGATTTGTAATTGGTTGACTGGTCGAACCCAAAGGGTGCTCAGCAGTGGCTCCTCTTCGTCTTGGAAAGATGTGACCAGTGGGGTGCCACAGGGTTCTGTCCCGAGCCCAGTGCTATTCAACATCTTTATCAATGACTTGTATGAAGGGAATTAGGGGCATACTTACCAAATTTGCAGATGACACCAAATTAGGAGGAGTAGCTAATACCCTAGAGGACAGGATCAAAATTCAGAATGACCTGGATAGACTGGAGAGCTGGGCCAAACCTAACAAAATGAAATTCAATATGGAGAAATGTAAGGTACTGCACTTAGGGTGAACAAATGAAATGCATAGATATAGGATGGGGGAGACCTGGCTGAATGAAACTATGTGCGAAAGGGATCTAGGAGTCCTAGTAGACCACAAGTTGAACATGAGTCAACAGTGTGATGCGGCAGCTAAAAAGGCCAATGCGATTTTGGGCTGCATCAATAGAAGTATAGTGTCTAGATCAAGGGAAGTAATAGTGCCGCTCTATTCTGCCTTGGTCAGACCTCACCTGGAATACTGTGTCCAGTTCTGGGCACCACAATTCAAAAAGGATATTGACAAATTGGAGTGTGTCCAGAGAAGGGCGACTAAAATGGTGAAAGGTCTGGAAACCATGCCTTATGAGGAGAGACTTGGGGAGCTGGGTATGTTTAGCCTGGAAAAAAGATGGTTAAGAGGTGATATGATAGCCCTGTTTAAGTATTTGAAGGGGTGTCACGTTGAGGCTTGTTTTTTGCTGCTCCAGAGACTGGAACACAGAGCAATGGATGCAAGCTCCAGGAACTGAGATTCCACCTCAACATTAGGAGGAACGTTTTGACAGTAAGAGCTGTTCGGCAGTGGAACACACTCCCTTGGAGTGTAGTGGGGTCTCCTTCCTTGGAGGTCTTTAAACAAAGGCTGGATGGCCATCTGTCGGGGATGCTTTGATCATTATTTCCTGCATGGCAGGGGGTTGGACTGGATGGCCCTCATAGTCTCTTCCAACTCTGCAATTCTATGATTCTATGATTCTACTAATTTGTGGGTGTTGCCATTTCTACTGTTGGATTTGTCTCCATTTATCATCTTGAGTAGAGAATGTTCTGTTTGTCCAATATAGAATGTAAAGGGCAATGCTGATAGACGATGGCATATACCACATTGGAGGATGGGCCAGTGAATGTGCCTTTTTAGGACTTACGATGTTGCTGCCAAGGTAGATATGAGTAAGTAATGGGCTGGATGTCTGTCGGAAACGGTAGCAATTTGAGAAGGGGAGAACCAAATATATATAACTAATATCAATATTCAATTATTCAAAGAAATTATACAATTCACCAGTGTCCAAGGCAATTATACACAATAGAAAAAATATATTCAAACAATTCTCACATAAAGATAAGTATATGAAAAGTGTGTACAATGAATTGTATAGTTTCTTTGCATCATTGGATATTGATATTAGTTATATACATTTGGTTCTCCCCTTCTCAACTTCCTAAGGTAGATATAAGGGCAGAGTTGGCATCTGGATTGCAGTAGGTCTTGCCCCTGTTTTTCCATCTATGTTATATGTCTTGTTGTAGGTGAGTAGTTGTTTAAGGTTAGGAGGCTGTCTGTAAGCCAATAAAGGCCTGCAATCCAGAGCCTGTGAGTGGGCAGTGTTGTTCTCCAGAAATGATTGTAACTCATAGATGATATGTTCCAATAGTCTCCTTGTGGGCTGTTAGTCACAAGTAGTGGTGGTCTCTCATTTTCTCCTTTTGGTTTGTCTTGTAGTAAATGTTCCTGAGTACCATTCTTTTCTTGTTGATTTAGTTTTTTCACCTGATTGGGTGGGTATTGTAGTTTGGAAAACGTGTGTTGCAGATCTCTGAATCTTTGTCTTGTGGGTATGAGCAGATGCATACTGGAGAGCTTGACTATAAACCACAGATTTCGTAGCGTGTTCTGGGTGGAAGCTAGAGGTATGTCAGTATCTGTAGTGATTAGTGGATTCTCAATATAGCATGGTGTGAATATGTTCATTGAGTAGCTGTACAGTGGTGTCAAGAAAGTAAACCTGTGTGAATTGTCCCGGGCTTAGGTTGATAGTAGGGTAAAAATTGTTAAAATTTTGGTGGAACTTCTCAAGTGATTCCTTTCCATGAGTCCAAATGATAAAGATGTCATCAGTATATCCCAGGTAGGAGAGAGGTTACTGTGTACAGAAGCTGAGGAAGTGTTGTTCCAGGTCAGCCATGAAGATATTTGCATACTCATATTTGCATGTAAGGGCTCATGGCAGTGCCATTGATTTGAAGGTACTTGAAATAATTATGAGTGAGTACACAGTGACAGATTTTGGCAATCAAGTGTGCTGTAGTGGCTTCCAGAATGGTTTGAGAACCTTGCAGTCCATCTTCATGTGGGATCTTGGGGTACAGTGGGCCCTTGGTATCTGTTGGGGTTTGATTCCATGACCCCTGTGGATACAAAAACCCATGGATGCTCAAGTCCCATTACTTGTATGTACAATGGTGTAGTAAAATGGCATCCCTTATATAAAATGGCAAAATCAAGGTTTGTTTTTTGGATTTTTAAAAAATATTTTCAAGCCGTGGGTGGTTGAATCGGTGGATGCAGAATCTGTGAATACAGAGGGCTGACTGTACAACTGCCTTCCTGAGGAAAAAACAGCCTGTCCACAATATCCCAGATAACTTCATCCAATGGATGTAGAATAATCCACCATTTGTGATATTTTATGAGACACAAAATCTACTTCCTGAGACATGTGGCACACTTTCCCCAATGACAGGGCCAGGATTCCTAACCCCCATATTAACTCTGAAACAATACAATCCCAAAACAGATATACTTCGTTATCAGTTGGGTGGTGTCAAAGTGGATCCAATTTTACTCTGGCACTTACATAATTTCACATATGTTGCTCGAGATGGCTCATTTCTGTTTTTTTAAAAAAGCCTCCAATCATATAACAGATATTCATCAGATATTTGGGTGATGGTTTTTTTTTTTTTTTTTGCTTTTAAAACTGTCTCTGTACTTAACATTCACAAATAAAATACATTGTTATTTCTTTTAAAACTCACTCTGTGCCTTGCTCCTGAAGTTTTAGTGGCCTTAGAGGCAGCTTTGTTCTAAATAACAATAAAACAATCCCATTTTCAAATTTATTTCACTTGGCTGAATAAAAATACATTGTAACCATAGAGATCGTCAGCCATGTGATACTTAATTACCATGGAACTGAATAAGAGTTCCTGTTAATAGCAAGTATGCTTAAAATGGAAACACATCTCACAGCATATACTAAATATATTTGGAAGATGATTGCTGTTTCTGGACATTGGGGGGAGTGTTTAACACATTTTTCATATGTTTTATGTATTTCTGAAAGTGGAGACAGGATGGAATATTATGTCAACAACCAATCTACACATTATTTATAATGAGATGATAGACCCGAACTGGGGAAATGTTAACTATCCAGATGTTTCGGGTTTTAACTCCCAGAAGCCCCCAGCCAGCATGGCTAATGGCCAGGGATTGTGGAAGCTGTAGCTCCCAACAATGACAACCTTACAGGACCAGACTGAAAAAAATGATGACACCATGCAGGAAGGCAGGAGGAAAGATGGAATGTTCCTGCTGCTTTGCTGCTTTTCCTTGGAGTGCAGTAAGGCTCCAAGTCAAAAGTGACAGAGGAATGAAGTGGTAGAATATGAGTTTATGCCACTTTATGCTCTGGGTGGGGGAGTGATATTTTGTATGATACACTATAAGGGAATCTCCTTATATCTGGTAAACTACAGCAAAAGGAGGAGATCTGGATTTGACGGTGTACCCCACACACACATGCATGTACACACACAGACACACAGGTTAAGACTTACAAATGAGGTCCATCTTTGGGTGCCATGACCACCAGTGTCAGTAATACTGACACTACTACAGGGATGGGCTACTTTGGAGTGTCTCCGGGTCATTCCCACCCCTTTGCATCCAATGTAAGCTGCACAAACCACTTGCACTGAAACTGGAAGTTACTGATATTTTTCCAGTTTTTTTAAAACTCACTGGATTGTCAGTTATTTTGCTAAAGCAAGGTGTAGGTTTTAAGTTTTAAGTGGACAATTGTGCCTCTGCAGGGGCTTCTAGGGGTGTGACTCTCACACTTTTTGCAAATAAATTGGAGGAACTCTATGTGGGTGTATGTATCTTCAAGTTATCTTTCCATCCCATTAATTTCATAGGTTTTTGTTAGGCAAGGAATACTCAGAAGTAGTTTGTGAAGGAAGGGGACTCTCACTGCAAAAACTTGCTGGGGGCAGGATGATTACCAGGAATCCCCTGCTCTACTAGGAATAGATTTTGTCTTGTTTGATTTTTTTTCAGTGGTGGAAGTTCCCTGGTAGTAGATTGATGCCTTGAGGATATGCAGAATGCACCTCAGATTTACCCAGTTGGTCCTTTGAGGAGTATGTCATGGGGAGAGATGTAGAAAACACTCTTCTTTCAGCATGTTTTGGGGTTTTGAACTCTGAAATTCTATGTAAAGTACTGGGTCTCATTTTAAAAAATCTAGACCTAATGGTAGAAAATCATGAGAGATTTATTTGCTTTTTAAAAAAAGAATTAAGCCAGGAGTGGCTCTCCATAGTAATAGAATGTTAATATAACACTGTCTGTGCAGCTCAATGTTATCAGTTTCACAGGTGATCATGAATTGTTTGTCCTGTTTAGGTGCTGAGTGGATAACTGTAATGAATAGCCTATGACAGGAGGCATCCTTCCCCCAAGCTTGACACGTCCAGTGGTCAACTGAGTTTCCTCCTTCCTTTAAATCCAGCAAAAGACTAAGGAGTTTATCAGATTAGTGTCTAAAAACGCTGTAATTCTACTATTGAGGAAAGCAGAAACATAGTGGCATGATTACAGTAATTACGCCGTAATCACACAATACTACTGCCACAGAATTATCACACAACCACAACTAGCAGTTTAAGAATGGGATTTTACTTCCATTATTTTGTATGGGTGAGATTTGAGCTGTTCTCGTGGGAAGACATGACTTTGTTTAACCACACCAGAAACACACGAATAATGAAAGAAATTAATAAATAAACACTTGAACAAAGATTTAAACTACCAAGAAAAAGTGACAGTTCATTAAAACAGCATTCTGTGCATCTTTTGTTCTCATTGGGAAAGGGGAGGGGGGAAAGGACTGCCCATTCATGCTGTAATTGAGCAATTACAGTGGGATGTGATTTTGCATGCTCATCAATACTGTAAAAAGAGTGATATTGAGGGCTATTCACAGATTTTCCTGTCAATAAAAAGTGACAAGCCATTAATGGGTGGAGCACACATTGACCATGGTAGAACAACAATGTCATGTGATAATGGGAACTCATTTGCGATACTGTAATGCTGTAATTCTGCAATTACAGCCCCATCTGATAAAGTCCTAAGTTAGAAAAAGCTCCTTGTTTTGGTAAACACTTCCTCTGACTGCATCTACTGGGCTACATCACAGAGGAAAAGTGGAGACGTTGCATTCATAGGAAAGAAAGGTAGCAAAATTCTTCCTTCTTTGGAGATTATGAGACAGGAACAAACAAACAAACAAAAAGCATTCCCATCTTGCAATCTCCTCTCCTATCCCTTTCCTGTTCCTGTCATGCCACAAAAATGAAAATGGGCAGCCCAGGAGTGAATGGAGCTTGACTGGAGCTCCCTTCACTTCCTGGTTTGAAATCCCAGCTGTTTTTGTGAGAAGACAAGAGCGTGGGAAATTCGAAAACAAAAACACTACAGAAAAGTAACACCAAGTACAAAAACACACTTAAATAATTACAAGTAACTGGGGTAGCATACAAAAAAGTGTGTCACTTACCTCGATGTCCCGATCTCACCTGGAAGTGTTCCAGCACAGACCTCTTGTTGACTCTGGCATCATTCCAGCATAACAGGGCATCTTTTCAGTTGCAGGATATTCCATTACAGAAACGGAATGGGGGATCCATGGACGGCTTAGCCCGTCAATAAAAAGAAGTGCCAGCGTAATGACAGCCAAATGGGAGCATGATGACACGGAACGACGCCGTCTGAAATGCAAGCCACATTAGAGTGTCTGACAGTCTCGTTTGTCACTCTAGAGGGCTAAACATTTTGAGCTAAATGTTTGGAGAAACTTCCTAAGTAAGAGCAAAGTCTGGTGGTAGAAAAGTTTGCCTTGGGTGACAGTGGTGAGCTCCCTTTCTTTGGAGGCACAGTATGTAAGCAGTGGCTGGGTAGCCATCTGACAGTTTTCCTGTACTTGCCTCCAGTGTTGTATTTTCAGGTTGTACCAGACAGGGAATTGGCAAAAATGGCCTTCCAGAGGTTTTTTGGAGTGTAGCTTCCATAGCCCTTTGCTATTGGCTATCTTGGCTAAGGCTTATGGAGATTATAAGTCAAAAACATCTGAAGGGCCACAGCTAACATCCCCTGGACTAGATGACCTCTAAGGTCCCCTTTTATCTGTGGTTTTATGATTTGCCAACAGGTGGCTCTTGTCTTAATTATATTAAAGAAAAATTGTGGTCAAAATGTTACTGTTACTTTATTTTCATAGTATCCAAGTATATTTTTGACATTCACCTTGCTATTGCTATAATGCTATTAACATGGTGATTAAGTTTACCTTTTTAAATAGCTTTAGTACATTCTTTCACAATAGTTATTTTCTTGTGTGTCTTCCAGGAAACGAAGAACTTTGCTGCAATGATCCACTTTTGCCTTTAGATGGCACTCCACTCCACATATTTATTTCTTTATCCCAGCACTTCTTTTTCTAGCGTACTAGTTTCATTAAGGACTGAATTCTACCAAAACTAAAGCAGCACTACTGAGACCTACAAACCATTACTCCTTGGAGTGTATTTGTTATTTTATTCACTGCTTCATGGAATGCAGTTCTCTAAGTCACTCTGCTGAAGCATGATCCCATCCAGACACATTGGCCTACAACTTACACAATTCCCAGCCATCTAGGGGATTATGGGATTTGTAAACCAACACATCTGAAGGGTGTCAGGTGGGGGGGGGGAAATCTACCCTAAAAGTGAAGAGGGAATGTTCACTTGTCTGTTTCTGGGAAGTCAGGCATCTAACAATGCCAAGGTCCCAATCACGGGGAAATCTATATGTGAGCTGCTACCCAGATTCACCCAACAGATGACCATGGTAAAATGTGATGTCCATAATTGGGGTCAGGCAACATGCTAGATAGCAGGGGCAGATCCAGGAAAAGGGATCCCATTGCCCATTCTCTTTACAGAGGCCCATCAGGGAAAGGCATCTGCAAATGTGCATAGTCCGTCCCGTTTCTCAATGCCAGTCTATCAACACTGCTACTTCTGCTTTTATTGTTTTTTTAAATTTTAATAATCCTTTGCATTCATAGAACACTGCAAAGCATTCAAAGAGATTCTTGTATGTTAGAAATCCTTGTAATAACTTTATATAACAACCTCGTAGATATACTAGGTTGAGGAAGGCTGCTACTGGATATGGAATTGTTACTTGGAGGACAACTCTCATCTTCCCCAACCAGCAAAACATCAGCCATGCTGCCTGGGGATGGTGTGCATTGCAGTCCAATACATTTGGAGAATATTAGCTAGGCAGAGGCTGCTATAAAGTGGGTCAGCATTGTTATACTTGTATTGCCGATAGGACAGTGAAACCAATAGATAGCTAATACCTATACCATTAATGGAAGAGGGTAAGCTTGAATTGGGCTACCAGCCAAATCCCACACCCATGTCAAAACCTCATATCAACACTTTCCCCATAGGACATTGAGGAATATTGGCAACTTGGGGGGGGGGCAGTCAGAACCTTTGGATGATGGTGAGCTTGCCTTCAAAGATCAAGTGTTCTAATCCACAGGCTCTTCTCAAGTGGTTGACCTGTCACTTGCAGAAAGCATCAACTGGGCTAGTTGACAGCCAGCCTGAGCCACAGCACTCTAGTTGGGCAGCTTTCTGCCTGAGGAGAGCTCCAAAAGTGTGGATCAGGCTAGCTGGCCTTACACATGCTTTTGTGCTTACTTGCTTTGTGTGTGTGTGATACCTACTAGCTTCCCTCCCCGCAGGACTCCATGTAAGTTTGCAGCTCCTTTTTCCAAGTTAAAAAAAAGCTTAGATGTTGGGGATTCAGGAAAGATGAAGATCCAATCTTCAAGTGGTTATTATACAAAGTGTCTAGGCATTTTAAAGACAAGGCTCTTATAAGGCAAGTGGGCTGGAAGTTTCCAAACCCCAGCGAATGTGAAGGAACAACTGTATATCCATTCTTATATCTATGTCTAATTCTATCTATGCCAAAGGTTGGAATTGTGTGGACTTCCAGATGCTGTTGGATTGGAGCTCCCAACATTCCTCACCATTGGTTATGTTGGTTGGGGCTGCTAGGAGTTGCAGTTCAACAACATATGCAGCATTCCCCAGTTTCCACTTCTACTCTGTCCCTATTTCTATCTCTCTTATCTGTCTCATCTATTTATCCATTATCTATCTATCCTCTATCCATCTATCTATCAATCTAGATTTGTGCCACAGATGACTTGCAAGAATTTCTTACACAGAGGTGTTTATTAAGGGGCCACAGCAACCCACTGGGTGATATTGGGCAAGTCACACTCTCTCAGCCTCAGATGAAGGAAGGCAAAGGAAAACCCCTTCTGAGCAAATCTTGCCAAGAAAACCCTGTGACAGGTTCATCTTAGGGTCACCATAAATCGGAAACAACTTGAAAGCACGTGACAACAACAACAAAAAATTCTTTTCCTCTTCAAAGACTTGCAAAGTTTGGTGAGAGGTTTGATTTAATAAAAATCCTGAAAAATACAGTGACACTCAGGAGCTTCAATTGCCTATGAAGCATCCCGGTGGCTTCATGATTTGAAACGGGAAACAATTTTCTCATTTTCTGTTGATTATTTTATAGTCCAAATTAAGAGACATTCATCTGATGCAAAGGACATCTGCCAGTTCAGTTCTCTTAGGTAGTGTGATTATCAGAAGAGTGGAAACCAAGTTGTGTGAGTTTTGAACAGATCATGGTAGTCTCTCCATTAAGAAAGCGAGAAACTCTTTTGGTTGTTGTTTCATTGACAGATTGGGTAGGACTCAAAGCACCTCTGTTTGAACAGGAGGATTTTCCACCCTGACCTTCTCTTCTTTCCAGTCTCCCCTTGTGGCTTTGGCTCTACTGCTGTACCACGGAGGGCCTGTGTGTTTTTGGAGCAAAAGGAAGGCCAGAGTAATGGTGTTCTGTAATCTGCGTTTTGTAGATGCCTGTAACCTTTCCATGAACCCTGGCCCTTTGCAGCAGGTTGCAGAGGCCCTCCACAGTCAGGTGACAAACAGAGCCATCTGCACCTCTATGCTGGTCAGCTGGCCAGAGCTCTGACCTTTCCTGAACATGATACAGTGAAATCTAAGTCTTGAAAGCAGCTGGGAGGCAAAAATCTGCTCCTCCATGTCAGTTTCACTCCTCAGTCACTTAATTGTCCAGTGCAGATGACAAAAGCAACCATTAGATTTAGGTCATGAACTCGATGGCTTATCGTTCGCATGCAATCGTACACCAGTGACGGCCGCCTGGTTTTGGAAGAATGACAGCAGCAGCAGCAGCAGCCTATTTCTGTTTCTCACTTTGGTTTGGCCTGGAAGGAGGGCCAGAAATTTTGTATAAGCTGCAATAGGCAACAGGTAGAGGATTTTCCTGAATTACTTGGGGTCCTTGCACACAACACAGTTGTAGCACTATGATTCCACTTTAACTGCCATGGCTGCATCCAATGGAATCTTGGGTTTTAAAGAGGCTTATTGCATACCAAAGTAAAGTGGCAGGACAGCCAGAAGGCTTTCTGTGCTACCTTACTGCATAACTAGGAAAATCCGCTAGTAAAAAGATGTGGTTTTATCTCTGTTTTCCCCAGTACTGGAATGGCAAAACATTGGAAAAACCACAACATCATGCGGTAAGGCCGCACAGAAAGCACAATCATCCAGCTGTACTGTGGATCCTGTACATGTTGACTTAGGGGCAAATCCCATTGAGTTCAATGGGACTTGCTCCCAGGTAATTGTCTATAGGATTGAAGGCTGAATGTCTCCCATTCAGATCAATGGAACCTCAAAACAGATGCCTAGAGTCCAGGAGAGACAGGCACATTTAACCTTCCTCCACATGGGTTTTAAAAAAACTTTGCATTGAGTGAGCTCTGGGGAATTTTCTGACCCCATAGGAATTCCAATGTATTTTGGGGATAAAAATACCCCCATCCACAGGGCTGTATGTGAGTGTAGAATGGGGTGAGTGTGAGACTCATACAGGTCTCATGCAATAGTCAGGCTGCCATTCCCAGAAGCTGCAGCCAACACAGCCAATGGTGAGGGCTGCTGGGAGCTCCAGTCCAACAACACTTGGAGGCTTGCATGTTTCATACCCTGGTTGTAGAATGAAGGGTGGTCCACAATAGCCAAACATCCAGAGTAATGAAACAGAACAGTTGTTGTGAGCAGCTAATAGACTCCCTTTTCTGCCTTCCCCCACATAATTTCTGTGCCCACCAAAATATAGTACTGCAGTTATTTGCAGCTGAAAACAAAAGACTTTCTTGTAAATCCTATAAGTCAGGAAAGATTCATAAACCCTGAACACACACACACACACACACATATATATATCATGGGAAGACCTAAGATTGACAGTATTGTGAGGTAACATCAACCCCTCTATAGACAATCAAAGCACAGATGCTGCAGTGGTCCTTGTAACCAAATTGCCCTCACATGGTCCACCATCTGCTGGTTTTCTTATTCAGGGCCCTTCTGCAGAAGTGATAGTGGGGAGAGTGGTCTTTACATCTTTGGTTAGCAGAAATCACATCTGAGGCATCCACAAAGTTGCATAGTGGAACAAGGGGAAACAACAATTAAGAAATAGTATCTGAGTTGTCATGATTTGTGCTAGAAGGGAACCACTTTTCCCCATTCTTCATTTTCCCAGTTGAAATCAACTTTTTAATGGCAAATTAATCTGATACATAAACCAACCCTGAACTTTAACCTTCCTCACCACTTGCAGTGGGTTAGCAGCTTCGTGCTATCACACGGCATCACTCATCATCAGCATAATACAATTACTTTACAGGCTGTAACTCCTTTCATCCGAGAGCCACAATAAGCTTCACAAACATTAATTAATTGACCACAGAGAACCATTGTGTGGTGGGAAAGGATCATTATAAAGATGGTCAGATATGGCATGGCCACATTACTCCACTGCTTGAAGAACAGCTGAAAAAAAAGGGGGGGGGAGAAAAGAATGCATGCTCATTTACATATTTTATTTAAATACATGATGATTTAACATTCTTGCTCACCTGGCTTTGTGGTTTGGAATGGGAGGGGGGAGGGAAAGCCTACTCAGCTGAATAGTTAAATCATTTTATCTGATTTAACACTAGTTAGAATCCAGGCTTGAAATGATGGTTTTGAGTGGCCGGAGTATTAGAGGCAGATCAGATAATGATGGATTCAAACAATTCATGTTCCTTCATGACGCTCACTGAGTGAACTTGGACCAGCTATTCACTGTGTTCTATCGCTAGTCTAATCTAGAACAGACCCACTGAATCAATGGGACTTGCCTACCTGTTAACTTATCATCCAACAGTTGATTCAGTGGATCTACTCCAGATGGGACTAACCAATAAGATTCAGGCCAATGGCTCAGTTCAGACATCATGCTGAACTAGGGTTTACACAATCCATAATCCATCATTCTGGGCTTCTAGATACTCAGTGGGCAAACCATGGTTTAGACTGACTTGTCTGCTTCTGTTTTCTTACTATTTAGCACTTGGTTTCAGCTGTTCACTCTTGCCTCCTTTGTGCATTATCCTTTTAAAGTGCCCTGGTGACACACTGGTTAAATGTGGTACTGCAAGCCACAACACTGTGAGTTCAATCCTGAGGGGTCCAGGTTAACTCAGCCTTCCATCCTTCCGTAGGTAGATAAAACGACTACCCAGCTTGTTGGGGGTAATTAGCTAACACATTGAACACATTGTAAACTGCTTAGAGAGTGCTTAGTACTATAAAGCAGTATAGAAATGTAAGTGCTATTGCTATTAAGATGGAGCAATAGTCTTATCTCTGGTTTGTCAATGATATCTATATATAAAATTCTCTTGGGTATGTTGCCTTTCCCAGTGTGCTGATTGGCTGCTCAGGAAGCACACCCAACCAATCACTACCCACATGCAAATTCCCTCTACATATCACAATCCACTCAATTTGCATCACCACCACACAAAGGCCCCTCCCTCCTCTCACTCCCTCAGCCACTCATCAGTCATGGGCTGCGATGGGATCCAGGCAGTCAACTGATGGAAACAGCAGGATGCCACTGCTGCCACTGGGCTGGACCCAGGCAGTCAACTGGTGGTGGCTGCAACAGGGTAACACAGCAAGTTACCCTCAGCAATTCCAGGAAAAGTGTGGAACACTGAGAAGGGGGAGAAGGAATTTAAACCCACCGGCCTACCTTAAAGGGTTGTTGTGAGGTCTACTGGGAGTTTTTTGGGGGGAGTTTTTTTTTATGACATATGGTACACTGGGTCCAGCTAGTATAGCTTGAAATCACATGAAAAATGTAATAAATGCCTTTTAAAATAAAGCCCCAGTGTAACACATGCTGCCTGGATCATGACTCTAATTTCTCCTGAGAAAGCCAGCATGTTGCATGGTGGTAAAAACTGGAAAAAAGAAAGAGGAATCAGATCAGGAATTGGGAGCAGAGCATTATGGACTTTAGCTCCCTGCGTCCTCTAGGCAGCATGACCTGAGGGAATCAAGACATTCTAATCCAGAAAACTAACTTTCCCAGGCTCTGATTTGGTGCAATGAGTAACTGTATTTCCCCCCAGAATAGCACAATTGAGATGGAACACAGCAGCACCTTTGAGTACTGGTCGTTGTTGGATTGGGATGAGGTGACTTGCAAAAAATTAAAATGATTACAATATAGTTAAAAACATATGGAAAGTCAACATCAAAATAGAATTAAGCTGTTAATACTAAAAACAATTTAAAACATACATGTAAAAGGATTTTTAAAAACAGTTAAAACAGTTCATAGATTTTCCTTGGTTTTTTTCTGGGCTGTGAGGCCGTGTTCTGGAAGAGTTTACTTCTGATATTTCACCTGCATCTGTGGCTGGCATCTTCAGAGAATGGTTGGGTATGAGTGGGGGTGTGTGTTTTATACTGTGAACCACTATTGGGGAGGATATGTAAATTTGTGTATTTGAAATGCTAGTTTCTGGGTGTAGATATGCAAGGAAGATTAGTGTCTGTTTGGCTAATGGTTGGTTGATGGCCCATTATCTGCTGGAAATCCTCCTGTCCCTGGGTGGAATTCCTTTGTAAGTGTTGAGTTTTTATTCTATTGTTTTTCAAAATTGGAAGCCAGATTTTGTTTACTTTTAAGGTTTCTTCTTTCCTGTTGAAGTTGTTCAGGTGTTTGTGGATTTCATTAGCTTCTCTGTGTATTCTGACATGATAGTTGTTGGCCTGGTCCACAAACACCTGGACAACTTTAACAGAAAAGAGAAACCCTGCCAGCCGTGAAAGTCTTCAACTTCACATAAAACAGTTCAAGTTTAAACTGTATAGCACCTCTTACAAGCCTTTTCTTCAAAAGCCTTCAGCAATAAAATCCTGTGGTAGGACAGTAAGGAGGAGGACATTCTAGGCTCTATAAGGAGGGAGTTCCAAAGTTTGGGGGCAGTCATCAAGAAGCCCATATCTCATGGTCCCACCAACCATCCCTGTGAAGGTTGTGGGAGAGAAAAAAGGCTCCCCACTGTGGATTTCAGGGTCCAGCAGACTCATAGGGGGAGATACTGTCCCTGGAGTGGATTCACAGCATCACTGATACCAAACCCAGCAGCTATCACTATGGGTGAAGATATATTATGCTTGGGCAGAGGAAAGAAGAAATCCTTAATCCAGACCACCTCATTGTTATAATTTATGAGCATATCTCATCTCGTACCATGCAACAGAAGGACTTAAAACATAAACATGCTCTCTTTGTTTTGTGTGACATGAAGTCACTAGAGTGGGAACCTTTGTTAGTTTGGTAAGCCATACAACAAGTTATTTCCTGTATCCAAAGCTTTTATATGCAAAATTTGTTGCCCACACCAAAATAACCACGGGAGCCAATAAATTGAAATGGGCTGATGGGATTGAGCATCTTTAGCAAAGACCTATTTCTAGGGGTACCGGATGGTTCTATGACCTCTCTCCTTTGCCAAGTTAAACAAAACATACCTTTGGGATTTGATTGAAGAATGGGTGAGTGGGTGAGAGGGATATTAATCAGCATTTAATACACTAGAGATGAATTCACAGGGACACTTATTACAATCTTGTTCTCAGTGTCTCCATGCTTCTCATACATCTCTCATGCATGACAAACAAGAAAATAATTGCTAAAAGCCTTGCAGCTTTATTCTTTTTAAATACAGACCATCCCTTAAGCCCCTTTAGAGAATACATCATCTATCTGATTTCAAACCCATTCCAATCTCTCTCTCTCTCTATCCCTCCCCCCACCTCTCTCATTCTCTCTCTTGTTTTGGTGGAACATTTCAATGAGGAGTGAGCTTGAAAATTAGAGTTCTCCATAAGCTAGCTACATCTAATTATAAAAGATGAAGGCTTGGGATATTTGCATAATTGCTGACTCTGGTAGGGGTCGGTAACATATTTGCATTAGCTACTTATGCTTCAGACTAACACTTTTAAGTGCCACTTATCAAAAATAAGTCCACCAAGTCAGAGGTGCCGAGGTGTCTAAATATTGTAACCTGCCACAAACAGAAAGTGTCTTCTGCTTACCTTACCATAAGACAGAGAGGCTTTAAAAATGCAGGCTTGGGCTAAGGTAAAGTGCTTTAATGGTATCAGTGATGAATATGGGAATAAAAACCCCTTTCACATGCCTTCAGAATGGATTTTTGCTTTTTTGAGAGGGGGCAATATTGTTTTGGAACTGTGCACTTATTCATTAGTGTTCCTAGCTAAACTTTCAAGGGATTGCTTTTGTTTTCCTCTGTTTCTTTCTCTTTTTCACACACTTGCTATGAGAAGAGAGTGAGGCAAGTGCTTCAGGAGGCACAGATACTGGAGGCTGCAGGATGGAGTAGCAACTGTTTCTCCAAAACCTCCCTCTGATGGAAGAGAGAACAGTGTGTGATGGAGGACAGAAATGATTTGAATGGTTTAAGCTAACCTGATGCCTTTCAGGTTTGATGAAGGGCAACATTCCATGACTAGTGATGAAGTAAGACACAAAGGCCAGTCTAGCCAGTTGCTGTACATTAAATGGTGTAGGTGGAAAGGGGAAAGACATTCTGAATTTTCTTTTGGGCCTCAAAATATCTGCATCCAGTTGCAGTTCTTCACCGTCAAGGGAGTGGGTGGCACTGTGGACAGAGTGTTGGAGCAGGACTTGGCAAACTCAGGAAGAAATCAAGTGGTGGTTGGTGGCTTCTAGGTTAGCTGGGCAGTGAATTCACTCTGGATTTCCACTTGAACTTTAAAGGAGCTGTCCACGGTCCTGAAACTATTTTGGGAAGAGGGTTCAGCACCTTTAAAGGATAGTTCCTGTAAAGTTTTTACTAAAACCTAGAGCAAATTTACCACTCCACTAACATGGGGGCCACTAGCTGGCACTGAACAAATCCCCACTCAGGCATGAAGTGCACTGGATGACCTTGTGCTGCCACCATGCTTCCTCAATTTAACCTGCCACATTTTGTTTTACAATGAAACAATGTGAACAGCGGGGCGAGGGAAGCAAATATATTTTGGTCATCAGTAGCACACCTTATCTGAGCAGCTTTCCCATCTGAAGTTAAATGATGGTCTTAACAGATAGGGTCTTTTCCATATTGGCTCCTTCTCAGTCAAATTCCTTGCTGATAGAAACTTGCCCAGTGGGAAGTGGTGATTCCCATGTCAGGATGGTGGTGGTGGGAAAACCCTTCTGGGGTTTAGTCTGAACGTTAAGGGAGTCATCCAAGTTGCCGTGTCTATTTGAGGATAAAGTCAGCATCTTCGGTAGCTCATTTAAAATTTATATCAAAACTTGGAGTGGATTCAAACCACCACCACTACCACCCTGATATCAGAGCCACCAGCAGCAACTGTATTTGCCAGATCAGCTCACTTCCTACATTTTTGAACACTGTAGTGGTTTCAGTGTTCGACTATGACTCTATAAACCAGGGTTCAAATCCTTGCTCAACCACAGAAACCTACTGAGTGATCTTGGGCAAATCATAGTCTCTCAGCCTCAGAGGAAGGCAAAGGCAAACCCCCTCTGAACAAATATTACCAAGAAAACCCCATGATAGGTTCACCTTAATGTCACTAGAAGTCGGAATGATGTGAAGGCACACAACACCAAAGCATTTTTTTAATGAAGTCCTTTTAGGTGTATAATGTTTTTTCTATTTTTGTTCATAACATAAGGCTATATTTCAGAGAAGAGAACTGGAAAAAGCACTTCTGAGTATTCCTTGCCTAAGAAAACCCTATGAAATTCATAGGATCATCGCAAATCTACAAGCCGCTTGAAGGCACATACACACACAAGGGTCTGAATGACATCAGCTACTGATATTGTATCTTAATTCCAGTACTTGCTCTCAGGCAACTGTTCAGATTGGATGTGTAGATGACAGTGTAGATTTCTGTGCAAATAACTGAGAAACGTTGAGCCTAAATTCAAGCAGCATGAATAGTATGCCAGTGTAAGTGTCACAGGCACCTGTCTGATAGTGTCTGCAATGAGCAGCACATTTCCTCCATGATGATTCTGGAGGATGAACTAAATTTTAACAAAAACCTCAAAGCAGGGGTTGGCAGACTTCATGCTTGTGCAGTCTACATTGGAGAGGAACTGTACCCCTACTTAGCTTGTGTGTGTGTGTGTGTGTGTGTATGTATGTGTGGCTGGCAATTGAAAAGTAACCATTGAGGGAAGTGTATCCCTGAGAAACTCACATTGTGGTGGTGGGGGGCAAATAGTTAACAACAGGGAATGCTTATTCCCATTGATGTCTTTAACTCCTTTGGACTTCCATTCCTAGAAGTTCAAGCCAGCGTAGCCAATGGCCAGGGATTCTGGGACGTGATATCCCAAACCCCTCCCACAGTTTATGATGTGCACATCCTCATGATTGTTCTGAAGTATCTGAAAATATGGGAACTCACTCAAATAGCTGCACATAAAGCCCTTTCCAAAAAGAAAGAAAGAAAGGACAGGACTACCTTTTCATTGCAAACATGGCGTACCATTTGAGAATTATCTTTTCATTAGCCACCCCTAGACTGTAGTGTGACCTGCTGGAAGAAATTCAACAGCTAAACACAATGTCTGAATTCAAAACAGTGCTAAAGACCTATCTCTTCTGGTAGGACTACCCAGTTGGTTTTAATCCATGAATTTTAAATTGGTATTTTAAATGTATGGATGATTTTAATGTAATGTTTGTTTTAATCCTATATGGTTCAACCTATGTGTTTAAATGATTTGATGTTTTTGTTATATATTGTATTTTAATTCTTCTTGCACCCTGCCTCAAGCCTTGGGGAAATGTGGAGAAGAAATAAAATTATATCATCATCATCATCATCATCATCATCTTCCTTTTGAAATCCCCCAGACAATGCTTCTGAGCCAGTCAATTTCATCACTGGTCATAGACTAGGGAAAGGGAAGTAATTAGGACAGAAGTGAACAGGCATTTCCCCCACTTGATTTCCAGTGTGGTTCTGGCCCGGTCCTATGATATTTGTGAAGCTACAATGCTTCCAAATCCAAATGGACATTACAGGTACTGTGGCATTACTGTTCTATTGTTTTCCCATAGGCACAGCCCTGGTTGCATTCTCTTGTCTCTCAGATTCTAGAAATGCTTGCTCTCTACCAATGCTCTTTTAATACTTTACATTTAAAATAATAATTATTTTTATTATATTCCAAGCGTGTGCTGTTGTCTTATTTATGTATGTATTTCTTGTCCTTGTCTCCATTTCGTTGTGTCAAAGACAAACATAAGACCTTGAGAGAAGCTCTGCCTGCAAACCCTTTCTCTCCACTGCGAATAGCAATTTGATGGTCTGTGAACCCTGGATCAATCTGGTGACATTGTGGCTGATCCACTTTAGCCTGCTTTGCTCAGTCACTTTTTCATTTGAAGGCTCTCAGTCTTCCCTTTCTTACAAAAGGCTCATTAGGTCTGATGTTTCTTAGACTTTTTGTTTGGGCTCACTGTTTCTCCAGGCTGGACAGTACACTGCTTGATTCTTCAGGTCCCCCTATAGGTTAAGCCTAAGCTCTCATCCTCTTTCCTTCTTAACTTACAGTGGACACTGAAGTCTGTGTTTAAAACTCTTTACGAATACTAGTCCTTGGTCCAATGCTGGTAAGGCTTAAAGTCTGCCTTTGTGAGCTACGGGTCTCCACGAGTTCACAGTCTTTTTGCCCTTGACTACTTCCTGCTAATTACAATGGTAAAACTCAGCCACTGTAAATCAGTAGTAGTGTACCTACACAATTTCATTCCACTTTAAATGCCATGGCTCCATCCTACAACATCCTGGGATTCATAGTTTGGTGAGGTACTTAGGATTATCTGCTGCTACAGAGTGCTAATGCTGTAGTTCAGGGGAATGCCCTAGAGCTCTCTCTGGCAAAGAATTTCAGACACCAAACTACAAATCCCAGGATTCCATAGGACAGAGCCAAGGTGGTGGGATCAAAATGCTATAACTGTGCTAAGACAAAAAAAAGTGCTAAAAGAATTGGCACATATACAGTGCCTCACTAGGTGGATATGCCAACATCAATGTCTAGATTAAATAATGTGTCACCATACATGCATACAAAACACTGTTGACTTGCAAGAATACAAAGTTAGTTCCTGGGGAATATAAAAGCAGAGTGAAAAGAAGAATTGCCTGTTTGCTCACCTTAAACATATGGGACACGTAGATAAAAAGAGATTTTGAAAACTACATAGTTTTAAAGAAAAATCAAAGTTCTAGATTTAAATTCAGTTTTTTAAAAGTAGTTAAAGCTATGTCTGTCGAAACAGAAATCTAAATTTGATACAAATTCTCTCTATATAATCTACAGAAACAGCTTCTTGAAACAAAATTCTAAACTAGTTTTAAATGCATTTAGCTAAAAAAAAAGCCTCTTGCTTTTCAACATAAAAGAAGGCATAATCATAACACAGGACAAATCATGCACACAGGTACACACACACACACATGTGCACAGACACTCAGAGGGATATGACCAAATGTTTCACATATGGAAGACTGTGACACATCTTGAGGTCAGATGTCTACATATGGAATAGTAGGTCATATAGCTTTGTAGTAAAGTATGAATATTTATAACTGTCAACCCAAGAGCATAGACATCTGGAACACGATGCATCTAAACAATTTTAAGCCCTGTTAACTGGGAGGGGAAGGGAGGGAAGGAGAAGATTGAGAAGTACTTAACTCTCCCATAGTACGGTAATCAGTGGTACATTTAACTTGCTAACTTTTGGGCCGATGGATCACTGTGCCTTTACTTTCAGTCTTGTCGATAATGTCTGTTTTGCTTAGGAAAGACGATCCCTTGTATTTGGAATATTCTGGCCACGCACATATATCCCAGCAGGATGGAAAACTGCAGTAGGGATATAATTCTTCACTAACTTTCTTCTCAAAGGAAGCAACAATTTTCTTCCTGCTGTGAGAAAGTCTTTGAACACCACACATTTTTCGAAGCCCACTCACAATTCAGGACTTACTCTGCACAAAATTAATACATGGCTGATTTGCACACAAAACAGTATTTTCTCTGAAGCAAGCAGGATTTCCTGTGCAATAAATGATATTTGTGTGCTGAAATCTTATGTTCTGTACCGAAAATGCAATTTTCTATGCAAACCAACCATGTGCAAATTTTGCACAGAACAAATCCCCAGTCACAGCTTTTTCTGCATGGGAAACAGCTTTTTTTTCTGCTCAGGAAAATACTATTTCCTGCATTTAAAAAATTATGAATTTTGCACATAGTAAGTCCAAACTGCAAAGATTCTCATCAGCCCAGGATTCTTCTTCTTGGAGTTTCTCAATACTAAAAAAATAAAATAAAAAAAAATAATTTTTTTTTTTAGTATTATCTCAATCCTTAGACTGCAGCTCATGTTCCTCCAGTCCAACCATCAGGGTGGAACATTGAACTGTCCAAAAACTGTTACAGTTCATAGCCTGGAAAATTTGGACTACACTTCCTAGATTCTCTCTGCCATGTGGCCAAAGAAGTCACTCTTTTGGACTGCTGCTCCTAGAATTCTATAGCCACCATGGCCCCCAAAAGTAGTATTTCCATGCTATGACAAATTACAACATAGACAACTTTATATAAAACAAAAACTTCACATTTCTTTCTTAAAAAAATTGAATTTCCCCCCCAATATCAGTTCCTTTGATTGAAATGAGCCCATCCTGACAAAGGACATTATCAGACACTGCAAAAATTATGTGATAATGGTGTCAGGATATTGTGAACGGGCCCCACTATTGCACAGTGTCGTAGTCCTTGCATTCTTACAGCGTTCTGCTGCTGTGAAAAAGGCATTATTTTTAATTAATGGGACAAGTCATCAATTGATCTTCCATAGCATTTTTTTTTTTACGGTATTGCTGGTGTGCAATAACCCGTCCTGTTCTGCTTGTGTGATTACAGTGTCAATGGGCAGTCCCGTGCCAGAAAACTTCCAGGGGAGAACATGAAAACTGAGCATAGGAAACTCTTTTTATGAACCTTCCTACTTTGCTGGCAAGTTTTAAAGTTTCTTTCAGTGCGTGTGTGTTCATTTTCTTTGTAAATTTAGGTGTTTTGGGAATTTTAAGCACACTTGTGTCTTCTCACAAGAACTGCCATAGTCTTGCCCATGCAAAAATGTGGAAGTAAACTTCCATTCTTACAGTGCTACTATTCGTGGTGTGATAATTCCAGGGCAATTCTTTCTTGTGTTTACAGCAATGTGCACTAATAAGTGTTATTATGACAGGATGCTAACAATTTTTAAAATAGTGGGACAAAAATGTTATTAAACACTCATCTGATAATGTCCCAAGTCTCAAGAAGCCAACGTTAAGCATTAATTTCAGTTGGAGGCAATTAAGTTCATAGAATATGAATATCTCAGCTCCCTACTGGTATATTCGAGCCCCAGATCTGACCTGTTCTTCCCCTGTTACTGGCACATAATGGGATGGAGTCCAGACTGCCTGGCTATCCTGTCCCTGAAACTGCCACTGCTTCCATCCGCATTGCTTCTCCAAAGCCAGGAAGCTGGCCTGCAGCATGTGACCAAATGGTCACATGCTGTGGACCTGCTTTCTGGCTTTGGAGAGAGAGTGACATGGATGACAGCTGCAGCGACAGGCCAGCGTGCCAGTATGGGGTCCTGCAGTCACACGGGGGGCAATCCATTTTTTCAGCTGGAATAGTTTTTTTGCTGATATTTTAATACAACCTTTTTTCAGGCTTTACCCCATCTTTGCCCTGGGTGTCATGAGGACTACTCAGGGGCAAAACTGGGCAAAAGCCCTGCATCATTAGGACTGTAAGGCTCTAAGACAGGAATAAGATGGAGTAAATAGCCCATCTAGATAAGGCCATGGTTATATTCTCCAAATGGCACGAGAGTGGGAAGTACAGACTTTAGTTAGAATGCACATGAGGCCTGATAACAATCATATTGCTGGCTTATCCTGAAGATACTGGTATATTTTGTCCATCAATTTTGTTAAGTTTTTGATAACTTGTTTTGTCTTTAGAAGACCTTAAGCATAGTATTTTACAGAAACACTCCATTGTATAAGGGTAGAACACTCAGAAAGAGATTTTATTTGAAGACAAGAGAAGATAGAATGCAGTATCAACACAAGATGGCACCAAGGGACAAAAACTCCCAAGGGTAATAGTTGCTGAAAGAAACTTCACTGATCATTTACCCTATATCAAATATAGGTGATTCTTAAAGCATGACTGCACTTACTTTGAAGAACATTTAAGCACATTCCTATTTTTGCCTTGGTGTCTTCATGAATGTATGCCAAAAACAAAACTTTCCAGCAGGAGGCTGTACAGAGCTGCCATGTAACTTGTTACAAAAAATGCTTATTTTGGTTGTCTTTTTAGACAGATCATGAAGGATGTCAGTGCCATCAGAACAAACTCTTGAGTAAAAGATTCATGCCAGCAGACTTCAGTGAAGATGCAGATGTTGTGACAACACTGGGTCATCAATCTAAAATGGCAAAACTGCGGGTTTCTTTTCCCATTCCAGCCAAAGGATATTGGGGAAGTATGAGCAGTTAAGCTGGATGTTCCAAGTCATCCTTTCAGCTTTTACTTCATGATCTCTCCTCAGCCATCATGACTACTTTCTCTCAGGTTTGGCAAAATGATTTGTTTATTTATATTTTACTATCATTTCCCCCTGTACTGTTCCTTCATCACCAAATGTCAAGATGGTCTGTTAAAATGATATTTTCAAAACATCAATAAATGACTATAAAATGAAATTAAATTATTAAAATGGATCATTCACAGAGGATCAAAGTGGGATGCATTTCTGAGTAGATAAATAGAAGGCAGAAGAGGAAACTTTCTATTAAAATGTGGTTTGAGAAAGTCTCTGATCCAATCAGCTTTGGTAAAATATTGTACCCAATCTAATCTCAAGGCTATTCTGACAATTTCATAGAAACGTGACTACCTAAAAGTGGGGGTAGGCAACTCCAATGGATCCTGGAGTCAATGTTCTTCCCCAGGGACACTGTAGTTGCTGCAGAGATCCTTAAAGGCTGAAGTCCTTGTGTTTGAATAGGAAAGTCTTTGCCTGCCAGCAAAAAGAGAGCAGAGAGGGGGCCAATCAAGCCGCCCTTGGGAGGGAGTTCCATAGGCTTGGAGCAGCTACTTAGAAGGCTTTCTCTCATTTCTTCACCAGACAAGCCTGTGAAGACTGTGGGATGGAAAGAAAGTCCTCCTCTGAGTATCATAAAACCTAAGAAGACTCGTATGGGGAGATATGGGCTTTCAGATAATCTGTACCTAAGTTGTATAAACCTTAAAAGGTCATAAGTGAAATGTATTTTTAAAAGGTATGCAAGCACATTTAATTCAGAAGTGTTTAATTTGGTGTTAATCTAATTATGCTTTGGGGGGAGGGGGGATTTGTGAATTAGGAACAACAAAACAAACAAAAACCCCTTTGATTTCCTTCTTGTTACTCTGAATGTAAAATGTTACTATGAATTTTAAGGTCCAAACTTAGTCTTTTAAAGTGTTTGCTGTAATTTTCCCCATTTCAGGAGCAGTGTATATGAAATAAATCTATTTCCAATCTAATTAAATTAATTGTATACAAAATATTGTGTGTATGTTTATGGGCACTTTCCTGGGGAGGGAGTTCATAGATTTTAAGATACAGGGAATGTATGTGGGAGTGCAGGGGAGTCCCACAAAAAAAGGTAGAGAACCTCTCACTCAGGACATTTTCAGACAGTGCTTAACAGTGCTTACCATGGGATTAGGTCCCGGGAGAGGAACGGCGCTCTTGCGCGGCAGGGGGGTCATTTTCGGACACCGCCGTCCCTCTTCCGGGATCCTTCATGGCACGTCCGTGAAGCTTTGGAAGCGGCCACGCCATATTTTAAGCTTCCTCTCCCGGGACCTAATCCCGTGGTAAGCACTGTTAAGCACTGTCTGAAAATGTCCATAGTTGTTGTTTATTTAAGACTTTATGTAAGACTTTATAGGGGACACTCTTTCTCTTTGGAAGCATCCTTTGTTTAAAGGATGGTCCAGTCTAAGAGCAAGTCATTGGAAGGCCAGAAAACATAAGGAGAGAGAACAAGGATCTTGAAGCTGCCTGTAAAATACTTGCTCTTGGCCACCAGGCACAACAGGTTGCCTGGTCACAGTCTTTCCCCGTCTGGAGAGAGCTATTTAAAATAAAGTCATTGCTTCTAAATTCACATCTACAGTACATATTAGAGAATGCAGATATGTTAGCCATATTCATGGACTCTTTTGTCTTTTGTTTTGTTTTGTTTTGTTTGGGTGATGCATAAGTGGACACTCAACTTTTAAAAACTGTTTTTAAACAATGGTCTCCTGCAGCATGTTGGGCTGTTGGAAAGAGGGATAAGAAAAGGAGAAGAAACATAACAACAGTGGTAGATGAAGCAACATTCTCAGAGAGAAAAAGAATGAGAGAACCACTGGGATATGGTCATCTCTGGACAGAAGCTCTATAGGAACCTTCAGGGAAGTATTAAGGGAGAGAGAAACAGCAGGGATGTCATTGTGGGGATCTACTACAGACCTCCAAGCCAAACCGAGAACATGGATGATGCCATCCTGGAACAGATGACCACACATTCAGAAAGGAGAGATGTAGTAGTAATGGGGGATTTCAACTATCCTGATATTTGTTGGAAGTCCAACTCTGCCAAGAATATAAGTTCCAACAAATTCCTCACTTGCCTTGCAGACAATTTCATTGTCCAGAAGGTGGAAGAGGCAACAAGGGGATCAGCTATTTTAGATCTGATCCTAACCAATGGGGATGACCTGGCTAATAGTGTGGAAGTGGCAGGATCCCTAGGGGGGAGTGACCATGTTCTTCTGGAGTTTGTTATACAGAGGAAAGGGGAAGCCAAGCATAGTCAGACATGCATTCTAGACTTTAAGAAAGCTCATTTCAGAAAACTTAAGGAATTACTGGGGTGATCCCATGGTCAGAAATACAAAAAGATAAAGGAGTTCATGAAGGATGGGAGTTTCTTAAAAGTGATATATTGAAGGTACCACTTCAAACAGTTCCAATGAGGAGGAAAACAGGGAGGTATCTAAAGAAACCAGGATGATGACGAAAGAACTCTCAACTGAGCTAAAACTTAAAAGGACATGTACAAGAAATGGAAAATGGGGGAAATCACAAAAGAAGAATTCAAACAAACTAGCTGGACCCAGCGTACCATACACCATTAAAAAACTTCCCCAAAATGCCCAGGAGACTCATGACAACTCTTTGAGGTTGGCTGGTGGGTTTAACTCACCCACCCGCTGCTCGTTCTGTCCTCTGCTGCTCCCTACCACTTGTTCTACCCCTTGCCACCCCCACTGTTTGTTCTGCCCCTTGCTGTCCCCCACCACTTGTTCTTCCCCCCACCACTCGTTCTGTCCCTCCCCCCACTTGGTCTGCCCCTCCTCCCACTCCCCCCTAGGGATCCTGCCACTTCCACACTATTAGCCAGGTCATCATTCTTCCCCACACACACTCATTTTGTCCCCACCATTCATTCTCTCCCTCCTACCATTCGTTCTGCTCCTCCCCCAATTGTTCTGCCCCCCCACTCATTCTGCCCCCCCACTTGTTCTGCCCCCCACTTGTTCTGTTCCCCACCACTCATTTCCCCCCCACTTGTTCTGCCCCTCCCCCACTCGTTCTGCCCCCACCACTTGTTCTACCCCTCTCCCCACTTGTTCTGCCCCTGTTCCCACTCATTCTGCTCCCCCACTCATTCTGCCCCTCCCACCACTGGTACTTCCCCCACCACTCGTTCTGCCCATCCCCCACTCATTCTGTCCCCCACCACTCATTCTTCCCCCCACTCATTCTGCCCCTCCCACCCCACCCCTTGCACTCCAGAACACACAGGCACACACCACATCCACCCCTATGTTACTCACTCTCCAGCTGCAGCTGTCATGTTTGAGATCTACATGGTCCCGCCCCAGTGTGTAATTGGCTGCCCAACAGATCTGTGATTGGATGGTCAGTTCCCTAAGCAGCCAATCAGCACACTGGAAATGGCAACATACCCAAGATAATTATATATATAGATAGCCAGCTCATGTAGGGGAAAAGTCAGAAAAGCCAAAGCTCAGATGGAGCTCAGGCTTGCTAGAGATGTTAAAAACAATAAAAAGGGGCTTTTTTGGTTATGCCTGTAGCAAAAGGAAGAACAAGGAAATGGTAAGGTTGCTGCATGGAGAAGATGGCAACAGGCTAACAGGGGATAGAGAAAAGCCAGAACTACTAAACACTTTCTTTGCTTCAGTCTTCTCCCAAAGGGAGAACAGTGCTCAACCTGGGGAAGATGGAGCAGTTGATGCAGTAGGGGAACTACAGCACAGAATTGGTGAAGAGGTAGTTGCCAGTATAAATGAGTTCAAATCTCCAGGGCCAGATGAACTTCATCCAAGGGTATTAAAAGAACTGGCAGAAGTAATCTCAGAACCACTGCCAATAATCTTTGAGAATTCCTGGAGAACAGGAGAAGTTCCAACAGATTGGAGGATGGCAAATGTTGTCCCCATCTTTAAAAGTGGGGAGGCAGAAGACCAAAATAATTAACACCCAGTCAGAGAGACATCAATACTAGGAAAGATTCTAGAGCAGATCATTAAACAGACAGTCTGTAACCACTTAGAAAGGAATGCCGTGTCCACAAAAAGTCAACATGGATTTCTCAAAAACAAGTTGTGTCAGACTAATCTATCTCTTTTTTTGATGGAGTTACAAACTTGATAGATGAAAGGAATCCAGTGGATGTAGTGTATCTTGATTTCAGTAAGGCTTTTGACAAAGTACCCCATGATATTCTTGCAAAAAAGTTAGTAACCTGTGGGCTAGACAATGCAACTGTTAGATGGATTTGTAATTGGTTGACTGACCAAACCCAAAGGGTAGTCACCAATGGCTCCTCTTCATCCTGGAGAGAAGTGACCAGTGGGGTGCCACAGTTTTCTGTCCTGGGTCCAGTGCTATTCAATAACTTTCTCAGTGGCTTGGATGAGGGAATAGAGGGTATGCTTATCAAGTTTGCAGATGACACCAAATTAGGAGGGGTAGCGAATACCCCAGAGGACAGGATCAGAATCTAAAATGACCTCAACAGATTAGAGAGCTGGGCCAATACTAACAAATGAATTTCAACAGGGAGAAATGTAGGATACTACACTTGGGCAGTAAAAATGAAATGCACAGATATAGGATGGGTGACACCTGGCTTGAGGGCAGTACATGCGAAAAGGATCTAGGAGTCTTAGTGGAACACAAACTGAACAAGAGTCAGTAGTGTGATGCAGCAGCTAAGAAAGCCAATGTGATTCTAGGCTGCATTAATAAGAGCATAGTGTCTAGATCAAGGGAAGTAATAGTGCCACTGCTTTGGTCAGACCTCACCTGGAATACTGTGTCCAGTTCTGGGCACCACAATTCAGGAAGGATATTGAGAAGCTGGAACGTGTCCAGAGGAGGGTGACCAGGATGGTGGGTGGTCTGGAAGCCATGTCCTATGAGGAGCATCTTAGGGAGCTAGGCATGTTTAGTCTGGAGAAGAGAAGGTTGAGATGGGATATGATAGCCATGTTTAAATATTTGAAGAGATGTCATATTGAGGATGGAGCAAGCTTGCTTTCTGCTGCTCCACAGACTAGGATACGGAGCAATGGGTTCAAACTACAGGAAAAGAAATTCCACCTAAACATTAGGAAGAACTTCCTGACAGTAAGAGCTTTTTGGAAGTGAAATGCACTGCCTTGTAATACACTGTTGTGGAGTCTCCTTCTTTGGAGGTTTTTAAACAGAGGCTGGATGGCCATCTGTCAGGAATGATTTGATTGTGTATTCCTGCATGGCAGGGGGTTGGACTGGATGGCCCTTGTGGTCTCTTCCAACTCTAAGATTCTGTGATTCTATGAAGATGATTGTTCTGCATGTTAGGGAGTTCTGCATGTTAGTTAACGAGATCCGTCAGATAACAACCCTGAGTAGCTTTAAAAAAGCACTAAAGACGGATCTCTTTCGGCAGGCCTTTCCTAATTAGATCCCGGCCTCAGGGGATCCTGGCTTCTTTTAGTCCGCTGGCCATTTATAGTATTTTATTGTATTTATTGTTTTTAATTGTGACTTTAGATCAATTGGTTTTAATTTATAATTGTTTAATATTTTTTTATGGGGGAGGGTGGGGTGGGGGGTGTTTGGGGATTTTATCTGTATTGTATTTTAATTTTTGTAAGCCGCCCCGATTGTTTTAACAGAGGGGCAGGGTATAAATAAATTTTATTATTATTATTTATTATTATTTGTGTCAAGTAAGTTAGAGGCTGTAAAAGGGGCTGACTTCTCCACAGAATCACTCTGGGTGACAACACTAGGCTGCAAAAATAATTTAGTACTAGGGACATGCTAAGGTCCCCAAGACCAAAATACTCAGGAAAATCTTGAGATGGAAAATCAGGGAGCCATTGAAAAGAGATAATGTTTTATTGGTGATTCACTTTAAGTATCTTCACATTGATTGAGTTCCTTTTCACACTATGGATTTTATCAGATGAGGGTATAGTTGTATGATTATGATGTCAGGATAGCACGAACAGGTTCCCGCTATCGCACAATGCCATTGTCCTCCTGTGGTTTCTGTGTGCTCCAGCCACCAATAACATGTCCCTTTTAATTGATGGGGTAAGCCATCAATAGTGCTCAATAGCGCTATTTTCGTAGTACTGAAGAGCATGAAAAAACACAGCCCGCTGTAATCGCAAGATTACAGCATGAATGAACGGTCCTGCTTCCCCCCCTCCCTGTTCCCAGCAAGAAAACTTCCAGGTGAGAACGTAAAAATGATCTACAGGACGCTCTTTTAATGCACTGTCCCCTTTTGTGTGTATGTTTTTAGGTTTGTTTAAGTGTTGATTTAGTTTGTAAATTAAGGAGTTTTGGTTTTTTTTAACTGAAGTCGTGTCTTCTCGCAACAACTGCTGAAAACTCGCCTATGCTAAATCATGGAAGTACAATCCTATTCTTAAAGTGCCTAGTGGTGGTCATGCAATAATTTTGTGGCAGTAGTATCATGTGATTATGGCGACGTGTGATAATAAGTGTAATAATGCCACTATGTTTCCACTTTCCTCAATTGTGGAATTACAGCACTTTCAGACACTAGTCTAATAAACTCCTATCTACCTATAGTGCTAAGGTTCCTCTTTAAGTGCCATGGCTTCAACCTATGGGATCCTGGGGTTTGTAGTTTGGGAAGGCATTATAGGAGCTCTCTCAATGAGAATTCTCAGTGACCTTGGACTTTATCAGACATCCCTGTTAAAACATTCTTTTGACAGCATAAAAAAAATAAATTTTTATGCCAGCAAAAGAATGTCCCCCCCCCCCGCATTTACCTCCTCCAGCAATAAAGAGAAAGTGAACGGAACTCCATTCATTTCCTCTTTTGAAATCCCATGCAATTTCATCATGTGGGAAATTCAGAAATAAAAAATGAAAATGACATTATAAAAGTCACACCAAACACACAACCCAACACAAAAACCTCCAAGTAACCAGGGAAGGGTAAAAAAAAAGTTTGTAACTTACCTGGATATCCCAATCTGACCTGGAAGTGTTTGCACCAGTCTAGCCATTGTCAGGGTAAGTATGAGATTTAAAGGGACAGAGGCTTCTCACACCGACAATACTAGCAAAACAAAACAAAACAAAATGGAAGAGAGATCTATTGACGGCTTAAGCCATCAATTAAAAGGTACAGCTTTTGGGCTTTTCATTACCGTGAAAGGGTAACATCATCTGATCTGCACACCCTTTCATGGTTATGCAGCATCGTGATGACGCCATATTTTCTGTGTCTGATAAAGTCCCTTGTCAATCCTAGGATTCCACATGATGCTCTCATGGCAGTTAAAGAGGAATCATAGTGGGATAATAGTGTGAAAAGGCCCCAGGTAAATACATGCTGCAGTCATAACAATGAGCTAACATTTCTAGATATCCTAAATTACTGTGTCCTAGAACAGCCAGTCATGGAACGGACCAGGGGAAAGGGGACCCTGGACTTATTGTTAAATGGTTCTGCCCGAGGCTTAGTGTGAGATATGAAAGTGGTTGAACCTATTGGAAACAGTAGCCACACTGCTCTCCGATTTAATTTATATGTGTGGAAAGGTAACAGAAAGTACAGCACATCTCTTATTTGACTCCAGAACTGCTCACTGGAGATCTGGGAAGGCAATGTCTGCTCTCTTCTCCCAGGTGCAGAATAACAGCTGCATACTGCTTGGCAAACCCCCATCCTCCCTGGCTACTAAACGGCCATGGGGTGAATTCCAGCATTTGAAAACAAATTCCTTTGGGGCCAGAAAGGATAGTTGCATGGAAATATTGTAAGGAGCTCTGAAAGGATGATGTAGGATTGCACACATTGTATCCTTGGATTTCCAGAATGCTTTTGATAAAGTCCTACACCAAAGGAATGGTCATACGTGCTTAGGGCTCTTCAGTTGGAGAAAAGGTGAATATGGGTGTAGGCTTTATGAAGGACATGGTTTTTCCATGTGAGCGTGTTAAAGCCCTAAGATCTTCAAGAGAGGCTGTTGTCTTTGTCCCACAACCTTATCTGGCTGGTTTGGTGGGACAAGTGCCTCTCAGTGGCTGCTCCCAGACTTTGGAATTCCCTCCTTGGAGACACTGAGATTGCTCCCTGTTTGCTCTCCTTCCACTGGGAAGTAAAAACATTTCTGTTCCATCAGTCTTTTCGAATGTGACTAGGCTGTGCTTTTAATGGCATACTATGGTGTTTTGTGGATTTTTAAATATAGGTTTTTTAATGAATTTTAAATGGTTTTAAGTCTACTCTTAAATAACTTTTATATTTATATTTTTACTGACATTTTTGTATAGCTTTTAATCTGTACCCTCTTTGTAAGCTACTCAGAGTCCAATTATTGGGGGAAAGATGGAGCATATAAACCACAACAACAACAACAACAGCAGATAAGGAGAAGCTTTCCCCCCTTATTTCATAATACTATAAGCCAGAGTCATCCATAGCTAAATGGTTGCAGATTCATGATTGATAAAAAGAGACACTTCTTCAAACAGTGCATAGTCAAACTGTGAAACACACTGCCATAGAATGCTGTTATAACTGCTAATCTGGTTAGCTTTAAAATGGGATTTTTATGGCTTTAAAATGGGATAAAATGGGAATTTTAAATTCAGTGGCTACTAGCCAGGGTAACTATTTATCACCTTGACGTATCAGAGACAATGTGTTCTTGTTGTGTGGGTACAGTTGCACTCATGTTGGTTGGTTTATTGTAGAAATTGGATGCCTTTCTCCTTAACGGTTTCAAAGAGTATCCTATAGATTTTGAATAAGGTAACTAGAAACGGGATATAAACATTCTGTAAGACACAGCAAGATCATAAGGAAAAAAGCACAGTTAAAACTTACAAATTCAACAAGGTTTTGGAAAATAAATATCTTCACCTGGTGCTGAAAAGCATAATACGGCAAACTTCTCCAGTGAGGTAATCACAGGGCTCAGTTGCTACTATAGAGACTTCAAATGGCAGTGGGATCCAGAGAATATCCTCTCAGAACAATTTTAGGACTTTTTCAAATGCAGCAAAGATGGTGTCATAATGATGCCACATAAACACGAAAGGGCATGCATAACAAACAACATCATCCTTGTAAATAAGGCGTTCTATTTTATTGAGAGGACAAGCCATCAGTAGATCAGCTGAGGTGTTTTTTTGCTGGTATTTGAAATCTCGCACCTTTCCCCCCCTCATAATTACATTGTGAATGGCTGTTCCGGCCAGAACACTTTCGGGTGAGTTTGCAACAGCCAGGTAGGTGTCTTTTTATGAACCTCCCTGGTTTACTTTTAACTTTTTTAGTGTGCTTCTGTGCTTGTGTGTACTGTTTCTTTCTTATTTTTTTGAATTTGCTGCGCTCATGTCTTCTCACGGGAATTGGCGAGATTTCAATCCAGTAAGTAAATGGAGCTCTGTTCACTCCCCCATCAATGCCAGGGCTGCCTTTTGACAGGATTGCAGTTAAGTGTGGTAAAGGGGGTTCTTTTGTCGGCATAAAAACACCACAAAATATGCCAGCAAAAGAACGGGAAAGGAGGGTAAAATCCTTAATGTGCAAGAAAGGTCATATGTTATGAGGCATTTCCTAGAAATGGACTCAGAGTCAATATATCTATTTTAGAATTGGCTTTGTTTCTATTTCTGTATCGCCTCCCATTCCACAAGAGCCCCCCAAGTGATGAACAAATAAAAACCAATTAAAACAATATGATACAAACATTTTTAAAAAATACATTAAATTACTCTTTAAAAACTCCTAAAAGCAGTCTAAAAACAATCTTAGAATCCAGTTTTGAAACAGTTAAAATAGCAATTTCAAATACTGAATGCCATGCCTAACAGCACTGTTTTGGCTGCCCACCAGAAGCTTAAGAAAACTGGGGCCAGCTTAACTTCCTTGGGCAGGAAGTTCCACAGTCGAGGCACTGCTACAGAGAAAGTCCTGTTATGTGTACTGTAGTATGTGGGGAAATAATCATTGTAATGTAAAAGCAATCGTGTGTACCTCATTCACATCCTTAGATAAGTCTAGGGTTTTTCCCTGCATGCCTTTTGTTCTCCCAAGTTCCCTTTCTCTTATTTCACTGGGCACTTCCAGCCAACTGGAGTGCTGGGTCATTCCACACATGACCTAATTTAAATTTTATTGCTGTGTGTAAGTTCTCTTTAAGCTTGAGTCTCCATGAGGCTGGAGCCATCTTTAGCCATCTTTGCCATCTTCATCTTAAGCAATCTTTCCTGTAACCATGCCATGATGTTTTACCATCTAGCCTTCTACCGCTGTAGGCTGGTGAGTTTTTCTACCCTAAATATTCTTAGTCAGTTAGGAACCTCTTTTTAAAGTTTGTTTTAGTATGTAGATTGAGATTGATATACCTTCAGTAAACTTTTGATTTGCATTTTAAACTGACTCCTTTGTTTTGTAATGAGTCTAATTTAACTGAGTGATCTCAGACCTCTGAATACACTTTTTAAGTGTTAATTGAGCTTTATCAGTCTTAGCATTCTTAAGTGCACTCTGCATGAAGTTAAAGGTAAATGAATGATTTTTTAAACTCTCTTTTTAATGAAGATAATTCTTGTTGTTTTTTAAAAGGACTAGATCCTGGAAATTTTTAATACAATTTTATTTTTTAGACTCATTACTCCTACATGTATCCACCAACCTAACTTCATGAGGTGTTGGGACATGCAACAGGCCTTCCTCTGAAGATCTCAAATTTCTGGCAGGCTTATATGGGAGGAGGCAGTCTTTCTGATATCCTGGCATCAGTCGTTTAGGGCTTTGTAGGTCAACACCAGGACCTTGAATTGGGCTCAAAAGCAAACTGAAAGCCAGTGTAGCTACAATGCTTACAATTACACCAGTCTGACCACTGCATTTGTTGTTGCTGCAGCTTCTGAGCACTTTTCAAGGGCAGCCCTGCATAGAGCAGATTACAGTAGTCTAATTGAGAGGTAACCAAGGCATGAACCACTGTGGCCAGATCTGCCTTCTGCAAGAAAGGGTGCAGCTGGTGCACCAGCCGAAGCTGGGCAAAGACACTCCTGGCCACTGCAGTAAGAGCACCCCCAACCTACCAACCTGATCTTTCAGAGGGAGTGCAACCCCATCCAGAACAAGCTATGATCCTAGTCACACTGACCAGCAGCGCTTCTATGTTGTCTGGATTCTGCCTCAGCCTATTCAGCCACATCCAGTCATTCACTGCATCCAGACAACAATTCAGTACTACCACTTGGCATCAGTTGTAAAGCAGAGATAGAGCATATTCTGTTCTATACACCTGGTCTTGGTTGTTATTATAGTCACTGTGTTTTGGACTAACTGCAGCTTGTGAAAAGTATTCAAAAGACCTGGGGAACTGTAATCCAAAAAAGTGAAATTTCCAAACTCTGGAAAAGATTACCAGAGGAATCTGGTGTGGACAACTACCTGAAAATGTGATATGATGATCCCCATTTATTTTAGTGAGGTGTCCTATACTCAGAAGACAAAGTAGGTAGATAAACATTCAAACTGAGTTGAGATATTCCAAAGACGAGTCTTCCTCCCTACAGTTCCTCTTTGTTGTCATGACCAAATCACAGGATCCAAATGGCCTTTCATGAGCTTTGGGGAAAAAAGTCGAAGAACACTGAGAAGAAAGTTTGCAGATAATCCTGAACAAAGCACTTATTAGAATATGGAATAAACAGAATTAGAAATATGGCAGTATGCTTTCAATTCTGTCACTGTTCAGGAAAACAACCACCATATCTTACAGTGTCTTGATGAACAATTTTTGAACAGTGTTTATGATATAGGTTTTTGCAGATTGAAGTGTTATTATATACCACTGTGAGTCTTGAAATCCTCCATTAAGAAACTACAGTGGAAAACTGTATAGCATTATATTATTTGTATCAGGTAACTGCAGTGATATAGTGAAATACTTTGTGTATCATTATATTATTTGCATCAGGTATATTAGTATTAGGTACATGTATATGTGCATATTGTAGACTTACTGTATATATGGGTTGTTTGATGCAATTCAATTGAGTAAAGGATATGATATGTTATTACAAGTGAGTTTAGAACACTCCTGCTCAACAGTTTCACATTGAGCATCACAAAGTATTTGCAGGACCTAGTCCTAGTTCTCTCAGTTAGTAGTTGCAAGGGTTGCTGTTTCCTTGTTGTATCACACTGAAGAAATAACACAGTTTGACACCACTTTAACTGCCATGGCTCAGTGCTCCAAAATTCTTGGATTGTAGTTTTGTGTGATATTTAGCCTTCTCTGTCAGAGCTCTAGTGCCACAACAAACTACAGATCCCAGGATTCCATAGGATGGAGCCATAATAGTTAAAAGCGGCATCAAACTGCATTATTTCTGCAGTGTTGGAACAGCCTTGGGGCTGGTTTACATGGCAGGTTTTATTGCGTTAAGTTGCGCTTTAGCGCTTTCCTGCATCAGTGGTGGGTAGTTTACTCAGTATATGTTTACACAGCTATATTTTGTGGCTCTTTGATTTTTTCCGCTTTGAGGTTCACACAGCCAAAAGTGCTGGGGGCATGGCCAAGCATTGGAGAGGGAAAGAAATGCCATAGGAATGTCTGCCTTGGCCCAAACTCCGTGCTTAACAGCTTAGAGGCAGTCCCCCTCCCTCCCCACTCCCTTCCCACAAATCAAACGGAAGTTCTTCCTCCTTGCTTAATAGCATTTTCTGCCAAATAGAGGGAAGCCAGAGAGAGAGAGAGGGAAAATAGCAGTGCAGCTCTGATGCACCCCTTCGTGAAATGGTTTCTCTCCCTCCCCCATGCACAGGATCACAGGTGACGAACTGAGCTTTTACATACTTGCAAAACAGCAGAGAGGAGGAGAAGGAATGCTCCCTGAATGAAAATTGTTGGGAATCCTTTTTGTTTGCAAACTGGCTTGCAAAATAGCAGAGAGGATTTTTCAAAGTTTCCTCTAATCGCTACTGTCTTTCCCTCCCTCCCTGCCCCTCTTTTAAGCCCACCCCTGCATCATCAACCAATCACAATGCAGCTCTGCTGTATCCCTTAGCGGAATGGTTGTTTACACTGCCAATAATGCGCTACATTGCAAATATACCTGCAAAAGTAGCGACATCCCTTGCCACGCTATATTTGGGTGTTTTACTTCCCCCCCCTTCTGAATGAGGCGATGCTGTGCTGCGATCTGTGGGAACTATGAGCTATCTTAGCGGTATATTTAGAGGAATATTTGCCCATGTAAACGAGCCCTTGGTCTTCCCAACATGAAAGCAAGATACCATCTTGCAATTTAGTTTCCTGGATTTCAAAGATATAATACAAAGCCTGAAGAAGAGCTAACAGCTTCATTTGGGATTGCGGTTCTTTTCTTCCTTCCTTCCCTTTGAATTTCAAGGGGAAAGAAGGATGGAGAGAGAGAAGTGAGAATGAGTGAGGACTTTATCAGACTAGTCTCTACAAATGCTGTAATTCCACGATTAAGGAAAGCAGAAACAGTGCATTATTACACTAAACATCACACGTCACCGTAATCATGTGATACTGCCACAGAATTATTACACAACCACCACTAGCACTTAAGAATTTTACTTCCATGATTTAGCATGGGCGAGATTTTGGTGGTTCTTGCAATAAGATGGGAGTGCACTTAAAAACACCAAAGACCTCTTAATTAACAGAGCAATTCAACTCAAACACTTAAAACAAACCTAAAAACATGCAAACAATATGGGACAGTTCATTAAAAGAGCCTGGACGTTTTCTTGCTGGGAACGGGGAGGGAGGAAAGAGGACCACCCTTTCACACTGTAATCTCGTGATTACAGCAGGACGTGTTTTCACATGCTCTTCAATACTGCAAAAACAGAGATACTGAGAGCTATTGACGGCTTGTTCCAGCAATTAAAAGAGACATATTATTGGCGGCTGGGGCACACAGTAACCATGGGAGAATGACAACATTGTGCAATAGTGCGAATCCATTTGTGCTACCATGACATTGTAATTGTGCAATTATAGCCTCGTCTGATAATGTTCTGAGAAAGAAGGACTCTGAAATCCACAGCATAGCAAATTTACTTGGCATCCTCTCACTGTGCAGATATTTTGTCTGATGTTCTGCTGGTGTGTTTCTAAAATCATTCTTCCAGAATGACCTCTCTATTGTCTGCTACTGCTGTTTACAATTCATGAGTAACCAAGTCTACTTCATGCCAGAACAGTTAAGCTATATGAACCACAGGACAGCAGAGGATCCTGCTGTTTCTTCTTGTCCACTAGGAAATATGTAATGTTCCATAGGATGTAAAGATTATTCAGAGATTTTCTTGTCCTTGATGAAAAAGGTATCTCAACACAACAGGTAGGAATGCATGACCTCCAACATATCACAAATGAAAAGCAGGACATGTGTGGCCAGGCAACATCAGTGTGTGGTCAAGATGGCAAAAGGTATTAATGAGGAAGAAGACATAAGCTAGGGAAGGCTGCAGCAGTTTGCTTTTGCCTGAGTCTATTGGGAAGATTCCTCCCCTCCTCCCCTCCCTGCTGATTTAATTCAGTGTAAACTACTTTTGCACTTTGAACTCAGTTTGCAGCAATTGAAGTAAGTGGAGGACAGAGGGTAAACATGGGAGGAATGGGAGAGAAACTGGGATATTTTAAATGCAGTTGAAAAAGTGGGAAGACAGAGGATCACCTGGGACTATCCCTGCCAAATTGGGACAGTTGTAGGGCATGGGAATGTAAACTTTCATATCATTTTCTTCTGCTAATGATAATAATAATAATATCGCAGGTTGAGTTTTGAGTTTTGGGGCAGTGGATGAGAGTAGAAGAGGTTTTTTCACATTTTCCAGTGTTTTCCCATATATTAGGGATTTTCCAGTGAATTTTCATCTCTGCAAAAAATAAAAAATGGGGGGGGGGGTTTCAAAATGTTTTTCTGCAGAAAATGGGGTGTTAAATCAGTGGTATTGACCTATATGTTGACACACCATTATGATCTGATTGAAATGGACCATTTAGTAATTGATTTAATGGATCTATTCTAGCTGAGACTAACCAACAGGATTCAGGCTGCTGTTTTCTATGCAAAGATATTGTGACAAAATGTATGGAAGACCGATATATATTTTTTAAAAAAGATTTACATCCCTTGTCAGGCAATATGACAATGCAACAGGGAGGGCTACTCAGCAGGGGTACAGCTATGGGGGACGGCAGAGGGCATTGGCTTCTCCCAAATAAGAATTCTGCTTGCCCAATGAAATCCCCAAATTTCTTTTTTCACAGCTAGAACTCTTGTATTTGCTATGTTCACATTCCTTTGGAATTTTCCCTGTTGCAACTTTTCTTTGGCAGCCTACATTCTATTTCTAAATACTCAACTGAAGTTTTAAGTTACTGCAACGCAAGAACTTTTGAAAATTTCATTGGACAGGCAGAATTCTTACCTGGGGGGCAGCAAAGCCTTCACATGCACACATAGTAACACCTCTTGTTGTTGTGTGCCTTCAAGTTGTTTCCAGCTTCTGGTGAGTCTAAGGTCAACCTATCATAGGGTTTTCTTGGCAAGTTTGGTTCAGAGGGTGTTTGCCTTTGCCTTCCTCTGAGGCTGAGAGAATGTGACTTGCCCAAAGTCACCCAGTGGGTTTCAATGGCTGAGCAGGGATTCAAACCCTGGTCTCCCAGAGTTGTAGTTCAATGCTCATTATCCATGGGGCTCCCCACAACCAATCCCCAGTGGATACGGGGGTCCTACTGTATTACACCATGCTGGTCTCAGTACCCCCCCCCCCGAATCTTGCTATTGCTAGCTACTCTTCCTGGGAGTGCTCAAAGCTTCACATAGCTTAGCTGCTCCAGGAAATGAAGCCAGCTAGCCACAGTCATTCAAGGCAGTTGGCAATCATCACTGAAACAAAATGAATTGGTAAAACCACTAAAAACATCAGAACCATTAATAAATATCAAAAATAATTTTAAAAGTCAGTTTAGAGAGATGTGTCTCCACATTCTTCCTAAAACAGGTCACATCTCTATGGGGAGTGCATTCCACAACCTGAGACCAACCATGTCAAGAGGAGCTCCACTGTCCTGTCCTGAACACCATAGCTTCCAAAGAGGTGAATTAATGGAGCTGGTAGTCCTTTGGAACACCGGCCCTCAAAACATTTAGGACTTTAAAGGTGAAAACCAAGACCTTGAATTGGACCTAAAAATAAATTAGGAACCAGTGCAGATCAAAGGGTGGGGATATTTTGTGATGGACACATGATAAGGCTAGGAAGTATTGGACTGAGCTTCATATGATCTTAGAGGACATTCTTAAATTAAAATTACAAATGAGACCTAAATTCTATCTGTGGGGTATGATGGAGGAATATAGCTGGAAAAGACACATGGAAGAATAATTCAATATATAACAATGGTGAGACTTTTATATGCTCAGGTTTTGAGGGTTAATAGAGTTTGCTTATTGTAGAAGCAATGTTAAGATTTTAGTTAGAGGTAGTTGATCAATTTGTTAATTATAACCACTAGAAAGCAGGAAGCCTTCTGTATTCCCTTATAGTTGTTGTGGTATTGGTTGTAGTTTGGTTTTGTTGGTTATTTAGTTATAGGGTTTGTATTGTTTGTTTAGTATATTTTTGGGTGTTTCCCTTAAATGTTGTGTCCCCTTAAATGTTGTGTCCCCTTAAATGTTGTATCAGCATCAGCATCATCAGCATCAGCATCTTAAAAAGGAACCAGGGAAGATCTTTCAGTATTGGGATAATGAGATCTCGATACCATGCACATTTGTTGTATATCTGATATTCTGGATCAGGATTTTAATTCTAAATATTACAGCATTAAATAACATTCACCAGAAGGGGTGGCCTCCTTGATGCTCATGAACTGTAACCCCCATCAGCCTGAGTCAACATAACAAATGGTGGGGATGCTAGGAGTTGAAGTCTAGCCACATACAGAGGAACATACACCCCGATCCCTGACCTAGAGATGAGAAACAGGAGGGAAAGAGGTTAAAAAAAGAGTATTAGATTAGAATTTCTATTAAGATTATAATTCTCAATTTAGCGGCATTAAAGCCTCTAAGGGTTTATCTATACCAGCCAGGATATGCTGGCTGTATCATGGCCCAGTCTGCCCTTGTTACGGAGTCCCAACAGAATGCTGACCCATTGCTGTAGCTGCTGCTGATGCCATTTTCTCTGCTGATGCAAAAGCCAGGAAGGGGCCCCTCAACATGTGGCTGAAGGCCCTCTGCATGTGACCAGTCTTGATCACATGTTGAGAAACCGCTACCTGGTTTCTGGGAGAGCCAGGGAGCTGGCGGGGGCAGTGAGGGGCAGCGTGTTGGATGGTCTCCTGCGGACATGTAGGGCCCTATCCGGGTTTTGGCTGGCAGTAACAAATTAAACTGCTAATTATTCTAAAACACTTTATCAGGCCCTACTCCGGTTTGCCCCCATCTCAGCCCCATATCTGCCCCAAGGGTGGTGAGGACTGCCCAGGGGGCAGAATGGGGCAAAATCCCTGTGTCAGATGGACTGCAGGGCTCTGAGACAGCAGCAAGCTAGGATATTTAGCCCATGTTGATAAACTCTAAGGCTGATGGCACACCAAAGAAATAACACAGTTTGATACTACTTTAATGATCATGGCTCCATCTTACGGAATCCTGGGATTTGTAGTTCGTTGTGGCACCAGAGCGCTCTGACAGAGAAGGCTAAATATCTCACAAAACTACAAATCCCAGAATTCCATAGCATTGAGCCATGGCAGTTAAAGAGGTGTCAAACTGTGTTATTTCTGCAGTGTGGCAGCATCCTTAGTTTTTTTAAAAGTCTGTGTGATTTCTGAGTAAGCATGCTTAGGATCAGAGATGTTCCTCTATTTTGGCAACTTCCATTCCCACCCCATTATTATTTATCTTGTTCCAGCTGGCTGCATCGCAAAAGTGAGGTCAGAGTCAAAGTAAAGAAGTGAATCTTAACTCTGAATGTTGAGATGTTAAGATGAGATGGCATCAGTGTCCCAGCTTAAAACTGTAAACTACTTCTGTGGATATGTAACATAAACTTTGCATGATTTGGAGAAGCTGTAACACCTTCACCTGAGCTACCCGGAATTATCCTTCTCCAGTCCTCCCATTTTGCATGATCTCTGCTCCACGTTGCAGCAGGATGAATGTGAAATCAGCCCATGTGTGGAAAGGGAAAATACAGGAACACAGTAGTACAAACTAGGGAGCCAATTTAAAGCTCTTCCATTTAAATTGCATATAAAAATGGACTTGTGAGTTAACAGAATAGGGCCCACGGTGCCTCATTTACCCTTTTATTTTCTGCCTGATATTTTTACTCATCTGGCCTTAAGCTTTCTTTAAAAACAAGGCAACATTCGTATTCCAGACTCCAGCAAACAAATGTCTCGAGGCATGAGGAATTTCAGTTTGTACACTAATGATCACCTGCCTCTTTGGGCTTGATATTCTTTACCAGCCTGAACTCACCCTGTGGGCAGGTGCTGGGGGAAAAAAAAGACACATGCTTCAGACACAAAATATTATTCCATCAATCTCTTGAAGCGAGGGAGAGGAGGTGTGCATTTGAGATATTGAAATGCCTTGTAGAATGCAAGGGAAGAACTTTGCTTTGTGTCTTCTCATCAGCATGAGGCCAGAGAGAGGGAGAGGCAGAGAGAGAGGGGCTCATTTGCACTCCTGTCACCTACAGTTATGCAGCCAAGTAGACAATAGCACAAGGTACAGCAACACAGCTTTAGCAGTATGAGGTGTTTGCCAGATGCCCAGTGCCAGTTTTCTCATGTGGCAATGGCTCATTGGTCCATCTTGTGGTACTTTGCAAGACAGCATTTTAGGCAGAGCTTGGAGAAGTTACTTTTGAAGGACTAGAACTTCCATAATCTCAGAACCTACAAGAATGATGTGTCCAAAAGAGAAACTTTTCTGAGCTCTGCTTTTGGGGTTTAAGCAAATGTTGCCTAGCAAGCATTGTGGCTGTTCTCACTATGACAAAGGGGTTTTCTTGGAGTGGGGTTCGATATTTTCCAAATGACCCTCCCCAAACATGTCAGCACCACTTCAGTTCACTTCATTGTTTACAGCCCCAACTGGCTGCAGCTGTGGCATCATTTTCACGTGTAAAAGAAAATAGCTCCTTTTCTTCATTTCAGGAGTGATTTTGTGCAATGAAGCTACTGCCCTCACTCTTAATAAACTTAATCAAGCTTCACACACCCATCATCATGTGGCCAAGCATCTAAATGGCTATGTAGTGGCAGCATCATTACTGGAAACAAGCTGCTGAGGCTATCGCCAAAAAAGTTTTCAATGAGATTTAGAGCTCTACTACTTGAGTCCACGTACAGGAGAATGGTTCATTTGCATGCATGAGGAGCTCTGAAGCTTAACTTTTGGATTACAAATCCCAGAATGCTGGCTGGGTATTATGGGATTTGTAGGAATTTATTACACAAGGTGGAAATTGCATGATTACGACAGGATAGTAGCATGAATGGGTTCTCATTATTGCTTGACATCATCATTCTCCCATGATCCATAGCTGCTCCACCTGTTAATTACACGTAACTTTTAACTGATGGGCAAAACCTATCAATAACCCTCGATATGCTCTTTTGCAGTATTGATAGGTGCGCGAAATCACATCCCACTGTAATTGCATGATTACAGCATAAATGGGTGGTCCTCTTTCCCCCTCCCCTTTCCCAATGAGAACACATAATTAAACTTCTAGGGGAGAATGTGACGAGGACCAACAGGGCATTGTTTTAACGAACCGTAGCCTTTGCTTGGTACATTTTTATATTCATTTAAATGTTTATTTGTGAAGTTCTTTCATTAAGTAATTTGTTTTTGGTGTTTTTAACTGAAGTTGTGTCTTCTCATAAGAATAGCTGAAATCTTGCCCATGCAAAATTGCGGAAGTAAGAGAAAAATTTCCTTAAAGACATATGCACAGCCCAGCACAAAGTGTTAATACTCTGTCATTAGAAGGCAATGTGAAGAGAAGTGTTACTATAGCATGAGATGAAATCCCATTCTTAAACTGCTCATGGTGGTTGTGCAGTAATTCTGTGGCAGTAGTATTGTGTGATTACGGCAATGTGCAATAATTACTCTACTCATGCCAATATGTTTCCGCTTTCCTCAATTGCAGAATTACAATGTTTTTAGACACTAGTCTGATAAAGTCCATAGTCCAAAAAGTAATTTCACCTCCTGGCCCCAAGCTGACAGGGTATGTGCCTTTTCTTTGCTATGACCACCAGGCATGCCTCAAAAATGGCTAGAAATGATTCTGCTGAAAGATTGCCTGAAAACTCATTCTACAGGGTGAGTAGCTTGTCTAAATGTGGTCTCCAATTCAGCTAAGTTTTATGGCCTTTTCCAGTTTCTGCTGTCCCCTTACTATTCTCTCTTATTGTTGTCCATGGAGATTTTCAGACCGCGTTTCAGCGTGCCTAGGGCGGGAGGAACTTTCAGGAGAGGGACGGCGATCTTGCGCAGCAGGGGGGCGTTTTTGGACACCGTTGTCCCTCTCCCGAAACCATCCGTGTCACTTCCGTGAAGCTTCGGAAGCCTCAGCACCATATTTTAATCACAGGCAACCTCCGTGATTAAAATATGGCTCTGCGGCTTCCGAAGCTTCACGGAAGTGACACGGATGGTTTCGGGAGAGGGACAACAGCGTCCAAAAACGCCCCCCTGCTGCGCAAGATCGCCGTCCCTCTCCCGAAAACTCCTCCCGCCCTAGGCACGCTGAAACGCGGTCTGAAAATCTCCCATGTTACCACTATAACCTGCTGTCCTGAGTTTCCCCAAGCACATATCACCCCATAGAAGCAATACTGATTACAACTGTTTGTTTTATTCCCATAATCGGGCTGGCTCAAGACAGTTTGCTACCAAAGATAGAGCAGCAAAAGGTGCCCACACCTGGGCCAACACGTATATGACTCAAAGCCAGCCAAATTATTCAGGCACAGGAGGCAGAAACCCCACAAATACCACTCCCCATATCTGGTAACAGAAAATACAGCGGTAACAAATTAAATAACTAACCATTTGATGGATTCTGCCACACTGCAGAAATCATGCAGTTTGACACTGCTTTGATTGCCATAGCTCAATGCTGTGGGATTCTGGGATTTGTAGTTTTGTGAGGTATTTAGCCTTCTTTGTCAGAGAGCTCTGGTGCCACAAGAAACTACAAACCCCAGGATTCCATAGGATGGAGCCATGATATTAAAACCTTGTCAAACTGCATGATTTCTGCAGCTTATGTCTTTTTGTGACACTGTGCCTCATTTTGCCTACCAGCAGGGCTGACATTCTGAGGCAACAAATCCATTCTTAGTTTTAATGGCAGCCTTCTGTGGAGTTCCTTCAGCCATATGCAGATCATCCAGGTGTTATGGAAATTATCCATTTGCTGAATTTATGTAACACCTGGATGATCTGTTACACCTAGAGGAGCTTTGGAGAAGGTTATCATAAAAACCAATAGTAAAGCAGCTGTTGCATGACATCAGAGCCATCTGGTCAAATCTACTTTCACTCCAAATAGTACAACTCTATACAGATATTAAATTACAGGTTGTCTGATTGGATTTACTGTGTGATCATCCAACTGGCAACCAGCAGAGCGCACCCTTCTCATACTTAGGGCTGTCTATACAGTGAAAATAATCCAAATGGGAATTGCTTGGAAGGCAATCTGTACAAACAGACATGTATGTCTCATTCAGAAGGTGGGCAGCCAAATCCACCTTAAACTCCATGTGGGAAGCCTCTGGGGCTTCTCCCGGATTTTTTAAAAAAGCTCTATATGGCATACGAATGTGCGGCTATTAGGACAGTCACATTCATATTGCTGAGAACAGACAGCACAATCTGATTAGCTGGATGAGCGTGGGGGTGGGGCTAGTAAACAGGGAAAGTGCCAGCTGCCACCATGTCGGATTTTTGGCGAGGCAAGGGTCTGGTAAGTTGATAAAATGGCAATCTTATACACTCTTTTTTTCCTTTTTGTAAATACAAAATATCACATGTGTGCACCATGGGAAACTGTTTTTTTTTTTTTAATTGGGTGGCGGCAGATTTAAAAGTATGAATAAATCACTCATGGCTGCCACCTTGTTGGCTAGGGGGGCATGCAAAGTTTAGGTGGGCTCTTTTGATCATTAAGACAGGTTGCAGCACTGCAAATGGCTGTTTTTTTCAGAGGAATTAATATTTTCTCCCCTCGTATAGATGGGACCTTAGTTCATGTAGTCTTCCTCCTGCTCTTGCCATTGTCAGTTTTGTACCAAACCCCTGCTCAGCATCCCTGCTGAAAATACTGGCATGCCACTGATGGACCACAGCAGATGTCTTGCAAGATTTAGAGAGAGTGAAGTATTAAGGTATGAAATATAGGTTGGCTTTAAACCATGGCTAGCATGAGGTGAGGCCCAAAGACATCTGCTTTCAGCTTTTTCTAAAGGAGAGTAAGTACCACAGTTGGGGAAAATGGATTCTATTGACCAGGAAGTGTTTCTGCTACTGGTTAGTTAGTTCTCCATTGCATACATAGGCCAGAATTCCCTTAGGAACACATTCATGTGTAAGTCATGCTATGCATGTAGGGCCAAAAAGTCACCACTGTATGATTGATGCATTCTGCTGATAGTAGTGGAAACAGAATTGCACACACAGCATATTCATCTGTACCTTGTCTTTGCAAGTTGTGCATTGTGGTTGTGCATCCTATGTGTACTTTCCATTTTGGTAGTGGAAGATGGAGAAGTTCCATTCCCTCTGCAAAAACAAGACCAAGAGCAGAATGTGACACAAGACCATGAAGTACTAATATCAAAAATTAGAGTAGCTAAATAAGCTAAAGAAGAACACTAAACCAGTCATCATGCCAAAATACTGTACAAGCTGAAGAACATCCTCCTAGAATTTAAAGATAAAGTGAAAAATATATTTGTATGTTGCTGCTGCTGCTGTTTTTGTGTGCCTTCAAGTCATTTCCAACCCTTGGCAACTCTAAGTGGGACCTATCATGGAGTTTTCTTGGCAAGATCTAGTGAGAGGGGGCTTCCCATTGCCTTCATCTAAGGAGGAGAGGGTGTGACTTGTCCAAGGTCACCCAGTGGGTTTCTACGTCTGAGCGGGGATTCAGACTCTGGTCTCCAGAGCTGTAGTTCAGTGCTTAAACTACTGTATCATACTGGCTATGAGTAACATTCCTAGAATCCTGCTATTGCTAGCTATTCTTCCTGGGAGCGTTCAAACCTCAGACCACTACACCACGCTGGCTCGGTGTGGTGTATTTGCATAATTAAGCCTAATAGTGCAAGACTTTCCATACCTTGGCTCAGTCATTAATCACAATGGAAACTGCAGTTATGAAATATTATTATTATTATTATTATTATTCTGTGTTTGAAGTGCACATGCCTGTGAATCAAGATGGTGGTTGAGTAAATTAGCATGTTATTTTTCTCCACACATTGTCACTGCTGCACAGTTGTTGTTTTTTTAACTTTAAAGCAAAGGTGCGCAAGTGTGACCTTCTGCTATTTGGTCGGCTTGGAGCAGGAAAAAAACACACAAGACTGGCAATGCGAAAATCCAAAATGGTGCTTCCGGCCATTTCCTTGCTGGCAAGCCCACCTCCCACGCACATCTGACTAATCAGCTGTCCAGTTCCACTCCTCTCCAAGAATGCGCAGCATCCTGAATCAGTTGTCCAAACAAGCAGTAATGCGCATTCCTACACATTATTTTTCTAAAAATTCCTGAAAAGGCACAAAGGCTTTTCCACATAGTTTTTTGGAGTTTTTGGCCCCCCTCCTTCTGAATGAGTCAAATCACTGTGGGATCTCATTGGGACAGAAGGTATTCTCCTCGAAGTCTATGAGGAGTATTTTCACCATCTAGACACCCCTTGGTAAGGTCGAAGGCAGTAGGTAAAGAGGAAGGCCAGATGGATGGACTCAATCAAGGAAGCCATGGCTGCCCTGAGTCTGCAAGACCCGAGCAGGGCTGTTGATGAGAGGATGACTTGGAGGTTTCTCATTCATAGCGTTGCTCTAAGTCGAAGTTGGTTTGAGGGCAGTTAACAACAACAATGCTATATATTGCATTGTGATTATGCATCAAAGTTGTGCAGTGTGTATTTCACAATAGCACCCAGTCATTGACGTGTTATACAATATTGCTATTCTGCATGGGGGTTGTGTACTGTTGCCATGTCTGCATGTGGGTATTTATGCTGTGCTAGCAGGATGTTGAATTGAGGCCATAGTATAGTCAATATGTATGACACTTTACACAAGCTAAGTAAATGATGGTTTCCTTCCCAGAGCCTCTTTCTCATTCTTTGTTTTCTGTCATTTCCTTCAATTATCAATTTGTCGACCCACCTCCAACTAATGAGTAAAGAAATCTTAGCTGGACTACTCATATCAGAAAGTGAGAGAAATTGAATAATCTCCCTCTGGTCAGAAGAAATGATATTATACACAGCAGTTGATGTCAAAGTTCATCATCTCTACCAAATGCAAAACAAAATGGTGCTGAACAGTATAATCTTCATCCTCCTCTTCCTTCTTCTTCTTCTTCAGAGTTTGTCTTGCTAAAGGCCCCATCACCATCAACTTTCACTCTTTTTCTCCTGACCATAGTGTTTGATCAGAGTTTTATAGGTCATTTAAAATGACACACAATTGTTCCACTGGCAGCACTGTTGTCATTAAGTGGCTTTTATTGTCAAGAGTTCAGGAACAGGTACAACAGCATGATTAAAAGAGGGTAGAAAGAGAGCCTACTTCACTCTCCCAAGAGTGTAAACAAACACTTGAAAACAGTAGTGGTGGTTGCCATGATGAGAGCATTCTGAGCAGAGGACAGACCTTAGCTGGTCTCCTCCACACCGTGAGTGTGTGCATGTAGCGTGTGTGTCTGCATCTATATCTTGATAAGAGAGAGGTCACACTGTCATTATGGATGGTTCAGAAGGTACTACAGAAAATCAAGGTCAGGCCTTTTTCGAATTCAGCTAAAACACTTTGGATTGGTTTTGCCAACCACTGCCAGGCACTCAAGACATAGATGGGTAGACACTTTGGAGGCAGGTGGGTTGGAGGTGGATAGCCTGGAAGATAGCTGGGGAGGACTAATGCAGGACATGAGTGACCTTCCCTCCCAATGTGTTGTCCAGACTCTGGAAATTCAGCAGATCTGGAAGTATCTATACTCTTCAGTAGCACCAGATTGGCCCTCCAGCATCATCTGATTTTCTAGCGCAGGAGAATTATGAGTTGTGGCCAGTGATGGCTGGTGGTTTCCATGTCAGTGGGGCAAAGAATCTGCTCCAGATTTTAGTACAGACTTTAAAGGAGTTACCATAGGTGCTGAACCCCATCCCGCAAACTGAGTCAACACACTTGGACAGCATATTTATGATTCAGCTAAAACAAAATGGATTCACCATCCCATTGAGATGGAAATCACCAGCTACCATTGGTTTTGTTACTGTTGTTAACTGCCCTCCAGTTGACCTCAACTCATGGCAACCCTGTGAATGAGACATCTCCAAGACACCCTATCCTTAACAAGTCTGCTCAGGTCTTGCAGACTCAGGGTCATGGTCTCCTCGATTGAGTCTATCCATCCGGTGTGTAGTCTTCTTCTCTTCCTCCTGCCTTCTGCCTTTCCAAGTATTATTGGAAGCATTGTCTTGTCTAGTGAATCATGCCTTCTCATGGGGCTCATCTATACCAGGCAGGATATACCAGCTCAACACCAGTGTATCCTGCCTCTGGTGCTGGCCAATTTCTCCCCCATTAACTGCAGAAAATGGGCTGGTGTCCAAACAGGTACCGGTCCATTGCTGAAGCCCCTGCTACCACCATTATCTCACTAATGTGGAAACCAGGCAGGGGTCCCAAAACATGTGACTGCCAACCCCCCTGCATGTGAACAGTCTCAGTCAGATGCTGCAGGATCCCTGCCTGGCTTCTGAGAGAGCCAGGGAACTGGGGGCAGCAACAGGGAGTGGTGTTCTGGGATGGGCTCCTGTGAATATGTGGGGCCCAATCCAACAATACTGAGTATTTTCTTGAAATGTGGGAAAGGGACATATCCTGGCTTGCCCCCATTCTGCTCCTTATCTGCCCTGTGGGTAGTGAGGACTGCCCAGGGGAAGATCAGGGTAAATGCCCTGTGTCATTTGGACTACAAGGCTCTGGAGCTAGGGCAAGCAGGGATATTTGGTCAGTGTAGACAAGCCCATGATGTGGCCAAAGTATGACAACCTCAATTTAGTCACCTAGGCTTCTAGGGAGGGTTCAAGCTTGGTTTCTTCTAGGACCCATTTGTTCAACTTTTTAACTTCTACAGTATCCACATAACTCTTCTACAGTGCCACTTACAATACAATGTAAGTGTAACTAGCGTTTCCACCTCTGATTTGCAACCATTCTGGAAGGTCTGTTGCTCAGCAGCAGATGGTCGCAGGTTCAGTCCCTAGCATCTCCAAGACAAAGCTCCTAGTTGCAGCACCTCATACCACATTGTGTCTGTCATAGTTTTATCTGAACAGTAAGGGGTCTCCCCAACCAGCTTTTCAGTATTCTTTAAATGCTATTGGACTTTGAATGTAGCTCCCAACAGGCTTTTCCCATGGGTTAGTGATCTTTCAGAAGGAAACATTTCATTATCCCCTCTCTATTGCAATAGTTTCATTTATTTCAGCAGGCCTTCCCTGGATACCCCACTTAAATTAAAAGTGGCTACAGAGGGAGAGAGAGAGACAGTGCTGAATGGACTGCATGCCACTGCAAGGAGTTCTTGTATGAACAAGCGCCCCCATTCACTGCCATGCAGGGAGCATCTGGAGGTACTGCTCTCTGCTGTCCAGTCTATTGACGTCAGTGGCAAAAGCCATTGAAAGCTCAAAATCTTTTTGTAGATATCAGTATTCCCGTGCCCATAGCAGAGTGCTAGGGCAACGGGTGGTCCTCCAGATATTTCTAGATTGCAACTCACATCATCCCTCACCAGTGGCTTTACCGGTAAGGGCTGCTGGGAGTTGTAATATCTGAAGGGCCACACATTTCCCACCCTGGCCGTAGGAGATTGCTGGATGGGGGCAACCGTTTGCTAATTTGACAATCTAAAATTGGATGCATGCGGCCACACATTCAGGGCATGTAATTTCCTTGAAGTTTCAAATTGACCGCTTTGCTTTTTGAAGTGCTTTCTAAGCTAATTTAGCTGGAGCTTTCTGAAAAAATTAAACCAATTCAAGATAATGAAATCCAAGTCCAGAGAGATATGTTTGACACAGGAATTGAAAATAAAGGCTATTTTTGTGGGAGTTGTTCTTTGTTACTCATGTATTTGACAGCCCTCCTTTTTCTACTTCTACTTTTATTAAATAGGAATAAAATCTTTCATTTGGCTACTAACATCAAATCATTTTGCTAAACCAGAATGTCCCCTAAAAAGTTTTTTGGGAGAACTTTTAAGACAGTGTTAAGCTCAATAAATGAAAGTGTTACAAGTGATTGTCGAATACGGCTTTGACTCCATGAGGTGTTATCAGCAAATCAAAACGATTCACACATTTTCAAGTTAACATTTTATTTTTAATCCTTATTCTGTTTTTTTGGCAAGATTACAGGAGTTGTCTGCAGTTCAGCATATAAAAAGGAATTCGTCAGAGAGCGTAGCCATGCTATACTTTAGGAGGCCTTGACAAACACCCTTGTTAAAATCCTGCCACCCTTCAGACAAGTATTCTCTTCCCTTCAAAGGAGTTCAGCCCTTTATGGATGCTGATAATTATTCCTGACGGAGGTGACTAAAGAACACAAGGATAATTCTGAAGAGCATTTGGGGAGGGGAATGCACACACCCCAAAACCTTGGTGTGGACCAGATTGCAGTCAATGGCAGATATTTTAAAAATAAAATTCCTGTGAGAACAATTCCTTCCACCTCTTCCCACCTCTAACACATAAGGTCTTCACCTCCCTCTCATTGTACTAAAGCAACATAATTCTCAGTAAGTTCCATAGGAATGAAACATGAACTTCACAAGAAAGTTAAGTTTCATAGAGGACTCTCAGCAAAGTGGAAACTGAAGGCCAGAAGCCAAAGAGAAGTAGGCACCCATTGAACAGTTCTGGGTATCACAATTCAAGAAGGATATTGACAAGCTGGAACATGTCCAGAGGAGAGCAACCAAAATGGTGGGAGGTCTGGAAGCCTTGCCCTATGAAGAGCGGCTTAGGGAACTGGGTATGTTTAGCTTGGAGAAGAGAAGGTTAAGAGGTGACATGATAGCCATATTTAAATATTTGAAGGGCTGTCATACTGAGGATAGAGCAAGCTTGTTTTCTCCTGCTCCACAGACTAGGACACGGAGCAATGGACTCAAACTACAGGAAAAGAGATTCCATCTAAACCATTACGAAGAACTTCCTGATGGTAAGAGCTATTTGACAGTGGAATAATAATAATAATAATAATAATAATAATAATATAAAATTTTATTTCTATCCCGCCCCTCTGCAATGCAATCGGGGCAGCTTACAATATAAAAACTCCATAGTCACAGTACCTTAGCCCACCCACCCCTTAAAATAATATTAAATTATAAAAGAGCGTTTTATAATGTGCTGCCTCAGAATGTGCTGCCTCAGAGTGTGGTGGAGTCTTCTTCTTTGGAGGTTTTTAAACAGAGGCTGGATGTCCGTCTGTCGGGAGTGCTTTGATTGTGCATTCCTGCATGGCAGGGGGTTAGACTAGATGGCCCTTATGGTCTCTTCCAACTCCATGATTCTATGAAACCTACTGTTTTCAATGAGCTTCGACTCTCTAAACCTGTGTGATGGATTTTGCCATATTAGGGAATGGACTACAGATGAATTCTTCTAGTCAAGCATATGTTTAAACCAAACAGGTACTACGACTGATTTCCATGACAGACATGCAACCCTGTTCACTTTTACTCTAACGTGAGTACTATTCAGTTCTCCAGGGCTTATTCCCAAGTAAATTTGCATATGGTTGCAGCCTTAAGATCAAACCTGACACGTCCATTAAAACCAGTAGAATTTAGAAGTACTTAACATTGGATGCATTATTTGCCCTCAGTTCTTAGAGCCTCCAGTGTTCCATCTCTAAAGGGAAAAAACAGCCATATACTGTAATGTAAAGTTTATACTTCATGTTAAAAGGAGTTAACGTTTGTAGGAGTACCCTTTGAAATATTGATGACGCTTTATCATAATCTAATAAAAATCTTAGTAGGCACTATAAAGGCACTTCAAAGCATAATGAGGATTCTGGTAATCTTGCAAAAAAAAGTTAATATTTCATTTTCATCTTTTGCTTGAATTTGGGAGGTCTTATTTCTGACTCTAATATATTATAGTGAGTGTTTCTGGTGATGGGAATTTAAATAGCTGAAAGACTAGCCTTAGAAGGCTTAATGGACAGGCATTGCTTGTCTTGAGGTGTCTTTTACACACAACACCCCAATCCTGAAGGATTTTAGTTAGTCCTATTCATTTCAGTGAGAGTTGCTTCCAATTAGGACGGCTACCTACACGTTTAGGAGGTATGCAATGGAATCTCTCTTTGTGTTTCTGAGCATGTATTTATCTGTCTATTTATCAAAATACTTCTATCCCACCCTTTATCATGGGGTCTCATTATGACATAGAATATATAAACTTTAAAACATTTCCTGATTGAAACTATAAATAATTTTATTTTATTTATTTATTGAATTTATACCCCACCTTTATTCCAGGATGGGATTTGAACTAGACAAAAACACATTAATCTAAGCAACAGCTAAAGCTACTTTAAAAGCTTATTGTTGTTATTGTTGTTGTGTGCCTTCAAGTCATTTCTGACTTATGGTGACCCTAAGGCAAACCTGTCATGGGATTTTCTTTTGCACAATTTGTTTAGAGGGGGTTTGCCTTTGCTTTCCTCTGAGGCTGAGAGAGTGTGACTTTCCCAAGGTCACCCAATGCATTTCCATGGTTAAGCAGGGATTTGAACCCTGCTCTTCAGAGTTGAATTCCAGCACTCATACCACTGCACCGTGTGGGTTCTCACTTTGAGTGCTACAACAGCTTAAAAACATAGACATGTACAATTTGAAATAAATTAGTCCCAGAAAGGCTTTAATAAAAAGCCATGTGTTGGCTTGGTGCCAGAGAGGAAACAGTGTTGGTGCCAGTCAGACCTCCAAGGGGGACAATTGAGGTGTCACAGACAAGAAGGTCCTCTCTTACATCCTCCTACATTGTATTGTCCCTCCTGCAGAACCCAGTTCTCGGGGTGGGGGGTGTACTCCTTCAAATATTGAGGTCCCAAACTGTTTAAGACTTTAAATGTAGAAAAATATTGTGAAACATTATTGTGGCCAGGCAGAATCTTGAAGAGGGAGGGAGGGCAAGGGAGGGAGGGAGAAAGATAGACAGAGATGTCTTGACATTTAGTAAAATAATTGTACTACCGAAATGCTTGGGACCAAAAAGTGTTTCCCATTTCAGTTTTTTCCCCAGATTTTGGAATACCTGTATTTGCACACATGTACATATTGAGATAGCCTGGAGATGGGACAGAAGTCTAAACTTGAAATTCATTGATGTTTCATGTACACCTTATACACATAGTCTGAAGGTAATGTGCAATATATTTTTGTGCACAAAACAAAGTTTGTGTACATTGAGCCATTAGAAAACAAAGGTGTCACTACCTCAGGGCTTGTCTACACCAGTGAAAACTCCTTAATCCCCTCGAATCTGGCCCAATAATGCCAAATATGTGGCCTTTCCCTCTAATCTGGTGCAATAATGCCATATGATGTATGACCTTATCCCTACCAGACTAGGGGAATACCACCTTAATCCGGTTTTTAGAAAACTCATAGTTTTCTCCAGAATTTACTTGAAACTCCAGAGAAAACTGTCACATGAACAATCCGTCTGTACTGGATTCAAGTGGTGGACAGAGGCGCTGCCATTTTTTCACCTCCTTGGCACCACTTCCTCATTCCAAATGCAGAGCTCCCGTTGCCACTTTGGGAAGGGCAGGGAGGGGGTGGGAGTGAGTGGCGACGGGGGCTCCTGAAGCCCCCGCCACCACTTTGGGAAGGCAGGGGGTGGGAGTGAGTGGCGACGGGGGCTTCAGAATGAATCAAATTGACTTGGGAAGGGCGGGGAGGGGGTGGGAGTGAGTGGTGACGGGGTGGGTTGTTGCAGGTGGGTGGGGGGAGGACTAATTTGCGGTTTTTTCACATTCGTGGGGGTCTTCCGCCCCTAACCACCGTGAATGTGAAGGGACTACTATATTTCCAATTCATGGGGCAAGCTGTCAATAGATTGTCAATAGCACTTTTTTTTTGAAGCATTGACTGTGTGCAAAAACTCCCCCATTGTATAGTGAGATTACAGCATGAATGGGCAGTCCTCAGTGGGAAAAATTCCAGGTCAGAATGAGAAAACGAAGCACAGAGTGCTCTTTTTATGAGCTGTCTCCTTTAGATTGCACGTTTTTAGGTTTGTTTCAGTGCTTGTCTGTTCATTTAGGAGATTTTCACATGCCGAAAATATTGCCTCCAGAAACCGGGACAGAAATATTTCTGTCCCGGAAGCAGCGCCGGGAGTTTGCCGTTAATAAAATATTCCGGAAGAGAGAGGAAAAAACCCAAAGCGAGGACGACGGAACAACGGAAGAGGGAGGTGAGCGTGCGAACCGCGGCGCTGCTTCCGGGACAGAAATATTTCTGTCCCGGTTTCTGGAGGCAATATTTTCGGCGTGTGAAAATCTCCTTACTTTGATAATTAAGGTGATTTTTTTTGTTTTTTGTTTTAGTTTAAGCATGCTTGCGTCTTCTCATGAGAACCATCAAAATCTTGCCCATGCCAAATCACAGAAGTAAACTCCCATTCTTGAAGTGCTAGTGGTCATGGTGCGATAATTCCAAAGTGTTTCTTTCACGTGATTACAGTGATGTGCAATAATAAGTGTTATAATGCCATGATGTTCATTCATGGAAATACAGTGTTTTTAGATACTAGTCTGATAATGTCACAACTTGCATTCCCAAGTGGGGAAGCAGAATATATGGCAGAGGAAGGCCCCACTTACCTCCAACATGAGATAACAGCTGGGATTCAGCTTCTCGGACTCCACACCAAAGAAACAGATGCTTAGGCAGGCCACTGTAGAGGATGTGGAGGGTCAAGGACACTATAATCCCCAAACCATCCCAAAATTTGAAGACAACATCCTGTCCCTATTTCCCTATAGAAGGAGGCAATTCTGTCTGCTGAATATAACAACGATACAGTCACATTCCTTTTAAAATAAAAATGGATCAAAATGTAAAGGAGCCAGGCACCAAAACATTTTCATCTATTGCTTTTAAAGTTGATAGACTTCACCCCTTCAGAAGGTTCTATTGTGCCTGAAAAAAATGCATTCAATCCTGTTAAATAGTAAACAGTTATAGCCAGTCCTGGATTTTCAATGAGAGTCAATAGGGAGTCAAGAAGCTTTAGATTTCTCAATTCACATTCAGGCCTGAGTCAAATAAGCCTGAGAGGAATCAAGTTGTTTTCTGAATCCATAAGTTAGGGACCAAACTGAATGTTGTGGCTGGTGCATACCCACTTAGGAATTTTGTGTAAAACAAATTCGCCTCATGTTTTGTTAGGAAGGTGAGCTTTTCTGAAAATTCAGGTTTCTAGGACAATTGTATATGATTGATGAAACAGAACATAAAATACAATCTTTCTCCCATGTTAAACAGCACCAAGGGTAAATTGATAGGCAGTGCTGTTGTTATGATCTCATAGAATATATCAATAATCACAGTATATAGATTATCACACCTCATTACAATGGCAGTGATTTTATTTCTTTCTATCCCAGGAGAATGATGATGAGAAGAAGGGGCTGAAAGCACTTTTTGTATATCCTAGGTTTGCTTGTGATACAAACAAGCACCCATATAGCTTCAGCTTGAGGTCAAGTTCACCCCCTTCTGTGGCAAGCTCATCAAGACCCAAGAAAAGTGGAGGGCCTACCGCCCCTGAGCAATTCAGTTCTCAGATCATTTTCTTTCATTCATTCTTTTTTTCTTTTCCATTGGAAACTTTTTAAATGTATTTATACAATTTGTCACATTTTTACAAATGAATCAAAGAGAGAAAAAAGATGGGGAAAACATTTCAATAAACAAATACTATGGACATTAATATATTTCCCCCCTTAGCCACACAGTTCCAGAGGTCCTACAGATACAGAGACAACTGACAAGACTCCAAAGAGAAACCCCCACATGAAACAGGATCAAAGCTACAAACAACAAAACAGAAACATCTGTCAACATAATAGGCAAGACACTTGCCATTTAAAGAAGTGACACCAAATACAATTAAAGAGCCAACAAAATAATTGCAAGGAAGTACCTAAAAGCACCACATCTGCCTGATCCTGGAAGCTAAGCAAGGTCAGTTTGGTTAGTACTTGGATGGGAGACCACCAATGCTGTAGGCTATATTTGAGAGGAAGGAACTGGCAAAACCACCTCCTGAATATTCCTTGCCTAAGAAAATACTATGAAATTTATGGGGTCACCATATGTTGACAGGCAACTTGAAGGCAGATTCACATTTTACAGTGTAAAATGGCTCTTTGACTCTGACCATTTGCATATGCAATTTGCAGAGCACAAACAGTTGAGGTAAAGACACCCCCATCTATAGCAAAAGTCACACAAGCTAAAATCTCGTTGTGTGGTTTTACAGCATAAACACAGAAGCATTCACTTACTTGTCCTGTGAAAATGTGGGCCAAGATCTTACATCAGGAGATGTAGCTATGGAGATGTAGCTAGTTCTCCTGATTCAACCTCCCAAACGTCTCTTTTCAGCAGTATAATCCCCACCACAACATCACCACTTCTGTGTTGCCACTAGACATATCTCTGCTCATCCTTCCACTCCAGCAACAATGAAATGGCTTGGGGTGGGGTGGGAGCTTTTGGCTGTTGTAATAACCATAGATGTGAATGGTGGTATCGTTGGCAGATTTTTGACATCATAATTACTAAGCAGGATGCCAGCCTTAGTGTCTAGTATAATTGGACTAGATTCAAACTTCACCATACTTCAGAGTAGGTGCATGCATGCACATCTTCCTCTGTTAGAGCTGTAGTTATAACATCATTCCATACCCTGTTGAGCACTGTTTCATGTTCAGGGCCACAAATTAGGCTTTTAAGAAAAACTCCAGTGGTGCCCACATTGTGGAATCACTCCATTCAACTAGAAGTTCACTGACAGCTATTTTTCACCTCTTTAATCCCTTAAAAAAAGAGCTTTCCTCAAGCACAACAAAAATGTTAAACTTGAATTTTAGTTTTACCCAAGACTAGCTGGTTAGGATGGCTTGTTGTACTGGTTTCAAGGGTGTGCTGCTGCATGACTTCTGTTCATCATTGGGTTGTTTAAAGCTTTTTGTATATATTGTTGTTGTATGGTGTGCCTTCAAGTCATTTCCGACTTATGGAAACCCTAAAGCCAAACCTATCACAGGGTTTTCTTGGCAAGATTTGTTCAGAGGGGGTTGGCCTTTGCTTTCCTCTGAGGCTGAGAGAGTGTAACTTGTCCAAGGTTACCCTGGGGGTTTCTACAGTCATGGGGGAATTCAAACCCTGGTCTTCAGAGTCATAGTTCAATGTTCAAATCACCACGCCGGCTCTCTTCTGTGTATATGGGTTTTATCCTTTGTACCTCTTATTAATGTTTCTATCTCTCTGTGTGTTTGGGTATGTGCATCTAACCAAAATAAAATAAAGGAAAGAATCACACACTTGGGAGATTTTCAGACAGGCAAAAATCGCTCCTTGCCGCGCGAGCAGCCTCCCGAAACTGCTGCGCGGCAAGGGTCTTCTTCGGACGACGCTGTGCCTCTGGCGAAACCGTCCGTGTCACTTCCGTGAAGCTTGGGACGGCTCCGCGTCATATTTCAAGCACGGAGGCTGCCCGTGATTGAAATATGACGCGGAGCCGTCCCAAGCTTCACGGAAGTGACACGGACGGTTTCGCCAGAGGCACAGCGTCGTCCGAAGAAGACCCTTGCCGCGCAGCAGTTTCGGGAGGCTGCTCACGCGGCAAGGAGCGATTTTTGCCTGTCTGAAAATCTCCTTGGACAGAGCTTTTCTTACTTTTTTCTTTCACTTTCTGTCATCTAATAGAAAGAGACAGAGGTGTTTTAAACAAAGCCATTATGATGGTCATTTATATTTCTTTGGGGTTTTTTGGGTGTCCTCCTTGCATAGCCATTCACAATGGCATGGGAACAAGAGCAGCAGAAACAACAATAGAAACAGCCATAGGAAACTGAATTAACATTGGCATGGAAAAGAGCTGCAGGAGGTTCTTCCAGCCTGTGGTCTGGAGCTCCTGATGTTATCCAGAAGCAAAGGTCAGAACTTACTTCCAGGGTTGAGGAATATCATCTCCCTCTCCTCTAAGGGAATCTCTCTAGGGTTAAAGGAGGTTCCTGAAGACTTATCTTGGCAGTGCCAGTGAGTGCTCAAGCCACCACCAATATTTTCCAGGCATGATGGATAGGTAGAAGATATGGTTGCCACTCCCCAAAACAAAGCAAATCTCTTGTTTTTGAGGTGGTAGCTATTTTCACATTTGACTTAGCATCCAGGGCACTGTCTGTGTTGGTAGTGATAGCAGAGGGGAAATGGCCTGGCTAAGAATGACCTGGTGCATGCTGCTGTGGCTAGAGTAAAATTAAAATTTGAGAATGAGTGCTTACATATATTACTTAGCTCTGTTCAGGTCTAACTTGCTTTTCTATGCTGAAGCAAGAGTGGAGTGGTGCTTGTAGCCCTTTAGTGGGACATTGCACCTCCTTCCTATGACATCCCTGTGTGGAGTGTGGTTGCCTACAAAGAGTTTTTGAAGGACATTCTTTACCACTGAATCAGAACTTGGGGGAAAGTTATTTTTTGGCACTAACCCTTCCAGAATCACCAGGCCAATATGGCCACTAGTCATACTGGCTGGAGGATTCTGGGAGTTATAGTCCATAAAAAAACTTTTTAAAGCTTTTCTAACCACATCCTCCACTATAGATTCCTTATGGTGATCCTGATATGACAGAATGTCTTTAATTTGGTAAGATATGAGGGGCAGCATACAACAGCCAGAGACTGTCTACCATTTTAGATACAGATTTTTTTTTTGGTTAATATATTTATTTATGCATATATGCCCCCTTTTAAAAGCAAACCCAAGATTTACCATTGAAGGTGTGGACACTGAGGACATCTGATGAGAGCTAATATAGACATGCAGGTACTAATTACTATAATTATTACTCTTTTATAATTAGGAGAGAGAGCAAAAGTGTGGGAGTTGTAAAGCATTTAGATGCATGATGTATTATTAATAAATATTGGTGTGAATTAGAAAATTTCTAAAGAAACTTTTAATTACTTTAGCATGGGGAGGGGATTTTTAAAACAAGTTAGCTGTGGTGATAAGTTCCTGTTTCTTTCCTGTATAGAAGACCTTTAAGCTTCAGATCACATTCCAATTAAATATAGATCTGGTTGTTTTTTTTTTTTCCTGACTATACCTTTGTCAGCTATGTAACATACACATCCAAACTCTCTCAATAATAAGCGAGTTTGCTTATTATGCAGATATCTGATTTATTCAAATATCTTACATTTATCACATCATAAGATAATGAGTGCAGTACTAATAAGTGGAATTCCTTTTCCTGTTAATTACGACGCAGTTTTATGCACATCCACTTAGAATTAAAACCTATTGAGGTCAATGGAAATTACTGCCAGGTAAGTGAGTCACAGAGTTGCAGCCTCTGTGAACTTCTTACATGGTTATATGTGTTTTTGCTTTTCATTACCTGAATTTCTAAAACTTTATTTCAAAAATAAAATACCATGTTAAATAAAAACTTACTTCTTCAGATTAGTGTCTGTAAAATGAGTCGATGGCCAGAATCTTGCTGGTGTCCTACAGACATGTTAGTTCCTCTATGAAATGGATAATTTTTCTTTGATGAAGAATACCCATATTCAATTCAGAAACAGAGTTGTACATGCATTGCCATTGCCCATGGAGACGTGCTTTGTGCTTGTATATGAAAGTACATTTTGTTGTCCATTCAGTTAAATATTTGGTGTCTTGGTTCAGTTAAACAACACTGCTATTCAGCAACAGGTCTGCATAGCACAATTAGGCCGGCATCCCGTTAAGGATATCTATAAGCTCCCCATACATGTGTGGATTTCCTTTTTCAGGCACTGTGAGGGTTAATACTCCCTTCCTCCCTCCACAACACCCAAAGCCCCCACCAGTATTAAAAAGGCCCTGAAGCTGTCCTGCATGACCACTCCCTGCTATGTGGGGAGCAGGCAGGATCGCATAAGTGTCTGGCTCATCCCCATAGTCAGATGTGAAATGATGACATCAGCACTAAGACCCACCATGGCTCAGTGTTGATGTCATCATATCCCATTTTGGGAGAAAGGCAGGAAATAAATCAATTAAACAAATAAATAAAAAATAAAATAAAAATAAAATAAAAATAATAAAAATAATAATAAATAAATATTGTGTAGATGCCTGGAGGGAGCCAGCATCATGCAGTGGTTTGAGTGTTGAACTAGGATACCAAGAGACCAGAGTTTGAATCCCCACTTGAAACCCACTAGGTGTCCTTGGGAAAATCATGGTCTCTGTCCAAACAATGTCCGGGCAACCAGCCAAAGGCTTGTTACTACAAAGCTGATAAGCAAAGGCACAGCACAGTCAGATTAATGACCAGACAATGGAATCAAAGCAGTATGAAGTCACTCACTTACTTTGTGTTTATCAAAAACACAGTTCCAGTAGCAAAGTCCAATAAACAAGGTTCAGGTCCAGCAAACAGAGTCAGTCCAGCAGAATCCAGGTCCGGCAAACAGAGTCCAGAGTAAACAAACACAGTCCAGGTCCAATACAGAGATCAGGAACAGGATGAGTAATCAAGTAGGTCAGATAATCTCCAACAACCCTGGAGGGCAGTACTGTGTATTTATAGTTCAGCAGCTAATGCAGCTGCTGCTTAACTAATGGCTGCTTCCTATAATAAACTGAGATCACCTCAAGCCTTCCTTTTGTTGTCTGTGTGCTGTGAAGGTAGGTACAGGTAAGTTGTCCTCTGTATCTGAATGGGAAGACTCTGGCAGAGCTGGAACTAATAAACCTGCACTATTGTCTGTATCTGAGGTCTGCGGCTCTGGAACACCCTCCTGCTCTGGTTCAGCAGGTCCTGCTATGTCCACTTCTTCAGTCTCCGAGTCAGAGTCCACTTCCAAGTTCTAGAAGCAGGGCATGACAGTCTGTCAGCCTCAGAGCAAGGCAAGGGCAAACCTCTGTGGAATAAATCTTGCTAGCGGAATAAATTTTGCCAATAAAACTCTAGAATAGGGATGCCATAATTGGACTTGACTAAAGGCATATAACAACACCTACAAGTTGTCTGGAAATGGTAATATTGGTAATATTGATAGTAAAAACTGTTGGGGTAGATTTTAATAGGCCTAAATACCCTAAAGGCACCAGATCCTGTGATAAGTCTCTAAGCCTTTGATGCTATGAATGCTATGAAATTCTATGAAATGCCATGAAATTCATTGGCTTACCATAAGCCAGCACACCTGAAGGCACATACATACAGAGAGGTTTTAAATAAATCTATGCATTTCAAGTGGTACTTCCACAAGCATTTGTATGTTTCTGGTTGCTGCCAGAAAGATCTCCTTTTCCCAAAGTAAGAATTGTGAAAGTGAGTGAAGAGAACAATCTGAGGCTATCCATTGCTCAGATTGTTTTGCACTTGCTGGCCACTCTAAGGATCAGACAAGACTATGGAGACAATCAGATCTCACAAAAGTGGCATTACAGCAATGCCAGGAGATCGCAAAAGGGCTCCCTTATCAGATGACATTGTTCCCACCTCATTATACACCCGTTATGTTGCCATTCTGTCGGCGCTGCTTTTTATTGATGCGAGAAGTCATCAATAGATCCCCTGTTCTGTTTGTGTTCTGGATTTGCCTGTGTGCGACAAGGTGCCCCGTTACGCTGGTGAGATCCCAGCGTCAATGGGTCCCTGCCAGAACACTTCCAGTTGAGATTGGGACATTCAGGTAAGTGACACACCATTTATGACCCTCCCCAGGTTACTTGAACATTTTAAAGTTTGTTTTTGTGCTTGTTGTCACTTTTTAAATTTGCGTATTCTTGCGAGAATCCATAGGATTTCGATCCAGGAAGTGAATGGAGCTTCATTAAAGCTCTGTTCACTCCTGGGCTGCCCTGTTGACCAGAGAGGAGGTAAGTGCAGTGGGGAGTATGATTGTGGCGGGACTGGAATGGGACGGGGCGGGAGTGGAGATTGTGGGACAGGAACACTTTTTTCATTCCAGTCTGATATCTCCTATGTATGTAACCATGCTTGAAGATGTTTCTGTGATCCATTAAGGATATTGGTGCCCTTAATAGCCTTCTTAGAATGCATATCATGTTGGGCATGGAACTGCAGACAGATGTGGCTCAAGACAAAGACAACACGCACACGTACACCCCACAAATAGCAGCTACCTGGACTGGCAACTGAATTGACAGTACAGCCTCTTCCACTGCACCTTACAATCAGGTTGTGTGGCACACACAACTTTGCCCTCCAAATAGATGAACAGCTGGGGCTCAAGTGGAACAGGCCCCTAGCCTTCCAAACACCCTAGCCTATCTCCCCTGAAGTAACAGTCTCCCTTTGTCTAAAAGCAGGACCAGCCTTGGCATCAACTGCAGGCACAAACTGATTGCATATTCAGAAAATGTAGCATTGAATCAGAGCATGGAAAGGTTTCTTTTTTGGACTAGAACTCAAAGAATACCTAACCAGCATGACCAATGACCATGTTAGTTGGGGCACTAAGAGAACTATAGTTTTAAAAAAAAAGCAACTTCTCTAAGCTCTGGTCTGCTTGTGCAGCTATGAGAGGATGCCCTCTAGCCACTCTGACTTTAAAAGAGCTACCATTTTACTGGATGGAGTCCAGAGCTACTGTGGTATCCAACCAGGCAAAATATTACAAAACATTACCAGCTTTGTTGTAGTAATGAAATAGCCTTTTAAATGTGTCAGCAATGTCAAAGCAGTCCAAATAAGAAGAATGAGATGGACAAATTATAGTTTATCTGGATGTCAGCATTGTTTCTGCTCTGTGTGTGGGGGGTGGGGTGGGGGTGGGTGGGTGGTGGGGATAATCTTTCTACTATCTGAAGTATTTTTCTGGATAATAATCAATAATAAAATTGAAAACTACTAGCAAATATTTATGAATCAATGCGGGATTATGAATATAGCTGCATCAGACTAAGAAGAGAGGTCATTGGGGTTTGGTACTAGAATCAGCATTATTCAACATATTCATTACTGACCTTGGGGATAAAATTAATTCAACACTGATTAAAATTTGCAGACGACACTAAATAGGAAGGGAAGGATAAATAGAGAAGTATGGTGTATTAGAAATGCAGGAGGATCCAGATAGTTTAAGGCACTGGGTAGATCAAAGAAAGATTAAGTTTATATGAAGAAAAACAAATAATACATCATAGAAATGCAGCTGGTAGCTTTACTGGTATGCCAAGCCCCTTTGCAACTTCAGATTGTTTGTTCGTTTACAGAAACAACATATAGCTACCGTATGTATTTCATTTTCCTTGTGGTCTGTTATTGTCATTCTCAGGCAGTTAGTAGAGGAGATGGTGGACTGTTACAGAACAGTTCTTAAATCTTTCTTTTTAATGGCTTAGCATTTTGTGGTTGGCCTGACTGGGATTGTGAAAATGCCCCATGTGTCTGGTAGAAGCTCTTGATCTCTCCTACAGTTTCATTCTCTGCTTCTGCCTCCATTGCTACTGCTTCCAAACCTCCCCCTCTCCTTCCTGAGCTCCAAACACTGCCTGTGCCCCTCCTTGTTCCCCAGTTCTTCCCAGGCAACCTCAATGGTGACTGTGAGGGCGGCTGCCACTGCAACATGGCGCCCTCCTCACAGTTATCAGTCCAGCCTGGAAAAGATAAGGTAAGCGTCAGTGGGAAACTGCAGGACCTTGCATGCTTAGCACCACTAAGGTTGGTAAAAGAAAGGAAAGGAAAGGGAGGAGAGGAGAGGATGGTAGTGAAAAGAGAGGGGAAGGAGTCAGCTACTTGAAGCTTTGTGTGCAGAGGGATCCCAGAAGCCCACTGCAGTCTGAACTCATGGAAACCTGGAAAACCCATGGAAACCCAGGAAACCTGGGCCCAGAAACAAGTGTAAGGCGCTCCCTCCAGCCCATCTGCCACCACCCTGCTCTTGGAGGGAGAGAAGAAAAGGCAGGCAGAAATCCATCAGGCCTGGGCCAAGAAGCAGGTGAAAGGCTATCCCTTTAGCCCAACTGCCACCGCCCTGCTCTTGGAGGGAAAGAAGAAGAGGCAGGTCGAACTCCATCAGGCCTGGGCCCAGAAGCAGGTGAAAGGCCCTCCCTCCATCTCAACTGCCACTGTCCTGCCCTTGGAGGGAGAGAAGAAGAATCAGGCAGAACTCCATCAAGCCTGGGCCCAGAAGCAGGTGAAAGGCCCTCCCTCCATCCCAACTGCCAATGCCCTGCCCTTGGAAGGAGAGAAGAAGAGGCAGGCAGAACTCCATCTGGCCTGGGCCCAGAAGCAGGTGAAAGGCCCTCCCTCCATCCCAACTGCTCTGGCCTTGGAAGGAGCGAAGGACCAGCAGTGTCTGCTGGATTTAATCCCTACTCTCACTGCCATTCCCTTTTCCTTATGTGTCATGTCTTATTTAGAACTTTTTCAGCGATCGTGAGTAAAATATGACGCTGGGCAGGAAAAATATCACGCTCACATGTCCCAGCGGTACTGCAACAGTACCACTGGGAGGAGCGTCGTCCGAAACGGACGCCCTCTTGCGCTGCAGCGTCGCAACCTGGCGACGCTGCTAGCGTTACTTTTCTTCCATCCGAAAAAGTCCTTAGATTGTAAGCCTGAGGGCAGGGAACTGTTAAATTAACCATTTGTAAGCCACTCTGATAGCCTTTGTGGCTGAAGAGTGGGGTATAAATACAATAAATAATAATAATAATAATAATAATAATAATAATAAAAACCTAGACATTTTAACACTTTTTAATAAGGATAAAAATTACTACTCTAATTGTATCAACAGTAGAAATGCTTTACCTTTTTAAAAGCATCATTCATCTTACATCCACAGTTGATTTACGAATATAAATGTAAATGAAATTAAAGGCTTTCAACAGCCAACTGTATTGTTTTTAAATTGCATTGCTTATTGTTTTAAAAATATTTTAGAGTATTTGTTTTTAATATGGTATATAGTATAACTCAGTTTTACTGTTGTTTTTTCTATGTTTTTAAATTGTAGTCTTTTTAATGTGTAGAAACTGCCTTGAGTCCCAGTCTGTCTGTCTAGTATTATATATCTTTTAATATTATGTGTGTATGTATGTATGTGCATGAGTGTGTATGCATAATATAGAGATAATAATAATAATAATAACAACAACAGCAACAGCAGCAGCAGCAACAACAACAACATTTGACTGATTCTAATTTTTGTTGCCAACCTGGTGAGCACAAAGCCTCCTTATCACACGCGACTGCATCTTTTTCCAGGTTGCAACTAACATATGATTTTGTTCTATGACAGCTTCCCACATAATATTAAGTTTCATCTGGAATTAGCTTTAGGAGAAATTATTTTAGGGTTTTTAAAAATGTGAATTTCAATTCTATTTATGTTCCCCCTCCCATACCTCAGCATTTTATATCAAGTGCAAGTATGTTTCCAAATCTGTTTCCACAACCATGAGGACTAGACTTTTAATTTCTCGAATAAGAGGAATGGAATTCTCAGATGATAACAGAAGGCCTGTTATGCATCAATTGAAGAAATGACAAGGAGATGGAGTCCTGTTAATGACTCCGTTAGCATTCCAGTAAATGGATTCTGGGCTCGGACATGAACCTCTGCAAGTATCCACAGGGGTAAGTAGAAATATCAAGGTTAAATGGGTGCATTAACCAAACTGTGGTTTGAAATATGAATGCCTTCTAATAAGTAGAAGAACAAGAAATTTCTAAAGTCTAGCCGTCTATAATATCCCTGAAATTATGTTGCATAATGTAATGACATGTTATGCTACCATTAACACATTATAACTATGTAATTTGGAAGGGTAATTTTTTTTTTTGTAAAACCACTTAACTACATAAAATTGAAAATAATGATTATTGTAGCGACTTCCATTTTTTGTCTGTATAAGTTGAAAATTAAATACATCATGTGCAGTTATTTTATGGTGCCATGTAATTTTATGAAATAATCATATAACATATGCAGTAATTATTGGCATAAAGTTCATAGATGCATAAATTTTCATATAGAGAACCTGCTATAACACATTGATTTTACTACCAGCCAAGGTAAGCCACTTGGTACCTAATTGACATAACACCCAGTGCTAGCCAAGAGATTCTGATAATGATGACAAGATATTACAAACTGAAGCAAAGAGGAAATAATCTGGGAAATACCCATTTGATTTATTTAAAGTCTTCATTGTGGTATGGAACATAAAAGCTTTTTAGTAAGCAAAGCAAGGGCATTCGTGAAAGTGTGCTCAAATTAATTGTTGATTCTCCCCTAGCAACTAGTGAGGAATACAGGTTTCTCTTCAACATGTTTTGAGGTCCCTTACAGATTTGGTTGGGATTCAGGATCTGCCCTCTGTGAACAGGAAGATTCAACCCATGGGAAGCACTTCTGCCTAATTTTCAAGGATCTCCTCTTGCGTGTCCAGGGGCAAGTTCCGCTCCACATGAAATAACACACCAAACACACATGATATCATAGAGTGGAGCAACTAGGTCACAACTTTGTTGGTTACAGCTGTAGATAGGGTTGGTGTGCACATGGGACAGGATCCAAGCATCAAACGACCCACTTGTTGCTCAATAAGCCTGATCCTCCAGTCTGCTGCCAGAATCTTTAGGGTGACAGGAAAGGATCCACCTGGGTGGGAGTCCCAGAGTAGTCCCCCTACCACTGGGGGTGCTGGAACAGTGTCTGCCTCTGAGCTGGGCAAGACTGGATCTGCCCCACATGCCCTGAGTCCCTTCAGAAGACCCCAATATGTACCAATGCCAGGAAGACACTGCAGTCATCTGTGCTACAACAAGTGGAAAGAGATGGACAGCAGAGCTGTTACAGTCACTCTCACACTCCATAGCCTAATTCTCATTGTGTGGGCAACCTGTTTATATATGAGCTGTGATGTAGCAGATACTACATTGAGTGTGGCCCAGAAATTGGATGGGGGATGGGAGAAAGCTTTAGGAAAAGAATAGAACAAATATACACAAATCAGAAAGCTCAGATAGTAATAAACGGAGAAAGAACAGAAAGGATGGAGGTGACAAAGGGCACCAGACAAGGGTGTCCTCTATCACCACTCCTATTTATTATAGTCTTAGAAGTCTTAAACAGAAATATAAGAGGAAATTTGAAGATCCCAGGGGTGAGAGTTAAAGGCCATGTATTTAAATTAAGGGCATTCGCAGATGACATGGTGATATTTTTGGAAGAGCCGAAGGAGTGTATGGAAGAATTAATGCAAACAATAACAGAATTTGGAAAACATTCAGGATTCAAAATAAATAAAGATAAATCTGTGCTGTTAACAAAAAATATGACGAAACAGGAAGAAAATGAATTAATAGAAATAGCGGGATGTGGAGTGGAGAAGAAGGTGAGATATCTAGGTTTATGGCTAACCAAAAGGAACACAGATTTATTTGAAAATAATTATAAAAAAGTTTGGAAAGAGATAAAAGAAGATTTGGATAAATGGAGGAATTTAAAGCTATCTATCTTAGGGAAGATAGCAGTATGTAAAATGATAGTATTACCAAGGCTGCTTTATCTCTTCCAAAATCTCCCGATAATAATAAATGAAAAACCATTTGAAGAATGGAGGAAAGACATAATTAAGTTTATTTGGGATGGAAAGAAATCAAGGATTAAATGGGCGTACTTAACAGATGCTAGAAGTAGAGGAGGATGCGAGCTACCAGATCTGAAAATATATTATTATGCAGCTGTGTTAATATGGGTGGAGGACTGGATCAAATTGAAAGAAGAAAAAGTGCTGATTTTGGAAGGACACAATATCAGGTTCGGGTGGCACGCATATCTTGGGTATGGAAAAGATAGAATAAATAAGGACTTTAATAATCATTATGTGCGGAGGGCATTATTAATAACATGGAAGAAAATAAAGGCGAAATTTTACAGTGGAATCCCTTGTTGGATATCAACGCAGGAAGCGTTTTTTGGTAGATGGAAAGATAGGGTACAGTGTAGGAGATATGAAGACATAATAATAAGAGATAGTAATGAGGAATATGTTTTGAAATCCAGAGAACAGTTAAATTGGGAAGGTAGTTGGTTTACTTACTATCAAATAAGAGAGAAATTTAAAGAAGATATCAAAAAAGAGGGAATAGAAAAGAGTAAAAATGAACTTGATGAAATATTGTGGGGTATGCACCAAAAGAAAATAGCTAAATTGTATCGATTATTATTAACTAGATATTTAGAAGAAGAGAACATAAAAGAGTATATGGTTAAATGGGCCAGAGATATAGGAAACAACATGGAAATAGAAGCGTGGGAAAATGCAAGAAACAAGACAAATAACTTTACGGCGGCTCAAAATCTTAAAGAAAATTACATAAAGATGGTAAATAGGTGGTATTACACGCCAGTTAGGTTAAATAAAATGGGTATAATAACTATAAGTAATTGTTGGAAATGCCAAGAAAATAAGGGAACACTAATACATATGTGGTGGGAATGCAGGTTGATTAAAGAATTTTGGGAGAAAGTACATAAGCTAATGAAGAAGATACTGCAAATTGAATATGAATTAAGACCTGAGTTATATTTGCTAAATATGACAAGTGTTTTAGAGAAAAAAGATGAAAGACAGTTTTGGAAAGTGATGTTATATATGATAACGGCGGCTAGATTATTAATCGCACAAAAATGGAAGAGGTCAGATACTCCAGAGATAACAGATTGGTTAAGTAAATTGATAGATATGATAGAGTTGGATAGCTTAACAAATAGGTTAAGGGACACACCTAAAAAGAAATCAATGGAAAAATGGTTACCGATGATGAAATATTGGAAGGACAATGGAGAAGCGGAAGGGGTAAAAAATATGTTGCTATTATAATTTAACATAATATTATAGAAAAAAAAAAGAGGAGACGACAGGAATTGGAAATTGATAGGAATGATCGTAAAGAGTTATAATTAAAAGCATGGAGTCTTGAAGATAAGAGAGGAAGAGTTAAGATGAAAGAGAATAAGATGGATATGTGATAATTTGAACTGAGATGGAATAAGAAAGGTGTAAAAAGAGGTAACGACAGAGGCATATAAGAAGTCTATAAGAGGTATAAGGGGAAAAAAACTTGTTTACTTAGGATTGTATGTAAGGAAGTCATAGAATGAGGATGTATAGAAGAATAGCTGAGATATAGAGTATAAAGTAAGTAAAAAGTAAAATGGATCGAAACTGAATGAAGGAATGTATGGAAGAAAAAGGAAGAAAAATTATGTTGAAAATATGGATGTAAAAAAGCAAAATTGTGAATATAAGAAATTGGAATGTTGTTGATTACAAGCTCCAAAGAACAATTTGTTAATGGTAGCATTTCGGAGACTTCAGCAATAATATGTTGCATTGCTTCTTACATTGCTTTATATTGCTTGTATTGCTACTTATTTTGAAAGTGAGAAGGGAAGAGTGTTATCATTTACATTAACTTTACAAGGTGGCCAGGAAGATATTCCTTACCCTTAAAAAAAAACAAAAAAAAAACCCTTGACTGAAGCAGTCAGTGGCGCTTCCTGGAGTGGCTAGAGTGTCTAATCACTCTATTCTGATTTTGAATTACCAGCCCAGCTGCCAATAGGATTCCATATTTCTCTAACTGGGGTCAAACCCTTGAAAACTCCTCAGGCCATTTCATATTCTAAAGGTAAGAACAACACATGTATGTACCCCTGCACTCAAACAAACAAACAAACAGTAATAATTTTTGCAGCAAATTAGCATGGTCATTGCAGTACATGGTAAAATATAATGCTAATGCCACTTGTTACCCCTAAAAGTAACACACGGCAAGTAACAACATTACTCATCATGAATTACTTCCTAGTGTTGGTTCTATTAATAGCTACAGAAAAACTGACAATCCTTTCCTTCTGTACCCAGTGCTGGACCCAAATGCATGGATTCAACTTCATAGACTTGTACAGACCCCAGCCTCAGAAGGCGTCTAAAAACTTGCCACTTTGGAAAGAAGGAAAATCTGTATTCTTAGAGAAAGTTCATTAAGAAGCAATGAGGTTTAGAAAAGGAGGTTTAAGTGTGATTTTTAAAATGCTGCCAACCTGTTGAATATATCCACCATTCTGTACCCATCACAGCAGATAGGCTCTGTGTCCTATCATTCCCTCCATTCCATCCAGAAAATGAGCAGAAACAGTCTGAATGAGGGCACATTAGGTTTCTTGATCAAATCCATGCTGCATCTGACAAGCACAGGGAAATTCTGATAGTCTAGAAAACATTGTCCCATCACTGAATGACAGGAAGATGGAAGGGCCACAAGGGAAGGAGGGAGGGCTTTGAGAGGAAATAAATACAGAATTACCCTACAGCTGACTAGAGGATATCTGCCCATTGTAAACCTGAGCTGAATTTTTTTTACTCAGCTTGGCTCAAACATATGTTGGCTAGAAGAAAGCAGAATTATATGGAGGTGGGGAGAGACATTTTGGAGCATCAAGAGAAACTCTGAAGATCCTCACTCAGGGATGGCTGATTGAGATAAGACATTGTAGTGCATTTTATGATTGTTTTCTTTATCATAAAAAAGCCACCCCACCCTATGTGCTCCTCTGCCTCTATTTGAATGGGCTGTGTGATGACGTATGAGAACCTGTCGCTCTGGCCATTGTTGGAAAGGTTAGGAGTCCCCAGGACCACTACAGGATCCATCCAACATCTTCTAAGGGTGTCTCATTATGGTATGGTTTCATACAAACATTAGAGTATAGGGTGTGGTGGGGAGTCATCTGTGTTGCTGACTGTAGCACTGTCACTGCAAGTATGTTCAGAACACAGAACAGAAGACACCGTATCCAGAATAAATACCGGCCTCACCATTTTCCAGAGTGAGCCCCTCACAGGGCAATTTTGTTTTTAATGATTTCTTCTACCCTGTGTGAAGAAAGTCCAAAATGCTTTCCCCCTGTTTCAAGCTTGCAAAAGGGAGGAAAAATTGAGCCCATTTGGGGCTCAGCATCAGCCTATCGCTGATGCGCCCAATTTTGATGTAGTATAAATAGGTGCCTCTAGTATTAATACAGAGCATAAAAACTGTCTTGAGTATGGCTCACACTGCTATGGCTCTGCATAGATAGATATACGGAATCCTCCTAGGGACATGCACTGGCATAACTGGGGTTTATGCTAGTGTAATTGCTTTGGGAGCCATTGCATAAGGAGGCATCCAGCACTTCTCAGCACTGAGCTTTCCATTCTTGCTGCATAATAGCAACTGGGTGGCATTGGCACACATCTGCATAGCCAATCAGTGGCTGGGGGAGGACTGTGCGCTGGTGCTGTCCAGCCGTCATTTTTCAGCAAGGGTAAAAAGAGCAGCCTTCACATTCTTGGAGCTTGGGAGTGTGATGGTCTCTCCTTTTCCCCTGGCCACACAGGAAACAACAGCTAAATGCACCAGGTCACACAGCTCTGCCACACAGGGTACACCCTTGCACTGTTTAGTTGCTTTAGTGTGATCAAGAAAGAAGGGGCACCTGTTACCTTCTGAACCTCCAGTGTAAGTATGCTTGCAGAGCTTTATGTTCCACCGCTGTCTAATGGAATCTTGGCTATAATCCATATCTGTCTGCATCTACCCATTGGAAAATGCTTCTGTAATCATGTTTTTTTTCTGTTAAATGTACACATATAAGAACCATCCATGTTAAGAAGGGATGGCTGTGGCATGTAATACTTGATTTTTCCAGCATTACTTTTTCATCGTGGCAGAACATGGGGGCTTATTGCATGAGGGAATGAAGCAGCAGTGCACCCTGAGGGCTGAGAGCAGCACGTCCTGCCTTGCCTTATTGCATGGTTGGCATGTTTCAGCTGTTTTCTCATTTCGGTCCCATGGGAGATGGTGGTAGACACAAGACTTTTTGCTAAATGGAAAAATCTGTCAACAAAAAGACCCGCCTTTACCACCGTCTCCCATGGGACTGGAACGGGAGAACAGTTGAAACCCACTGACATTGTGTGATAAGGCAAGGTGGGATGCTTCCCCTTCCCTTCCCTTCCCTTCCCTTCCCTTCCCTTCCCTTCCCTTCCCTTCCCTTCCCTTCCCTTCCCTTGTGCGATAAGCCCTATAGGACAACCAGTCTAAAGTGCCAGGCACCAAGTGAAGTAAGAAATTGTACCACTACAATGGATCATCTGGACTAAGGATTTCTGGAGGTAGGAAAGAATGAGGGTAAAACTGTGTGTGGGGTGGGGGGAGGAACCTGCTTAATGGGACACACAACTTGTTTATTGCAAGTAAGCAAATTTAATCTGTCTCTCTTCTCCCAGGACTATCAGTTGATAGCAAAAGAGGAAGAAGGCAGATAACATCTAACAAATGCCAGAAGGACCACAAAATCACCCAAATCTCTTAACAAAATTAGTGTGGGGTTGAAAGGTGTACTGCAATTACTTCTGTTTATAAACTGGCCCACTGGAGTTGAGTAACGGCTTTACAGTGCTCTCCTGCTGTCTTTTTGACTGTGGCTAACAATATCAAGCAGGAGGCCTTTGAGATGCCTGCTCTCTTGTTCGTGTCATTTGCGCTTCCGATTAGCATCAAACAGATGGCATGCTCCGAATTTGAGAAAAGAACATTTGGAGCAGGCGTTTATTTCAAGAATTTTTTTCACAAGCCATGGGCTTTACAAATAACTGGTATGCATGTGCACACACACACACACACAGAGAGCATTTTAGAGGCATCCGTGTTATGTTCTGTGTTGCTCCTGAGACAACCCTGTGGATACCAATTTTCTGAAGTGTAAAACTGACTGAGTGAAAGGTGCTGCTGTACTGCTACCCCTGTTCCAAAAACAGGGTGCTCATTGCTACTGAAGAGAGCTATAAAGACAAACATCATCATGGGGAAAGTGTGTAGTGGGGTGGGGTGGGTGGGTGGAAGAAATCAATGAAAATATCTGAATTATTTAAACACGAGCTGCCACAAGGCCCTTCACTGTCATGCACCCATATCATGTATCTGGAAGCAGACAGGTGGAATGGCTACAGCCGGCATTGGTTTGGACACCCTCTACAGCCTGCTCATTAGTAGCTCTGAGTCTGGGCTCCCTGTTAGTAAAAAGGCAAGGATCACAGCGGGGAAGTTATATCTCAGGCTACTCACATTCCTGCTCTATCTCTGCAAAGCTTTGCAAAGCCTTTTCTGGCAGCTCATTAGTAGGTGCACTGATGCATAAGAGACAGTCATTAGGAGTGTTTTTCAACATTGACTTTTGATCAGGTGACTAGTAGTGGTGTGGAGACATTTACTTACATTGTTTTCTATGAGGGGCTCTGTTGCTATATTGAGAGCGACACACATAGAAAATGGTGAAAACTAGCTTGACCTTTCCATGTCTAAAGTGGGGGGAGGGAGGGAGGGAGGGCTCCATTAGTTCCCAGAGTTTTGCCTTGATATTGTCAATGATGACGTAACAATAAGAGCACCCGAGGTAATCCCTTAGAAACTGCACTCTTTTAGCTTTAATAATCTGTGCCAAGTCCTGCTGTAGGTTATGCCAGGAAAGGTGTGAGCAGAGAGGAAGATGGCTGCCATGCCATAAGCTTTATCGCATTTAACTTTAACGATAAATGTCTTTCCTTCTTCGTAAACGCTGACACTTTTAGCAGACTGTACAAGGTTCCATTCAGCAGGGCAAAGTGAAACCTGTCGTAAATTTTTATCGTGTCCAATGGGCTGGGCTGATTAACTTATTAAAGAAGCATTCATGCTTCACAGGAAATCTGCTTACCAAATATAGCCACAACTATGAAAACCATACTGCAAATCAATGACACAAAAGGAATGAGGTCTAAGACGTGCCTAATCAGGGAGCAAATAGATGAAAATACTTCTCCTTACAACCATGTAGTTAATGAGTATTTTTTTTTAACTTAGCAAGAAATGCTTAAGTTTTTCTTTTTTTGTAAAATTGGTGCATTCTTCTTCACCTACCAATTTTGGCCTGCTGTAACTTCCTTTACATGAAAAAAAATGCTTAGAAATTTCAGCTGGTACAGAATGCTTCTGCCTGCCTGAGTTTGGGAAGTTTGAGAGTCTCTTCTTTTAATTCACCCACCAATATCTGAAATGTATTTGCTAGGAACTCAGGAAAGGACATCCTCATAGTCAAGCTAAATAATAACCTTTAGTACTATCTTATTTTGTAGAAGTGGTTCCCCTCCCCCAATGTGACAAATAATGTCCATTTGCCATAGAGCATGTTTTTCCTCACCTAGGCAGCTTGGCTTTCATGTGCTTGTTTTGTGATTGGTTATTGGAAAAGAGGCACAGAAATAATTTGCAAATCTGATTGTTGAGGCAATAATATTTCAGGAAATCCTGCTGTAGAAGGGAAAACAGGTTAATTTTGGGGAATGCATATTTCTAAATTGGCCTCCTTGTCTGCTTTTAGGCTATGAAACTCCTTGCCAAGTGAAGTCCATTGGAGTCTTTCTTCCTTGACCTCCCACTTGCAAGCAAAAGTGTTTTGATTTAAAGAGCGCTTTGATTACTTATAATCAGGGGTGCACAACAAAATGTTAGCACTCAAACGTTTTTCCATGAATTCAAAGGTTGTCAGAGAGGAAAGCACCCCAAAGATCAGGAAACAAACATTTGGAAAGGTATTTGTCATACTTCCTTTATGATGTAGTTGTTAAAAGAATTTAGAAGCAAAACACATGGCTTGACTAAGTGTCTGGCTGTCACGCTGCCATGTGCTTTGAAAATGGGTGTGTGTGAGAGAGTGAGAGTGGAGATACAAATGTACTCTGGAGTGGTATTATGTGATCACACAGCATTCTTTCCACTTCTGTGTGGTAAATGAAATAGGCAGTTTTCTTATCAACTGTAGTGCTAGAAAGTTTGGATTGTTATTTTGCATGCTGCTTCATGTTTCATTGTTTTAAACCTCCTTGAGCATCAGTTGGTTGAAAAGTGAGATACAAATGAAATAAGTAAGCACTTTGCATTTGCATCTCACTTTATGTCCCAAGTTGCAAGACATAGGTTTACATTATAGCTTTCTACTAGCAGAATGAAGGCTACATTATGCCTGTATTCTGAAAAGCTACTAAGTAAGCCAACAACAAAAGAAAAGATGAATGACCCATTTCAAAAGTTTATCAAAACAAAGGAGGAAAAAACTCCTCCCCCAAAAGACAGAAGCTTAATCAGGTCTGATTCTAAGCATCTAAAGATCCTGGCATGCCAATTACATAAACTTCTACAAATTTCAGTGAAGAAGACTCCTGCTGACTAATTCATTGCTTGTTTTCCGCTACATGGCTTTGAGTGCTTGTTAAGGCTAAAAGGAGATTTCCCCTCACCGCACTTTTTTTTTGGGGGGGGGGGTAGAGTGGGATGGGGTAGACCAAAAGTGGTAGGACTTCTTTGCTTCTTCCATCATACTCTCTTATGATAGTCAACAATTAGTTAAGCTCCTTGGCAGGAAAATGACAAGATGGGACTTGACCAAATACAATGTGTGGTGCACATAGACATCTGCCCCAGCTGAAAGACATTACAATGTTTGTTAACCTTAAGGGTCATTCCTGATTCACTTCTGCAGACAGAAAACAAGATTTATAGAACATGGATCAATACAGCCCGAAGACTTTCGCCATTGAGGATGCTAGATTGAGGCACTTCTCTTTATCAGTTTACCATGACACTAATGTATTTTGCCTGTTTTGCCTGGGCAGTGATGAATCTGTTGGCAAGAGAAAACAAATAAGTTCTGTTGTTGAGAGACATGTTGTCTATGATTTGTCTCAGCAGACAAGCCAGCACGCTGGCCAATTCATTTCCTATTTAATTTAAGTGGCATATCTGTCTTCCCCTTTCTGGGGTGTCTTTTGTCTGCAGCACAAACCTACACTGGCACTCTGCAAAGAGCTGGCTGTGGATTTTTGCAGGTGGATTGATGCAGAAAAGACTGGGAAGGTAGCTGAAGCATCCTCCAAATGTTACTGTATTGCCATTGCGATTTTGTGGTTACCCTGTTGTTCATCTCTATGGAGTGCCTGTAAAATAGTACAAGCTGCATGGACATATAGCTAAGCTGTGAAAAATCCACAAGAATTCTGTAGAGACAGGTGGATCCACCATCTGTAGAGACAGGGGGATTCTACATTGGCCCTGATCTCATTCTGATGGGAAAGTAAGACTGTGGTCCTCTCTTGACTTACTAGCCTGGGAGAAAATCCCATTGAATTTGGTGAGATGGGTTTCTAAATAGACACAACAACTACTGACCTCAGATCAGTGCATGGCCATTGGTTATTCCATCTTGGGAGAATGGATGTGTCTTGTAGTCCAAGAGGGCACCACCTGGAGAGCACCAGGGTGGGGAAAGCTGCTCTAAGGTTAAATGGAGAGAGAGCTTTTCCTTCTTTGTGAATACTCTCCTTGGTGAGATTCTCTTATTGACTTTTTGGTAAGAGATGAAGCACATCTTAATGACTTTCTCATGGACTTTTGAACACTATTTTCATTGGAGTGAATTCTGCTACTACACATAATTTTGTTTAGTTTTTTCCTCCTCCTGCCTTAATTCAATCATTTCAGGTGTCAGTTGAGAATTCTTCTGGGAGCAGGAATAACAACTACGTTGAAAAATAGGAGATGCTGGCACTGTCAATGTTGGCTAGGGGATGCTGAGACTTTGTAGGTCTAAAAGTATATTTCTCAAGTTCTGTGATGAATGCCTCGTGATTTTGATTGCTGTTCCTGAACCTGAGTTCCAAAGCACTATAAATCCATCTGCAGGCAGAAGCAGACAAAACAGCCCATTATTGAAAGTAGCACTTGCTCAAGAAGGAAAAGGTGTCTGTTTATCTTAGCACAAACTGGTTTCAAATTAGCTACAAGTTAGCTTGCTTCTCTTTTGTGACTGGCTATTGAGAAGTAACCACATGCTGAACAGTTATCATGGCTGAAGGAACTGTGTGCCTGCAGAGAAAACATAAAAGCTGGGAATATGCATTTCCCTTAATATGTGATTTGTCTCTGAGAAATTTTCTGTTCACAACTCCCAACCTGAGCACTACAGTGGGGGAGACAAGCTTAATCCCACCACACCCTTTGTCCCCAAGCTATTTTGAAGAGTTCTTTTATTTTCTTCATTGAAGAGGGTGTTTCTCTATCCACCTACACATTTGACACATTCCAGGATGGGGAAACCTCTGGAGTAGAGGCTTAATCCTTCGCTTCCCTCTGTGAGATGTAAGCCTTGCTACATTTTAGCAGAGCTCCCTTGATGTTTAGTGCCATTTCGTTATAATGCGGGATCTGTGAGGTCAATTTAATGAACTGTTTTAAAATGGATCTTAATTATTTGCTTTGCAAATTGATGGTGCATTATGGTTAGGGGGGAATTTCTGAGAATCACTGAGTGTTGACAACTTCTTTAAAGCATGGAAAAGCTGGTAATTATTTTTTCTTTTTGTTTTTTAGAGCAATCCCCCCCCCACACACACACACCATTTAAATCATTTAGCTAGAAAATAAAATACCCATTTAGGGCTCACTTCAGCTTTCCTTAGGCAGGAAGAGTTCTCAAGGGGCTCCAGCTGCCTAAGAGCTGCAAGATCAGGGACTGTAAGTAGTTGGAATAAATGTTATTTACACTGTAGATTCCCTTTCTTGCTTGAGAATAAAAACTACAGGCTGTGCTTCTTTCTCTCCGCCAGCTGCAGATCTGTCATTTCTTTATTAAAACGATTAGTTACATGAAAGAATACACCAGATTTGGAAAAGGAGATTGGAGAGATATTATTTTACTATGAGTTATTGTTTGTCCACAATGTGGGCAAGACCAAAACTCACATGCCCTTTGGTGGCTCTAAAATAGCCAAAAATATTGTGAAACAGTTCTCATCTGAAAGCCTCTAAGTCTAGAGTTTCATCCAGCCTTATCCTGCTCCGACCTAACACAATACCGTCTGTGAACCTTCAGGTCATAAAGTCATTTTTGCCTATGATGAGCAATCCCGTATTCAATGTCTAGGCTTTGTTTCAGCATTATTAGGTGGGTGTGTATTTTCAGAGTTTTAGCAGACTAAATACTCAAAAGGCACCAGATTCCATCTGCTCTTGGAAGCTAAGCAGGGGAGATTATCAGACAGGAACAAATAGTTCCTGTCCCACAATCTCCTTTCCCACCCCTCTTCTATCCCTGTCCCAGCATGAGAACAAAAAGTTTCAAACCTACCTTATTCCCACTTCCATGGCAGCCCAAACGTTAATGGAGCACTAACGGAAAAGAAAAAAGAAGAAGTGACAGCAAGCACAAAAACACACTTAAAACTTTACAAGTAACCCAGGGAGGGTACAAAAAAGTGTGTCACTTACCTGGATGTCCCAGTCTCAATAGGAAGTGTTCTGGCACGGACCTCCCATTGATGGCTTAGCCCATCAATAAAAAACGGTGCCCTTGTAACGAGAGACGAATGGAAGCATTACAAGAGGGGAACAATGTCATGTGAAAGGGAAACCCTTTAATGATCACCTGGCATCGTAATAACGCCATATTTAGTGTCTGATAATCTACAGGGTCAGCTCTGGTTTATACTTGGATGGTTGTAGGCTATATTTCAGAGGAAGGAACTGGCAAAACCACCTCTGACTATTCCTTGCATAACACAACCCTATGAAGTTGGTGACTTGAAGGTACACACACACACACATACACACACAAACACGTTTGCAGTGTAAGATAACATTTTGCTATTGATAATATACATGGGATGTAACGTGCTTAATAAGGACAGGAGAAGCTTGCAATGCAATAATGACATTGGATGCAATATTCTTACTTGTACATTCAAAAGTAAAAAGTCAAAATACTGCCTAAAATTGAAGAATTTTTAAAAAAATGTTCTGTAAATTTGTCATAAATTTGTCATCTTATTAAAAAAAAAACTGCCTACTTGTTGTGGTGGGGTTTGTCACCTGGTGAATTTTTTTTCTCTTTCCTGCCACTACCTCCCCCCACCCTCTCTCTCTCTGGCTTTTCTTCACAAATGAAAATTCAGGAAGGACTCATCCCGCATTTTCTGCAAGCACGCTGATGACTAAAAAAGCCAACCTGAGATAAACAAGTCCAGTTGCAGAAAGCACAGCAGAAGATCACCTTGGGTGATGTTTCTGGGCTGGGATTCATTCTGCATTGTCGTTTCTCTTCAAGACTTGTTCGGCATGATTCTCAAATAAGGCTGCAGCATTGTGGATAGTGCATCTCCATCCCTCCCGATGTGAGGCCAGGATGGACCATTGTTGGTGATCAATTTGGCCGAGCCTGAGATGTTGTTTCAGGAAGTGTTTGTACTGTTTTTTTGGAGTGCCCCTCTTACACTGGCCCATGGTGAGTTCACCATAGAGTACTATTTTTGGGAGATGATGGTCCTCCATCCTAGAAACGTGCCCTGCCCAGCGCAGCTGTGTTCTCAATATCATGGCCTCAATGCTGGTGATCCCTGCTTGCTCAAGGACAGCAACATTCGTCACATAGTCAGTCCAGTGTATATTTAGGATTGTCCATATACAGCGCTGATGAAAGCGTTCGAGGAGTTGTAAGTGGTGGCGATAGGTGGGCCATGTTTCAGACCCGTAAAGGAGAATAGACAGTACGATGGCTCTATACACATTGATTTTTGTGCTTCACCTCAGGTGTTTGTTACTCCAGACTCTTTTGTAAAGTCTTCCAAATGCGCTATATGCCTTGCTAATCTGTGATCGATCTCTTTGTCAATCTTGGCATCTGAGGAGATGATGCTTCCCAGGTAGGTGAACTGCTGAATGGACTTAAGCACAGATTTGCCGACGGCAATGTGGGGATGGCAGTGTTCATCCTGTGGTGCAGGCTGGTAGAGAACTTCCATTTTCTTAAGGTTGACTTCCAGCCCAAGCAGCTCTGTGGCTGTTGCGAAACAGGATGTTAGGCGCTGCAGAGCTGCTTCTGTGTGGGCAACAAGGGCAGTGTGATCAGCGAAGAGCAGCTCATGGACTAGATAGTTTAGACTCTTAGTGTGAGCCCTCAGATGGCTTAAGTTAAACAAGCTATCATCAGTATGGTAACGTATATAGATGCCGTCTTCTTCTTCAAGCTCTCCGTAGCCCTTTGGAGGAACATGCTGAAGAAGATTGTAAATAAAGTTGGAGCAAGAACACAACCTTGTTTCACTCCATTAGTTATTAGAAAGGGCTCTGAAAGAGCAAAGTCATATCTGACTTGACTGTGCTGGCCCTCATGTAGCAAGATAATCATTTTAAGGAATTTGGGGGGACATCCTAGTCTTTCCAGGATATGCCACAGACCTTTTCTACTCACCGTGTCGAAGGCCTTGGTAAGGTCGACAAATGTTACATAGATACCCTTGTTCTGCTCCCTACATTTCTTTTGCAGTTGTCTAAGGGCAAATACCATATCTGTAGTACTCCTATTGGCTCTGAAGCCACATTGGTTTTCAGGAAGAAGTTCTTCTGCAATAGCAGGAACTAATCTGTTCAGAAGTATCCTTGCAAGGTTTTTCCAACAATAGAGAGCAGTGTTATGCCTCGATAGTCTGAGCAATTGGATTTTGCTCCTTTTTTCTTGTACAGGGTGATGATGACTGCATCTCGGAGATCTGATGGCAGTTCCCCCTTTTCTCAGCAATTCACAAGGAGTTCATGGAATTTACTGTGCAGTACATGACCTCTGTGTTTCCAAACTTCAGGTGGGATTCCATCGATCCCAGCTGCCTTGCCGTTTTTCATCTGCTGTATGGCCTTAAGGGTCTCTTCCAAAGTGGGAGCTATGTCCAATTCGTTTTTCATTTTTTTTTGTATTATATGTTGGATAGCTGAGCCTTGGACTACTCGGTTGGCACTAAAGAGACTTTGAATGTGTTCAGCCCATCGATTCAGGATGGAGGCTTTATCAGTAATTAATGTTTGGCCATCTGTACTGTATAAGGAGCTTTGGACCTGATAAGTAGGTCCAAACACTGCTTTAAGAGCTTCATAAAATCCTCTAAGATCACCGAGATCTGCACAGCATTGTGTCTTTTCTGTATGTCTCAGAGTTTTTGTTGAAGTTTACTACATGTGAGACGGAAAACTGCTTTTCTTACATGGCAAGTTGGCTGGGTGAGGTATGCCTGGTGAGCAGTTCTCTTCTTTTCCAACAGCTTCTGGATCTCTTGGTTGTTTTCATCAAACCAGTCTTGATTTTTCTTGTGGGAGAACCCAAGGGATTCTTCAGCAGACTGGAGGATACTGTTTTTGATATGTTGCCAAAGCACTGTAGGAGAAGGATCTGTAGGATGGTCTTCAAGTTTTCTTTACAGTTTTGCCTGGAAGTTGTCTCTCATGGTAGCTTGTTGAAGATTGTTGGAGTCTCTTCTTTAAAATGCCACCCCTCTTAGGTGTGAACTTAAGATGAAGATTTAGTTTACATCTGACGAGCCGATGATCTGTTTGGCATTCTGCACTGGGCATCACTTGAGTATGACGGACATCGTGAATGTTTCTCTGGCGGACTAGAACATAGTCAATGAGGTGCCAATGTTTGGATCGGGGATGCATCCAGGTTGTCTTCAAGCTATCTTTCTGCTGAAAGATAGTGTTTGTAATAATCAGCTGTTGTTCTGCACAGAACTCTAGCAAGTTCCGCTATCATTGCAATTTCCAACACCATGCTTGCCTAAGGCACCTTTCCAGGCTTCGGAGTTCTTTCCTACTCTGGCATTGAAGTCACCAAGGATAATAATTTTATCTTCTACAGCGACTTTTTGTATGAGGTGGCATAGGTCTGTGTAGAATTTGTCTTTCTCTACAGGGTCGGCTTGCATAATTGGGGCATATATACTAAAGACAACAACGTGTGTGAAGTGTAAGGAAATAATGCGATCAGAGTGTCCTGTTGGCAAGGTTTCGAGTTTGAAGGCAATGGAGTTCTTAATCATAAAGCCTACTCCTGAAAGATGTTTTTCAGATTTGGGTTTGCCAGACCAGTAAAGTGTGTAGCCGGCGCTGTGTTCTTTAAGGCTGCCTTCCTTATGGAGATGAACTTCACTAAGAGCAGCAATTTCAATTAATTAATTAGATTAATTAAGTCATGATAGTTCATGGGCTATTAGAGCAGAACGATGCTCAGGCCGTCCACTATCTGCAGAGTCTCGCATGGTTCTGATGTTCCAGCATGCAAGCATCAGTTTATTTACACCTTTGGAGGATGGTGTGTGCCTTTGTTTCTTTGCCTTGGTTTGACCGCATCAGAAGATGCCTGTTGGCCGCGGCTAGCCAACCAGGTAGTTGGGGATGAGCTTTTGTTAGGCCAGCTTTTCTAGGCCCCTCTCCATATGGAGCAAGCAGTGCTCTCCTTAAAAAAGGCTGCTTGGTCGTTCAGGATGCTGCCGAACAAGACTGTCATCTCCCGGGTCAGCCTCAAGCGGCCAAAGTCCTGAACCACCTGCATGCAGGGTTGGGTCTGCGGCTACCAGTGCATCTTTACACCTGCCGTTTCGTCCCTCGCCTATCACTACAGGGCTTTTTTGGGGAATTGGATTTGTCCTTTGACCCTGTGGAATGGATTTTTCTGGTGGAGCGCAGCGTGCACAGAACTGGCCTCACCCTTTAAACCAAAGGTTCATCTGCTGTGGCCTTGCAAGCATGGATGGTAGCAGCGAGGTCCTCAGGTCGTAGGTTTGATTAGAGTTTCCTTCTCTTAGATGGTTGACCTTATAGGGTTGGATGAGCACCATCTGCCCGGGTTTGGGATTAGAGTTTTCCTTCTCCTAGGATGGTTGCCATAAGGCTAGAGAGCCCATCCTGCCCTTTGACACTCTTTGTCAGACCCTTCGGTTTTGACCTGTCTGGCATGGGAGACCCTACCAGTGGCTATTATGCCACCGACAGCATAGCTCAAAACATCATTAGGGTATGAAAGCCTCTCTCCCATGACAAGGGAGCATCAATGGAGTGGTCCTGCCACTAACAGAACCACCTTTAACACATCTGATCTTGTCTGGATTTGGAAACTAAGCAGCATCCATGTTCAATTCGTGGCATCACCAGATGTGGTTGACAATTATCCTGGTTTGCAGCCTGGGAGAGTAGAGACAATAATGATCCAGAGAAGGGGTGGGCAACTGCATTGGGAACAGGGCCAATCCCCCCCACACACTCTTAGGCCACACATCCCACAGCAAGCCCAAATACTTCCATGTTCCTCTAGTCCCTGTCAAAATGGCAGCAGGAAGTGACATCACATAACTTCTTTTTGCCATTTTGAGAAGGACTGCAGAGGAATCATAGAGTTGGAAGAGACCTCAAGGGCCATCCAGTCCAGCCCCCTGCCATGCAGGAATATACAATCCAATCATTCCTGTCAGATGGTCATTCAGCCTCTGTTTAAACACCTCCAGAGAAGGAGACTCCACTACACTCCGAGGCAGTGTATTCCACTTCTGAACAGCTCTTAGGAGATTTTCAGACAGGCAAAAATCGCTCCTTGCCGCGCGAGCAGCCTCCCGAAACTGCTGCGCGGCAAGGGTCTTCTTCGGACGACGCTGTGCCTCTGACGAAACCGTCCGTGTCACTTCCGTGAAGCTTGGGACGGCTCCGCGTCATATTTCAATCACGGGCAGCCTCCGTGCTTGAAATATGACGCGGAGCCGTCCCAAGCTTCACGGAAGTGACACGGACGGTTTCGCCAGAGGCACAGCGTCGTCCGAAGAAGACCCTTGCCGCGCAGCAGTTTCGGGAGGCTGCTCGCGCGGCAAGGAGCGATTTTTACCTGTCTGAAAATCTCCTTAGTGTCATGAAGTTCTTCCTAATGTTTAGATGGAATCTCTTTTCCTGCAGTTTGAACCCATTGCTCTGTGTCCTAGTCTCTGGAGCAGCAGAAAACAAGCCTGCTCCATCCTAAGTATGACATACCTTCAAATATTTAAACATGGCTATCATGTCCCCTCTTAACCTTCTCTTCTCTAGATTAAACATGCCCAGCTCCCTAAGCTGCTCCTCACAGGACATGGCTTCCAGACCTCCCACCATCCTGGTCACCCTCCTCTGGACACATTCCAGCTTCTCAATATCCTTCCTGAATTATGGTGCTCAGAACTGGACACAGTATTCCAGGTGAGGTCTGACCAAAGCAGAATAGTGTGGCACTCTTACTTCCCTTGATCTAGACACTACTCCTATTAATGCAGCCTAGAATTACATTGGCTTTTTTAGCTGCAGAAGAATTCCTGTTGCCATTTTGAGAGGAAAATGGAGGTTTGGAGGACACTACAGGTTCTGGGGTGGGGCTTGAGGTGTGAGGTGTTTTCAGACATTTGGGTCTTTGTCTGTGGTTTGTGGGTTTTAGATTCTAGAATAAAGGTGACAAAAGTGTGTTGCCCACTGTGCTTTTCAACACACTTCCCCTATTCATAGGAATAATGCTGGAAGGGGTATCTAGCTATTCACAGTGTAAAACTTTCAGCTTGCTAGTGTCACATTTTCTGACTTGGTAGAGCATTCACAATGGAATAGTTAAAACAGGACCACTGTTTAGAAAATCTGCCATCTACTTATATTTTTTCTTCTTCCAGCAGCACAGATTAATTAAAGGAGCCAGTTTACCTTTATCCTTCACAACATTTCTGATTAAAATTTCACACATTACAATGACATGTGCCTTTTTCACTAATGAAAACAAAAACTCCTCAGTGTCATTGGGTCCTTACACTCTTCTTGCTACAGAGTATATAAGAATTTGACACTTGATCTCTAAGACAGGATGTTACTTCTATAGGAATGGGATTCTCCAGCTAAATGCCTGCAATAATATGTCTAAGCATAACATTCATTAGTATAATTTTTATGAAAGAGGAATTAAAAAATAAACAATAGTGTCTCCATGCAGGGTGCGTAGTCTCAGTTTTTATATTTGCAAAGCTTAATTAAGCCGTAGATTCTATTCTGAAAGGCATACTAAATTTAATGAATCCCTCAAGAGAAATAATATACAACAAAAGATAATCACAACATCCATCTGTTAAACTGATGTATATCTTTAGCTTTACAATTATTTGGACTTTTATTGCATAGGGCCATAAAGGCCGACAAAAACACAATTTCAGCTTATCATTGCAAATATTTATGGCATTTAATACGTTCAACAGAATACCTGTCATTGCACCCACTGTTAGTCATCTGCAAAGTGTTATCTACCATAATATCTACAAGCGTATGGAAACATGAGCTGTTCGTCCATCTATGCAAAAGTAATCAGAGCATTGAAAGTTGCTTTTCCAATTCAACTGTGTACACATCTCAATAGCAGTTGGTTACAATTATAGTTACAATATTTTGAAGTACTGCTTTACTTTCTTGTTATTAAAAATCAACTAAAACAATTATGTTTCAATTAGTTTAAAGAAAATCAAAATGCTATAATTGCTGCCTGTTATACAAAATGCACCATGCATCCCTGCAACTGAAGAAGTTACATCACATAAAGTAGAAGCAACTTGAAGTTACATTACACCACAAAAGAATGAAATCACCCTTGGTTATGTCACAGTTGTAGGGCTTTATCCCACCAGCCTGTTTCCTTGCAGCAGTTGCATTAGTGAAGCAAACAGGAACATACCAGTTTGAAAATGTTCATTATCACACTTCTCTGCAATTGCACGAGTGTGTTTTGAGTATGTTGCTTTGGCAATCCATGGTCCCTTCCACATTGGCTCCGTAACCCCATTGTATGTCCTACTCAGTTCATGTGTGTCTTTCTTCTTTATATTTTTATTTTTTCCACAATTCCATAATTATGAGAAAAATGATTAAAAAATATTTTGTTGTTTCACCATAATTATGCAATCACAGCAAAAAAATAAAAAATAAATGAAAGGTACAGAGTAAAAACAACCTTGGTCGCTTGGGAATAGCGAGGAGGAGGGAGGATGACGGCGAATCATGCTCCCTTATGCCATGTGACTGCTGTCATATTGTTAGTGCAGCAGAAGGGATCTATCACACCAGGGGGGCTAATGGAATACCAGCAATACTGGGAGCCATTGTCAGGTTTCCCCCATCAATGAAAAGATGTGCTACAGAAACAAACAAAGTGCAACACAGCAACAGCTTCACATGATGTTGTGTGATAAGTACTGACCAAATATGCTAATATCTTGCTGTAGTTGCAAAATACCAGCCTCATGTGATAAAGTTTGTAATGTAATTTAGCTATGCTTTAGTTATTGCAAAAAGGAATTAATTGCAATTAAACTTCTAACCAATTATTTCCAGGTTCTGTGTGTAAGTAATACCATCATGTGTTAGGGTCCATTTTTAAGGCCAGATTAAGATGTGTTAAGGCCTAACCTCTGTCAAGTTTAGGAGGCCCCATATGATTATTGAGAAAATGTGTATTATTTTAACAGAAACTAAAATGAAAATAGAAATAATTAAGTTTTATATTTGTATATATGGCAGTACATATGTGAGGATGCAAATAAAGATAACATTTCTAGCTAAAACATATACCGTATATTGCAATAACCTGTGTTTATGTTAGAGTCTGTCTTTGTTTTTATACAAAACTTGAAACTTGGTATGAATAGTGTATTTAGAAGCCACTCACAATCTGAGACCCCAAAACAGGGTTAGGAATTATGCAGCCTTCCAGATATTGTTGACCTGCAACTCCTTAGCATTCCCTGCTATCAAGTATGTTGGATACTGCTGATGAAAACTGCAGCTGAAACAACATTCAGAAAGCTGCATGATTTACTGCCTTAAACTGTAGCTTATTTAGCTTGTGTATAAATCTGGCATGCTTAGATTAGCCCACTGGCAAGTCTACCTGGTATGGTGCGCTTGTAAAAAGAGACTCCAGCTCTCAGCATGCTTAAAGTCAGCAAGTCTGGTGATGCTATCCCTAGTAGGGATGTAATTCTTTGTTGATTTCATTCTTGAAGTAAGCAGCAAGTAATTTTAGCAATTTTATTCACATTGCAAGAAAGTCTTCAAAATATGCATGGTTTTCAAAGACTATCTGCAGCTCGGAGTTTATTCTGTGGAAAATTCACATATGGTTGTTTTGCCTTGAAAACAGAATTTTCTGTGCAGGAAAAGGTTATGCAGAAGCTGTTATTTCCTGTGCAGAGACTGTTGTGTTGTTGTTGTTTAAAAAAACCGCATACATACATTTGAATTTTGCACAGAATATGTCCTGATCTGTGAAGATTCCTATCAGTCCATGATTCTCATTGTTAGGGTTTCTTGAGTTTCGGAAAACCCATCTTTAAAACCATGTTTTAATATTTCCAAATAATCATTCCACCCCTAATCTGTACATTGCTGTGGTTGTGCAGAAAGTGTATGAAGAACAACTGTATATGGACAATTGTGTATAGCTAATTCATAAACTGAAAATCAGCACTGAATTTTTTAAAAAAAATCTATCTAGTATTCGAAGCCATGAAAAATAAAGGCAATATCATTATTAGAACAAGAGAATTTTAGAATGCCAGGGGTGATATCCTATGTTGCTTCAGTGTAGTGTTATATTTTATATTTTATATTTTATATCATATCCACTGACAGAGTTACATTAAGCTTGCATTAGCTTGCATGGCAAATTCAGTGTAGTGCAATGTATGTGGATAAATGGTCAATGCACACAGCTGAAGCCTATCACACAATGAAATTGTGCAATGCATATTCATGAGCTATTCTTTGTACTTTATTGCACTACTGCATGCACAACAGCAAGAGATTCATCCGATCTGAAAAGAAAGCAGAGCACAACAACTACTCATGTGAAACTCTGTTTACACTGCTATCTGCTAGATGTGAATCTTGCGCATTGTCCCACAAAATTCACCTCAGATGCATAGCACAGCACATGCTTGCATATATCAGCACAGATGTTCTGTTTCTGGGCAGTCAGCACTGTCACAACCCACTCTCACTAGTACAAACTGCTGGGAGAGGTTAATGTCAGATTCACACATGGCATAGTCAAAACGTTTATGACTCAGTTCAGATCCTTTGGTGGGGCAGGCATGAGTGGGTAGACCAATTCACCCAGTGACAGAATTAGTTTGGGGTGTGTAGGAAGAAAGGGCAATAACAAACATAATGGAATACACCATCAGTCATTGGACCATCCTGAAGCCAGGTGAACAGGTACGTAGATTTTAGGGTGGAGCAATTTTTGAAGTTTACAAAATTGTGATGAGCTGGGGAAAATGGATTGGGGGAAAAAAAGTTCCTGCCTTCTGACAAAAACCTTCAGCTCATGAAACTGAGCTGCAGAAGACTGATTAAAGCCATTCTTCTCAAAGAAGAAAGAAGTTCTCCAAGCAAAACGCAACTAATTTATGGAAGCTCCTACCACAGGATGTAGTAATAAACACAGTCCTTGATGGGATTAGATAAATTCAGAGAGGAGAACAGATCTAGATTGCAGGCAGGTAACTTCCACCCATGGTGGGAAGTTGCTGCTCTGTCACAGGTGCATTTGCCCCTGAAATTTGGTGACAACTGTGCCAGCTCTCTGTTGTGCAGCAAGATACAACACCACAGAGCCCTGAAGACAGGCAATGCAGATGATCTCCTTCCCTTCCAAAAGGGAAGTAAAAGAGGGAACAGCTTATTCTTTTTTCTTTTCCTGCCAGTGACAACTTTCAGAGGCACACTTATTTTGTCTATAGCAGCAAGTGACATGACAGTGTGTTTCTCAGGGTGGTGGCAAACAGAAGGAGCAGAAGTCTAAAAAAAAAAAAAAAAAAAAAAAATCAGGAGGTGCACAAAGCCTGGGATCCACATGCTACCTAGCAATGGATTAGGACACTCCCACTCCCCGTTTTTTTTAAAAAAGTTCTGATTAATTGCAGGCATTTTTAATTAAAAAAATGCTCAAGACAGCCTTAAACAATCTGAAAATGTGGCAGTTTGCTTGTGTAGCCCCCAAGTCCTTGAAAATACCTAAAAATCAGCTCAAAAATAAATGAGAAGTGACATCATATCACTTCTGGTTTGCCAGCAACACATCAGTGCAGCCCACCAGTGGTGCACAAGGTGCAAACTGGCCACCATCTCCCACACAGTTGCCCACACCTAGTCTAGATCAATAGGTCCTAGCCATGGAATCCATATGGAAAATCAAAATTCAGAGACATTATGTCACACAGTACCAGTTTCTGGTAAACAACAAGCTGAGGGGAATATTGCCTTCATGCTTATGGGCTTCCCATATTTCAATGATCCATATGCTTATAGGTGTCCAATATTTCAACAATCACCATAGAAAGCAGGGCACTGGATGGCCCTTTGGTCTAAATCCAGCAGAGCTGTTTTTAGCTCATAATTTATTTCTGTATAAATTTCTAATAACTAATGGAGTGAAGCAAGGTTGTGTTCTTGCTCCAACTTTATTTACAATCTTCTTCAGCATGATGCTCCAAAGGGCTACAGCAGAGCTCGAAGAAGAAGACGGCATCTATATATGTTACCGTATTGTTAACGTAAGCCATCTGAGGGCTCGCACTAAGACTCTAAACTATCTAGTCTGTGAACTGCTCTTCGCTGATGATGTCCTTGTTGCCCACACAGAAGCAGCTCTGCAGCGCCTAACATCCTGCGTTGCAACAGCTGCAGAGCTGTTTGGGCTGGAAGTCAACCTTATGAAAATGGAAGTTCTTTACCAGCCTACACCACAGGATGAACACCATCATCCCCATGTTGCCGTCAGCAAATCTGTGCTTAAGTCCGTTCAGCAGTTCACCTACCTGGGAAGCATCATCTCCTCAGATGCCAAGATTGACAAAGAGATCGATCACAGATTAGCAAGGCATATAGCGCATTTGGAAGACTTTACAAAAGAGTCTGGAGTAACAAACACCTGAGGCGAAGCACAAAAATCAGTGTGTATAGAGCCATTGTACTGTCTATTCTCCTTTACGGGTCTGAAACATGGGCCACCTATTGCCACCACTTACGACTCCTCAAACGCTTTCATCAGCGCTGTATATGGACAATCCTAAATATACACTGGACTGACTATGTGACAAATATTGCTGTCCTTGAGCAAGCAGGGATCACCAGCATTGAGGCCATGATATTGAGAACTCAGCTGCGCTGGGCAGGGCACGTTTCTATGATGGAGGACCATCACCTCCCAAAAATAGTACTCTACGGTGAACTCACCACAGGTCAGCGTTAGAGGGGCGCTCCAAAAAAGTGATACAAGGACTCCCTGAAACAATATCTCAGGCTTGGCCAAATTGATCACCAACAGTGGTCCACCCTGGCCTCACATCGGGAGGCATGGAGACGCACTATCCACAATGCTGCAGCCTTATTTGAAAACTCATGCCAAACAAGTCTTGAAGAGAAACAACAATGCAGAAAGAATCCCAACCCGGAAACATCACCCAAGGAAACCTTCTGCTGTGCTTTCTGCAACCGGATTTGTTTATCTCAGATTGGTCTTTTTAGCCATCAGTGCACTTGCAGAAAGCGCGGGATGAGTCCTTTCTGAATCTTCATTTGCGAAGAAAAGACAGAGAGAGTATTTCTGTATATATTTATGCTTCACTTTTCTATATGAAATATGAAATCAACTATAAAGCAAAATCAATGTAATGTATTTTGTGGATACTTACTAACACATACACACACCAAAACCAAAAATATTCCATGTGTGCCATCCTACATGGTCTTACTCTCTGTTGTCATCAGAGCCTGTGAAAGTTACATGCTAGCTGGGACATTCTTAGAATTTTTTGCTAAAAAGTAACTTTACAGTCCCCAACATAACTTTTACAAGCTTTGGAAATAATGGAATCATTCTTAAGGTGACATTATTTGCCAAAAATACAGCATTTGTCTAGTTACCCATCAAAAATGAGATTCTCTCTCTAAATTGCTATTTTTTTTCTTCACCATGTTTTGTATTTGTGGGAAATAAGAACGTCCATGAGAACAAGGTGTGAACATTTAGATAGCAGTTAATTAGTTTAGTCAGACATAATAGGTTTTTTTTCCAGCTTCCTCTCTTCTTTATTCATTGACTGAAGGTAATTATATAACAGCAATTCTGGAACAAGTTATTGTTACACAGCTTCATGAGGTAGGCTCTTTGCACACTTAAGTCTACACCAATTAACTGAATTTATTTGAAACTGTTTATTCAGGTTGAATCCAATAGAGCTATATTTCAGACAGTGTTGGGCTGTCTAAAATATATGGTTGTCCTAATGGACATTTCTTATGCTGCTAGGCACAACTTATAGCTTACAAACATAAAACATGCTTCCTGCCCTTAAGAGCTAATAATCAGGGGGCCAAGACTGCAGAGCTAGACTAATTAGGCCTTGTACAGTTGATTTGGAAAGCACTTGTGGAAGTGAAATATAACGCTCTTCCAAGGTCAAGGCACAACCCATAGAGCAGTCTGCCTACCTCCTGTGCTTGGTCCTAGTTTCAAGGAACCTTTCTACATAGAATTGTCTGCCAAAGTCATCTAACATTAGAAGATATTTTGAAAATTACATTTCAGAAGAAGCCTAAATTCTACTTATTAGGGATTATGGATTAACAACTAGAAAAGAAACGTGGAAGAATACTTCAGTATATGATAACAACTGCCAGACTCTTATATGCGTAGAGATGGGGAAAATGGATTTACCGACTTTGGAAGATTGGTTAATAAAGACATATGAACTTTTAGAGATGGCTAAACTAACAATGTTGATAAAAAAAAATCTTTAAAGACTTTTATGAAAGACTGGGAAATGTTTATATAAGTATACTAGTGCATTGGGGATCAATTTTTGTTATTGGCTTAGAAAGTTAAAAATATAAAAAGCTAATTAAAAAACAGTCTTTAAGCAGCAAAAGTATAGGGGGTTTATTTCTCTTTCTTTAACAATTAAGAACATAGAACAATGGACTCAAACTAAGAGATTTCACCTAAACATTAGGAAGAACGTCCTGACTATAAGAACTCTTTGGCAGTGGAATACACTACCTCAGAGTGTGGTGGAGTCTCCTCCTTTGGAGGTTTTTAGACAGAGGATGGATTGCCATCTGTCAGGAATGCTTTGATTGGGTATTCCTGCATGGCAGGGGGTTGGACTAGGTAGCCCCTGTGGTCTCTCCAACTCTATGATTCTATGATTCTAAGTATTGTAGATTTTTGCTTAGAAAAGTTGCCAGCTGGGGATAGGCAGTCATAGTAGTAGTTAGATTGTAGTTTTTATAGTACTTTTTCTTTTTTTGTTGTTGTTGTTTTTCTTTTTTATGTATGCTTGGTTTCTCTTTTTTGTAGTAATTGTTATATGTGTCATATGTGTATTTTAGATATGTAGAAAAATGTATATGTAATTAAACATTTTTTTTAAAAAAAGAATTGTCTGCCAAAGAACCTCTGGACATTTACTAAAGAAACCCAAAGTCTGGAAACATTACTTTTTGGATGAAGACTCCCAGAATCCCCTTTCAACAGGGTTCCCAAGCACTGAGGAAATCAAGACAAGTGTATTGCAACCTTTACTAACAAGAAAAAGCTACCATGAAAGTTGAAGTTCAAATAATGTATGGATGTAGAAATATGAAGAACATGATGATGATGCTTACGTTCACCATTACTTTTTAATTGGTACTCTTAAGAACATAAGAAGCACTTACTGATTCAAATGACAATCTCATTGTTAATCGAGAGATGTCTAATAACACATTTAGACAATACAGTATTGCAGACTATTAACTTCAATGGTTGACAAAGATTACTTGACAAGAAAACTACATTTGTGGTAATTACTAAAAATTAAGGAACTCAGGAACACTTTTAAAGATCCCAGTTGAAGATATGAGCTTTGTTGACAAATTCAAATACTTTGGAATTTAGCTGAATGACAACTTGGATGATAATCACACAATAAGAATTAGACTTCAGATGGATGGCCCAGATTAATTTTTTTTCAAGATGAAAAATGCAAAGTGCAATAAAAAAATTAAAATTAGCTTTGAAAATGTGCATTGCACAATGCTATATATTCTTGATTCTACATCATGGCATTATGGACTTTTACCATAAAAAAAGACAGAAACATTTGAAATGTGTATTTATCACAGGATGTTAAGAATTCCCTGGACTGAAAGGGTGGCTATCAAAGAAGTTTTAAGAGCATATATAAAGACCAAGCAATAATAAAACACATAAAGTGCAGAAAACTAGAATATTTGCAATGTAGTGCTTTATTGGCAATGTAAACTAGCACTCCGCTAAGGGTTAAAGCACAGCTGCACTGTGATTGGTTGATGATGCAGGGGTGGGCTTAAAAGAGGGGCAGGGAGGAGGCAAAGACAGTAGCCATTAGAGAAGAAACTTGCAAAAATCCTGTCTGCTATTTTGCGAGCCAGTTTGCAAAAAAAAAAAAAAAAAAAAAGGATTCCCAACAACTTTCTCTGCTGTTTTGAAAGTATGTAAAAGCTGGTTCGTCACTTTTTTACTGTGCACGGGGGAGGGAGAGAAACCATTTCACAAAGGGCTGTAGCAAGCTGAACTGCTATTTCCCCTCTCTCTCTCTCTGCTTGGGGGAGGGAGGGAGGGGGAAATAGAGAGAGAGAGAGAGAGAGAGCAGCTGGAAAAACTTGCGATCCAATCCACAGCATGCTCTCCCTCTGCTTTATGGAGTGAGTTCATTTACAGACAGATTTACAGAGCCACACAGAGCCACACCCCCCACACTTATTCAAGTCTGAACTTCAAAGCGACATAATTAGAAAAAAAAACCCTGACTGGCACAGCTGCGGAAAATAATTAAACCGCAAGTTGCCGCAATAAATCTGCTGTGTAAACCGGCCCTTTGTCTCATCAGCCCCATCCAGCATGGCCAATGATAATAGGCTGTGGGAATGTTAAGCCGGAATATCCAGTGGGACAAATGTTCTCTACCTCTTTCTTAGAACAGTGGTTCTCAAACCTTTGGCCCTCAAGACATTTTGTATTTTAGCTCCCAGAATTCCTGATCATCAGCTGTGCTGGCTTGGGCTCCTGGGAGCTGAAGTCAAAAAGTATCAAAGTTTGAGAAACACTGTCCTAAACATTTCTATCCTAGAGCATGTGCTAGAATCACTGACCATGTAGTTTCCTCAGCTTCCTTTTCCTCTCATTCCTCTTCTATACCACTGGATGGCCAACTTCATGGCTAAATTGTCCTTCAGAATGACTTCTTTGAACAATGATATTGCATTATATCTAAACCTAAGGGTTTTCAGTAAAAAATGTCTTCCTGCACATCTTTCCTCATTTAGTTTGCCTTGAATTGTCAGGTGTATTCTTCATTTCACTTTATATGACTGTATTGGATCTCCTTGTCTCACTCCAGTTCATAGTACATGAGCTAAGAATGGGAATTATACAGAACAAGAAACCCAAGAAACTAGTGGCAGAAGGAAGCAGCAGGTTTGGACATCACTTTGCCTTCATTGTAGACTGGCCCACTCATGGTGGTTGGTGGGTTCCATGTCAGTGGGGCAGTGAAACCTCTGCCCAATTAAAGGAATTGTCCAAGGTGCCAAACCAATTTGGGGAGCAGTGTTCAGCACTTTGGATAGGTCATTTAAAGTTGGGCTAAAATGTGGGGTGGATTCATTGCTCCACTCACATGGAACCCACCAGCTATCTCTTCCCCCATCCTCAAGCAGTCTGCATGAGAAGGGATTTGTCTGAACCACTGGAATCCCTTCCGAATAGTAGCATTTGGGAGGGGGAATCCCAGAGCACAGTCTACACTCCCAAAGAGCATAAAACCTTGAATATCTGTTGTTGAACTACTACCATAAGTTTGGTTTCCTTCAGAATGCTTATAGAATCTGGAAAAAAATCCTTTCAATATTTCAGCTATGGGTAATTTTTTTTAAAAATTGTCAAAATGGGAAGAATGGGAAAATCAAAAAGGTTTCAGATCCATTCATACTGTTGTTATTTCTTATATATACCAGGTGACTTTTTAAAATTTGCTTTATACTTTTAGTAGATATGTCTTGTTAGTGCATACACTCAAAACACACAAGTCTGTTCACTTGTGTCATCCTACTGTTGTAGACCTACACAGAAGGGACCATCTTTATTGACAAGAGGTTGTTCAGTTCATCTCTGTGCCTATTGTCCTTTCAGCTGACTGACTACGAATCAGCATGCTTTCAAAAGGGGTACTGAAAGAAACTTGCAACATAGGCATAGAATGGATGCCAGCTCTTTTAAGGCCAGCTTGTAAACAACCACTCAACAGTCAAAGCTGCAAATCAGCTCAATTCAGTATTATTACAATGGTGGTTCTGTTTCTTGTATTTTATCTCAGAGCAAGCACAAAGTCACACTATAGCAAACCATATTCATATAGCTGGTTTGTCCAAATGAAACAGAACCAAGACTGATGCACACGGGAGGAAACAACCACATAACCAAATGGAAAATGAGTGACAAACTAGGCAGTGAGTTGGCTGGAAAGAATGTGAAGATTCCAACCATAAAGGTACATGTCAGCTGTGTGATGCTCTTAAGAGGGGCACAAAGTTCAAGCTCCTTAGGGAGAACACTATATTTTTCCAGTTTTCACAGAGAGCTTGGTTCTGTTACAGAATTCTCACTGGAATGAAGACTTTGATCAAGAGTGTACCTACAGAACTTAGTTATAGCAGTTCTATTCTACTTCAATCACCAGGGCTCACATCCTATGGAATCCTGAGATGTGTAAGGCATAGAATTCTCTATTAGAGAGGCACATGACATTTTCTGCTAGAGAAGTATAGTCTCCTCTGATGAATGACATTATTAAAGTTCTCCAGCAGAGAATTCTAAGGATCCCACCAAACTAGTTACAGTAGGACCCCCGTATCCACTGCAGATTAGTTGGGGGAGTAGATACCGAAAACCATGGATAATAGGAAACACCATTGAAAATAATAGGACTTCCAGTTTAAAATACCATAGGGTTGCCTTGGAGGACCTAGAAAATGGCTAGAGAGAACACATTTTCTAGGAAGATTCTATGGTAGGTGTGCTGTTTGGTGTTCTGTGGATAACTGAATCAGTGGATAATGAATCAGTGGAGACAGAGGTCCTACTGTAGTTGTAGTTAATTTCTTTTTCCAGCAATGCATAAATAACTGAATAAAGAAGTTCATTCCTTTTCCAATGTAACCATAACATTTAATTACTTAGATTATTGTAGGGCTTTTTTCTGGAGGAAGAACATCAAGTGCTGACGTGTGCCTCCGTTTTTGTTGGTTCATGTTCTGATATGGGCTGCAGGGACGTGGGTGTGAGGAGAGTGTGCTTTGCACCCCAGCCCAGTGGTTTATAACATTTAGAAGCTTTAAAAAGAGAGAGAGAACAATGTAAAAGTAGCTATTTTAATTGCTTCTGAGAAACTGGAAAGTAATGAGTTACTGTCAATAATTAACTATAGCAGTAACAAACTACTTTTGGGACCTTTGAATAATAACCATAACTAATTGCTTTTTAAAAATAACTTCCAAAGGTTTGCCCATAAACAAAGCATTGGAGTCTCCTTCCCTGGTTCACGATTAAGATACATAAGATTGGCCATTAAGACTGGCACAGGCCCTTCTTAGTGACTTATCCTGTAGAATTTCTTTCCAAGACAGAGAGATATGTACTGCTGTTAGAGGATTTCAATTACTTTTTGTCTGATTTCTTTGTCTTGTAATTGAAAGCTTTTGAAGCTGTTTTTGTTATGAGTTCATTTCTATTTCTTTAAAAATAATTAATTTATGTATTTGTTATACGGATATAGCATTTTAAATTTTATATAGCAAGCTACCTTGGGAAGATGTAGGACTTTATCAGACATGATAAAAAAACCACGTCATAAGGATGCAATTATACACAAAAGGGTGAAATTATCAGAAGACGTCAATGTTCAGCCGTTCCAGGGGCATAGCATCAGTGTGAATAAGGTGTCACTTTTTATTGACGGCTTTGCCCATCAATAAAAAAGTGATGCCTTGTCCATGCTAGTACTATGTCCCAGGAACAGCTGAACAAAGAGAATGTCTGATCATTTTGCCCTTTGTGCTATCATTGCATCCTAAATGAATTATTTTTTATCGGTATATACCTCATCTGATAAAGTCTGTAATTTTGACAGGCAGCTAACAAATGTATTCATCAAGTGTGAGAAAGTGTGGTTTGTGTATATATGTATGGCTGTTCTATTCTTAGGAATAAGAAATTGCTCTCACAAGTGACTAAAGACTCCTAGACTACAATACCATACTCACTCCCCTGAGTGTAAGCACTGCTGAAATCAGTGGGTCCTAGGATTGTGAAGAATACTTGTTAATGTTTGCATCCTTGTTGGAAAAAGGATAGCTTTATCCTGTAAGGGAAAAGGAGATGAGCTGCAAGGTTCATTACATTTTAGGATTTGGTTGAGGGAAAAATTTTGGTCAAAAATGCACTTGCACAGAAAACATATTTTGGAATTCCTGCATAAAAATATTGTTGATTTTTGTGCAGAAAGTGCATACAGGAAAACTATGCATGTTTTTTTCTGCACATACTCCCTATACCTGCTCAAATTGCATACATTCTACATGACATTTTTTTTTTTACAAAACTTTATGCAATTTGTGAAAATACAAAGAAAAAGCATGTGTAGTTTTCCTTCATGCATTTTCAGTGCATCTGATATTTATTTATTTATTTATTTAGATGAGAATTAGTGTACTTTGTGCAAAATATACACATTTTGCCTACAAAATATACACTGCCCCAAACCACATTTTCTGTGCAGGAAAATCACATGTATGTTATTTAGCACAAATGATTCTCCACCACCATCAGTCCTAAATTATGAAAAATGCTTGAAAATGGCACTGATACCCTCGTATTCTCACAAAGTAGGGAGAAAATTGTTGATACTATTGTTCTTGCATGAGGAAATGAAATAAGAATCAATTTACATCTCTAAATGAACATCTAATCTGAGTAGACCTATTTAGAACTTTGTGCAAATTGGGTTTTATTTCCATTCTTTCTATGTCAAAGAAAAATCCTTGTGCAGGAATCAGAAAACTCCATCACTCATCAAATCATGTGGCAGAAATTCAACTGTAGCGCAAACGTATGTGGAAAGATTTTGATATTACACCTCAAAACAGAGCTTGGGCAGGTTACTGTTTGGACTACAATTCCCAGAACCCCCCAGTCATCTTGGTGGCTGTAGGATTCTGGGAGCTATAATCCAAAAAAGGTGACTTTTCCAACTCTGCCTAGAAACTCTAAACCTGCAGTGTGATTCTCACGGGTATGTAGATCACCTCTGCTTCTGACACTCCCTCCCACCCATCATCCCAAAATAAAACACACATTTTGGTCATGATGTTGCATCAAGAGGATCAAATGCAACATCTGAAGATCAGAGGGGCAGCACTGGGAGCGTTTATCAGACCGTCAGGAGAGACAAACTTGAAATTAAAAAGATGTATGACATTGAATCAAAGGCAATGTGATGCCAAGTTCCACACTCGTCTTTTAACAAATTGTCCCCTGCTTGTCTTCCATGTCAGCCAGAATGACTGCTCAGTTTCATTTTAGTCCAACTGCCAGCAAAATGAAGGATAGAATATGTTACCATTGGGCAATGCAATAAAGGAGCTGGATACATTTGTGTAAGAGAAATCCCGCTCTCCACACTCATAGCTCTCAGTTTAGAATGATACAGCCCCAGAATGACAAATTCAACTCTGTTCCGGACATGTGCAAATTGAACTGGTCTTGTAGTGCATTACCACACAGCAAGTTCGACATTATCTGGATCAGAAGTATTTCATTCCACTAGATCACAATCTTCTACGACAGACATGTCATTTTAATTTGTCACTCTTTGTGCGCTGTATCTCTTGGAAATATCATCTTTCCAACCAACTGCCATAGGCTACTACTCTGAGAAAAAATACCTGTCACAAAGAATAGAAATGTAGACTTACCAAAGGTAGTTTATAACTGAAATCACCACTCAGGGGTCCATTCCCACAGGCTTGGCAGGTGGTGTAATTCACCCAAAAGCTACATTGGAAAGCTGTTTAATTTTCAGGTACTATATAGATAGATAGATATAGATATACACACAGACAGACACACAGACACACAGACACATGGCACATGCTGATCTCCTGCTGATTCCAGTTACTGCCTCTACCCACTGCTGTTACTTGCATAAAGCTATCTGGAGGAGAGAGTCGAAGTCGAAAAAGCAAAGAAAGCATTGATGGCTAAGTAGCGAAGTTTATTACAGAGTTTGCCTTCTCACAAGAGGCCCTCGGGATATCTATTGAAGAAGTGAAAGCAAAAAGGAAATCAGGGTGCAAAAAATGAGCCACTCTTCAGTAAACCAAAGGACATTAATGTCTTTTAACATTACTTTCTTTGCTGTGGAGGAGACAACAACAAAGAATGAATGATGTGGATACTGGCAGCTGTTAATTAGCTTGCCGCTGTCTGGATGTTTGTTATCATCAACCCTGCTTTGTGAATAGTATGTAATTCTATTGTGTGCATTTCAATTTTCACACAGTTGCCACAGCCTGACGTTTCTGGCATTTTATTTCCCACTCAACTCACTGCTTACCTACCCCTCTACACCCCTGTAGTGCAGGACCAATGAATTCAGAAGAGACAGCTTCCATAGCCTTACCCCTAAGGGCTGTTCAATAAGGAAAGCAGCTGTTTTGATCTATGGACTTTATCACACAAAGCTGAAATTGTGGAATTACACTGGGATAGTAGCGGTAATGGCTTCCTGTTATCACATAACATCATCTTTATACTGTGATCGGTGAGCGCTCCAACTGTTACTGTGGCACACTTTTGCATTCATGGGCAAAACCCATGAATAGCTGTCAATATTGCTATTTGCCTGGTATTGATGAGTGTGCAATAATTCATTCCTGCTGTAGTTCTGATATTATGGTGTGAGTGGGCATTCCTCCCTCTTTCTCCCTCCCCATTTCCAACGAGAAAAACTTTCAGTGGAGAGCATGAAGAGGACCTCCATGATACCCTTTTAATGAACAAGTTGCCTTTTCTCAGTACATTTTGTTTGTTTAATTGTTAGTTTGTTAATTTCTTTGTTTCTTTGTTTGGTTTTTTTTTTTTTGTTTAATTGAAGTGGCATCTTCTCGCGATAGCGGCTGAAACTGCATTCTTGTGAAATTACAGAAGGAGAAGATTTTTTTTTAAAGGCGCATGAACGGGCCATCTCGAAGAGGCAATGAAATGCTATTTCAACACAATATGAAAACAAGTGTTACAATAGTGCAAGATTCTAGCCCATTTGTAAAGTGCTAGTAGGTGGTCATGCAATTCTCCGTTAGTGGTAGTATTGCGCAATTGTAACAAAATGCGATAATTAATGCAATAATGCCACCATGCTTTCGCTATCCTCAGTTATGGAATTACAGTGCTTTTACATGCTCATGTGATAAAGTCCAATGTCAACACATCAGTTCTCCAGCAGGAGCAGATCTTTGACAAAGCTAATGGGCCTTAATGTAAGACTAATGCACCCACCCGCAAATACTTTGTATTGCAAGACTGATAGCACACAATATTGTTACAATATTGTTATATTGTAACAATAACAATATATTGTTACTAGAACAATCCATTTCCCTCTGTCTACTAGGAGGACTACAGTTATAAACAGAGGGAACAGGAATGTCTGATGGCAGACATCATTGTCCTTATCAATGCTCTAACATTGTAATCACTAGCTCTGCTATACCATCTAAACGTTGCAAGAGAATAAAAGCTGGGTGCCTGATGGGGCTGAGGGGATTCAGGACGTAGGAGGGGGAACACCACCACCATCACCTCCACCAACCCAGGCAAGAGGTTTGCTGCCTGCCTGCCTGCTTGCTGCTGTGTTCCACCTCTCCGGTTGGACTGCTGCCTGTTCAGTCTGCTCTCTGCAGAACTGGGCCCCAGGTACTCAGCTAGTTACTGGCTATTAAGCCAAAGAGAACCACCTGTTCCCTTGCAAGGGGGTAAAGGCTGGATGCCTGCTGTGGCAGTCCTACTTCTGGTGGGGGGACACCAAAGGGGGGGTCTCCCCTTTGTGGGAGCCACTCTGGGGGTGGAGTGAGGGTGAGAGCCAGTCCTTTTGGCTGGGAGGGGGAATAGTGCTTTGGGTTTGTTTTTAACATTTTAAGCAGCCTGCATGCTGGCAAGAGAGGATGAGAGTATGGGAGGTGAAGCAGCCCAGAGAGCAGCCATAGCAACAATTATGGGAGATATGGTGTAGAAAGACAGCCCTATCATCATGGTAGTAAGGAGAGCCACAGGATGTTGGTTATCCCCAAGCTGCCCCTCACTTCAAATCGCTTGGATAGCCTTGGCAACAGACCCCATGGGCTGAAAATGTTGCTGCTCAATGCCAGGTTGGTGAATGGAAAAGCATCCCTGATCCAGGATTTGATCCTGGGTGAGCATGCCAACCTGGCCTGTATTACAGAGACTTGGCTGGATGAAGCTTGGGGGATGTGGTTAATCTCTCCCAGCTTTGCCCATCCGGGTTCTCTGTGCAGCAGCAGGTGAGGCCTAGGGGATGGGAAGGCAGGGTTGCAGTGGTCTATTGAGATTCCATCTCCTTCACCAAGTGCCCTGTCCCACAGTCTGCCAGGTTCTAATGTGTGTTTTAGAAGGTGGGTGGCCAAGACAGGATAGGAAATCTGTTGGTGTACCACCCACCCCGCTGCACAACAGTCTCCCTGTCTGAGCTGAGTTAGTTGGTCTTGGGCATGGTGTTGGAGTCCCCTCGTCTTGTGGTATGAGGGCACTTTAACATCCATGCAGAGACTCCTCTGTCAGGAGCAGCTCAGGACTTCAGGTCCACCATGACAACCATGCGGCTGTCTCAAGTAGTATCTGGTGCCACTCATGCTGCAGGACACACTCTGGACCTGGTTTTCTGTTCTGGGCAGGTTGATGGTGATCTCGGTGTGGATGAACTTTCTATAACTAGCTATACCTGATGTAGCATACACCATCCCCCCCACGCACTACACACACACCCTGAAGGTACACATGCTGCTCCCCCGCACTGCCCCCCATGCCACCACACCCCTCATGTGCCACCTTGCTGCCCGCCCTGCTCCCCGCATCACCCCTTGCCATCCCGTGCCCCTCACTGACCTCCCCACCCTCACTGCACCCCTGTGCTCCTTTGCTGCCCACCCTGTGCCCTGCATAACCCCTCACCACCCCCGTGCCCCTCGCTGACCTCCCCACTCCCAGTGCACCCCCGTGCCCCTTTGCTGCCCACCCTGTGCCCTGCATAACCCCTCGCCACCCCCTGTACCCCTTGCTGACCTCCCCAAACCCCCACCACACCCCTCGCCAACTGGCCCACCATGCCACTCCCCTGCCCTGTACTGCACCCATGCCACACCCCTCACCCCCTTGCTTCCTGCCCTGTGCCCCATGCCTCCCCTTACCACCCCTGTGCCCTTCATTGACCACCCACTCCCCACTGTGCCCCTGCGCCACCTTGCTGCCTGCCCTGCACCCTACACCACCCCTCACCACCCCCATGCCCCTTGCCAATTGCCCCACCCTCCCACCATGCCACCGTGCTCCCTTGCCACCCACCCTGTGCCCCATGCCACCCCTTGCCACACTGTGCCCCTTGCCGACCACCCCACCCCATGCCACACCCCCACCACCCCACCACACCCTCACCCCCTCCCAGTGCCCCACCACGCCACGCCACCCCACCATGCCACCCCACCACCCCCACTGTACCACCATGCCTTCCCCCTGCTCACACATACACCATGCTACATCCCCCGCTATTACTCGCACCTCTTCTGCTGGTGGCCATGTTTAGAAAGGACTTAAAGGTCCACATGTTCCCACCCCCAATGTGCTGATTCCTAAGCAGCCAATCAGCACACTGGAAACTGCAACATACCCAAGAGAATTTTATATATAGATTCTGTTGTCATGGACTGATCACTACCTGGTGAGGTTTAGACTCACAGGGGTGGGAGGCCAATTAATATGGTCTGTCCCAGGAGACTTATGGATCTGGTTGGATTCCTGGTGGCTCTTAGGGAGTTTCCTGTTGCCTTGGCAAGTGATCCTGTCCTGGCTGATCTCTGGAACAAGGAAATGGCCAGGACAATAGATATGATTGCCCCTAAGTGCCCCCTCCCGCAAAGTGGAGTCAAGTGATCCCCCTAGTTTACTAGGGAGCTGGCAGTCATGAAATGTGTGGGACAGAGACTAGAGTGATGATGACAGAGGACTCAGAGTGAGTCCAATCGAACAAGTGTGAGAACTCATTGGAAGACCTATGCTGTGGTAATGGTGGCAGCAAAGAAATTATACTTCTCTGCCACCATTGCATCTGCACAATGTCATCCAGTGGCACTGTACTGAGTGGCCAGGAGCCTTTTATATTTTGTCCCACAAGAAGATATAAAGGACCACTCAGCAACCCTCTGTGAAGAATCTGCAAGACACTTTGCAGAAAAAAATCACTCAGATTTGCTCTGACATGAATGCTGTAGTTGAGACAGGTCCAGTGAAAGTAATCTTGGTGCCTGCTTGTCCTGTATTATTGGATACGTTTCAATTTGTGCAGCCTGCAGATGTGGACAGGGTCTTGGAGAAGTGAAAGCCATCCCATGTATACTGGATCCTTGTCCTTCCTGGTTTCTTAAAGCAGCTAGAGAGAAGCTTGCCAAGTGTGTTGGGGGAGTGGTGAACGCTTCACTGCAGCAAGGGAAGTTTTCATCCTCTCTCAGGGGTTGTCTAAACATCAAAAATACACAGAATGTGAGGTGAATACAGGCTGTCTTAATGGCATCCTGCATCATTTCACCATATTCAGAAGGAGAGGGAGCCAAAAAAATCAAAAACTGTGAAGGGAAAGCCTTTGTAGTTTTCCCTGGAGTTTTTAAAAAAAACTCTGAAGGAAATGCGCATTCCCGCTCATTGGTACAAGTGATTTGAATCGCTTTCCCATAGAAGAGGAACCACAAGCTGATTGGCTGGATGAGTGCGGGGAATGGAGATTGCTAACAGAGCAAGTGCCCGCTGCCACCATGTTGGATTTTCACCTTAGTGATCGCTCACTAAGGTAATAAAACGGGGTCTTTTTGTTTCTCTATTTGTTTGTGTGTAAAGGTGACATATCGCTTATGGAAATAGTTTTTTTTAATAAAAAGTTTGGGGTGACAGATTTAAAAATGCGAGCAATTCACTCGCAGCTATCATCTTGAATAGAGGGGATGCAAAGTTTACAGGGGCTGTAAGTCTATTAAGACAAGTTGCTGCGACTTGTCTTTACTACATATCATTCAGGTTTTGGGGGCTCGCATAGACAAGCCCTCAATGAGGCCACAGGAGGGCTGTTATTTAAAAAAGGCACCTCCTTGGACCCCACTATTCTGAATACAGTTGTCCCTTTGCATTTGCGGCTTTGACTTTTGCAGTTTTGTATATCTGTGGAAATCCTCAGCTCCCCCCCACAGGGAACACATTTGGGGGTGGAGCCAAACCGAGGAAAGCCCCACATTTGCCACAAAGCCACTGAGCCTCCAAGTGCTCGGTGGTGGGGGCATGGTGGCAGCGGCAGCATGGCGGAGGCAGCAGTGAAGGCCCCAGAGGTATGGTGGTGCTGGCGGCAGCAGCATGGCGGACACAGCGGCGGAGACCCCAGAGGTATGGTGGCATTCCATTTGGGGGGGGGGGAGACCAAGCCCGAGGAATGCTGCACGTCCCACAGCTTTGCCCTGAACGCGCAGCATTCACCAGGCTTGCCTTCCCCCCCTCAACCACACTGAACCCCGAGGAAAGGCCACGTTCAGGGCAAGGCTAGCCCGAAGAACGCGGCCGGTCTTCGGGCTAGCCTTTCCTTCCTGCCCCAACTGATTTGAACCCCCAGGAACCACCGAACACAGCTGTTCCTGGGGGTTCAATTCATTTAGGGCAGGAAAGGCAAGCCCGAAGACCAGCCGCATTCAGGGCAAAGTTGCTGAACGGAGACAGTCTACAGGCTTGCCTTTCCCACCCCAACTGAATTGAACCTCCAGGATCCACCTAACGTGGCCATTCCTGGGGGTTCAATTTGGTTGGGGAGGGAAAAGCAAACCCGAAGACTGGTCATGTTCAGGGCAAAGTTGCTGAACGTGGCCAGTCTTTGGGCTTGCCTTTCCCACCCCAACCGAATTGAACCCCCAGGAACCACTAAACATGGCCATTTCTGGGGGTTCAATTTGGTTGGGACAGGAAAAGCAAACCCGAAGACTGGTCATGTTCAGGGCAAAGTTGCTGAACGTGGCCGGTCTTCGGGCTTGCCTTTCCTGCCCCAACTGAATTGAACCCCCAGGAACTGCCAAATGCAGCCGTTCCTGGAGGTTCAATTCAGTTGGGGCAGGAAAAGCAAGCCCAAAGAATGGCCACATTCAGGGCAAAGTTGCTGAACACGGCCAGTCTTAGGGCTTGCCTTTCCTGCCCCAAGTGCTTTGGATCATTCCCTGTGGGGTGAAAATCCAGTGCCCCACAGGGAATGATCCAAAGCCAGCATCCAAGTAACCCACCCCCTTCAGCTTTCTGGAGAGGCTTTCCACTACACTGGGAATGATCCCTGTGGGGTGAAAAGCCAGAGTTGAGCAAAGCCTCTCCAGAAAACCAAAGTGGGGTGGGTGGATTACTCAGGTGCCAGATTTTTGCCCCACAGGGAACGATCCAAAGCTGGTGTACAAGTAACCCCCCCCCTTCGGCTTTCCAGAGAGGCTTTTCATCACAAAGGGAACGATCCCTGTGGGGCGAAAAGCCAGAGACCGAATAAAGTTCCAGTGGTGGAGGCCCCGGGGGTATGGTGGTGGCAGGGCATGGTGACAATGACAGGGTGAGCAATGGTGGTGGTGGCGGCAGTGGCGGCGGAGGCCTGGGAGGCCAAGGCAAGCAGGGTTGCAGAGGCGGCCTGGGCTACAAGCCTCTCTCCCTCCTTTCCTCCTCCACGGTGTTCCATCTGCGCTCCCTCCAACCAATCTTTAAATAAATTTTTGTTCACGTTTTTTTCACTTTTGCGGGGGTCCTACGACCTTAACCCTCACAAAAGTAAAGGGACAACTGTCATTATCAGATAGTCTCCAACATATCATTTTTGGGCAAAGTTCAGGACTGTGTAGTGGCTTCCCAGCTCCACAGGTTTCTGGATTAAACGTATTATCTAGATCCATTTCAATCTGGCTTCAGACCTGGTTATGCGATGGAGACAGCTTTGGTCACCTTGGTGGATGACCTACACAGGGAACTGGACAGGGGAAGAGTGTCCCTGTTGGTTCTGCTATTTGGAAACTTCAGCGGGTCCACAATGCTACGGCCAGGGGCTAGTTATAGGGAACATATAACTCCCCTATTAAAACAGAGTCACTGGCTACTGGTTTGTTTCCGGGCACAATTCAAAGAGCTGGTCATGACCTATAAAGCCCTATACGGCTTGGTTCCAAACTATTTGAAAGAAACTATTTCCCAATATGAACATGCCATAACTTTAAGATCATTAGGGGAAGCCTTTCTCTTGGTCTGCCATCATTACATGCTCAACTGAAGTGAGGACATGAGAGAGCGCCTTCTTGGTATCCTCACCAAGTGAGCCTGTGATGAGAGAGAGCCTACCTCAGGAGGCCAGGCTGTTCCCCTCCCTGCTTTCCTTTCGCTGGCAGGCAAAAATGTTCTTATTCAAGCAGGCTTTTTAATATGTAGCTGCACGCACAGAGGCTTTTTATTGGGGTGTGTTTTTATTTTTACTTTAACTTTAATATGTTTTATATAATTTTAAATTGTGATTGTTTTAATTGTTTTTAGCTTTTCATTGTAATATTTTTTTAACCGTATGTTGTATTTTATGTTTTTGTGAGCTGCGTTGGGTCCCATTCTGGGAGAAAGGTAGCAAATAAATTAAATAAATAAATCTATCCTTATCTTTATACTCACCAGCTTAGAATAAGTGTTTGTCTAGACAGGCTAATTACCCCCTCTTTCCTCCGCCTTGGACCCCTGTAGCCCAAACGACACAGGGCTTTTGTCCCATTTGCCCCTCAATGATGATGCCTGGGGCAAAGATGGGGGAAGGGAGATAGGGTAAAGCCAATTATGCTGCTTTATTAAAATACTTGGAAGTACCCACTTCATGCAGGAAAACCCAGATCGGGCCCCATGGGAACGCAGAAGTCCATAGCTCCATGTCAGTCCATATCTGCAGCTGCTGCTGGCACCAGTGTCTCTCTGAAGCTGGAAAGGAGGCTGTCAGCATGTGATCAAGGCCCCCTGCATGTGACCAGCCTTGATAACATGCTGAGGGCCTTCTTCCTGGTTTCAGAGAGACACTGGCGGCAGCAGAAGATATGGGTCAGCCTGCAGGTATGGGCTCCATCCCATTTCATGCATATAATGGAGGTGGGGGGCTGGCCTGATCTGAGGCCAAAATACACTGGTGGGAAGCCAGCATATTCTGCCAGGTCTAGACAAGCCCTACGTCTTCCTGATTCAGATGAAGAGTGCTCTAGTCAATGGAAGCTTATGCCACGATAAATGTTTGTCTTTAAGGCATCACACCAGAAGAAGGCACTTGGCTGTTTTTTGCTGCAGTCCCAAAGGCATGTCTTTAAGCCATAAGGTACTTTTGTTATTGGATGTGCACAACTGTAGTTATCTTGCTTTCATATACTTATGAAAGCAATTGCCCAGATCCCCTGAAGAAACCCATAGGCTGGTAGTGAGTTTGTAGAGTCAAATATAAGTCCCTATACTGGGAGAAAGGTGAGATATAAACAAATAAACAATAGATTGACCCAGAGCCAGAAATAGGCCAGCCATTAAAATCAAAGTTGTCACACGGCAAACCTGTTTGGGAAGGGCATACGTTAGCTGGTATATCCTGGCCATAGATCAGGTCTGTTCCTACCCTGTTACCTATACAAACTGGGAGGAAGTCCTGACAGGCACGCCAGTGCAGCTACTGCTGTCACCATCTTCCATGTTCTCTCAGCATTTAGGAAGCCGGCCACAACATGTGACCAAGGCCTCCTGCATGTGACCAGCCTTAGTCATAAGGTGAGAGACTCCTTTCTGGAGCCAGAAGAGCATGGCGGACCAGCAGCTGGAGCAACGGGCTGGCCTGCTGGGATAGTCTTCTGCAGACATTTAGGGCCCAATCTGTTGTTTAACAAAACAACAATCTATCAGGCCCTACCTCATTTTAGAAAAGCAATGTGAAATCAAGAAAATACTGATATATAACAAAAAGTTTGAAGCTCAGTCTCATGCTCTCAGCTTAACAAAACACACAGAAATTTCATTTTGACCAACATAATTTTCCATTAAATCTCAAGATCACCCAAAACCTTTTGGCTAGTAGCCAGTTTTTATTCTGTTTCCCATTCTTTACAGCTGGGCTGGGAAATGTTTGGCCCTCCAAATATTGCTGGGCACTGAAAGCCACCAGCCCTAGCAAGTGTAACCAGTGGAGTTGAGGTTCAACAATTTCTGCAGGGCCAAACATTTTCCAGCCTTACTTTACTATGAAAGACTAACATTATTTTTGGCCAAATGTCTGGAGTACAACAGCAATATCTGAAGGCCCAAGCAAAAAAATTAGGACAGCTTATTGAAAGTAGGCCTCTTTATCATGCAGATATCTACCATATGTATGCTGACACACTGCAGAAATAATTCAGTTTGACACTGCTTTAATGATCATGGCTCCATACTATAGAATCCTGGGATTTGTAGTTTGTTGTAGCACCAGAGCTCTCTGACAGAGAAGGCTAAATGTCTCACAAAACTACAAATCCCAGAATTCCATGGCAGTGAAAGTACAGTTGTCCCTCCACATTCACGGATTTGACATTCACGGAGTATTTGAGTATTCACGGCTTGAAAAATATTCTTAAAAAAATAACAATCCTAATAGCAAACCTTGATTTTGCCATCTTATATAAGGGACACCATTTTGCTCTGCCATTGCATATAATGGGACTTGAGTATTCACGGATTTGGGTATTCACGGGGGGTCCTGGAACCAAACCCCAGCGAATGTGAAGGGACAACTGTAGTGTCAAACTGCATTATTCCTGCATTGTGGCAGCAACCTCAGTGAGGAGAAAGAGGAGTGTGTGTGAGAGAGAAGGGACTGGAAAAAACAGAGGAAATTATCAGACACTCTAAATATGGCGTTACCACAGCGCCAGGAGATTGCTCAAGAGCTGCTCTTTCCCATGATGTCGTTCCCCTCTTGTAATGCTCCTGTTTGGCTGTCATTACGCCAGTGCTGCTTTTTATTGATGGGCTAAGCCATCAATGGATCCCCTGTTCTGTTTCTTTCACAGAATGTCCTGCGAGTGAAAAGATGCCCTGTTATGCTGGTGCGATTCCATCCTTAGTGGGAGGACCGTGCCAGAACACTTCCTGGTGAGATCGGGACATCCAGGTAAGTGAAACTCATTTTTGTACCTTCCCTGGGTTACTTGTAATGTTTAAAGTTTGTTTTTGTGCTTGGTGTAACTTTTAGTGTTGCATTTTCCTGTTTATTTTTGAATTTCCTGAGCTCTCATCTTCTTGCGAGAACAGCTGGGATTTCAATACAGGAAGTGAAAGGAACTCCGTTAGAGCTCCGTTCACTCCTGGGCTGCCCTGTGATGCCACTAAAGGTAGGTCTGAAACTTTTTGTTATTGTTCTGTGACAGGGGCGGGAGAGGAGATTGTGGGACAGAAACACTTTTTTTGTTCCTGTCTGATACTCTCCAGAGTGGGGGAGAAGTGACAGAGAAGAGAGAGAGTATATGAACGTAAGCACTAGTAGCCAATCTCCTCTTTAGACTGAACAGGGAACTGGAATACGCCATTGTGGAAGCATTCAGACTTCCCTCTAAGCAAAGCGGACCTTGGTCAAAGCAAACTAGGCTGCTCTCAACAGATCTGGATCAATTTTGTAGCTTTGGAAGGAAGTTCTAACTTTTCAACAGTTTTCTGGCCAGCTGATACATTTCTGAATCTCACAGAAGGCACAGTCCAGTAAGAGAGGTGGAAGGGGAAGGGAGAAGGGAGGTGTATTTTTGTGACTACCAGCTGTTGCTTCTAACCAGGAAAGGTCTTCGCTGGGGCTTTATGATCACAGTACTCTCCAGGATATCATAACGTATCAGATGCTGTTTCAGTATGTTACACCTCCTTTTTAAAAAATCGCTTTATTATTTGAATTGCCTTGGCCCAAGATCAACAATAAAACTGGTGGAGTGTAAAACTCCCACTAGTGTTACTGCAGAGGTCTTCCATGTTCTTTAGCTTGCGGGCACTGGGAATGCACCCCCATAGCCAATTAGCAGCCAAGGGGACGAGGAGGTGCCCTGCCACCATCAAGCTTCAGTTGAGCAGCAAGGAAAAAGGAAGAGCTATTACTTTCTTGGAACTCCATCATTGTGGTATATTCTGCATTACACTGGAGGTCTGGAAAGCAGACAGCTATCCTCATTTCCTAGTAGTCCACCTGCAACTAGATGGTGCCTGGGTACCTTCATATACCTCTGGGCACTAACTGGCTGCTGTCATTAACTGACTAACGCGACCACTAACTGGGAACAGCATTGCACTGAGTATGAGGGGTATGAGTGGATTTTCTCCCCCCGCCCAGTGCCGTGATAATTAAAATACATTCACCAGCATTAATGAGGGTTCTGTCAGTATATGTCATCATCAGCAACTACATACAGTATATGTCATCATCAGCAACTATATACAGTTGGCCCTCTGTATCCACATATTCTGCATCCATGGATTCCACCATCCACGGATTGAAAATATTCCACCCAAAATTTTTTTCAAAAAGCAAACCTTGATCTTGCCATTTTATTTTAGGGACACCATTTTACTATGACATTGTATATAATGGGATTTAAGCATCCATGGATTTTGGTATCCACGGGTGGTCTTAGAAGCAAACCCGAGCAGATACCAAGAGCCCACTGTTGCCTCTCCTAACAGCAATATTTAAGTAGAAGTTCCATGTTACACATAACTTGGTGGTAACTTGTTATAAATAATTAATTACTTTTAATTACCCCCCCCCAAATTAAGGGAAATCTGAGGAACATTATAACTGTAACATGGAATAATAACTGCTTTTATGGTATAACTGTTCTTATTCATTTTATAGTTACGTGTGTGTGTGTGGCCTCACTAATTAGCTGTGCTTTGCACCCAGAGGCAGGCCATGACCTGGTATCATTCTGACACTTTTAATAAAGGTACAGTAGGACCCCTGTATCCTCTGGGGATCAGTTCTGGGATGGGGGGGCTGTGGATACCGAAAACCGTGGATAATAGCGAACACTATTGAAAATAATGGGACTTCTGGTTTAAAATACCATAGAGTTGCCTTGGAGGACCAAGAAAATGGCCAGAGAGGACACATTTTCTAGGAAGACTCTATGGTAGGTGTGCTGTTTTGTGTCCTGTGGATAATTGAATCAGTGGATAATGAATCAATGTATACGGGGGTTCTACTATATTACAAATAAACATTACAGTTACTTGTGATAAACATTGATAAAATTATTATTTTTTTAAAATGCAGCTGTAATGGCAGCTAACTACTTTGGGGGGCTTGAGAATTTTTTAGAACTTTACTTAAAAAAAACAATCTCCAAAAGTCTGCTGTTACCTAACTCTAAAACTGGCTGCTCCCATGATCAACACTGTTTAAGTGTTATGTTCTAGTTTTACTCTGTGCTTTTATTCAATGTATATGTAGTAGATTGTATTTCACGCCAAATGCCAAAAAGACCAGGGAAGTGCCTAATTAATTAAATGTAGCTAGCCAAACCATGTTTCCTTGTGCCATCATGTGATACTGTGAGGAATCCAAAAGATCATTTTTTAACTGCCAAAGCTAAAAGCCATTGACACCCACTGAAGGAAGATTTGAAAGAGCTCCTCCACATTTCTTGACTTGGCTCTAAACAACCAAGTCATCTCTAGTTTGGAAACCTTCCAGGTTCCTCTCTGCTGGTCTTCCGCATTTTTTTCCCTCTTTCGATGGGCATCCTTTAAAATTGGACAGTCAATTTGGCTATTATTCTCCCATCTTCACAGATCCTTTTAAACAATGTGTAATACAACACACACAAGCTAAATGGTTTATTTATACACCTATGAAACATGCTATAGCAGGATTAAGCTGGATCCCTAAAGAGCCATTAACTTGTATTATAGTGAAGTACTTATTACTGTGGCATATGTAATGGATAATATTTGTTTACGTTTTTAATTACTCACATTTTCAGCCAAGAAAATCTCAGAGGATAATGCCTCATTTACAGGAGTGTCCTGGCAAAAGACAACATAATGTAATCACACATTACTAACGATTCCATGACAACCAGGAAATGGTTTAAATATGAATTTCAAATAAAGACTTAATTATAGTATGCTATAAAAACAAAATTAAATAGAGGAGAGTAGAACACAGTTTTCGGCAAATTAAGGAAGCATATCCCTTTTCCTTGAAAGCTGGGATGGTTCAAATGCTTCTTGTAAAATTAGGAAGGAAAAAAGGTCTTGTCAATTGAAAGAAAATGTTTGATAATACCTTGATCTGAACCTTCAGAATATGGCATGCTCTGAGATGGAGCTAAAATAAAAACTAATCCTACCAGTAAAAAGCTACTTGACATGTAGACATGTCAACTAATCAACCACTGCACTGTATACATGTCTGCTCAGAAGTCTCACCATGTTCAATGCCCAAAGAAGCAAGTATAGGATGACAATCAAAATGTTCTTAACTTAGTAATTTAGGTCATACTTACCCTTTGCCTATATGAAAAAACAACAACTCTGAAGCACAAAACAACTCTGAAGAGCCTTCTCCTCTTATAATAATGGCTCCTTGTCGTTAATTACAGGTTTGAGTTGGTTGTTCACATATTTGTATGTAATCATGGCCAGGATTAATTTGGCCCATGTGTAACTACAGTAGCAATGTAGGTACACATGTAAGAGTTAAAAAATTCATGACTACGTGAAGTTGAAGGCTTCCACAGCCGGCATCCATAGGTTTTCCATGGTTTTTTTCCAGGCTGTGAGGCTGTGTTCTGGAAGAGTTTCTTTCTGATGTTTTGCCTGCATCTGCGGCTGGCATCTTCAGAGAATGGCTGGGTAGGAGTGTGTGTGTGGAGGGGGGGTTATATACTTTGAGCCCCTGTTGGAGAGGATATGTAAATTTGTGTATTTGAATGGTTAGTTCCTGGGGGGAGATATATAAGGAGGATTAGTGTCTGTTTGCCTGATGGTCCATTATCTGCTGGAAATCCCCCTGTCCCTAGGTGAAGTTCATTTGCATGTGTTGAGTTTTGATTTTAGTATTTTTCAGGACTGGAAGCCAGATTTTGTTTACTTTTAGGGTTTCTTCTTTCCTGTTGAAGTTGTCCAGGTGTTTGTGGATTTCAATAGCTTCTCTGTGCATTCTGACAGGATAGTTGTGTGATATACCAAGCACACACGCTCGCATTCACTCAATAAACTTCTTTATTGGCAAGGAATTGTGTGTCAGGAACATGAAACAAAGACGAAACTGAATACAGCTAGAACAAACCCCCAGATAAACCCCCACAGCATGAGAATGGCATGTAGGGAGGAGGAACGGCCTGGCCTGCACCTGGAAGATTTGACCTTGAGCCGTGGCGGAAAGCAGTGTTCCCAGGCCAACAAGGCGGGCTGGCCCCTCTCCAAAACCTCCAGAGGCCTAGGCAAGGAAAACAAGCCAGAGGCAGCCTCATGTCAGGGTCCTCCATGAATTCCACTCCAAACCCCAGAATTCAGGGATGAGCCTGACAAGTTGTTGGCCTGGTCCAGAATTTCGGTGTTTTATTCATTCATTCATGACTGTTCCATATTCACAATATTCACAGTCCCTACATATTCCCTAGTTTAGGGGATACATAGGGAGTGTGAAAGTCCCCCAAACCCCATTTACTGGGCAACAGCCACTGCAATTGATGGGCTTTAATTCCTCTGTCACTCAGGAATCAGCTGACTGAAGTTTCCACCCCCTCCCATGAGAGAACTCCATTGTGACAGGCAGAAGCAGGGTCTCTGTCACAATAACCCCTCACACCAGAGATCGTTTGTGCAAGGGGTGTGTGTGAAAATGTCAGTCAGCTGCTTCCCAGTCAACAGGAGAACAGACCTCTGTCAATCACAGTGGCTGCTGCCTGGTAAGTTAGGGTTGGGGAACTTTTATGATCTCTATGCATTCCCTATGTTGAATATACAGGGGTGATTAATATGAAATGCTCCCAAATGCATACCTCCAGGTTAGGCATTTGTAACCGCCCAAGTGAATTCTGGCCCATATTCTTACAATTTCCCCATAATATTCCTATATTATGTAGATTGTTTATAGTGTATGTTTGAAAAGATCACAGCAGAAGCAGGAGCTGCAGGGACCTCTGGGAAGATGATGCTGGTCTGGGTCATTAACAAAGAAGTCACTCTGAACAAGTCCAGGGCAGACATGGGGAACCTTTGGCTTTGCTAATGTTTTGGATTATAATTCCCACCATCCATTATTATTGACCATGCTAACTGAGATTTTTGGGAGCTAAATCCAAAACAGCTGGAGGACCAAACATTTCCCACCCTAAATCCAGGAATATATGATGATAATCTGCCCCGATTCTCCCCCAAACCTAGATTATGCACTGAAATAAGGAGGCCTTAGTTCACTGCCCATCTCTTCACCAGCTATGTACCTGTTTAATGTGTCCTGTCAGCCTGAATCAGAAGCGCTAACCAAATGCCATATGAGGAACAGATTATAAATGAGAAAAGCAGATCAGAAATAAGTTAATGATGAGTAATCGGTTTGTCAGGTGTTGCTAGATTCACTTTCTTAAAATAGTGTGTGGTCTACAGACCTTTATAGTTTAGTGCCTCCAATCCAGGAAAGAGGAAATCTGTCTGTTTTGCTTCCTCACACACTCAGATTTTTAAACCTGAAGCTCCTTTCATCCTGAATATAAAGACATTTGCTAATTTTGGTAAATTCTTATCAGAACTGAACAGAAATGAAATTTCCACCTGCCCCTACTCCAACACAGCTGTCATATTTGAGACCCTGATATATAGACAGTTGTGTTTTGGCACCATGTTGTCATATTTGTTCATTCCCCTATTTACTATTTATGTACAGAAATTGTATTTCACACAACAACCATGTTATCCAAGTGGCTTTACAAGCCCTTAACATCACTCTTAAAATCAAGACTGTTGAACAACTAAGTTAATGATGAGTTAGCTGAGCCAGTAAAATCTGGTGTATTTTCCTCCATGGAAAACTAAACTTCTAAAACAAGAGTGTGCAAATTCAGCCCACTGGTTACATGCAGCCCTAAACCCTCTCTTTTCTGGTCCTTGAAGCCTCCCACAAATCTCCCAATTCCCCAATTTTTTAAAAAATTAAAATAAAATATTGGGAAATATTTCCCCCAAAACCAGACAGAAAGCCCCCCCCCCATGTGAAAATATGTAAACATACTCCAAGCAACCCCCACAAGCCCCCCAAAATCCCATACTACCCCCAAATAGCTCTGCTTTCCTTTGCAGTCCTTTTGCAGTCCCAGTCAAAATGCCAACAGAAAGTGATACTATGTCACTCCCTGTTGCCATCCTGAGAAAAACTGCAGAGGAAAATGGAGGTAGTTGGGCTTACTGTGGGTGGGGAGTGTTCAGCCATGGGGAGTCTCCCTTCAAATTCGCGGGGGTTCCGGGCGGAGCACCCCCGCAAATTTAGAAAAAATGCAAATAAGCAGCGGGGCCTGGAAAGCCTTGCTGCTGCCCTCCCAACCCCCCCCCCGCCCCTTCAAAGGTGGTGGGGAGGCCTACTAAGCCTCCCCACTGCCGTCCGCATCCCCCCGCCCCTTCTAAAGCAGTGGGGAGGCTTGCAAAGCCTCCCTGATACCACCCCCTGCCCCCCGCCCCTTCCAAAGCAGCGGGGAGGCTTGCGAAGCCTCCCCGCGGTCACCCGTATCCTCCCGTCCCTGCTTCCCTCCCACTTTGTTCCGTTGGGCAGGGGAGGGCCTAGGCTTTCCTCGGCCCAGGCTGCCCCTGCCAAATGGAACAAAACCAGAGGAAAGCTGCACTTTCCCTGCAAAGCCACTGAGGTTTTGCTCAGCCTTCGGCTCCCCGCCCCCAGGGAACGAAGGCCGAGAAAAGCCTCAGCGGCTTTCCACAAATACATAAAACTGCAAATTCCAAACCTGCAAATTCCAAGGGACAACTGTACTGGTAGAGGAAGGCCTACAAGCATGAATGGCCTGGCCACAATGCTGAACTCTGGATACAGTAGTAGCCTAGTTATGCAGCAGTACAGCAGAAGTAAGGAGAGTTTTTCCTTCCATCACATGGGTGGAGGAATCAGTGCTATTGGGACTGCAGTTCCCCACCTTTTTGACCATTGCCCATCTTGGCTAATGCAAGTTAAAGTCCAACAAGGACTGGGAGGGGGCTGATACAGCAGAGCTGGGAAGTAACTAGTAAAAAATAAAGGGTTGCTGGTAATTAATTCCTCTTATCCATTCTGAACATGATTACGGTATATTACCTTATGCCTGTAACTGTCAGGCCGCTGGTGCTGTTTGCTATTTAAAATGCTGTTTGTTTTTTGTGCTTAGGTAGCTGGGATATGTAGTAGTTAGCATTGCTGGGCCTGTGTCTCATTATACCAATGACCTGACATGAGCAGAGGGCATTCTGGGAGCTGGGCCTGGTATGTGTTGGAGAGATGGCTCCCCGTGCACCAAGGTCACTGGCTGCTTGGGGATGTTTAAGGAGGCTTGCATAAGTATAGATAACTATAATGACCAGGTGGTGGTGGTGGTGCTGGTGGTGAGAAATTGAAACTGGCAGAATGTATTAACGAAGGGCTTTGGCACCAAAGCCTCAGAACTGTCTATGCAGTGTTACCATATGCATCTATATCCTGACAATAAAGCAATCTTAATCAATGTCTGTTGTACTTGTGAGTAGGTGTTAACGGAGTTCAGTAACTTAACAAAGGGTAATACCACTCTTTTTGTTGAGTAACTCTAAATTTTAGTAACTTTTGCAGTTATATGGGGTGGCCCCACCAATTTATGGGTGTAAAACATCGCATCGCTCAAATGCTGGTTTGTGTTGCACATTATGTTGCAGTTTTTTTGCTTTGTTGTGCTTGTTGAGCCAACAACAAAATGGATGGAAGGAGAGAGTGCTTTCAGATTTCTTCAAACAGTAACCTTATAGTAACGGTTTAGTGACTTGTGGGAAACAGGGAAGTGAGCTTATTTTTAATGGTAGCTATAATGGCAATTACCTGTTTGTTGAGGTATTGATTTTGGAAAGTAGCCTTCCAAGCTGTGGCTAGAAGACTCCCACATTAAGCTTCAGTTAAATGGTGGTGTATATATGCTACTGTATGTCTGAAACATGGGTCACCTATCGCAACCACTTACGACTCCTCAAACGCTTCCATCAGTGCTGTTTATGCACAATCCTAAATATACACTGGACTGACTATGTGATGAATGTTGCTGTCCTTGAGCAAGCAGGGATCACCAGCACTGAGGCCATGATATTGAGAACACAGCTGCGCTGGGCAGGGCACGTTTCTAGGATGGAGGACCATCGCCTCCCAAAAATAGTACTCTACGGTGAACTCGCCACGGGTCAGCATAAGAGGGGTGCTCCAAAAAAGCGATACAAGGACTCTCTGAAACTACATCTCAGGCTTGGCCAAATTGATCACCAACAATGGTCCACCCTGGCCTCACATCGGGAGGCATGGAGACGCACTATCCACAATGCTGCAGCTTTATTTGAGAACTCACGCCGAACAAGTCTTGAAGAGAAATGTCAACGCAGAAAGAATCACAACCCAGAAACATCACCCAAGAAAACCTTCTGCTGTGCTTTCTGTAACCGGACTTGTCTATCTCGGATTGGCCTTTTTAGTCATCAGCGCGCTTGCAGAAAACGCGGGAGGAGTCCTTCCTGAATCTTCATTTGCGAAGAAAAGCCAGAGAGTATGCACAGAGTTAAAGTTCCACTCTGTAGTCAAGTTAAATGACAGAATTGGGACCCTTTGTTTAAGACCACACAGAGTTGCTATTAACCCAAGTAGTTAATTCAGATCTAGAGGAGCCCATAGACTGACTCTGCATAAGCAAGCTTCTTTTAATAGGTGTCTGGCATGCTTTTTGAAAGGAGTCAAAAACCTTGTAACTGATAAATATTTGATGAACAGTATATCAAACACTGTGTTAGAAAAGGAGCTGTGAGTATGTGTGTATATACCCCCAAAGAGAATCTTTCTAAAAGAGTCTATTTTAGAAAAAAGTGATTTTTAAAAATCTATGAAATATGATTGTCTCTGGAAATTCTGTCACTCATTAGTGATTCCAGACACATTCATGGTGGTCAGCTTTGATCATGAAAATGCAAGAGATTCCAAGATTTATTTTTTTTTTTTGCTATTAGCATAAAAAACAAAGCTAGTCTTGTCAGTAATCCCCAAATATGCATTTTGAGTCAAGTTACAACTAACTGCTACACAAAGACTTCTGTGTCACTGGATGCTAATTCACTGAAAATGCCTTAGCCTCTAGGAATTTCCCATTGGTACTTACTGGAACTGAACTCAAAATGGCAACAGGGGAGAAAAAGTGGTCACTGAAATTATATTCAAGCTGGTGTCCAAGCCCTAATGCTTAGTGTGATGCTGGAAAAAAGAGCAAAAGAGAACATTACCTATAGGGCAAGCCACACACACAGAGCGGTCCCTGTAGGATGTGTATTCATATGTGCCTTCATATCGCCTGTCGACTTATGGCGACCCCATGAAGTTCATAGGGTTCTCTTTGGCAATTAATATTCAGAGGAGGTTTTGCCAGTTCCTTCCTCTGAAACATAGCCTACAGCACCTCGTACTCATTGGTGGTCTCCCATCGAAGTACTAACTAGACCTGACCCTGCTTAGCTTCCAAGATTAGATGGGATCTGATGCCTTGTGGATATTTAGGCATGTCTATAGGATATAGGGACAAAAGAAATTTCTAAAATAATTACATAAATGCTACACAAACTTTAATGCAACTGGACATTGCGATATACAGATTTCTTTTGTGTCTTTGTGTCTCTAAACATATTATTAGAGAGAAATCAATAATAGATTCAACAGAGATAGTGGGCTACTGCAGAAAACATATCCAGAGGTAGCCGTGTTGGGCGTAAAGCAAAATACAACATTACAAATTCACCCAACAATACCTTTATTGGGTCAACCAAAAATACAGAAAATACATCATGCAAGCTTTCAAAGCTCCACTGGCTTTTTCATCAGGCACAGGTGTTAAAAATCATACAGGAGAAGAAAAAAAAATGATGATGTTAGAGTCACAGGACTACATTTTGTCAAGATGTTGCTTTTGATGTTTTTGACATTTGAGTTGTGTTCTTTTATATCCATAGTCTAATAAAGCTCTAATTATCTATAACTATATTCAGATATAATTACAGTTGTCCCTCCATATCCATGGATTTAAGTATTCATGGCTTGAAAATATTCTTTAAAAAATAATAATCCAAAAAGCAAATCTTGATTTTGCCATCTTATATAAGGGACACCAGTTTGCTATGCCACTGCATATAATGGGACTTGAGTATTCACAGATTTTGGTATCCACGGAGGTTCCGGGAACCAAACCCCAGCGAATATGAAGGGACAACTGTAGATGTATATATTTTTTTTAAAATCAAATGAAATAAAGGGTGATCCTTCCTGCCCAATTTAACACAACCTTGAAATTTCACTCAGAATCCATCACATACCCGTACATGATGGCCAGGCTAGTTAATTTATTTTCCCACTGAATAGATTGTGTTTATTTTATGAGCCAAGATGTGAAAAGTTCATTCATTGTCAGAATGTGTCGCTAAGAATAAGCATGCTGTTTCACTTTCCTGGCCAGCGCAGGAAAGAACCTGGGTGTGTAATCTGTGAATTGGCTCTCTCCTGATATTGGCCAGGTTTTGGATTACTAAACTAGGGCTCATAACAACAACAAAAAATTTAACCTTTAAATAGAGGCACCCAAATAATTTAAAACAGATTGGAGGGTTTAAAGGGCTTGGAGAATAAGCAGCTCGTATTTCAGTCCCCATCCCCCTTTCCAAGGGCCTACATATTTGGTGCTCGAAGTTCATCTCATATTGCCTGGGTTTGTGATCATTTCTTTGCTTGCAAGGTATGGATGAAATATCCTACATTTAAAACAAGCATAGGAAAAAATGCAACAATACACCCAAAAAAAATCTCTTGTAAAATAATGGTCTGGCTGTTATTGGACAGGGAATAGGACAAATCATCCATGACTTTAAGAGCGGGGGGGGGGAGGGGAAGAGGGTGGAATAGAGAAAATGTAGAGGATTTGAAAAGGATGTTTGGTTTCAGAGTTTTAAAAAAAACCAACGCAAGGTTCCCCTAGGTTAGAAAGCCAGGTTTTTTTCCCTTTTATTAAAAAGTTCCTTGTAATTCTTTCAGACTTTCCTGCCACTGGGCACTGAAAAATTGCAACAAGAAACAATTGTACCGTATATGTATCACTTTATAGCATATCTCTGATTATAGAAACAATAGATTTTGCAGCTTCCTTTGGTGTCTTTTTTCCCAAATAGCCTTTAGAAACAATATACTTTCCCAGTTTTTAATAAAAGTGTATAGCTATGCTAAATGTGTGGGATGTGGTTTGAAACACAGTTCTGTATTTAGCATGTGGACACACTGATGTACAGAATGGAACCAGTGAGACCGAAATCCCAACAATTGTCAAAGATGTAGACCCAAGCAGAGACTTTTGCTACTTCTTTTTTTCCTTGAACATATATGCACCCTCCTCATTCAATTAAAAAAAAAAAATTCTGATAAGTTAGCTATTTGGAGAAATTGGTTGACCTTTGCTGGAGCTGACTATTTTTTAAAAATTCTTTTTAACCTAGATTTAGATTGCATTATTTAATTGCTATGCTTTAAAATTGTTTTAGGAATAAATCCAGTGTTAGTGTTGGCTTGTGTAGACCCACTGAAAGCAATAGGACTTGTGTTAGTTGCAACTAGAGTTGCTAGAGCAGGACTATCCTGGGTCCTGAGACCTAGGGATGACTCCTTGCAATGTCTGAGGCGGTGAGCCCTGTTGATGTTGTCATGGAGGTGTAACAAGAGACAGCCCTTGGTGATTAAACATGACTGGTTTAAGTATGAACCACAGTTGGACAGAGTATGCCATTCAAATAGAAGCTAGAAGTCTGACAAATGCAGAAATGTTTATACACGCACTTTTCAGACCAGTGCACTCACCCTGATTCCTCCCTCTTGCCCTAGGACCAGAGAAGATGGTCTAGGACCTAAGGACCAAGGCCAAGCCATGCGATCTGAAAAACGTACACACAATTTACTCAAGTCCTATTGATTTTATTTGGCCTTCTCTAGAGTGGCTTTAGCTCAGACGTGGTAATTATGCAGCTTTCCAGATGTTTTCGGGTTGTAGTTCCTAGCATTCCTCACCACTGGCTATGTTGGCTAGGGCTGATGGGAATTGTAGTGCAGCAACATTTTGAGGACTGCTGGATTTCCACTCCAGATTCAGCATGTAGAGTGCAACTGTATGGCCCATGGGAAGCCATCCCAGGACCATAAGATGCCTGGGTTCTCCATCTCCAAGATAAGAAAGAGATCCAACTGGGTCAACTACAGAAAGGCCTGTGAACATGTTTCTCTGATGCTGGATCCAGCTGACATTGGAAAGCACAAAAAGGTGGCACATAAGGAGAGGCCATGGAGCAATAAGAACACATTTTTGTTCTTGTGTGCCTTCAAGTGTTTTCTGACTTATGGTGACCCTAAGGTGAACCTACCACAGGGTTCTCTTGGCAAGATTTGTTTAGAGGGGAGTTGCCTTTGCGTTTGTCTAAGGCTAAGAGTGTGTGACTTGCCCAAGGTCACCCAGTGGGTTTCCATGTATTCGAACCCTGTTCTCTGGAGTCATAGTCCAATGCTCAAACTACTACACCATACTGCCTCTCTAATAAGAACACAAGACCTCCCATTTCATCAAGTATGGCATCAGAATTGGGTGTGGGGGAGACTGCTGCCCATCCTGGAGTTGATGTCCCTCCCAGAAAGGGTTTTTTTGTTTTTTTTGCCTCTCTCTCTCCCATGAATAAGAAATCCTTATTTAAGTCCAAATTATAAAGGGTAAAAAACTGAACATTTCTGCCATCCAACCTGCTGGCACAAACTGGCAGAACATGGTCAATGGCAGCTCCTTTGCCTTTTTCTCCCCCCCCCCCTCATCCTTCCTTATAGGATTGCTCAGCCCAAGAGAAGTATATTTTAATACAACAAGCATACAAATAATAAGTAAAACCTATGCTGCGTGTATTCATTTATTCAATGGGACAATCTTAAATGTAGTACTAAAGGGCACCTTTATGCATAATGTCACCCGCACTGAAATCAAAAGGACCACTGTGCATATTAACTCTGTGAAGAACTGAAGTGCTTGATTGTTGCCAGCTGCCACCTTGTCTGGAGAAAGTGTATAAAGTTACCTTTCCAGTTGTTCTCTGGGATTTCTGGTTATTTTTCTAAACATGATCCTCCAAGCCATTCTCACCATGACTTAGGCATACTCAGGATTATACCATCTGTATGTTCAGAAGTTATGCTGCAAATAGGACCATTCAGACAGGATTCTAGGAACCACTGCAGCTATGGCAAGTTGAGAGTGGACAAAATACTACAATAAATTGGTGGCTATTTTTTTAAAAATGTTTTTCAGCTCTGTGCAAGAACATTCTGTCATAATCTGACCTTGGGGAATTCTAGAAGGTCTAGTCCAAAAAGTACCTTTTGCAATTTGCAAGTTGGACAAGAGTGAAGAGAAATGACCCATTAGGCTGTGAGGATATTCAGCCTGAGAGGCATAAAAAATAGATTCAGATGACTGGTTTTCTTCCAATATAATAGTTGACATCCTAGAATTCAGGTGGAACACCACTTCTCTCTGTAGGAATCTGACACATGGTTGACACCACTACTCTCTCAAGCAAACAATAAAGATCTGGATGGCTGAAAGCATATTGACTTTGAACATCATCCGACATTTAGATATCACTGCTAAGAGCATTAAAAATGAAATATTTACTTGCAGATGTATTTCTCCTTCATACACTGGAATCGTTCATGTGATGTGTTAAGGGACAGAGAAAAATGCACTCATTCTAGTACTGGCATTAAAGATTATCAGATGTTCAGTAAGTACCGTCTCAAGACATTTGCCACTTGAAGTAGAGACCAAATGCACACACAAAGACACACATAAAAACTGAAGCGAACAGGTTTGTTTATTTAAAAAATCTCCATACAATTCAGACATCCATTCCTGCCTTCATCTATCCACCTCATCATTTAATCTTTCTTTAAATTTATTTATTTATTTATTTATTTATTTATTTTTTAGAACATACAAATTATAAACCCAACCAATACAACAATTATACTTATTAGCATATAAGTGATTCCCTCCACCCTGGGATCTCAACTGTACATTCATCCATCTTTCCAAAATTCCATTGTTTCCAACGCTGATTTGTTTCCTCTCCCCTTTATTAATACAAAATCTAAAAACTTGCTCCATTTCTCTCCAAAATCTTTCTTTCCCTTTTTGTTCTTTAATACTGTTTGTTAATTTCTCATTTATAGCTATTTCCCATACTTCACTGTACCATTCTTCTATTTGATAATTGCCTTGTGTTTTCCACTTCCTTGCTATTATTAACCTTGCTGCTGTCAGCAAATTTATTAATAAATCCTTAATAGCTTGGGACTCTTGTATTTTGTCATAATATGATAGTAATGCTATTTCAGGGCATAAAGGAATATTTATCTCTATTTTATCTCCTTTATTACCATTTGCCCAAAACTCTGCACATATTTACAATGCCACCACATAAGAATATACGTCCCCAGTTCTTAACATCCTCTCCAATACTGTGCTGTATACTTTTTATCTATTTGGTTCAATCTTACTGATGTTAGATACCATCTCCATACTATCCTATAACAATTTTCTTTTATTCTTACTGATAATGTTTTCAAGTCACACATATTCCATATTTTCTCCCACCTACATCTATTACAATTGCTACTCCATTTCACATAAATCTTTAAGATAATCTTGCAATCTTCATTTTCTAATAATATTTTATAAATTTTACTTGTAATACCTTTTATGGTAGTTTTCTCTTGGGTGGCTTGTAAAATTAATTCTTCAAATTTTGTATATTTTCTACAGCCTCTCCCCTTTAACCATTTTTTTGTCCACTGCTCTGTGTTAATTTGAACCATGTAATTTCTTGTTCCCTTAATGCTTTTTTTCCAAATAACTCTTATTTTTCATTTTTTCCAACCACTCCTTCAATCTTATTATTTCTTGTACTTCCAGCTTTATTTCCATTTCATTTCTTATCATTTACTCTTTCTTAATTAAGCCATATATATTGCTGTACAGTGGGTCCTCAGTATCTTCTGAGGTTTGGTTCCAGGACCTCCCCGTGGATATCAAAATCCGTGAATGCTCAAGTCCCATTACGAGATACAATGGCATAGTAAAATGACATCCCTTATTTAAAATGGTGAACAGCAAGGTTTGCTTTTGGGAATTTTTCTTAAATATTTGAAGTCGTGGCTGGTTGAGTCTGTGGATGCAGAACCCATGGATATGGAGGGCCGACTATACAGGGCAGTTGATGACAGGGTTTCTTGGAGGTCTCTCATTCATAGGGTCACCATATGTTGAAACAGACTTGATGACAATGAACAACAACATTATATTCTCATAGAACATTGGTTTTTGGAGGGCAGTGGGAGAGAGTCTAAACCATTTGTAGAATTAGACTTTTGTCTCATATTGGAACAATATAGTTTTGACATACCTCAAAATCCAAAAATGGTCAGGTGCAGTAAATATTTCTGGGGAAATTCTCATGGCTTGCTGGCTTCTCTTTATAATTCTCATGAAACCACACATATCTGCATTCAGACACAAGTTGCACTACTTTATTGATATTAGGGATTTAAACATTCATCAGTATAATTGTTCATTAATTAAATTTACATTTTGCTTTTCTCCAAGGGACACAAGCAGCATACCAGGGACCATTCTCCAGGGGCTGAACTCATCCTCTTATCCCCTCTGGACAAAGTTAGCTTGGGAGACAGGAGTAGTCAAATGTCACCCAGACAGCTTCATGGCAGAGTGGGGCTAAGAATCTGTGTTATTCCAGTCCTATTGCATCAGTTTAATCCAGACTTCCCAAATTTAGTACCTTTCACACAGGTTGGGCAGCAGTTCCCATCATCCCCAGTCAGAATGGCTCCAACTAGAAATTATGGCAGCTATAATGAGACATATCTGTGTGTCTGTGTATGTGCATGCACACACACACATGTGCACAGACCCCTGCCCCAAAACAGAGAAGGGGTGAAGTAGAGCTTTGTACATGTAGCAATAGGTGCCTCAAAAATCTCTTCCTTAGGACAGAGAACTCTTTAACCCAAAATGATTAATCTCCCAGTCTGGTGGTATGAGCAGCAGCCCTTGAATTTATAAAAGTAATGTTTTCAGACTCCTAGAGCACCCTAGCTATTGGGCAGACTGGCTAAGGCATTCTGGGAACTGCATAAATATAAAGAGAGCACTGTTCTATACCAATATTTGTTTCTCTCCTACACAAACACTCGGGGGGGGGTTCCTTGTATTCAAGTATTCAAGCCATGTCCTGTGATGAGTGGCTTAGTGACCTGGGTATGCTTAGCCTGGAGAAGAGAAGGTTGAGAGGTAACATGATAGCCGTGTTTAAGTATTTGAAGTGATGTCGTACTGAGGATGGAGCAAGCTTCTTTTCTGCTGCTCCAGAGACTAGGACATGGAACAATGGACTCAAGCTATAGGAAAAGAGATTCCACCTCAACATTAGGAGGAACTTCCTGACAGTAAGAGCTGTTCGGCAGTGGAATGCACTGCCTTGGAGTGTGGCGGAGTCTCCTTCTTTGGACGTTTTTAAACAGCAATGGCCATCTGTCCAGAGTGCTTTGATTGTGTATTCCTGCATGGCAGGGCGTTGGACTAGATGGCCCTTGTTGTCTCTTCCAACTCTATGATTCTAAGACAGTTTGCCAAACCACAAACTGCTTCTTCTCCCCCCCCCCTTTTTTTTTTTACAAAACCATTCCCTTGTTAAATGTATGTATTTGGCCATCTGTTTTCAGAGAACAGGGTACATAATTAGTGGATATTTTATTAAATTTGTGACTACACTTGAAGATGCTGTCATTCTTAAGTGGTAGGAGTGACGAAGTACTTTGGAGAACAGTCCTAAAAGTGAGCCCACTGAGCTCATGGAATTTATATTCAGCACTTAGAAAAGTTACTCTTTTGATTGCAACTCCCAAGGATTTCTCAGCTGGCATGGTCAGTCACTCTACTGGTTGAAGGGTTTGGTCCAAAAAGGTACTTTTCCCAAGCTCTTGTAATATTTTACTTTCTTATTGTTGTATCCTTTACTACTTTTATCCACGGCTTTTAGTACATTTTCTTGCTTTTTGATCTTGTAAACCACTCTGAGATAATTTTAAGCTAAAAAGTGGTATATAAATCTTTTCAATAATTACATAAATTTGGAGATACAAATGCTTCTCTTGACTTGTTTTCAAACATGTGGTTGTTTCAATTTGCAGACAGATAGATGGTAATAATTATTTGCATGGCAGAAGAGTAGCAAGTAGCACAACCGTAGAGTAAGAACTAGGGAAGGGGAACTAACATAAGGGAAGTGTTACCTAGTGGTAATAGGAGGGCAGAGATAGTGGTCAGGAGAAAATCTGCACTGATGAAAACATTGTTGATGAAATGGTAGAAAAGTAAAAGAGAAAGGAATGTCTCAACTTGACATCATGTTCCAGTACAGGGTCAGTGCATCACATTTCATTGCAAGCATCATCTGGAAACATTTAAGAGGAATATACACTTGTGTAAATAATATCTGACACTTCAAAAGAAAACAACAGTTAAATTTAGTGGCAAAAAACTCTGCTGAGTGAAGAGTAAATGCATAGCATTAGGTCAATTTAAAATGCCAAAAGGCAAAAGCCTGCAAAAAAGGAAACTGAACTGCTTCTATGTTGTGACATGCGTTTTCAAAGAGAATCTAACCACCCATAAAAGTGAGAGATGACATCTGCCTTATAAATATGAGAACCACAGAGACATGAAAATCAAGCATCCAGACTTAAGTTAGAAAACCATGCATTTAATGCCCAGGGCTGAGGAGGTGGGACTTGAAAAGCCATCTGCTATCTTCTATTGTACTCAGTGATTGGGTTGGATCCACATGGGAAAGGAACTGGGAGCCAGTGCAGGAGCAGCATCCTGATGGAGGCAAAGAGTGCTGTCACAGATACTTCCTGCACTCTCCAGGGAGCTCTGTATGCTCTTCTGGAAGGTTCCCCGAGCAGTCTTTCAGGGGCCACAAAGGGAAGGAAAACTGAGTAACTATAGCTGTCCCACACCTTCCCTCCAGTGAGAGTGTTAACACCATTGAGAGCAAATTTTGACTCAACCCCTTATTTATCTGTACTAATAAAGAAGGCGTATGTCTGTGTATGTCCCTCCCTCCTTCCTTCTGTGTTTATACTATGGAGACAGTGGAATTTAGCTACCAGGGAGTTATTTTGTGTTCATCAAAATTTGTCTGTAGCCTGTTTCATGCTTTAGACCCTAAGCAACACTAATGTCCCCTAGAGACAAGTTTGGACCAGCAGGGCTAGAACATTCTTTCTCTTTCCTCCCCTCTCACAGGACCTCTAGGCACTTCCACATTTTGCTTCCCTTTGCAGGGCCCAGAATTCCAAGAAAGGGAAGGAGGAAGAAAGATTTCTTCTTGCCTAGTTTTTGTAGCAAAGAGAATGGAAAAAGGGAAAGGCTTAAAGAGCATGAAGGAGGGGAGAAGAAAGGACAGTGAGAAAGATATTTGGGGGGCAGGGGAGAAAGACCAGAGGGAAACTGAAAGAGTACATTGGGGACTATGAAGTCCTAACCCAAGCAAAGCTGGTACTTCTGCCAGTCCTCTCTAAAGCTTAATTGCAGTATGTATGCATGTACGCATGCATGTGGGCATGTATTTTATAGTGCCTTTCTCCCAGCATAGGCCCCAAGGCAGCTTACAATACTTTAAAACAAAAATCGAGGTAAAATCTTATTTTACAATTTTTTAAAAAATGAACAAAAATTCAATTTAAAAAGTATATGTTTGAAAACAGTTCAAAACACACATAAAACATAATTGAAAAGATAAAAGCACAGCACAGCGCTTTCAAAAATACTTTTCTATCACATAATTTAAGAATCAAAGGACTGCTTAAACAAAAAGGTCTTTGCCTGCCGGTAGAGGAGAGAAGGGGCCAACCAGACCTCCTGTGGAAGTACGTTCCACAGTTTGGGAGCAGCCACTGGGAAGGCTCTTTCTCATGTCCTCAAGAAACATGCCTATGATCCTATCAATTAATAGTATCCTACTAATTAATGGAACTGACTGCAGAGGCCAACCTTATGTCACATTAAGGCTATGTTTTTTGCCTATTAGTGATACAACTGTACAGTATTGCATTTCTTTGCTGTTTGGCATTTCAGTTGTCCTAACCTTACATCTAAAGTCTGCTCTTAATGGAATTTTTGGCACTGAATATTCTACAACTGTCTCCCGTTCTGGATGGGACATCTGCTGCAGGCTGAATGAGCTGGGGTATGAGCGACAGTGCAGATGTACAGAAGGTTAAAAGCAGAGTTATATTGCTGTGCAGATAAAGACACTACCGATGTTTCAAATAAGTGTTAATTGGATGGCAAGTGCACATAAAGATTCTATAAAGCACTATATTTTAAACTGAGAAGTCAATATAATGTGCATTTCAATGACTTATTGGAGACAGAGGTGCAGTTTTTTCCCCCACTGGAAATGCAAAGGAATGACATTTCTGAGCTACATGGGAAAGTATGAAGCAACTTTCTTTCTTTCTCTCTCTTTTTTTTAAAAAAGACTTTTGACAGTAAGCAGAAGGCATTTATAAAATGTTCAACATTTGGTGGTGGCCACTTTAGCATGTTAGTCATTTCTGTTTGCTTTTCAAAGCAGGTTGCTACCTCATCTTTCTTAAAACATGGCAAGCCACAATAGCATGCCTGCTTTCTATAGTCCCATATTCCAATTTTATTTTGCCTAGCCCAGAACATGTCCTGGACCTATTCCCCTTTCTCATCACTGCAGTACACTGTGGATCTTTCAAACAGCATACTGGAGTTCTTACTCAAGACAGCCAATCGGGGCCAACCCAAAATATTTTGCTAGTTTAGGCACGCATACACGGTCACCCAAGTCAAGCTGCCTAGTACCCTAAGTCAGCCATGTTATTCTGGCTTATTAGCAGAAAACTCCACAGAACCCCCTGCTCATCTCAAGTTCAACCAATAACTGATAATTTCTTCTCTTTCACGACAACCTAGAATCTGCCACCTGAGACACCTCTATTCTGCCCCCTGGAGCCAGAGTGCTGCGGGCATAACAGGTGAAATGTTGGGTTTTTTCCTGGAGAGGATGAAGATCAGATTCTTTTTGTGCAAAGGAAATTTTTCTCTCACAAGGAACTGTGTCACAGAACCACACGTGACCTTGGCAGACATTTGTCACACATTCAACCCTGTCTCAGACAAAGGAATGTTCATCTCTACTTGTGTTAATTTTTTTAAACCTCCCCATTGTCATCCATTTCTGATACCCATTAAAGGCATATTAGTATGATCGTGATGTCATCCTTCATCCAGTTTCTCTGTCTCCTCCTCTGTGCTCATTTAATGCAACCTTGCTCATTCCGGTGCTCTCCAGAAATGTTGGGCTGCCACTTCCACTACTCCACTATTCCCCAGCCAGCAGGGCCAAGGCTCATTTTGTTTACTTGCTTGTTCACTTTTGCGATATTGACACAACATTTTCCAGTGAATTATAGTGAACAGGAACGTTTCCTGAAGACAAACTCCTTTGCATTGATTCAGCATTAATACAGAGACTTATGTTAAATATTTTTGGGGGATCCATTTCCCTCATTGTGAAACTATTTCCCCCCTTATAATTATTTTCCCAATTCCCCCCACCCAAAAAAAAAAAAAATGCACAGGATCCGTCCTAAGAGGAAGGTGTGAAGACTCTTATTAAGGAGCATAACCAATAAGGTTCAGACACTGGTTCCACTGTCTTTATATTTCCTTACTGTGAATCACTGGAATATGCTCTAAACCAAGGTGGGTTGAGAGTACATCTGGATTTATTGATACTCTCTGTGTAATTTGCAGCAAATCAGCAAGGATTCCTAATTCCTAATTCCCTCCCCTCCCCACCCTGAATTACACTGCTGAAATTGAGAAACCTGGAGGAATGGGGGTGAACTGTCCTGTGGGAGGACTGTGAGCTCCATTCAGTTTTGATGTTCAAAAGAAATTCCCAGACACTAAATTCTTTTATTCTCTCAAATCTCTGTTTCACCAGGCGCTGCCTCAGGGACATCAGGGTTCTAGTAAAAAACAAAAAAACCAAAGCAGATCCCAAATGCCTGAATCTGCCCACTTGTGCTCTAAATTTCCCAAAATTATCCCATCAGGTAATTTTACACAGTGGCTACCCATGAGAGGAACAAGTACATGTGTCTCCCCAACCCCACCACCAAAGACAGACCATAACAACTTGGTTTTTACTTCCAAAATACAGTGGCATGTTAATTGCTTGATCAGCCAAATGAAACTAAATGTAATTAAGACTACTGTGGGGTTAATTTGGTCCGTAATTATGTTATATAAACTAAATGAAAATTGTTTCTTTCCTAAATTGCAATTCATTAAAATTACAGATATTAAAATAAGATACTATAAAATTACATGAAGCATGTACACATTAATAGCCATTAGTAATAGCTTGATATTTCTATCTAAGCAACAGTTTATTAGAATGCCAAAAGGTTACATTTGACAACTCACATGGTTGATTTTTTCCCCCTCCTTTCATCCCCCCCCATCCCATGAGAAAGTTGTTTCCCTCTCCACTCCATGGATCCTGTTTTATGTTTCTCATTTAACAGACATGTGCCCTCTTTGTTTATTCTACTTAATCATATTTAATCTAGATTTAAAAGTTTAAATGTTCACATTTTTGCACTAGGAGATATTACATAAATAATTCTTGAAGCAACATTTTAATCTTTTCTCCAACTCACTTCTAAATATTGCTAGATTTAGATAAAATTCAAGAAAGAGTTATTTTGGAGGAAATGTTTTGATTTATGTTCTTTCCCCCTATTCCATTTACACATACATGCAAGACATAACAACAACTGATTCAAGGACATTTCTGTTCCAAAGTGGTATTGTTCTCAGATTATTCCCAGTCCTTGATTTCTAGATGGAAAGAGAAGCTGGAGCTCAAGTTTGCCTTAAAGAAAATTATGCTCTGATCTGGAAGGTCTTTGCCTTGTTCCCCAAGGTGTAGGGGCTATTTATAATTACATATTGTGGAGGAAATAGACTTAATTAGAGTCCAGCCACTGAAAACTGATTTGAACCTATAAATCCAGCATACTGAGTCAGGTTATCAATCCATCAGCTTCACTGTTGTCTACCTCAGCCTCCTCCCAACCTGGTACCCTCCAGATGTTTTGGACTGAAGCTCTTAGCAGCCCCAACCAACATGGCTAATGGTGAGGGATCATAGGAGTTGCCATCCAAAACTTCTAAAGAATGCTGGTTTACTTTGACTGGCAACAACTCTTTGGGGGTCTTTTTAGAGGTGTTTCTCCTCAGCTCCTACATGACTATTTATCATGTAAATACTAGGAGCTTTGAGAGAAAGTTTGGTGTAGTGGTTTCAGCATTGTACGATGACTCTGTAGACTATGGGTTGAATCTCCTGCTCAGCCACAGAAACCCACTGGGTGACCATGGGCAAGTCACAATCTCTCTGCCTCAGAGGAATGCAAAGGCAAACAGCCTCTAAGGAAATCTTGCCAAGAAAATCCCATGATAAGCTTTGTCTTAAGGTTACCAAAAATCAGAAACAACTTGAAGACACACAAACAGCTAGGAAATGGAGCCTGTGAACTTCTGCATGAAAGCCATGGAGTTTCCTGCTGTGCTCTGGTTTCTTTGTCTAAAGTACACTCCTCTTTCCAATCTGTCCCAGAGTGTTTCCCCCTCCCCTGTACCCTCTCACTGGCTGGCTCCTCCCAGGGAGCAATGTAAGGGCTTGAGGTCCAATATACGGGCTGGCATAAATGGAACATGGATTACTCCACTTCCCTACACCAGTATTGTTGCACTTGTCTCAGCTTTCAACATGTCTTGGCATTAAAAAGAAACCTACTCAAAGCTGGGGATAAATTGTTCTAGGTGGTGCTGGGAATTGTCAGAAAATATTCTGGAACAACAGAAATGTCATTTGGATATTTTTAAACAACCACAACAAAGAACTACAGAAACATTTGCCCTGTCTGGAGGAGACCTGTTTGTTTTTTTGTTTTTTTTAAAGTCACACAATTAGGAGTGTGTTCCTTTTGACAAATATATTGTATGTAGGATGTTAAAACTTTGAAGTCTACTTTGATACCTCATTTTTTCCCCTCACAAATTTAGGTTTAGTAAAGGCAAGAGAGATTCTGTAATGAGGAAATGCTTCAGCCAAGCATTTCTGCAGATGTGTTCCAAAGAAAGGAGAATTATAGCGGCTTGACTCACCCACCATCACGACCCTGCTGCTTCCCCTCCCACCCTCTTTCGTATTATCGTAGGAGGGAGCTAGGAAGGAGGAAAGAAGACAATGACTTCTGCTGTGACTGGAATGGCTGAACATATTCGCAGCCTTCCCAAGCTTAATGACAGAGAGAAGGATAAAAAACCAGATTGTGCCCATACCCAATTGCTTGAGAGTAAACTCCATTCAACTCAGTGGGACTCAAATTTGAATAGACATGAACAAGAGTGCACTGCTTAATCAACCAGGAGTTGTCGTTTTGTGAAAAGTTCAGTACCCTTGCAGCTGCCTTCAATGAAAGTCAGTAGAAACTGTGCCTGCTTCGCATTGTTCTGTATCATATGTTTTCACTCCAAAGTTTCTGTGTGACTCTGCAAATTATCATAATTATTTTAACACCCACAAGCACACACCCCCACTATGTTTGAACTTAGTTTTCACAACATACAGATTTTTGGTACATGCTGTAACCTAAAATAAGCATTTTTCTATGCATTTTAAGATGTCTTTGCCCACAACTGCAAGCCAAAATTAAGAGGAGTGAACAAATATGAGAATAATGGCATATTAGCCCAGGAAATGTGAATCAGGTCAGTTCACTTAAAAAAGGCAGACCAAATAAAATCCTTGAGCATCTCCATCTGAAATTTCAGCATTTTCAGTGCTCAGATTGTGCATACTTTATTTACAGACAGCATCACACTGCACAGGTACAGTGTGTCATCTTTTGCACTCTTTTTATGTTTTTTCCAAGCTTTTCTTGCATTTAAGACCCATGTAATGGTCCCAAACTTGGCAAATTAACAAGACTATAATTTTTATAGTGCTACAATTTGTCCTGCTACAGAAGAATACTACAGACCATAGCTTTCAAGATCTAAATTTAATCTGCTATGTTTCATTCGGTGTGTTTACAAAGGAAAAAATAAGAACAGTTTAGCAACTATTCCCAAATTGGTATAGTTTATAAGAAGCAAAACGCTATTTTTTTACGGCATAAATGATCAGAACTTTCACAACATTTTTGAGGAAAGTGTTGCTTTATTAAGCATCACTAAAATTGATATTAATAATATTTATGTACCTTGTGTGTGACAAATACACACACAGAGAGGAGCTTTTTAGCATTCCAGACAAAAGTGAAACACACAAATTATGCTGCTATTAAGCAGCAAGTCACATCACATTTAAAACACCAAATAGTTTTGTATATTAAACAGGGAAATCACAGCAGCACACACACACACACAAACACACACACAAAAAAAACCCCATGAATTTAGTTCAGATGTTGAGCTGCTATGTAAACCAATTATCTATCCTGAGGGAAACAGCTCTCTCTACCACAGCCTCGGCTCTAGGGCCTATTATAAATCCTGGAGTGGGCTGTTGTTTCAGTTCCCAGGGGAATATATCACGTCACACGAGAAATGGTTGACAATAATTAGAAAGCTTGCTTCTGCTGGTATGGCACACATTTATAATACTTTCCTAAGTGTTATGTGAGATAATGCATAAGATTTTAGAATTCTAGTCAGGAGAAGATGAATTCTAGAAAGGACAACAAAACAATAGCTCCAAACTGGACTATGACAGGCTAATTATAGTGGCTTCATTATAAGATCTTTCCCCACACACACATAGGTCACCTGGGAAGTGTAATTAAAATGCATTATTGGTGTATTCTTTTTTTTTCTTAATATACCGAAGCAATTAAATTAAAAAGCCTAAAAAAATAATTATGTGCGGAGCAAATAATAATGTTGGTCAACAACGTTTGTCTAAAAAAGAAAGAACATGTTAGGGGTTCATTAGCAGTAAATGTGTTAACGGGAATACCGTTTGAAAAATGAGCCATAGAGCAGCTTTTAAATACTCAGATTAAAGGATTTATAATGTCAGGTTTAACACAGAAATTATAGATAGTATTACATTGCCGTGAGTAATAGCACCTTTAATCTGACTTAGTAAAATGATTTACATCACACTTTGTGCCTGCCCCAATTATAGTAGTATATATCTGTGTAATATCTAATCTACATCTACAATATATATGACTATATTCAGAAGCATATAAATTTCCAGTATAGGGGAAAGCAAGATTCTGTAATACTACATTGTGTATTTGTTGCCGTACGAGTGCTTACAGAACCTGCTACTGGCATGCTGTGTGTGATAATAAAATATGTATGTAAAACATGCATTTTTGTGGGGAAGATCTATCAGACCCTGTGTCAATGCATCTTCGTGCTTTTATGAAGTAAGAGTGGATGTGGTACATCCATAGAGAAATCAAATCCTTTTTGAAGTTGACAAAAATATTTTGCAAAGTATTTTCCTGACGGAAACATTTAGGTATGCAGTGCCTATTGTTTGGGTGTTCACAAATAGAGGAGGCTTCCTATGTCAAGGGCAACTGAATGGAGATGAAATATGTTGACAATAGGTCCAGTGAAGGGAAATAATGGAGGATATAAAAGCAAACCCTCTTTCAAGAAGACAGGGAGTGTGTGAGAGGTGTGTGTGTATGTATGTGTCCATGTGCGCATGCAGAATGCACATCTGGAATAAGGAAGAAGTGAAATGAGAAAACGTTTTGCTACATTATGGGATCTGATCAAGGCCCATAGATTTAGAATCATAGCCCGGTAAGGGAAAGGGAGGGAGGGGGTATCAGAAAGACTAAAGATAGCTGCTAGAAACATAATACTTTGCTGGGGTCAAAGGTAAGCCAACAACCAAAAAATGGACTAAAGCTGAGCACTCTTACGATTAAGGTGACCATCTGGTTGCCTTACAGTTGGTATGGCTTCCCTTTGTTTTAGTTCAGCCAACTGCACATATAAGGAAATTCTGTGTATATTTAAATAAATTAAGGTAGAAAAACCTTTGGGCTTCTCCCCACTAATAAGAAAGCTTGACATGTGTTACTTGTAGAAAACATTAGTTTTCTGCAAGAGGTCAGTGGAAGTCTCTTCAGAGGGTCTCTGGAAACAGCTTGTCAGAGGAACTGTCTTCTAGTGCCATTGGTCTTCAAGTGGTGAGGCAGGACAGCTTGCTCAGTTGCAACCTGTTGGGTTCCAACAAGAGCAGCATTACCATTGTTGCCATAAAATTATAGGGTAACGTAAAGAAGATCATGCTTGACCTTAAAATGAACCACCAAGTCTGAAAAGGTTGAAGACTACCTGACCTATGGCTCATCTACACGGGCCAGAATACACTGGCTCCTTGCTGGCATATTCTACCCGCAGATTTGGCCTGTTGCTCTCACATTATCTGCACAAAACAGGATGAAGTTCAGACTTGCATGCCTGCCAGTCTCTGCAGAAACTATCACCATCCGCATTGCACTCTCTGTAGCCAGAATGCCGGTCCACAGCATGTGAGCAAAGGCCCTTGCATGTGACCAGCCTTCGGGCTCCTTCCTAGCTATGGAAGAGTGAGGTAGACGGCAGCTGCAGTGACAGGCTGGTGTGGTGGTCTGGGCTTCAGCAGTCACGTGGGACCCGATCTATTATAATTTGGGTGGAAAAGATTTTACCAGTTTTTTTTTTTTAATGGTGTAATGGACCCTGTCCCGTCTCCCCACTCATTTTGGCTCCATCTTTGCCCTGGGGATCATGTGGACTGCCCAGGAGCAAAATGGGGCAAAAGCTCTGCATCATCTGGACTGCAGGGCCCCAAGATGGGGATAAGACAGGGTAAATTGCCCATCTAGACAAGCCTCCATAAAACGAATCAACATACCTCTGAAAACTCATTGAGCAAGTATGCCTTTACCAATCTATAGGGAATCTATGGAGATTATCAGACAGGGACAAATACAGTGTCCCCACCTCACTATCTCCTATCCCGCCCCACTCCTTTCCATGTAACAAACTTCAGACCTACCTTGATAGTGCTACAAAAACTGTGTCCCCTCCCCTCTGGCAACCCAGGAGTGAATGCAGCTCTCACAGAGCTGCATTCACTTCCTGGAAAGGAAATGCCAGCCATTCTCATGAGAGGATAATCATGTGGGAAATTCAAAAATAAAAAGAAGAACAAAAAGGTACAAAATTACACCAAGCACAAAAATACATTTAAAAAAAACACCAAGTAACCCAGGAAGGGTAAAAAAAAAAGTGTGTCACTTACCTCGATGTCCCAATCTCAACCTGAGGTGTTTGACAGGGACCTCTCAATGACGTTGACATTGCGCCAGCATAACAGGGCACCTTTTTGCTCACCTGTCATTCCGTTACAGAAACGGAACAACAGGTCAATTCATGGCATAGCCTGTGAATAAAAAGGATTTCTCTCAGAATGGAAGGGGCACGGAAGCATCACGACACAGGGACAACGTCGTTTGAAAGGGAAGCCCTTTCGTGATCTCCTGTCGTGGGATATTTAGGTCGTCTGATAATCTCCTATATGTCATCTCACCCCTGACTTCAATTTGTCCTCAAAATAAAATAATTGCGCACTAGGCTGAGACTGGCCCATGCTCACTCAGAGTGCATCTACACTGTAGAAACAATGCAATTTGATATCACTTTAACTGCGATGGCTCCATCTTACAGAATCCTGGGATTTGTAGTTTTGTGAGGCACCAGTACTCTTTGGCAGAGAAGGTTAAAGACCTTATACAATTACAAATCCCAGGATTCCATAGGCTGGAACTACAGCACTTAAAGTGGTGTCAAACTGCATTATTTGAACAGTGTAGGTGCACCCTTGGTAAACATCACAACTGAACAGGGCTTTAGTGGTTTAATCAACAGGGCCAAACCTAGTCTTTTACATAACACATTATGCTGTCTTTTTCTGTAACCAGCAGGGCTAACCTTACATTTTATCATACTGAATTCTTGAGATACCCAACAAATTATTGATTAATCATATGAGCTTGAATAGATTCACCTTCTTCGATAATTTCTTTTACAAGTGGAGTGATTGTGCGAAAGTTAAGTAGGGTTAACAAAAGTCTGTACTTTTTCATAATGCTATCCTTAACTCACTCTGGATAAACAAAGAGGAAGTCGAATTCTGATTTTGATACTAGAGTGTTAAAGATACTATATGCTGAAAGAAAATATGGTTAAAACAGTAAGAAACACTGATTACAAAACTAAGTAGAAAAAAATTGAAAAATATTATATGATTGATATGTAAATGATATCAACAATGTTCAGTGGATCTAATTGTTTAATAAAAATAAATATGAAAAAAAAAGATTCACCTTCCTCGCCAGATTTGAAACAGAAAGTCAATTTCTCTTGCTTACCCTAATCTATCATCATTAGATAAATGAGAAGCCTGTTTTTTCTTTCCTATTCAGCTACGATTTGTATCCCTGCACCCATGCAAATGCAAATCAGAGCTTCATACTAGAATTTGGAACATATTTGTAGCCATGATTTCAAACTCTGGCATAAGGATAACTACAGTCAGTATACAACTAAGTATGTGTCACAGAAAGCACCACCTTAGCAGAGGCGACCCTTCATGTCTTCATGTGTGGGAGAAAAGGAAAGATACCTCTTTAAGATGGGCCAGCCACTGACCAGTTTTAGGAGTTCATATATTAAAATAATTAAAAAAAAAATTAAAAAAACAATTTACTGCCTAATTAAGCAAAGACATCCTTTCAGTCAATAAAAAGGCTTCATCTGAGGATTAATCAACTAGCTGTTAATATAAATATACAGTCTGTGTGTGTGTGCGCGCGCGCGCGTGCGCACGCGCATATATATATATGGGAGGGGGGAGAAAAAGAGAGATTAATTAAAATATTGCAGAGGGTGAACTATCACCTTTTTCATATTACTTTGCTCTCCAAACAGACATAAGGGCTGCAGAGGAACCCTTTTCAGTGCTGAACAAATCACAGTGGTTTATCACCACATGGGGAGGAAAAGTATTTGGTATACATTCTTGAAGTTCCACACAGATTTATGAGAGAGTGCCATGAATTACAAGGTCTACGACATTCTTTAGAACTAACATCTTGTGTTTGGTGATCTCGGAAGAGAGATCACCATGGACTCAAAAGTTGTCTTCTCAATAGACAGTTGTGCTTGTGCCGGCAATGAATCAAGAAGACAGGAGATTCAGGGACGCCTGTGAAATTACAGGGGATATTGTTTTGAAGGGCCTGCACAAGCATATATCTTAACCAGGCTTAAGAGGCACAACCCTGGTGGTTTGGGGTCTAAGCAAGCCACAGATTCCTCCTCCTCTCTCCTAGTGATTTAATTTCAAAATGCTCTCACCAAAGACAAAGCAAAACCTTGTGCTATTTCCAAATCCCTTCATGCTGGGCTGTTAAATGAAGTGGAGGGGGAATTAATGCACACAGTTGATTCATTGTAAAAAGCTTAAGTGAAAGGACTAACTTTTTTTAACCATTCCAGTGATACCTCTGTTGGATAGTGTGCCAGAAGCTAAACAAAATAGTTCTCATTTTTAAAATTATTTTCTAGCGTAATAGACTGTCAGCAGAGCTCAAGATAAGATGAAATAATTGTTGTTGTTTTTTAAAAAACATATGCTATACCTGTCACATTAGAAGAAATACTTAGCATTGTTGATGATTAAACCAATGGCTGTTTTTATTGCATTGTAATATTTTGATTATTATTTTTTTAAGTCTTCTGTAAGTCAAATGGGGGTGGGAGAAACAAGTTTGGAAAAATGAAGTACCCATTAACTACAATAAAATAAACATATAAATTGAAATTAAATCAAAATGCATCCTTTGTGGATTGTATGATGGAAGCACATGTTTGCTGTCTTTGGTATCAAGAGCCTTTCTATGCATTTAATCTAATTAATCTAATGTTTATCTCTGTGAGGTTCTTACACTGTTAAGGACTCTGCAAGAGCAACCTGTCTTTTATTGCTGCTTTGCAAATATGTGAGGGAAAGACTAGAATTAGGCCTAAAGAAGGCTGTTCCTCTTTGTTGTTTGTGTCTGGAGATGGAAGTGTTGCCAAGCAGAGGGGGAAAGAACATGGGAAGATCCAGGAGATTGGTACAGTAGCAGATTCTAGCTTTACCAGGTATGGGTTACAATGGCAGGATATATGGATTAGGATCTAGAGATGGGTGAAAAAAATTGGAGTTTGCCAAAAATAAAAGAAAAGATATTTCCATATTCAGGAAAAAACTGGAGTTATTTAAAAAAATTAATGTGGGAGAAACTGGATCTCACAGTTTACTAATCCAGGCGCAGGGCTTTGGGTATTTTGTTTGTTCTTAAGAGTCTAGAGTTTAAACCATGGTGTGTTCAATCACATTTGTAGTGCTAAATTAGGGTTGCCATGTGCCCCCCCCAGACTCTTAGGGGTTATCTATATGAGCCCAAAAGAAGTGTATTGATCCATAGTAAAGGCAACTTGTAGCAGCTGCAATTTGTCTTAGTGGTGGGTTTGGGGGGGGGCAGATTAGGTAGATCACAGGCATGCGAAGCTATCTGCATTTGCTGTGCAAATGGGCATGCCTGCGAATCAAGATGGCAGCCACGAGTGAACTACTCACATTTTTATTCTCACCGGTTGCTGCTGCCGAACAGCATTTTTTTTTTAGAAAGCATATCTAAGGTGCAAAAGTGTGATATTTCACCTTAACAGAAAAGCCAAGAAACCCAAACCCCCGTTTTTTCACCTTAGTGCTCACACAGTAAGGGGGGGGGAAATGGCAGTTCTGAGTGCTTGCCTTGTTAGCAAGCCCCACCCCCTGCTCATCCAGCCAATCAGCTTTTAGCTCCTGCTCATATGGGGAAATGAATCAATTCGGTCACTTGTCCCAATGAACAGGAACGTGCATTCCCCCTGCTGTTTTTTAAAACTCTAGTAAAAACCACGAAGGCTTTTCCTGCGGAGTATATGGCATATTTAGCCCTCCTCCTTCTGAATACAGCAATATGATGCAGGATGCCATTAAGACAGGTCGTATTCTCTTCACATTCAGTGAGGAGTATTTTTGCCATTTAGACAACATCTGGATCTTTAGCACTTATATGGAAGCACACACATAGTACTCCCCATATTGCAGATATCTGCATCTGTTGTATTTGGTTAGTGCAAATTGGGTGAATTTTGTTTCATTGCCCTTTTGAAGAATTTACCAATATTTGCACATTTCTTGGGATGTAAGAACTTGTGGGTGGGTTAAAAGAAAAAAATGAAGGTAGGAGACAGTAAAACTTGCCCCTTCTACACTATGATCTTGTCAGCCCACATGTTGCCAAAAAATGTTTGGTCCAGCCTGCCTTTTTCCAGAAGGTGGGTGACAACAGCAACCAACATCTCACACCATTCCTACAATTGTTACCCATGCAACTATGGTTTCAGACCTCTAGTGGCCTTGCCCATTTCTGGCAGCCCGGAGCCCTTTCCTAAATGAGGGTGTGATGTCTCACCTTGCACTTGTCCAGCAACAAAGAATCCTGACTAATGTCCTTAGTGCCAACAGAAGCAAACAGCCACAGTTGTGATACAGGTAGAATTTCCCATGTGAGAGAATGGAAGTAAATGACTGCTGTGTAACAGTAGGAGGTTGATGGGGAGAAGGTAAAAATCCAAAGATAAAATGTAGTCCCAAAAGAACAAGGGTGAAACTCCTGGGTAAATCAACCTCATCAAACAATGGCTAATTCTGAGCCTCCAGCAATGTATAAAATATCTTCACATTGTAAAATTATCACAAAGAGTATAGCAATAGCACTTTTATTTCTATAGCACTTCTATGTCTATACCACTTATCAATGCCAAAGCACTCCCTAAGTGTTTTAGCTGATTGCTCCCAACAAGCTGGGTATTCATTTTACCAACCTACAGAAGAATGGAAGGCTGAGTCAACCTTGGAGCCTTTGGGATTGAACTCATAACGTTGTGGCTGCAGTACTGGCATTTAACCACTGCACCACCAAGGGCTCCCTAGAGAACAGAATCTATATGTGTATATATATAATATTGCTCTTAGGTATGTTGCCATTTCCAGTGTGCTGATTGGCTGCTTAAGGAACTGACCAACCAGCGAAAACTCTGTTGGGCAACCAATCAGCACACTGGGGGCAGGACCATGTGGAAGTTGAAATCCTTTGTAAACATGGCGGCTGCAGAGGGAGTGTGAGTAGCATGGGGGGTGGATGTGGTGTGTGTATGTAGCATGCCATGTGCTGGAGCGCAGGGTGATGTGTGGGGGGCCGAATTTGGAGGTGGGGTGAATTCGGCGGTGGGAGGGGTGACTTTGGAGGCGGGAGGGCCAGCGGCAATGGGGGGGCAGTGGTGATGGGAGGGGCAACGTTGGAGGCAGGAGGGCCAGCGGTGACAAGAGGAGTGAGCAGCAGCAGGAGGGGGTGACTTTGGAGGTGGGAGGGCTAGCAGCGATACAGGGAGTGAGCAGTGGCAGGAGGGGCAACTTTGGAGGTGGGAGGGGCAACTTTGGAGGTGGGAATGCCAGCGGCAATGGGGGAGTGAGCAGCAGTGGGAGGGGCAACTTTGGAGGCGGGAGGGGCAACTTTGAAGGCAGGAGGGCCTGCGGTGATGGGGGAAGCGAGCAGCAGGAGGGGTGAGTTTAGAGACAGGAGGGCCAGTGGTGATGGGGGTAAGCAGCAATGGGGAGAGTGCGTAGCAATGGGAGGGGCAACTTTGGAGGGCCAGTGGCAATGCGGGGAGCGAGTGGTGACAGGAGGGGAAACTTTGGAGGCGGGAGGGGTGACTTTGGAGGCTGGGTGCCAGCAGCAATGGGGGAGCGAGCGGCAGTGGGGGGGGGCAAATTTGGAGGTGGGAGGGCCAGTGGCAACAGGGGGTTCAGTGGTGATGGGGGGAGTGAGCAGAGATGGGAGGGGCAACTTTGGGGGCAGGAGGGCCAGGGTGACAGGGGGTGAGCGGTTACAGGGGAGCCAGCAGCAATGGGGGGAACGAGCAGTGGTGGGAGGGGCAACTTTGGAAGCAGGAGGAGCAACTTTGGAGGTGGGAGGGCCAGCGGTGACAGGGGGGCAGTGGCAATGGGGGGAGCGAGTGGCGGTGGGAGGGGCAACTTTGGAGGTGGGAGGAGTGACTTTGGAGGTGGGAGGGCCACTGGCAATGGAGGGAGTGGGCGGTGGTGGGAGGGGCAACTTTGGAGGCAGGAGGGGTGACTTTGGAGGCGGGAGGGGCAGCACCAACAGGGGGCAGTGGTGATGGGGCCAGTGGTGATGGGGGGAGTGAGCAGTGGTGGGAGGGGCAACTTTGGAGGTGGGAGGGGTGACTTTGGAGGCAGGGGTACCAGTGGCAACAGGGGGTGAGCGGCAACAGGGGGGCCAGCAGCAATGGGAAGGGCAGCTTTGGAGGTGGGAGGGGTGACTTTGGAGGCAGGAGGGCCAGTGGCGACGGGGTGATGAGTGGCGACAGGGGGGCCAGAGGCAATGGGAAGGGAAACTTTGGAGGCGGGAGGGCCAGCAGCAACAGGGAGGTGAATTCGGTGGCCAGTCTACCTTACAGGGTTGTCATGAGGTCTACTGGGCATTTGGGGGGGGGAGTATTTTCATGGCGTATGGTATGTCGGATCCAGCTAGTAGGTGGTGTATAGGCTAAAAACCAGCTGGCCAGGATTGGGAAAGATCCTTTCCTATCTCTCTGCTAAACAGATCATATGTTTTCCTCCAGATCCCCTAAGGACCCTCAACAGCTTCCCTGCCCTGAAAAAGATATCATCCCTTCGGTTGTGACAGCTGTTGTCACCAGTTGCATGTTCTGAGGCCAGGAATGAGGTGCCCGGTCACATGCCTGGGCACCTTACTGTGATCTCAGCAGACACGACGTGCACAACCTGGCTGGGAAATGGTTGCGCTGGGCACTGTACGGGCCTTGTGTGTGGACACACCTTCCCCCTGCATCATTGCAGTAACAGAACTCACCATTTTCTCCAGAAGAACCACAGCAGACGGTGAGGGCTTTGTTTGTTTTTTTGCCATGTGGCTGCTCTGTTTTAAGGGGTATTCATCCCAGATTCTTGTCTAAACTGCCAGGACATCATCCAGACAGTTCAGACTAGAAATGGAGCCAAAACCCTGCATTGTCTGGACAGCTGGGCACGAGGAGGCCATTTCATTTGGCCCGTGCAGACAAGGCCTTCTACATGGTGAAAAGACTGTAATGGAGGACAAATTTCCATGAAAGACAGACTCAAACTGTATTTCCAATGTTTCCATTGCCATTTGAAACCAAAGATGTCTGCCTGATTACTATGTCACCACTCATTAGTTTCCCCCCAAACCTCTGTGTAGCACTTTCTGGGGATTGGAGGGGCAATAACACCATCCAAGTTGCACATACCTAAATCTAGATCTTACCCACTGATGTTTTAATTTTAGGCAATCCAAATATTTGGGAAGAGAAGGAAAATTTCATTGGGGAGCAGAATAATTTGCCATGTTTTGGAGCTCAATCACAGTTGTACACGGTCTCCTCATAGGAGAAGGTCCTGCCAGCATGGTTCCTAGATGGTAGAAATTTGAAAACTAGTAACTACGAGATTAATTTGAGTAATTATGTAGTGTGGGGTTGTCTATACGAGGCACTGAAAAGTGGATTGGTGTGCAGTAACACCAATTCTCAGCAGTGTCCATTTGTCTCCATGTTTTTTGGCAACATCGCAGGTATGTGAAGCTATCTGTGTTTGATGTTCACACGGGCTTGCCTGCAAATCAAGATGGTGGGTGCAAGTGAATTACTTCTGTTTTTATTCTCCCCAAGTTGCTGCTGCTGAACAGTATTTTTTTTAAAAAGTAAATCCAAGGTGCAGAAGTGTGACCTTCCACTTAAACAAGTTTTTTTTAAAAAAAAAACTGGTTGCCTCAGTGCACAATCACTACCGTGAGCATTCAACATGGTGGTTCTGGCAACTTCATTGCCAGCAAGCTCCACCCCCTGCGCACATCTGACCAATCAGCAATCCACTTCCGTCCTCGCTGAAAATACACTGCAATCCTAATTGGTTGTCCCAATGAGCTGGAATGCACATTTCCCTTGCATTAAAAAAAGAAAAAAGAAAAGAAAAAGAAAAACTTTGGGAAAAGCCACTAAGTCTTTTCCAGTTCAGTACATGGCATTTTGGCTCCTTCCCTTCCAAATATGGCGAATTGCCATGGGATCCCATTTAGACAAAAGGTATTCTCCTCGAATTCTATGAGGAATATTCTCACCACTTAAACAAGCCCTGTGACTAGAAAGAATAACTTTGTGGTTGCATACAAGTAATTTCTTTTGGACCCATCCTTTTGTGTGAAAAGTTTATAATGAATGAAGGGGGGGTCTGCCCACTGGCAAAGTCAACAGTATTAACTTTGAACCAGTGGGGAACATTCATTACTTTATGTTCATTTGTGTAATTCTGTGCTAAGCAAATCAAGCTGTGGTCTATTTTCCCTCTGGTAATTGGGTGGTGCTAAGTTAATGAAAAGCAGGATAGTGGAAGGTATGCAAGAATATTAATGATCGCTGTGTATTATTTGCCCATACAGAATATTTATGTGTTGTAATAGTACTTACATTAATGACCATTTACTGTACATCAAAGCCCATTTTCTGTACATACGATTGTATTGTGAAGTAGTGCTATGGAGAGAAATGCCCAACATATGTATGTGTATCATGAATCTGATGCTCATTTTTGCAGCATAGCTGTCCTAAATATGAGAGTGAAAGTTGAGTGCTGTCTTCAAGTATCACATTCACAATCGCAATGACCCAATTGTTCAGCCCCACATGATGAGGATGCCTAGGGGGTGAGGCAAAGATACCACAAGGACTACTTATTTCCATTAAATTATTTTTAGTTAAGGCTAGAGGTTGGAGTAAAGCAGGTTTTACCCATCTTAGATCTCAGCACTAATAAGATACTGTTAATGTATTCCTAAGAAAACCCTATGAAATTAATGGGGTCGTCATAAGTCAACAGGTGACTTGAAGGCACATACACATGCACAAAGGATGCAAGATTCCATTCATATTACCCACATATGCGAGAGACACCACTCAGGGTGCTGGACAATAATATTTTCTTATTAAAATGTCCAGCACCTTTTACCCTTTAACTATTTAGAGGCCTGGGGGGGGGTGGTAGGGGATGTCAAAGAAATCACTTGGTAGACATTTCTGATAAAATGGTCTCAGATACAATTAACTGGCCACTAAAAGAAAACAAAAGAAGGTGATAATGCAAGGAAAAGATCACAGGTCAACCCCCTTATCCACGGGGAATATGTTCCAAGACTCCCCATGGATACCTGAAACCATGAATAATAGGGAACCCTATTATTTCCAATGAGACAAATGCTAGAAGTTGACCATAGAATCACATTGGAGGACCTAGAAATACCTAGAGATAACTTTTTTTTAATGTGGATAAGTGAAACCATGGATACTGAATCCGTGGATCAACCTGTACAAAGCTGACAGTGTGTGTCTCCTCTTAGAATTTATTTTCCTGACATTTATTATGGTTCAAGTAATTTAAAACCCTTAAAAAAAGCTTTCTCATTGCCACCATTTCTCATTGACACCATGCTGCTTGTTCAGTCAATAGATATGGTAGATCACTAGAAAGTTTAAAAGAGGGGTTGATAATCAACAGTATAGAAGACAACAACAACAACAACAACAACAACAAAGAGAAGAGGGTTTTTTTAAAAATGAGGTATTTTCCTATGAAATAAAAGAATTGGTCCTAGATATGGAAAGAGACTTCCACAAGCAGATGTCATTGCTGAAAAGGCCTTTGTACAGTCAGTCCTCTGTATCCATAGATTCAACCATCCAAGGCTTGAAAGTATTAAAAAAAATAAACAAATTTTAAAATAATCCAAAAATCAAACCTTGATTTTACTATTTTATATAAACGACGCCACTTTACTACACCACTGTATATAATGGGACTTGAGCCTCCACAGATTTTGGTATCCACGGGAGTGGGGTCCTGAAACCAAACTGCAGTGGATACTGTATGTGCCTTCAGGCCACTTGTCAATTTATGGTGATCCAATGAATTTAACAGGGTTTTCTTAGGTAATGAATTCTTAGAGGTGGTTTGCAACTTGCTTCCTCTGAAATATAGCCTACAGTACATGATATTCCATGGCAATCTCCCATCTAATACTAACCAGGGCTGACCCTGCTTAGCTTCCAAGATCAGACAGGAACTGGTGCCTTTAGGGTATTTAGGGCCCTTACTCCAGTCAAAACCACCATTTTTTTTTCTCAGAGATAAGGAGGCCTCAGACAAATGATCTCAGGACTTGGCTACTTCATGCCCCAGGATAGATATGGTCAACAGGTTGGACTCTATGCTAAGAGAGACAGCAATACTTATGAAGAACAACAGCCTTCCACAGTTGCCCTGAAACTCCTTTTTTTCTTATCAGAGAAGTTGCAGAATTGTCTTATTTCATGAAGCTTTTTGGATCCTTGGACTGTGCTTTCAATTATGAGGATGGTGATATTGATGCTGTTCAGGAGCATTTTTATTACAATTGTTTTTGCTGCTTCTGTTTTTCACTTCATTGTTTTGTTCTGTTAATCTGGGCTACCTTGAGCATAAGAAATGCCAGATAGAAATATCTAAAATAATTTGCTAAAACTCTGAACCTTTTCAATCAAGTCATCATGAGAAAAAAAAACCTTATGCAGCAGAAGTACTGAACTCAATGTATTGATTCAGTTGTTGGTGAAATATATTTCCTTATGCTAACCCTTCATGGGACTGCCAAAAAAAAAAAAAAAGAGGTTACTCTGAGATTAATTAATTAAAATGATCACAGGCCTAATAATTAATTCCTCAATATAATGAAACTGAGGGGTTCATTACCCACTTTAAACAAACAAACTAAACATGTTCATTAAATTTTAAACACAAAATAATGCCATTTCCTAACAAATGCACTAAAGGACAAGCTTATACTTAAATGGCTTTCCCAGGGGGAAATGATTTGAGAACCCTTCCCAAGAGAGAAGGGGGAATCCCCCTATTGTTCAAATCATTTAAACCATGTTTGACAAATATACCACTGGCAACATTCCTGCACTAGCAAGAAATACTATAGGCATGACATAACAAGCCAGTTCCTCCTCTTTTATAATCCTTGTTATCTTCTTATGACTGTTCTGTTTTATGTAGTTTTTATTTTGTACTGCAAAGGGAGGGGGAACCCTTTGATTTGCCAAATATGTAGACACATACACACACACACACACATGAAAAGGTCCACCACTCAAAACTGCTGACATCTCTAACAATCACTGTGAAAGAGAACCAATCCAGTTCCAGTTCCATTCTACAGTGGTTTCCTAGGTAACCAGTGCAGAGCCACAGAAATTGACTTTAAAAGAGTGGAAAGGCAGAAAGTGGGCAACCTATTCCACTTTTCTCCTTCAGTGTTTGTATTTTACGTCTAGTAATAATAAATCCTATCGGGAGGGGGGAGGTGTTGAATGGAAAGCCTACTAGATGATTATGCAAGGGAAAGGGTTCCAATGTAGGCAGCATATGTTTTCTCTTACTAATTATTTTCCCTTCATTTATTATGGGTCAAGTCATCTAAAATAATAATGGCAGTGTCACAAAATCTGCAGAAACAGTCATAGAAAGTATATATAATTGCAAGCCAAATAACCACTGAGTATAACCACAGTACTATGTCTCTGGATGCATTAATATCTGACATTCTACCAATATATCCTATATCCAATGCCTTAAGTTGGAATTTAGCAAAACTGTACAGTATTTGCAGAACTGCAAATGAGCATATTTCCTAGGCAAATGGTTTTAAAACCTCTGCCTCTGATACTTTTGAAGTTAATTCTGACTGAGAGTGTAATCTGTCTCCAAGTTATTTTGGCTGGCTGGAGACAGAATTGTAACTGACACCCAATGTATCGATGAAACACAAATGTTCTACCAGAATAATTGACCCAGTGATCCACAGGTAAACTTAGGCCAGCTGAACTCTTATCTCAGAGGTGAGGAACCTGCAGCCCTCCAGATGTCTTGCTGCATTCCAACAACCCTAGGCACCATGAGGTGGTGGGAGTTGCAGCCCATCACATCTGGAAGGCCACAAATGTTCCTCATCACTTTTCTCATTCCATCAGAACAACAAAAGTGGACAAAGAAAAAATGGATATGGGACTGTGTGGACATATTGGGAGATGATTAGAGAAGTGACCAGCAAAGTCAAAATGACATGCTTCTACAAGTGCTGGTCCACTACCTGCAGTGTTGCAGAGGCCACACAGACACACAAAATGATTCTGTGAAGAAGAAATGGAGTGTGGAAGGGCATGGTCTTCAACACTGATACCAGGTGACACCCTGCCATCTGAGAAGGTCCAGAAAATTTAGTCCAAGAATAACAACAGAACTACAGCCCCATCACCACCAAATGGTATCAGAACCAGCACTTGCTAAATTGAGCCAGACTCCTAATTACAAGAGACTTTCCTCAATGAAGCTGAAACACACAAACTGAGGTGTGGTCTGACTTAACGTCACATACATATTGGACTTTCTGAGTATCTGGCCTGAGAACTGGTATGATTTGTCCAGGGTTGTGTAGAGACTTAATCTATTACTTAGCCTTAAGCCATGATCTTGACTAGGACCATCACAACATGACATATTCAGTGATCAAAAATCTGCCAGTTTTTGGACCAGAGTCCAAAGTGGACCTCTCATGTTGGCTCAAGCTCCACTGAGAAATCGGAAGTTAAGGACTTTATCAGATGTGGGGGAATGTGGCACAAAACCACATCCCCAACCACATCAGAAGAATGCTACAAGAACAGAAAGGGTCTTTCAGGGCCAGATTTTATTTATTTATTTATTTATACCCCGCTCTTCAGCCACAAGGCTATCAGAGCGGCTTACAAATTGTTTTAAGCAATAGCTATTTACACATCTAACTGCATTAAACAGTTTCCAATGTGTGTTAGCTAATTGCCCCCCACAAGCTGGGTACTCAATTTACCGACCTACGAAAGGATGGAAGGCTGAGTGAACCTTGGAGCCAGCTGGAATCAAACTTGCGACATGGTGGCTTGCAGTACTGGCATTTAACCACTGCACCACCAGGGATGGATGGAGTGCCAGGGAGTAGCAAAGATGCCCCATGTTGTCCTGTTTTGCCACATGAAGCAATAAAGCCCTATTACATTGCTAAAGGAGCCCTTTTCTAAGTTGGCTCATGTTTCATCTTCTTGATTTATAAATATGAGTGTACCTGTATAGCCAGGACTGGAACCAAATGCAGAAGGCACTTCAGTGTTAGCAACCCTTCTACTAACTTCAGTGAGTTACAGCGATCATGTTGCCATGTAGCTATCAACAGCAACAAAAAAACTCTGATTTAATGGATAAGGAAACTGGGAAGATTGCAACCACCTTGGCAGGGGGTGGGGCGGGAACGACTATATTCAAAATGCAACAATTCAGGCTTTGCCATTTGCCAGTTCAATGGTGGCCCACACCTCTTCATCAGTAAATCCAGCTTTCATTTTCCTGGGCCTTTCCCAAGGAGTCAGCTTATATAGCTGAGCTGGCAGGTAACTCTGAAGGATCCAGGAACCAGTTTTCCAGGACCAGGACCTTCTAAGAGCCCAACCTGCCATGAAAAAAATATGCTGAACTAATATTAAACAATGGAAGTGGCTATAAATCCATTTCTGATTTCCTTGGGGGATGAGGTTTTAGGCAAGCTTTGGGGGCTCTGAATCCTGTTCCTGGAAGCATACAGGAGTGAAAAAGTGACATTTTAAAGTTAAACAAAACCTCTTTTTACTTGGGGCATGGGAAGGAAGACTGAGAGCCTTGGATGGCTACATGCAGTTACTCTTACCCAACAGGAGTGGGCAACTGCACTAGAGATTAGGGCCAATTTTCACTCTTGTCTCCACATAGTGGGCTCCACTCACTATGCTTAGCAACCTGAAAGTTATATCACATCACTTCTGGTTTTATTTTTGGCCAGTTAGTGGCCTGGGAAGGGTTCAGTGGGTTGGGAGGTGGTTGTCTCAGAAATGATGGAAGCTAAACTGCTGCAGATTCAGGTGGTTTGTGGGCATTTGTAGCTAATTCAAATTTGGAGGATTAGGTGGGATTTAGCAGTGTCCTAGGAATTTAGGTGGCAATAAAAAAAGGGTTGGGCCACACATAGCCCATAGGCTGTGTTTTCCCAATGTCTGCCATACAACTGCTGCAGAGTTACTTTTGTTCCCAAATTCCCAATGAAGCTACAGTGGGGCTGGGTCATTTTTCCTCTATGCACATTGAAGTGGGGGGGGTGTACAGAAGAAGGAAGCTGCTGGTGGTGAAATTTGGTGCAAACAAAAGGGCACAAAAGGAGCAAACAAGCCACCAAGCCCTTTAGCAAACAAGAAAAACCAAACTGAACATATTGTTGTTGATGACATGGCTGAAGAAATAAATTACAGTTGGACCACTGTACCTGCAGAACCAATATCCACAGTTTCAGTTATCCCTGGGACACAAAATAGGGAAAACATACCATAGTCACACTAGAAAATGCCATCCTCTGTAGACATCTTCTAGGTCTTCCAATGCAACTCTATGCTATGTTTTTTACCAGAAGTCCTTTATTTCAATATGGTTTATTGTTATCCGCAGTTTCCAGAATCCACAGTAAGTCCAGGAACCAGACTCCCATGGATACGGGGGTCTGACTGTACCACTACTCACAGGGGACCCTGCTGGAAGTAAAGAAAGGTTCAACCACATTTTGCAGAAGTGGCTATGTGCCATAAGACACCAAGAGAGATAGAAATGGATAGTTGGGGTTCACCCAATTATTCTCTCTTTAGAATGTCTGCTCTTAAGTTCCCTGGTCTCCAGGACTGACATTTTCAGGCTTAATTTCAGTTCTTCCCATGCGTATTTTTCTCTCCCCCCACCCAATTTCCTTCAGCCAGGTAGCAGATTCCATTTGTCTTCTCTCCCTCTCCACCAAGTTTGTGGTCAATTTCAGTAAAACCTTTTCTCCACTGAAGACAAAGGGCCTTTCACATTGCACAATTATAGCACTATGGTTCTGCTTTAACCTCTATAGAATCCTTGGATTAGTAGTTTATGGAGGGCTGGTTTATGGAGTAGCCTGAGAGAACTGTCCTGAGGAGAGCAAAATATGGCTGCCATTTCCATTCCATGTAAAAAAAGCTGACTAGACCAGCAGTTGAATTTTTTTCTTCAACACAGTCAATAGGAGAGTCCTCCCCTGTACCTGAAGCCAAGCAGGCTAGCTTGGGGGGGGGGAATGAGGGGTGAAGGACAGGTCACCTGACACAAAGCTCTTTCCTTCAACTCCTTGCTGCCACTTCCCATTATCAGTTACCTGAAGCAACTGCTTCATTTTTACTAATGGCAGAGGCCAGTTTGCTATTTAACCAATGTAACATGTAGCTATGCTACATGAAGGCATATCTCAATATAAGCCTGCTTCATATGATATCCTCCCAAGTTTGAAGGAAAAGATGCTAACACAGCAGTCAGGTTCCCCAAGCATTCCTATTAGAGGGTGGGCATGCATAGGTACTGGATTACCTCCCTATTGAAAGTCCAGGAAAACAGCACCTTCTCATGACATTAAGAATCAGACTGTAAACATGTTAGCAAGGATCCACTTACCACATGGCTACTGCTTTAAGAACATTACCTATAGTAGCTCTAAACTCTTGGAGAACTGGTTTTTTGTAGCCTCTAGCTACACAAACAGCTTGTAAGCTGCTTGTGGCCCTGCAGGAGTGGTTTGACTATAGCTTCCATCAGCTTCAGCCAAGATATGTAATGGTAATGGCTGATGGGTGTTGTAAGTCCAATATTATCTGGAGGGTTATACAATTCGACTACTCTGTTAGAGTGTTGTACAAGGACTTGGAACATCTGGATCCAACTCTTCAAGCACACATAAAGCTCATTGGATAACTGTGTGGGCCTCATACCATATTTTTAACCTAACCAACCTCATGGAGTTGTTGGAAAGATAAAATGGGTTGGTTGGAAAGAACCATGTTTTTTGTAGCTCCATTGGATAAAGACAGGATAAAAATGTATTGAATAAATGAAAATAATAAATAAATCTGAGGTGCATGAATGTTACAGCAGATCCTGGATGTTTTTCCAAACAACGATCTCTGGCTATTTTCTATTTGCTACCCTACCAATATTTTCAAACTGTGAGTGTAAACTTGTAACACTGAAAGTAGCCATTAGTGCTCCTGCTGTCTGTCTCTCCCCTCCCCTCTCTCTGCCCGTGTGTGTGTGTGTTTGTGTGTGTGTGTGTGAGAGAGAGAGAGAGATTGAGAGAGAGAGAGAGAGAGAGAGATTATATATCTGTATGTCATGCTTCTTTTTGGCAGTAGAGGGCACTTAGAATATAGTGAAAGCATAAGAAATTTCCTTGGAAACTTGACTTCTTTCAAACAGCTGTTCAGCTATATGGGGAATGAGATGCTGTCAAATCTTCATCTGTTTTCACAGAAATATTTTCTCCTGTTTTAACATTTACAGAGTTTCGGTATTGACTTATTTTCATTCTATTTTTTTAACATAAAATAATAAACTAGGTGTTACTATTTCTACACAGAATAACTGTTTCCTCTTAGCAACATTGAAATGGTTATGAGGATAAAAAGTAAGATGCTAGCAGATGCCTGCTCCCCCTTCCTGTCTTTAAAGAAGAGCTGGAGACAAGCAGTAAGTAAATGTAATAATAATTTATTAAAATAATATAAACATAGACCAAGATCCAGTGGTCTAACTTATGTATCCAACAGTATACTTCAGGGATGGGAAACATGCAGCCCTCCAAAGGTTATTGGACTGAAGATCCCAGCAGCCCTAGCCAGCACAGCCAATGATAAGGAAGGATGGGAGCTGCAGCTTAACAAAATGTAAAGAGCCACACAATTTTCATCCCTGGTGTATTTCCATACCCAGTGCCAGAAAAATTTGCACTTTCTTCCTCCTAATACTGTAGAACACCCTCCTAACCCCAATACTCTTTCAGCCCTCAAGAGCAGGTTTTTAGGCAGCATGGGGTGTCACTGGGGGGGGGGGAGTGGAGTTACAAATTCTGGCATCATTATGTTAGATGAGCAGTTTTCAGGATCTGGGCCAGATATAAATCCAGGTTATGTCCCAAAACAACACTATGGATTTTGGTTCATGGAGCATTCTATTGGACTGATAAAAATGAAGTGGGAAATGGATGATTTATCAAGATCATGTAAAGATGGGCAATATAGATTTAAAATGAATGATGAGTTGGGGTTAGAAGGTTGGGATTTAAATTGGTATAAATATAGACAGCTGACAGAAAGGTTCAAAATGGACAAAAAGTTATATGGTTTTGAATATACAAAAACAGAATTCGAATCACAACTATATAGTAATGAGGAACATCTGATTGGTAAGATGTAGGGGTTGTTTTTGAAAACAGAGATGGGGGAAGAGGAAATCAAGGAATGTATGGAGAAATGGGCAGAAAACTTTGGCTATAACATTGAATTAGAGAAATGGGAAAGGATGTGGCAGAAAGATCTAAAATTTACACAATGAAATCACCTTAAAGAAAATTTGTATAAAATGACGTTTATGTGGCACTTGACTCCAGAAAAGTGATCAGAGGTGTATAAAGGGGTTAAAAATAGATGCTGTAAATGCGAATTCCAGGAAGGATTGTACTATCACATGTGGTAAACCTGTAAAAAAGCCAAAAAGTTTGGGAGGGAGATTCATGAAGCAATTCAGGACGTTCTTAAGACGAAAATTGGTTTTGAGCCAGAACTTCTATTAGGTTTGATGGATGAGCAGATAAAGAGACAACATAAGAAGTTATTACAAGATTACAGCAGCAAGATTGATATATGCCCAGAGGTGGGAAATGGTGGGCATTCCGATGATAGAAAATTGGTTGGTAAAAATGTTTGACCTGGCAGAGTTGGACAAACTAACCACTTTGTTAAGGGGTAAGTCTGTAGATAATTTTCTGAAAGAGTGGGAACCTTTTCTGAAGTTCTTGCAGGAGAGAGGGGAAAATATAATTTTAGCAGGCTTTGAAAACTAATAGATCTCTCCCATTAAAATATACAAGTAGATGTACTTAATATCTTGAGGTACATTAGAAGGAAGGAAAATTATTATTACATGTGGGACTTTTTAAGATGCTCAAAAAAAAAAAAACCCATGGAGGTCGGGAGGGAGGCGGCACTGTCCAACTTCCGGCGATCGATTTCGCACAACGCAATCCTCCTCCCATCCTTTGTTCGTACTTCCTCTGTGCTGGAGGGATGAGAAAGGTGTTGCTTTTCATTGACAGAAACTTCCTTCAATATATATATTATCCTTTTCTTTCTTACTATGTTGTGGAATTCATTTGGAACTGTGGCTGTTCATCTTCTGTGAAGAACATGTCTTTTTTATATGCTATTGCACTTCTTGTGTGACAGAGACAATTTCAGTAAACTATATGGATGGAGAAAATATTCATTGTTATTTGTTCCCAACAGTCAGAAATTCCCAGGAGGAATAGTAGACTATTGAGAATGCTGTGCAATTTTCTTGCCATATTCAAATGTCCTGAAGTGTTCTGGAGGAATTATTTCGCATAGAAAAGCATGTGAGGGGTTTGCACAAAAGCCTGTTTTCTGAACAGAAAATACTTTTCCTGTGCAGGAAACCATTTTTTTCCCCTTGTACAAAAATCAAGCTTTTGTGCAAAACCTACCTGGCATGTTTTTCTTTGAGGAATAATTCCCCTACAACATTTCAGGACATTTGAAGAATACTGCAGAGCAATATTAATTTTCTCCTACAGTGGGGAGAAAACTACCATATTGTATGTATTGTCCTTGCATGAGAGGATGAAACAGTTGAGAACTGACATAGCTACTAAATTATAACAAGGTTTAATTAAAAAAAATATTTTCTTTGTTTGCTACAAAGAAGGTGCACTGTTATACAAGTCAATCCTCATATCCATGGTTTTACTTATCCATGTCTGGAAAAAAAAAAAAGTCCTCTCTAGGCATTTTCTAAATCCTCCAGTGCGATTCTTTATGTTTCCTCCAAAAGCTGGACTAGAAGTAATTCATTTCAATAGGGTTCACTATTATCCATGGTTTCAAATATCCATGGTAAATCTGGGAACATATCCCCTGCAGAAATGGAGGGTGTGTGTGACTTGTAGACTGCATAACTTGTCTAATCAAAAGTTCTCCTTTGTAAAGTCTTCAGGCTGTGACCAAAGATAGTCACATTATAAGCTGGAACACTAAATATGTAGGGTTCCCTTTTAAGGGAGGCTTCATGATGTCATGAAGCCTCAGTGGCATCAGTAAGGCTAGTGCCACCCTTCCCTCCGGATGGTGTCACCTGGTGTGGTTTGGCCTCTCCATCCCCTCCCCTCTGGTGCCACCACTGTTCATGACTTGACAACCTTTATCTTTGCCCAGGTTTTCCAGCAAGTTCTGAGACTCATTGAAATTTGCTTTGCTGGGTTGTAATTCCTCATCATGTAACAAATGCAGTTTTAACAGATGGATTGCTATTGTCCTTTATTTTAATGTTTAAAGCTGTGCTCCTTTACCAACTTACTCCAGAGAAACATCTACTGAGGAGGATCTTCTAAATATATGGTTCCATGATTAATATTTGGAGCCACTCATTGAGTTTTTCAACTGAAGGAGGGCATATAGTTTTTAAAAATAACAAAATGAAATAATGATGTATTTTCTTCATATGAACTTGATTTAATTTGAGTCGATATTTATTACAGTACTTTTGTTTTCTAAAAATAAATCAATAAATAACACTCATTCAGCTTGTACTGGGAGCAATTTTCCACCACTGCCTTTTGTGCTCTGAGGCAGTCACACAAGTATAGAAGTCATGTTGCAAGGACGGTTTGGTTTGGCTGATAAATCAGGAGATGGGGAGGGGGTCTTAGAGCACCCCCGCTTCTCCAATAGCTTCTTTACACCTGGTGGAGCAACCCCATCTACCCATCTCAAGATAAGACATTACAGGCCGCTCCCCATATCCATGGGGGATACATTCCCAGACTTACCGTTTATAAGTTAGACCACGGATAATAGCAAACCCTATTAAAATAAAGAACTTCCAGTACAAACATACTATAGAGTTGTGTTGGAGGACCTAGCAAGTCCTAGAGATGACACTTCTCCAGGCATTTTCTAGCACGACTGTATGGCATATGTCCCTATTTTTTTCAGCCTCAGATAATGGAAACCAATATTGTTTCTGCAGATACAGGGGCAACTTATACAGGATTAACGTGTGCAGAGTCTGAGGAGGAGTTTTTAGTAGTGATTCCTGTTGGAGATATAACATTCTTCCTGCATGCCCTGCCCCCATTTGCTAAGATTAGGGAACTCCTTTGCATGTTTAAGTTCCTCCCTTTCTCCTCAAACTATCTTAGTTATTTTTTTTATTTTTAATGGCTTGTAATTATCATTTTTATATATAATTTTTAGAGAGAGGGGGATTCAATATAAGTTTCAAACACATATATACAAACACTAACATAAATATCAAACAAATACGACATATACAAAAACATATACTAAACATACTAAACATTTAACATTTCCCTTCCCCACCTTTAAAATTGACTTCCCGTATCTCTCTGACTACTTTTCTACTTTTTTTTCTCAGTTTACCCCTCTCCTAATAATAATTATTTAATCAATTCTTCTATTATTTATTATTAACCATGTCCCTAGATATACAAATATATTTCAAACATTTCTTTTATATAACAATATTTAACTATATTTGTTACTTAATTAATAATCATATTGTAAATCCCATTATATTAGATTCTCCATAATTATGTCTATAGTATTCAGTAAGTGGTTCTCAGTTATTTATGAAGTTTTCATTTGTCTTATTTTTTATCCAATTTGTTAATTTATCTAACAATACATACTCCATAATTTTTCCCATCCATTCTTCATAAATTGGTATCTCATTGGTCTTCCATTTCCTTGAATAAATCACTCTAGCAGCAGTAATCATATAATTAATTATTTTGCTATATTTTCTTTCAAAGAAACTACCTTAGTTATTTTTAGGCTTGGCTAAGTAGCTTTGCTTATCCAAGCTATATGATATGGGATGACCTATTGAGTCATTCATCACATGAGCTCATGATTTAAAGGTTTTATTGCCCTTTGTTCTCTCTCTTCTGAGAGAAGCCTCACATGAGTCACATACACACATCTAACTCTGCACGCATGAAGATGGGAGCCATGCTCTCACTTACCCGCATTCACCTTTTCTGAAGAACAAAGAAATATGGATGCTATCAATAGCAGAGTAGCGGAAAAACATCCAGGCACTTCCAGGCATAATCCCATCAATTAGAGGTTTAGAGACAAGTTGAATAAACTATCTACTATTTCTTTAAGCAATTAGAATCACTACATACAGACTACATGCTTCCTAACCTAAGGCAATGCTGCCTTCCAGCTAGAAAGCAAAAACAGCTTCTGATGTCTTTCAAAGACTAACACAGCATAGATAACACAGGAGTAGCAATATAGTAGTTCAGCACATAGTACAAGCTGGTACACTTCCTTTCTCATGCTGATAAGAAACACAGCTGTGAGCTCTTGTTTACTTTAGCTCACTCGCCCTTAAAGCTTGCCCGTCTGGTTTGAAAGTCAGACAGGCCTCTTTCTGTTTACAGTATGAATTTCTGGCTGGCACAGGATTTCAGGACTTCAGAGCCTGTTATCCTGACAAGTTTTGCCTTGAATATGTAGGACTTTTTCGGATGGAGTTTTATAACGCTAGCAGCCTCGTCCCCATTGCGAGGCTGCTGTGCTGCAGGGCATTCCTTTCGGATGACGCTCTCCCCTGCCGATACTGTTGCGTAACCGCGGGGATACTGCAGTGTTATATTTGGCGGTTTTCTTATCACGATCAACTTTCGTGATTAGAAAACCGCCAAATATAACGGTGCAGTGTCCCCACGGTTACGCAACAGTATCAGCAGAGGATCAGCAGAGGAGAGCGTCATCCGAAAGGGACGCCCTGCAGCGCAGCAGCTTCACAACAGGGACGAGGCTGCTAGCGTTATAAAACTCCATCCGAAAAAGTCCGAAGATTGCAAGAGCTATTAGTAAATGCTTAATTATTCTCTTTTAAAAAAAGAAAAGTTGTTTTTTCTTTCTTTTGTTAAGCAGTGCTAATGGCTGAGTGATTCACAATACTTAACTAACTGAGTCTGTCTCCTCTTTCCTCTGCTAACTCTGCTGTACAGTAAAACTTTTATTTTTCCTCAAGAAGATATTTCCAAAGGGCTTGCTCCCTGGAATCTTTAATATATATTTTTAATGTTATGCTCCTACACTCCTACGTTCCCACAATTAACACATGGAAGCAGCATTTTTTATATCATTAACTCCACAATGGAAAGAAAAGCAGGGATGTGGCAGTATAATTTGATTTAATTGCATATTTGAACTCATTCCCCAGTCACAACTCCCATAAGAAAGGGTGTATAAGAGAGTATGCTCACCAGGGGTGGCTTGAGGAATCATAAAGGTGAAGAGCTGCTTATCCAGCCTCATCTTTCTCAAAGGACTATGGGAAGGGAATTCCATTGGGCCCTGCCAAAGCACAGGTGGGCAATGTGTAACCTGTTGACCACATCCAGCCCACCAGGTTTTTTTTAGGCTTCCATAGGTTTCAGTTTTTTTCAACTGGTTTTTTCCTTTTAGGAGGCATAGAAGTTATTTTAGTCACTCCCCCCTCCAACTTACTCTTTATTATTGAAATAATGGAAAAAATAAAAACAGAAAAACATGAACATCACACATGGTCACATACATAAGTAATGCATAAACAGTACTCACATACGGAAATGATTAAAAAGTTATTCCCACTTTCTAACCTTGGCCTTTTCCTCAGTTCTGGACTCAAGATGGTTTACAACAGTTAAAACATACTTAGAGAAATGTCAAAGAAGCTTACTGCGCTCCAAAGTAAGGCAGCAGTGTAGCAGAAAGGTTCCGTCTTTTGTGCTGCCTTACCACATGACATCATTGTTCTTCTGGTGTTCTTTCATTCCAGTCCCATGGGAGACCAAGGTGAAACCATGTCTTTTTGCTAATGTTTTTTTTTCCCAGTTAGGAAAAAGATGTGGTTTTACCTCCGTCTCCCATGGGACTGGAACGGGAGAATGACGACGTCGTGCAGTAAGGTAGCACAGAAGGTGGAATCATCCTGCTGTACTGCTGCTTTTCTTCAGAGTGTAGTAAGCCCCATAAATAGTTTTAAAATTCTCCGCATACAAAAGTTAAAAAGTAATTAAACTATTAACAAATTAAAACCAGTTAAAACATGAACCATTAAATGACAGCAATGTGAAATAAAATTCTAGCACATTGCACAAGGTGTGTTTCTTTTAAACAATCAATTCTCCACAGCATGCCAGAAAACAAGATCTGCACCTGCCTGTGTAAAAACAGTAAGAGGGGAGGTGTCATGCCCCATGAATTTGATGAGGGTATGGAATCAGAGGAGGAGAAGGACATGGCAGGGAATGGCCCTATGGACCCTAGCACAGGTTTATCTACACTTGTGCCAGCAGGGAACTCTGCCAACCTGGAGGCTCAAGCAGAGGAAGAGCTTGGCCCTAGTGGGTTGGCACCAGTCCTGGCACAGAGTCCTGCCCATTCAGATAAGGACAAAGAAGAAGAGAGGGACTTACCTCCACCATCATATACCCAGCAGCAAGCTCAAAAGGAAGCTTGAAGGAAATCTCTGAGTCTTTATAAGAAAAACCTGCTTATCAAGAAGCACCTGACAAAGCCTTGATTGCTATATATATGCTTGGGAAGCAACAGAGGCTTTGTCAGAGGTCAACTGATCTTCCTGGAGAAAGCTTCTTGATGACTGCGTTGCCTTGATCCTTGCTGCCTTGACTCGTGCCTCAACCTTGGACTGTTCCTGATTACTCTGCTGCCTTGACTTGTGCCTCAACCTTGGACTATTCCTGATTACTCTGCTGCCTGTTTTCCACTGACTCACAGACTTGTTTGGACCCACGTTGCCTGCTGTAAGCCCATGACTTTCTTGACTGTGTTTGCATTCCAGTGTGCTCATTAAAAGCTGGCCACCTTCCCAGCTACTTGCTGTTTGTATATGCTTTGCTGGTTGGTATCAAGCTTTTCCAGACAGATGGAAGTCTAACCCCTGGAAATAGAGTTCCAGAGCATGGGGGCAGCCACTGAAAAATCTCTCTCTCAGTATCCCTCAAAATAAAAATAAAAATATGTGAGCCTAAACTGTGCATGGGATTGTCACCTTTAAATCTAAGACTACTTGAACATTTCTCATTTGAATTTAAACATTCTGTTTTAAGAAGACTTAAATTCAGTCCAAGTTGAAATATTTGGCAACATTAAAATAGATTTATTTTATTATTGGTCTTTAGTTTCTGCTTTTCCAAAGATCTCAATGCAGTGTACATGGACCTCGCCTGTTTTGTTCTAACAATTCATTAAAGTCTTCTAACTAAAATATTGTGCACATTATTAATATGACTCACCCTTAAAAGCCCACAGCACTATTTTTAAACAGTTTTGATTTGCAGACTATCTGCATGTGAAATAACAAAGGCATAATTTATTCATGTACTGTCGAATAGTGCTTCTCAGGCAATTTGATTTGGGGATGCATCATTCATTTGTTAGATGGGATATATTTTTCTTAAACATAAAGCAGGCACTCCATCAGGACTGTTATTACATGGAAACATTGGGGGTGGAAATAAACAAAAGCAATTACCTACTTTACACTAGTAAAGTTAAATATTCAGACACTGGTTTTTTTCTGCAACGCTTTTGATCAACCATAGCTATGAATTAAAAAAATGTACTTAACCCATTTCTCATCAATATATTTTGATGACTAATACACACTTTGTTGTAAACCATGGGTGTATGGAATGTGTGTGTTCCAGTGAATTATACTGATATAGTGAGGTCCCAGTCCAACAGATGCCTCAACTGCATCTAATCTCTATCTCTCTCAGAGAATGAAGGCAGGAAGGCAGGAACAGGCCACAACTGGAAGAGAGGAATGCATTGTGGGAATCACATACTGTAAATACATTCCTTCAAGCTTTGTTTCTTTGGGAAGCAGGAAAGGACAATAGAGCACATTAAGAAACCTGCTGGTTCCCAGGGCCTCAGCTAGTTCTTAACTGCAACTGAGGACTGTTGTTGTGTGCCTTCAAGTCATTTCCCACTTATGGTGATCATAACATGAACCTATCATGAGGTTCTCTTGGCAAGATTTCTTCAAAGGGGGTTTGCCTTTGCCGTCCTCTGGGGACTTTATCAGACCATGCAAATAGGGCATCATAAGGACACCTGATGATCGCAAAAGGGCGCACATACCAGACAACATTGCCCTTTCGCAATCATGTCCAGTTTAAAAACCATCCTATTTTATTGATGCCCCAAGCCATCAATTGATCCCTCATGGTGCTTTTGTGCTGGCATTGCCGGTGTTTGAATCCGTGCGCAATTGTACTCATGTGAATGCAGCATCAATGGCTGGTCCTGCCAGAATACCTCCAGGTGAGATCATAACATCCAGGTAGGTGATGCAATTTTTATGACACTCCCTAGCTTACTTGGGACTTCTATAGTATGTTTATGTGCTTTTATGAACTTTTACTTTGTTATTTATGTTTTCATTTTTGTATTTTCCACACTATGTATTCTCGTGAGAATCCATAGGATTTCAATAGAAGAAGTGAATGGAGCTCCGTTCATTCCTCATTCATTGCATGGGAAGCCTTTTCAGATGGATAGGAGGCAAGTGTGGCATAGGGAGTTCTTTTGCCAGCATAACAATGGCAGAAGTTATGCCAGCAAAATAATGGGTTTGGGGGGGTGGTCTGATAAAATCCCAAGACTCAGAGAATGTGACTTGCCCAAGGTCACCCAGTAGGTTTTCATGGCTGAGCGAGGATTCGAACCCTGCTCTCCAGAGTCATATCCAACACTCAAACCACAACATCACTCTGGCTCTTCACAACTGAAAATGCCTCTGTCCTTTTCTGGCTCTTCCGCTCAGTAGGAGAAGAAGACTCCTCAAAAGTAATTATTTAGGCAATTTCTGTTTAGTGAGTGAAAACTACTGCATGTAATTTAACTACTGCTCATACTGAGCTTGGGAAATCTCTTTTCATAAGTAATTGCTTACCATTATCGTTAGAAAGGTTCCAAAAATAGCTGGCTGCCATTGTCACTGTATTTTTTTAAAGTACTGTTTTACCTATCCTGTTTCTCAAAAGGAACTAAAAAGTAAATACTTACTGGATAGTAACAAAAATAAATAAAATAACTAAAATGAAGAAAGAGACTTGTAACTTTACAAATCTGAAACTATAGGCCACTGGCCAGCTGTACAAAACACATTCTCCTATCTACCTTGTTGTTGCCTCAACATCCACAACACAGCAGGAGCCCATCCTTGAACTTTGTGATAATATTTCTCTTTCATGATTTAATGAGACCATGCCCATACTTTGGACTTTATCAGATGCAGGGAAATGCAGAAAAAAACCATGTTCCAAATCACATCAGACAAACAGGATGATAACAGAAAGGGCAACATTAACAGATGCCTGCATCCTCACCTGTTCCCAGGGCATAGCACTTTTTTTATTGATGGGCTAAGCCATCAATAAAAAGGGAGGCCTTATTCATGCCCCCGGAACAGTGGAAGGATGTTGTCATCTGATAATGTTGCCCATTTCTGTTATCGTCACATTCTTCTGACATGGTTTGTGCCACATCTGATAAAGTCCTTTAACTAAAAATTAGTTACTCAGCAAAAGGCATGACATCATCCTTCATAATGTTATAACCATAATGCAATGTAATTACAGTTTTATTATTGGGGAAAGGAACCAATTATTTGTAACTAGTTATGTATACTTTCAAGCTCTGTTTCCACAACGCTTTCCACAATAATCAGAACCAATCTGGTAATCCTGCAAGGTTTACAAAGTCTTGTTTCAAAAGTGAGGGAAGCCTGGTGAACCCGATTACACAGTGCAGACTCTTTGCAGTTAGTACCCAAATACTGGATTTCCAGATTTTATCCAGTCTGGTTTCTTTTCCCTTAATCCAGTCCAGTCTCTTCTCACCAGTAGTTTTTCATTCTTAGGCTTAAGGTACTGAAGTGAGGGGTGTGTAAATGCAATCAACCAGAGTACAGTTACCACTTTATATAGAGAGCTGTGATTTTATCGTCTACTTCTACCATTCAGTCTGTGGACCTAAACACATTTATTTGAAAGCACCTTTGAAATTATTGGAAATTACTTACAAGCAAATGAGTTGGCAGAAAAATAGCAGACTCTATACTGTACATCATATCATGTTGTCTGAATAACAGTAAAACAATGGGCCTTATTAATTCTTCATTGGTGTGTATTAGCAAATCTCTCATCCACATTAGCTCTTTTCCAGATCTACATCAGTTGGCAATAGTCTTCAAAATGCACAACTTAATATACCCCCTCTCTCTCACATATACATGCAATTTCAACTACTATTCCTTTGCAAGAAGCTCTGAAAATTAAAATTCCAAGCTCCTGTCATACTTATTCTTTGCCTGCAATACCGATAACACATCTGTCAAATTTAAGGCAATGGCAACAGCACTAAGACTCCTGCTGAAGCAAATCATTGAAACATCCACTGAAGAAGCAGAACTTATCAATATTGTAATATGAGTGCTCGTCTCTATGCAGCTCAGCTCACCAGACTAGCAGGGATGGGTAATGCTCTGCCAGCACAATGGGAGTGGCAGATCATTGCAAGGAAGAAAACCTGTCACACAGAATGAAGGGTTGTTTTTGTCCCACTCTGGCTTTTATTAGTGGGAAGCAAGGAGAAGACACTGAGTTTGTCATAAGACTTAGGCATCCCATCATGGTTACTTCAATCCATTTTTCAGATGAATTATCCGTAATTTTCTTTATTCAACAAAATATTATCTCCTGCTTTTCCTGAAAAGCCTAAAACAGTTTGCTTAGTTTTCAGCTTTCATACCCCCCCTCTCTCTCACACACACACACACCATTTCTCTCTCTTCTCTCCCTCTTCTTCATCTTTTTTCTTTCAGCCAGAAAATGTTTGTGTAACAAAGGGAGCTTCTTCTTCTTCTTCTTTTTTTAAAGCCCACCTCTGTTATATATAGCACTATGAAGGGTTTGCTCTTCTTTGCTGCTATCATATAAAGGGTGGGGGAATATCTACAGGAAGGCAATACTTTTATTAGGCCCAACTAAAATTCTACAAAAATGTGCAAGTGTTTGAGTTCTCCATAACTCTTTACCACTCTAGGAAGAGTTTCATACCCAAACTGTCTCTGAATTAGAGCTTGGAGGAAATTTGCTTTTTGGACTACAAGTCCAAGAACCAGTAGTCCAGGAATATAGTCCAAAACAGGAACTTTTCCAAGCTCAGCTCAACTTATTTTCAGTGGAAAGACTTAAGCATGATAATCAAGATGTGACCTTTTTACCATTAGGTATAAAGGAACTAGATTTTTATCCAAAATGGAGAATAGCTTTTCTTGCTACTTTGTCCTCACTTTGGTGCTTCTTATCTTGACAGTTCCATTTTGTCTTAGCTGTGAGGTCCATGTTTTATACTTTTGGTGTACATTAGAGCTAAGTCACTTGGTTTTCTTATATTTGCCTGCTGTGTATATTGCTGATTGAATAGCCTGAAGGCACCAGATTCTCATGGATCCTGGAAAGCTAAGGAGAGTCAGGCCTGGTTAATACATGGAAGGAGATCATCAGGGAGTACTACCTGGAAATGTAGGCTGTATTTAAAAGGAAGGCAATGACAAACCACCTCTGAATATTCCTGGCCTAAGAAAACCCTCCAAAATTGGTTGCTGTTAAGTTGATGGGTGACTTGAAAGCACATTCTCCTATAAAGTTATATATGTCTGAATGGTCTTCTGATTCTTTTGCTTACTCTGCATACCCCGACCTAACTCCCTATCCCTGTAAATAAAGAGAAACAGAGTATTATTATGAAGGGGGCTCACAGGCTCGTCGGTGGGCCGGTTTGCAACCCAGCTGGCGCCCCCTATGCTCCTCCGGTTGTGGCCCCCGTGGCCACACTGGCCAGCCGACATGGGGGCTGCCATTGCTGGCCTTCTGCGGCCTGGAAGTAGTGGGAAAGCATGGGCCAATTGGGGCAGGCCTGCCTCACCCTGATTGGTCACCATGAGCAGAGAGGTGGGACATCCGGCCACGCTTCTGGCACAGCAGATGACGAAGGAGCCTGAAATGGGGCTGGTATTTAAGCTGGCCTCCAGCACAGGCTCCTTCAGCTGGCTCATTGTGAGACGAAGACCCACCCACCTTCCCTATATATCTTAGGTTGTTTATTTGTCACAGTTTGCTGTGTGGATGGCATGGGTCCTGATCCAGGTAAAGGGGGGAAGGAGGGTCTCCGTCAAGTTTAAGTTCACAGAGATCCCTCCCCCTCCTTTGCTTAATTAACACTTTGTTTGCAGGAGAGGGGAGAGCGTCAAGTGGGGTGGCTTGGCTGACAGCTCTCCTCTCCAGGAAGGTCGGCAGGGGCTGACCCAAGTTCATTGGCCTTCATTGGATTGGTCAATGATGGGATCATGACCCATGTATGAAGGCCAACCATTTGGGAGTTGCCAACAAGTTGCAGCCTTTTATTGCCAACCATTATCTACTAACCTGTACTTAACCTTTATCCTTATTTTGTACTCAATACAATTGTTAATCACACTTTGTAGTATGTGTCTTCTTTATGGGAGGGGAGCGGGGCATATGGCCTGGGTTTGCAGGAGTCACTGCTCTAAACCCAATATCTAACTGCCTGGTTACTGTTACTGAACACTGCTTGTTGGTTTAACGCCAGACTCTTGGAAACAGAGATTGCAAGTCTTTACCACGTGGTGCCAAGGCCCCCCAGAATGTGGGTACCTCCTGACCCTGACTAATTTGGGCAAAAAAGAGGTGGCATTTCTATTTTGCAAGGTTGTTATTAATCCTAGTTACTTCTCTTACACCTTGAGCTATGGCTCCCATTCGCAATCATCACTGTCACCATTCTGTTTCTCCACTACAATATGGCACACTGTGTGGCACAGAAGAACCCCTAGCCCTTTGGTTTTAATGGGAAATAACTTGTAAGAGGTGGTTTGGCTTTAACCAGTGTAAAGGAAGCTTTCCCATAGATTGCCACAGCAACAATCTATCTAAACCATTAAGAAGCAAACAAGAGAATGGCTTTTCTATGACAACAGTACATTTTCTGCAATGGTTATTAAGGGTTTGTTCTTAGATGTCTATTCTGACTCCCATTCCAGGCACGACCGGTTTAAGGAATTTTGGGGCCCCCTGCAATGCTTTATTTTGGGGGGCCCATATGTTTATCTTAGGTCAATGTAACCTAACTCAACTTAAGCTATTCACAGTACAAGGTATTCAGATTATTAGTAATAATGTTTTTGCAGGAGGAGAGTTACTTTGGGGGGCCCCACAATGATGGGGCCCCTTGTGGATGCTGATGCTGCTGGTGCCTTAAACTGGCCCTGATTCCAGGTGTGTGCTCTCTCTCTCTCTTGTCTGAATGCTATTTGTGTTTATCACATGGGTGAGATTCATCTCATTAAAAATATGCCTCAACAACTCAAATTGTTCTGCACATGGTTTGTTTTTTACCAAAGAGCACTGGTGTGGTGAATTCATGAAACTGTGCAAGGTACATTTCATAAATATAATCCAGAGATTAAATGTGTTCTCTATGACAGTGGAAGGGGAGATGACCAAACCCATCTCATTGTATTTCTGTGTATAGAAGTTTTTGTTTATGTAAATCCCAAAGCTTACCTAGTCTAGGGAAACCCTAGTCTAAACATTTTACTGCTACAATGTGTTGGCTTCATGTGTTATTCTACAAGGCTTAGAATAAAACCCTAGTATTAACATCATACTATTAACCACACCAGAGGTGGCAACGTTTTAGATGTGATCTCCATATTTATGTGAGAGGGGCATGTTTGGGGTATAGCATGTCCATTTGTGCCAATTATTTTATGATATGTGGCAATAGGTGCTGCACTTGAGTGGAATGTGACACACCATAGCAATTCGAGAAGAACAAAGCCATTGTTGATTTTGTGAACTGGGCCCACAAAAGCTTACACCATAATACATTGCTTAGTCTAAGGTGCCATGGAGTCTCTTTGTTGTTTCTGTTGAAAAGGGGTACAGGAAGACCTTGTGCTAGCAACAGAAACAATGTGTGGTGTAAATAACAGGGAGTATATATATGTGACAGTGTCAAGCTATTAGATGAAAAATGAAACTGAATAAAATATAGGACTGAACTGAAATGATATGACATATTTTCCAACACCCATGAGATGCATTTCCTTGGTCTCATCAACTGCATGAAGGAGGGCTATGAAAGAAAACAAAAATGTGCGCTCAGAGTGACTTTGATTCAGCTTTGTGATTTCACAGAGTTTAAAAATTGGCTGTATAGTAAATGAAAAAGTGTATTCAGAGTGAAGGTAATTTTCATTCAGGTTTGGTTTTATAAAGTCACCATGTAGGGAAATCTGATTGCTTATGTAATGATGTAAAATTAAGCTAGTGACATAACCTGAGCTCTGAGAAGTGTGTGTGTGTTACGGATGGAATGAGCATCCTGACAATTCCTTTCTACCATTTCATAATCTAATGAAATAATTAGATTATAAAACACAGTGGAATGTGGCAAAAAACTGTGTTCCAAACCGCATCAGAAGAACGCTATGGGAACAGAAAGGGTGACATTATCAGACACCCGAATCCTTCAGCTATTCCGGGGGCATAGTGCTGCCATGGACAAGGCTTCCCTTTTGTATTGATGGGGACAAGCTGCTAATAAAAAGAGACACCTTACTCACACCCGTACTACACCCCCCGGGACACTGAAGGACGTTGCTGTCTGATAATATCCCCTGTTGCTGTTCTCATCATGATCTTCTAAGATTGGTTTTGCTGTGTCTGGTAATCTCCAAGACTAAAAAGTTTTTCTATGTAGAAGACAAGCTTATACTCTCTGGTATATTTGGTTTTAATATCTAAAGTGGCAGGGACTGGGGACTTTATCAGATGCGGCAAATATGGTGTCATAACAACGCCTAGTGATCACGAAAGGGCACGCATACCAGACGTCGTCCTTTCACAATCATGTAAAGTCCAAAAGCCATTCTTTTTTTATTGATGGCCCAAGCCATCAATTGATCTCCTGTGGTGCTTTGTTGCTGGCATTGTCAGTGTTTGAAACTTTACGCCATTGTGCTCAGTGAATACAGTGTCAATTGTCAGAACACTTCCAGGTGAGATCGGGACAGCCAGGTAGGGGATGCTCTCTTTTTTAACCACCCCAGTTTACTTGTGATTTTATAAGCGTGTTTATGTGCTTGTGTGTATGTTTTATGTCTTTGTCTTGCTTTAACTTTTAAATTTGCCACACTCACATCTTCTCATGAGAATCAGCGAGATCTCAACACTGGAAGTAAACAGAGCTCCAGTCGTGCTCCTTTTATGCCAGGGATGCCTCATTGCCGCTGCTCAAGGTAGGTCTGGGGGGGGGGGTTCTTTTGCCAGCATAAAAACAATACAAAATATGCCGGCAAAAGAACATTAAGGGGCAGTAATCTGATAAAGTCCTGGGACACAATGAAAATTTCAAGAATAGTGAGGGTGCAGGGAAACATATGAAAGCTTTTTCAAGAGGGTCAACATAGTTCTAGAAAGCCAACATGGTGCAGTGGTTTGAGCATTGGACTATGACTCTGAAGACCAGAGACTTGTCTAGACCTGCCAGAATATGCTACCTTCTGGTTGGTATATTCTGGTCCCAGAGCTGGCCCATTCCCCCCATTACGATAAAGAAGTCCACACGCACACACCAGCTAGTATCAGCGACTGGCTCCCTGGCTGCTTCGTGTCACACTCTCTGAAGCCAGGAAGGAGGCCTAAGCATGTGATCAAGGCTGGTTACGTGCAGGGGGATTTGTTCACATGCTGGGGGCCTCCTTCCCAGCTGCAGAGTGACTCTAGCAGTGGCAGCGGCATCCAGCTGTACAGGTCAGTGTGCCAGTATGGACCCTGTGTTCCTGAGGCAGACCTCTCCAGGTTTTCCCAGATAACACAGGTTTTCCCTTTAAAAAAAAAATGTTTTAAAGGGCTTTACTCTGGCTCCCCCCAGCTTTGCCTTGGGCATCACCTGGTAGTGAAATGGAGCAAGAGCCCTGTATCCTTTGGACTACAGAGCTCAAAGATGGGGAAAGCAAGGATAAATAGCCCATCTAGACAAACCCCAGTATTCGAATCTCTGCTGGGCCATGGAAACCTACTGGGTGACTTTGGGCAAGTCATGTTCTCTCAACCTCAGAGGAAGGCAAAGACAAATCCTCTCTGAACAAATCTTGCAAAGAAAACCCTATGATAGGTTTACCTTAGGGTTGCCATAAGTTGAAAATAACTTGAAGGCACACAACAACAAAATAACATAGTTCTAACTGTCCTTTCCCCACACAGCCAAACAGGTGTTGTCTATATGAGATGAAAAAATATGGATTGATGCGCACTAACACCAACATCCAACATGGCAGTTCTGGGCACTTGCCTTGTTAGCAAGCTTCTCCTCCCTGCCCATGTCTGATCAATCAGCTTTCCACTTCTGCTCTTATCAGGAATGCAAATGAAAGTGAATTGGTTGTCTCAATGAGTGGGAATGCACCCCACGAAGCAGATAAAAAACTTTGGGAAAAGCCATGAAGGCTTTTTGTTCTAACTTTTTGGTGGATTTGCCCGCTCTCCTTCTGAATACTATGGATTGATGCAGGATGGCATTTAAACAAATCATATTCTCCTTGAATTCTATGAGGAGTATTTTTGCTGTTTAGACAACCCCAAAGTTGTACATCCCCCGAAATACATCTGTTAATCTCACTGGGTATTCTTTATCCTTGTCACAAGTTTGGTGGTGGTCTGCCATTTCTTGAGAACACTGGGCACCAACTCCTGGCTGGAAGTATTTTTCACAGAATCCTTGGTCTTTTAAATAAACTACATCTTCAAGAGCTGCCAGGCATTCCTCATTCATCTTTAGGACACCGACCGCTTGTGTATATCTTTGCAAGCCTTGTCTCCGTGAAATGTTTGTCTCATCTCTTTGCCATCACTAGTGAGCCTTTGAACTCACTTCAGGTTTATTAATGGTCTTGGCTAAATTAATGCAGATATAATTTTTTTAAAAAGAAAAAACGTTTAAGCTATGTCTATATTCGATGTAAATAACGGTCATGTTTAAAGAAACAGCTGATCTCCTTGTTATCCTTTTCTTTTAAAAAAAACACAAAGAAGTGGATCCAAGATGTTAAGCATGACATGGGGTGGGGAGTGAAGGACATGGGGGAAGTGATTGTTGTTTCCTTTGGCAGTACTCCTAGTAGCATGATAGAAAGCTATGTATGGTCTTTTCCCCATGGGGTGGGGGAGGGAAGGATGGGGGGGAAGAGAAAGAGAGAGATATAATATGATAACCTGATTATATACGTAAGTGAAAACTGATCAGATTCTCTTGTGGTTCCTTTTTAAGGGCAAGTTCCAGCTGGATTGTGCTAATGCACATATTCATGAATCTCTCCAAACAGGATTCATGGCCCTCCAGGGAACTGTTGAAGTATGCATCATTGTTTCAATGAAGTATCTTCATTATAAAACATGGAGACTATAAAAGGTGAACACCATTTGCCTCAGCCTAATATAATCTCTGCTTTGACTTTCTCCCACTCCGACAACTTGCTGTGGACTTGTGTTTGCATCACCGAATCACAGAGTAAAATGACACCAAACCAAATTAGACATCACACAGAATCATGTACAGATGCTTTGGCTATCAAGAAGCTTCTGTTTCCTTCTGCTGCATCAATATAAATATTTTTAAAGACCAAAAACAGAGGCAGGGAGGGAATGCATTTTGCACATCTCAAAGCACACCTGTCCAGACTGATGATGTGCAGACATTTATACGCAATTGTTTCTCAAATAAGGACTGCAATGCAATCCTAGGCATGATTACTCAGAAGTAAACCCTACCGTGTTCAAACAGGTTATGGAATATAACTGAACACACTGCAAAGTATCCAAAGAAATAAATCATATGATCATGTACTCTAAAGGAAAGATAGCTATTACTCACTCTCCACATTTAAATAGCCAGGTAGCGTGAGTCTTAAAACTGAATGAGATAAAGAACTGAAGAGATAACTGTGGACATTATCAGACAAGCATCTAAAAACACTGTAATTCTGCAAACGAGGATAGCAGAAACATCATGGCATGGTAACATTTATTATCGCACATCACTGTAATCACACAAAAGAACTGCCATGCAATTATTGCATGATGACCACTAGCACTTTAAGAACTGGAGTTTACTTCTGCAATTTAGCATCAGTAAGATTTTGGCATTCTCGCAAGAAGATGTGAGAACATTTAAAACTCCAAAAACACCTTAATTAACAAAATAAATGAACACTGAGACAAAGACAAAAACATTGAAATAATGGGACAGTTCATGAAAAGAGCATCCTGTGCTTCGTTTTCACGTTCTCATGTTTTCTCACTGAGGACCACCCATTCATGCAGTAATCTTGCAATTACAATAGGCTGTGGTTTTGTACACCATCAATACCATGAAAAAGTGCTATTGACGATCTATTGATGGCTTGTCCCATGAATTAGAAATAACACCTTTTTTGCAGTTGGAGCACGGAGTAATCATGTGAAGACAATGACATTGTGTGATAGCGGGGCCAGTTTGTGCTATCATGACATTTGTAATCCCCTGATTTTTGCCACATCTGATAATGTCCTGTATGTCAGCTCTGGAAAAATTTTGCGTCTCCAGATATTTTGGACAACTCCCATAATCCCTTACTCCTTGTCATGCTGGCTAGGACTTCCAGGAGATGATCCTGGGTTTTTTTTTCTCCCAATAGCTGATCAGGAGTCAAGTAAGGGTGTATCCAGAAAATTTGACATTGGTGCTCATAGTCACAGCTACATAATGACAAGGTTATAGGTCTGTGTACTAGGCATATAAGTCAAATACATTTTTGTTGTTCTTTAAGAAAAAAAAACATATGACTGTTTGACTTCTTGTTAACATTGCTATAGATTTTATGGAATATAAAGAAGTGCTTTTGCAAATGCTCTTAAAATCCACTGCTCCCACACCCCCGAGTAATTTAAACACAGCTATCCCTCAGAGCAGATCTTTCAGTTCTTCTGAGAAAATTGTCCCAACAATTGAAATCTCTTTTATTTCTTTTCCTGAAATCTGAAAGAATGGCCTCTGCACCATCTGTGAATCATACTTATGCATACTTATCTAATAAGGTTTTACCCACTCGTTGCTGTAAGAAAAACTATGAACAAAACATGCAAAAATCTTGATAAAGGCTTACGTAGCAAAAAGCATCCTTTTCACCACTTAATACCTCTCTGCATCCTTCCTGAATCTTCGTTTGCGAAGAAAAGCCAGAGAGACCTCTCTGTGTATCAGATTGTGCAAGAGAAACTTTCGAGTCAGCTCTGCCATCCAAACATTAATTTCCATGGTCAAAATACTGAAAAGAACTGCTGCATGGTGGATCCAGGCATAGGGCAGTTCACATAGAGATTTCTCCATGTGATCAGATGCATTTTGTGTGTAAAGAACTGCTAGGGCCCATCTATACAAGGGGAGGGGGGATGGAGCACCTCATAGTAATGGCATTTCGCAGCAGCAGTGACTTGTCTTGATGGTGGTTTTGGCCACAGAACCCCCCCATAAGCTTCGTATGCCAGATGACTGCTACAAGTGATTTATTCGCGTTAGTACTTTACCACCACCAAAACTTTTTTTAAAAAATAGTCTAAGGTGCTCTGGAGCAATAGAGCAATTTTCCAAGTTAAAACAACAGCAAAAAAACCCCACACACACCAAAATCCATGTTTTATTGCACTAGCGGTAGCTCATTAAGGTGAAAATTCAACATGGCGGCAGTGGGCGCTTGCCCTGTTAGCAAGCCCCACACCCTGAGCTCATCCAGCCAATCAGCTTTGCACATCCTCCTGTATGGGAAAGTGATTCAAACCAAATCACTTATCCTAACAAGCAGGAATGTGCTGTTTTAAAAACACTATGGGAAAATGCAAAGTCGAAGGCTTTCATGGCCGACATCCATACATTTTCCTTGGGATTTTTCAGGGCTGTGAGGCCGTGTTCTGGAAGAGTTTCTTTCTGACATTTTGCCTGCATCTGTGGTTGGTGTCTTCAGAGAATGATTGGGTAGGAGTGTGTGTGGAGTTTATATATTGTGAACTCCTGTTGGGGGGTATATGTAAATTTGTGTAATTGAATGGTTAGTTTCTGGGTATAGAAATGTAAGACTCGTTAGTGTCTGTTTGGCTAATGGTTGGTTGATGGGCCATTATCTCCTGGGAATCCACTTGTCCCTGGGTGGAATTCCTTTGTAAGTGTTGAGTTTTGATTCTACTGTTTTTCAAAACTTGGAGCCAGATTTTGTTTACTTTTAGGGTTTCTTCTTTCCTGTTGAAGTTGTCCAGGTGTTTGTGGATTTCAATAGCTTCTCTGTGCATTCTGACATGATAGTTGTTGGCCTGGTCCAGAATTTCTGTGTTTTTAAATAGCATTTTGTGTCCAAGTTGGTTTATAACATGTTCTGCTACTGCTGATTTTTCTGGCTGGCCCAGTCTGCACTTTCTCTCATGTTCCTTGATTCATGTTTGTACACTGCATTTGGTGGTCCCTATGTAAACCTGTCGACAACTGCATGGTATGTGGTAAACTCCTGCAGCTGTAAGAGGGTTTCCTTGTCCTTCGCTGAGCGTAGCATTTCTTGGATTTTCTTGGTTGGTCTGTAGATTGTTTGGAGGTTGTGTTTCCTCATCAGTTTCCCTATTCTGTCTGTGACTCCTTTGATGTCTGGTAAAAATACCTTCCCTTTGGGTGGCTATTTTAATTCTTCATTCCTGTGGTTTTTTTCTGGGTCTGGCTGCTCTTGTGGTGTCTGATCTAGAGCAACCATTAGCCTGTAGGGCCCAGTTTAGGTGCCTCAGTTCATCTTCCAGGTATTGGGGTTCACAGATCCTTTTTGCGCGGTCTACCAATGTTTTTATTGTGCTTCTTTTTTGTCCTGGGTGATGATTGGAGTTCTTGTTTAGGTATCTGTCCGTGTGTGGGGGTTTTCTGTATACCTTGTGCCTAACAGTTGGTTTGGTTTGTGGATGACTAGGACATCAAAGAATGGCAGTATGCCTTCCTTTTCTTTTTCCATCGTGAATTGGATATTTGGGTGGATGCTGTTCAGGTGGTTAAGGAATTAGACCAAATCTTCTTCTCTGTGGTTCCAAATGGTGAAAGTATCATCCACATATCAAAACCATGTTGTGGGCTTTTTTGGTGCTGTTTCCAGGGCTTGCTTTTCAAAATGTTCCATGTAAAAGTTTGCTATCACGGGGCTCAGGGGGCTGCCCGTGGCTACCCCATCTATCTGTTCGTAGAATTCGTTATTTCACTGGAAGTAGCTTGTGCTGAGGCAGTGTTTGAACAAGGCTGTGATGTCCTCAGAAAATATTTGTTGTATGAGTGCCATGGTGTCCATTATGGGGACTTTGGTGAACAAGGAGACAACATCAAAACTCATCAGTATGTCGCCAGGTTTCAGTTCGATGTTGTTGATTTTTTCTATGAAGTGAGCTGAGTCTTTGATGTAACGAGGGGATTGTCCTATGTGGGTTTGTAATTGTGTAGCCAGAAGCTTGGCCAGGTCATACATGGGGGATCCAATGGCGCTCACACAATTACAAAGCCACAATTTGTAAGCCTCACAAAACTACAAATCCCAGGATTCTGTAGGATGGAGCCATGGCAGTTAAAGTGGTGTCAAACGGCATTATTTCTACAGTGTACATGCACCCTAGGACACTAGAAGACCAGAGTTTGAATCCCTGCTCAGGCATGGAAACCCTCTGGGTGAACAGGCAAGTCACACTCTCTCAGCCACAGAGAAAGGCAAGGGTAAACCCTCTCGGAACAAGAAAACCCCATGGTAAGTTCTCTGTAAGTCAGAAATTACTTAACCCCATGGTAAGTTCTCCGTAAGTCAGAAATGATTTAAAGGCATACAACAACATCAAAAGGATTGAACGTCTGTCTAAGAGTTTGGGCACAGCATATATTAATGCCATTTTCTCTTTACTGGGGTGTGTTTTTATTGGGGTGTGTTTTTTAACTTTTGTTTTTATTTTTTTAACTTCTGCAAATTTAAATAATTTTAAATTGTTTAAATGAATGTGATTTTAAATGTTTTTAATGTTTTTTTTAACTGCCTTGGGTCCCACTTTGGGAGAAAGTCAGCATATATATTAAAATAAATAATTTTTTGTTTGTTTGTTTTGGCCATGCCCTTTTTTTTTTTTTGCCTCATTTAGTCTTCAGCAAGCCTGATTTTGTTCATCCTCTGTTTTGTAGTCTGCAGTTCTCTCTTCCATGTTTGAAGAGCATATGTTAAAAAGGCCATCACCATGAGATGAGATGAAAGCTTTAGTATTTGTAAATCAATGCACTTTATATGTTTTCAGTAAAGAAGACTACACTTGCCTTACTTCTTTCTCTGTGGAGTGTAGAGGTGGGATTGGTTGTTGGCCATTTTCTGCTTAGAAATACTAATTACTCTGCTTGTGAAATACAATACTATCACATTTCCTAACAGGTTACTGGGAGCCAGGCATGAAAAGTTAACCAGATTGTTCATTCTTTATTTCGTCTTGTGTATTTTGATAATGCCCCCCCCCCATCCCAAAAAATCATGAGTAACAGCAAAAACATTTTTTTGCTTTAGGAGGTAATTGATATTTTCCCTGAATTGCTAACCAGGTGAAATGGTCTTAACAGAACACATTAAATACTATACACTAAATACTAAAATACTAATACTAAATGCTAAAATACAATCAGCGGGCCCTCTGCATCCACGATTCAATATCTACAGATATGAGCATCCACAGATCATTGCTGCATATCTACAACGGTGGTGCCCATTGATTAATATGGGACTCAATCCAGAACCAAATGCCCACAGATACAGAAGGGCCCACTGTACTAATACAGTATATTAGACTATCCTAATTAATAAAGGCTAAAATATACTAAGAATATACTACAGTAATTCCTAAATACTAGCTGAACCTGGCGTACCATACGCCATTAAAAAACTCTGTCCCCCTCTACTTTTTCTGCCCCACTGCCAACCCCCTCCACTTGTTCTGCCCTCCTGTCTCCCCCCTCTGCTTTTTCTGCCCCACTGCCACCCTCCTCCGCTTTTGCTGCCCTCCTGCCACCCTCCTCCGTTTGTTCTGCCCTATTGCCACCCCCTCTACTTTTTCTGCCCCACTGCCACTCCCTCTGCTTTTTCTGTCCTACTGCCACCCCCTTCCACTTGTTCTGCCCTCCTGCCACCCCCTCTACTTTTTCTGCCCCACTGCCACTCCCTCTGCTTTTTCTGTCCCACTGCCACCCCCCTCCACTTGTTCTGCCCTCCTGCCACCCCCTCTACTTTTTCTGCCCCACTGCCTCCCCCTCTGCTTTTTCTGCCCCACTGTCACCCCCTCTGCTTTTTCTGCCCCACTGCCAACCTCCTCTGCTTGTTCTGCCATCCTACCACTCCCTCTGCTTTTTCTCCCCTACTGCCACCCCCCTCTGCTTGTTCTGCCCTCCTGCCTCCCCCCTCTGCTTTTTCTGCCCCACTGCCACCCCCTCCACTTGCTCTGCCCTCCTGCCAACCCCTTCTGCTTTTTTCTGCTCTGCTGCCACCCCCTTCATTTGCTCTGCCCTCCTGCCTCCCCCTCTGCTTTTTCTGCTCCACTGCCACCCCCCTCCACTTGTTCTGCCCGCCTGCCTCCTCCCTCTGCTTGTTCTGCCCCTGCCTCCATCCTCTGCTTTTTCTGCCCCAATGCCCCCCTCCGCTTGTTCTGCCCGCCTGCCTTCCCCTTCTGCTTTTTCTGCTCCACTGCCACCCCCTCTGTTTGTTCTGCCCGCCTGCCTCCCACTTTGCTTTTTCTGCTCCACTGCCACCCTCCTCCGCTTGTTCTGCCCGCCTGCCTCCATCCTCTGCTTTTTCTGCTCCACTGCCACCCCCTCCGTTTGTTCTGCCCGGCTGCCTCCCACTTTGCTTTTCCTGCTCCACTGCCACCCCCCTCCACTTGTTCTGCCCGCCTGCCTCCATCCTCTGCTTTTTCTGCTCCACTGCCACCCCCTCTGTTTGTTCTGCCCCCTGCCTCCCACCTCTTCTTTTTCTGCCCCACTGCCACCCCTGTCCGCTTGTTCTGCCCTCCTTCCTCCATCCTCTGCTTTTTCTGTCCCACTGCCACCCCCTCCATTTGTTCTGCCCCCTGCCTCGCCCTCAGTTTTTTCTGCTCCACTGCCACCCCCCTCCGCTTCTTTTGCCCACCTGCTTCCCCCCTCTGCTTGTTCTTCCCCACTGCCACTCTCCTCTGCTTGTTCTGCCCTGCTGCCACCCCTCCCTCCACTCATTCTGCCCATTGGCCCCCACCCCCTGCACTCCAGTACACACCACATCCACACCCATGGTACTCACTCTCCCTCTGTATCAGCCATGGAATCTACATGGTCCTTCCCCCAGTGTGCTGATTGGCTGCCCAACAGACCTGTGATTGATTGGTCAGGTCCCTAAGCAGCCAATCAGCACACTGGAAATGGCAACATACCCAAGAGAATTTTATATATATAGATTGTTTTTATGTGCCTTCAGATTAATTTCAATTCATGATAACCCTGTCATAGGGTATTTTTTTATTTTTGTTTGTTTGTTTGTTTGGCAAGATGTACTTAGAGGTCTGTCATTGTTTTCCACTAATGTTTGGAGAGTATGACTTGCCCAAGGTCACCCAGCTGTTTCCAAAGCTGAGCAGGAATCAAACTCTGGTCTTCCAGAGTCCTAGGAGATTATCAGACATGTCAAAAGTGGCATTACAACACCAGAAGATTGTAAAAGGGCTCCCTTACCACATGGCACAGTCATGCACTTGTTCTACTCCCATTCCACGGCCACTGTTTCGTATTGATGGGAGAAGCCGTCAATAGATCTCCTGTTCTGTTTCTGTCACAGATTTCCATGTGTGCAACAAAGTGCCCCATTTGCTGGTGAGACCCCTGTGTCAATGGGCAGTCCCTGCCAGAACACTTCCAGGTGAGATTGGGACATGCAGGTAAGCTACTCTCTTTTTATGACCCTCCCCGGGTTACTTGTTAATTTTAAAGTGTGTTTTTGTGCTTGCTGTCACTTTTTTGTGTTATCTTTATTTTTGAATTTCCTGTGCTTGCGTCTTCTTACGAGAATCCGTGGGATTTCACTCCAGGAAGTGAACGGAGCTCCATTAGAGCTCTGTCCACCCCTGGGCTGCCCTGTTGACAGGAGAGGAGGTAAGTGTGGTGGGGAGGGTGACTGTGGCAGGACAGGGGCAGGAGTGGTGGTTGTGGGACAGGAACATTTTTTGCGTTTCTGTCTGATAATCTCCTAGCTAGTCCAACATCCAAACCACTACACCATGCTGGCTCATTTCCTAAATACTAAATGCCAATTATTCTGGCTGTGAGATACACTATTACATCTCACATTCCTGAACAAGAACAAGGGGGGCTGTTCTACTATTCTATGTTAAAAAAAAAGCTGACTTAGGAGAGTATCAGATACACTAAATATGGTGTGATAACAACACCAGGAGATCACAAAGGGCTTGATTTTCAGATGATGTCATGCTTGGGTCATCATGTTCCCGTGCTGGTCCTGTTTTGTCATCATTTTTTTTTAATTCATGGCTCAAGCTGTGAATAGATCACCCATTCCGTTTCTGTCACAGAATGAGGGGCATGTGAAAAGGTGCCCTGTTTTGCTGTCATAATGCTAGCGTTAGTGGGAGGTCCGTGCTGAACACGTCTGGGTGCAATTGGGAGATCCAGGTAAGTGACACACCTTTTTGTACCCTCCCAGGTTACTTGGCTTTTTAAAAAAGTATGTTTAGGTGCTTGGTTTGAGTTTTTAAAGTGTATTTTTCCTTTAATTTTTGAATTTCCAGCACACTCATCCTCTCACGAGAACGCCCCAGGATTTCAAACCGAGAAGTGGATGCAGCTCTGTGAGAGCTGCATTCATTCCTGGGCTGCCGAGGGAAGGGAAGCATGCACTATAAGGTAAGTGTGACTGTTTTTGTTTGAAGGAGATAACGAGATGGGGACACTATTTTTGTGCCCGTCTGAAAATCACCTAGATGGGCAGTTGAATCTTTCTTCAACATCTGATGAGGGAACAGGATTCTCCATCATATCTGATGGCAGCAGCTAATTGCATAAAACTCAACTCTCTCCTCTAAACCTTAGCTTCTACTTGCCAATATCTATTAAGTGAGATCAGTATGATTCAAAGTGCAAGCCCTCACCAGTACCATCTTTATGAAAGCACACCCATGAAGAGTCCAAAAGCCCAGCTGGTTGTGTGGAGTGAAACTATTTCTAGGCGTTTTCATCTTTACTAGGAACAGATCTTTTGAAAGCTATCCCCACACACTAGAATTCAGCAGAGTAGCTTGTGACAACACATCTTTGCTAGAAAAATCCATTTCCCCTTCCAGCTACTTGAGGGTTGCAGCTAAACTTGGAAGAAACAGGGGCATCTTGTTCACCGTTGATCTGGGTTGGTGAGGAGAGAGAGAACATCAATGTATCTAAGAAGATGTAGATGTTGTTATGGTCCAAAGGGTGAGAGCCCAAACCAGGGAGAAGAGTCTGAACCATGTATGGGCTCCATGTGCTTTTCTTCCAACCGATAGGAATAAGAAGGAGGAAGTTTATTTATAGGTGCTGCCACACTGCAGAAATAATCCAGGTTGACACCACGTTAAGTGCCATGGCTCAATGCTATGGAATTCTGAGATTCGTAGCTTTGTGACATATTTAGCCTTCTCCATGAAACAGCTCCATGAAACAGCTCTGGAATAGGCTTTGGAGGGTGGTGGATGTGACAGACAGAAAGGTGAGCAAATGGGATGAGAGTATGGAGAATGAAATGGAGGAGGGTTTGAAATGGAGGATGTTTGAAGTGTTGTATGACAATTAGCCTTCAGTTTAGTTGATTCTGAGAGCATGAGTGGACTGGAGCAGAAGGCTCTGTGTGTGTACTGTATGTTTGAGGTTTGAATTGAACAAGATTGTGTGCAAGGAGTTGGAAGTCTGAATAAGAAGATTGATTGGGCAAAGAGTGAATGAGTCTGAACGTTATAAGATCTGAGAACAATCTGTCTAGGACTTTTACGTTGGGTTAATATTAAGAGTGGTTACTGGAAAGTGACAGTCTGCTCAGTCAGTGAACCATTATACAATAGGACTCCCGTATCCACTGATTCAGTTATCCACAGGATACAAAACAGCACACCTACAATAGATTCTTCCTAGAAAATGTGTCCACTCTAGCTGTTTTCTAGTTCCTCCAAGGCTACTCTATGGTATTTTAAACTGGAAGTCCCATTATTTTCAATGGTGTTTGCTATTATCCATTGTTTTCAGTATCCACGTGCCCCCCAGAACCAATCCCCAGTGGATACGGGGGTCCTACTATAAGCACAAAATTTCCAAGGAGTCGTTTACACAGCCAAAAATAATAATAATCCTCAACTGATTTGCCCAGAATCCTCATAATTCACCCAAGTTTGGGCCAATGTCACCATACTCAGAAGGAGGGGGGCCAAAATACCTGTGAGATGCACAATATAAGCTTTTGCTATTTTTTCTGACTTTTTTGAAAAGTTCCGTAAAGTTGTGCACTATTGGCTGTGTGAATTACCAGCAACAATTGGAAAGCAGGGGCTCACAACAGAGCTGAGATGCGATTGGTCGGACCTTGGAGGGGGCGGGCTTGCAAGGGATGCCTTGCAATACTGGATCCACCATTTTTTTAGGACAGACCGGGCAACCCCAGTGCTCTCCCCTTCCCCATTCGCTGGCTGCGGGGGCGGATAGACGGGCCTATGGGACTGGCAGTCCCATAGGTCCATCTGTCTGTCACCGCTGCTGCCTGTTCCTTCCTGCACCCCCCTTCCCTGCTGGTGGGGGCAGATAGACGGGATAGTAGCCTGTCTGTCCGCCACTGCAGCTTGTTCCTCCCTGAGCCACCCTTCCCCGTTCGCTGGCTGAAAGGGACCCTGGACCTCTCTGTCACTGCCACCCTTTCTGCCCTGCATGAGAGATAGGTCTCTGCAACTGTCATGTGAACTGCAAGATCGCTAATTTATTGGCAATGGCCAAAAAGGTGTATACTGTTCGGCTCGGAATCAAAAAGGAGGTAAGTCGGCATTTTCTGTATTAAAAATGGTCGTGTCACTGACCCCCAAGTTACTGTACATCTTATTCCCTCTAATAAAGTTACCCTATGTTGTTTGTTCAACTATAGACTCTTGTACATGCATTCAACCTATAGATAATAAAAGGCTTGCTACCATAGAAACACCACACAATCCACACATTTGGGATAAAAGGTATATCCCTGTTTCAGGCACAAAGAACTTAGGAAGCCATAGAAGTTGAAGTGATAGTAATAGAGAGTGAAGGTGGCCAGGCTGAACACTTAGGTAAAGTGGGTTGGCACTTTGGAGGTTGCTCTAGACCACCTTGTGAGTTGTCACATAAATAGTGGGTGGCAGTGTCGCAGTGGTTTCTCTTTCTTTGGCAGTTTTAAAGAGGTCCCCTTAAAACAGAGGTTGGATGACTATCTCTCAGGAGTACTTTGATGGGGTTTCTTTTATGGCAGGGGTTGGACTAGATGGCCCTTGTGATCACTTCCAACCTATGATTCTATGATTTCCCTCAAAGCCCTGGAGCAAAAGTTGGCCCCCAACTATCTCAGTGGCATGCCTCTGGTCTATCCTATAGATAACTCCTGCATCATCCAATACTTAGTTTACTTCTGGAGAAACAGTAAACCATGAAGTAAATCAGAAAGGAAAACATGAAGAAAAGTAAATAGGCCTCTTGTGATGACAACTATGGTGTCCTGTGGTCCATAGCTGGTGTGGTGAGGCCATGCACATCCATCATGCGATGGAGGTGGGCACATGCATACCTTCTCTCTCTCTCTCTTTCTCTCTCTCCCTCTCTCTCTCTCTCACACACACACACCACACAGTCCCACATACACAGAGAGCCTTACAGTTGCAGCCATAAATCCACACACACAGGGGGGAAGGTGCAATTGTGCAGTACTGTGAAAAGGCTGCTTTTTGGGGTCACTAGCACCTCCCCCTTCTGATGGGCCTCACTGAGTCAGGGTTGGCTTGCGTCTCCCTACTAGTGGACCCCACAGGCATTATATTTTGCCCTTCCAGTGGTGGTGCAGACACAGCAATGCTGTCTGCTTCACAAGAGGGGAGAGGAAGATGGCTTTAGAGTATTGCTTTTGGGCCAATGGCACCGGCACCTAAGCAGTGATGACACATACAATGTCTGTGGAGGATAGAAGGCAGAGGCTTGCCTCTTCCCTGCCCCAACATCATTGGCCACAATCACTGTTTTACAGGTGACATTAGTGTCACTTTAAAGAAGAAAAAAACCTAAACTCTGCAATTTATTTATTTATTTATTTATTGCCAGCAGAGGCTGGGGGACCCGGAGGGCTGAACCAGAAGACACAGTGTCTTCCCTGGCTTATAGCGCAGTGGGGGTGGTGGAGAGATGAATTGCCTCCAAATGAATAAGTGGAAGCTTTTGTAAACTAAAAGAGAATTGGACCTCCCCACCCCCACTCCCTTAGACTGTCAATAAGACCACACATCTAATATAGATGTGTGGGCGGACAGGCTCATAAAACTTTGGTGGATGTATTTTGGAAGACTGACATAAATGCTTTTGTGGTTTATTTTTCAGTTCATGAAAACAACACAGATTGAATGTGACAAATTGCCCCCCTTTCTGCATACAAGTTTCTGCTGTGCCCACAATTAGATGCATCCCCCCTCCCCGCCCCCCACTCAGCTCCTCACTAGGATGTTGGAAACCAGTCCTTATGCCTAGTTGGTTGGTTGGCTGAATTGACTCATACCTTGCCCTTCAACAGGTTTCCAGGGCATATTATGAAAATTTGAGATTACAATAAAACAGATAAAAAATGCCACAGTATAAAAGAGCAGTATAAAAGCAGTCAGCAGAATGAAAGACAACACATAGCATTAAAGGAATGCACAGATTTAAGCCTGTGGAAAATATTTGTTTAGCATCAAAACGACATCAAAGTACAGAACATTCCACATTCAAGGAGCCACCCTGTAGCCACCCATTACACTTCAGATGGCAGGGAGGCCCAAAGAACAGCCTTTGCAGGATTATATACTAAGTGGGGGAAGGGGGAACGTGATGTGCAATCCTTCAGGTATCCAAATCTCACTCTGAACAGAGCCTGAAGAGAAAATGGGAGGCAATGCATTGGGAAAAGCCAGGTGTAATGTAGTCATAATTCCACACACCAGTTTGATAAATATACTTCCCAATATGACTTTGCAGCTCTGTTTCAGATTTAGTTCTGGTTTCCAAACCATCTTCAAAGGTAAACCCATGTACAGTGGATTATAGTGGCCAAACTGGAGTTTACCAGATCATAGATCACTGAGGCTAGGATAAGATAATGGTACAACTGGCCCACCAGCCTAAGATGGAAGTAGAAACTGTGAGCCATGGAAGTAACTAGTGCCTCTAATGAGTCAGATGGGTCAACAAGCATCCTCAGAATCCAAACCTGTTCCTTCAGGGGGAGGCTGATTATAAAAAAAGTCACAAGATGTATACATTGGGGAACAAAACCCCATCTACAATAGGCTATCTGCTACAGATTAACTACAAAGTTTATCACAGTTTTATCTGAATTGAGCTTCAGTTAACTAGCACTTATCTGGCATAGGTTTAATACTATCACTACTTCAAGTGAATGAAATGGAAGAGAAAAATAGAATTCAGTGTCATCTCATAACTGATGACACCACATTCTGAACCTCTGGATGACCTCATTCAATGGTTTCACGCAGAGCATATGAGAAGAACTTCTAGCTCATGGGTCTAACACACCCCAGGAATTTCCCCATCCAACCTACAGACATTCTTGTGGTCTATCTCCAGTCATTGATCAGATATTGAAGATAGCAGAGTATTTGAAGTCTGAGTTTTTTTTATTTTATTTTATTGGAATAAAATGAGTGCTGGTTTGAAAATTGGGAAGGTTCTGGATGGAAGAGAGCCCAGATCTGAGGGGTGGTCAGAAAAAGTTATACACCCTCTTGAATCTGCTCAGTAGGAAGGATGTTTCAGTTAAAAAAAAATCAACTGCCCAAATCATCTTCCTTTTCCATAGTATGACCAGACAGTCTCTAAGGGCATTGTGGAAAACAGAGGATTTTTAATTATCCTTCCGGACAGGATCAATATAATGGGCATCTAAGTCCTTCAGGAGGGAAAGGCTACCACAAGGGTAAACCCCAGAGGGCAGTCATCCAACCATGGCAAGAATCAAGAGTCCAGAGGATTCTTACATGTTGTAACAATCCTTAAAATGACCTTAACAGATTAAAAAGCTGGGCCAAAACTAACAAAATGAATTTCAGCAGGGAGAGATGTAGGATACTACACTTGGGCAGTAAAAATGGAATGCACAGATATAGGATGGGGAGACTGGCTTGATGGCAGTACATGCAAAAGGGATCTAGGAGTCTTAGTGAACAACAAGCTGGACATTGACAAGCTAGAATGAGGAGGGCCACCAAAATAATAAATAATAATAATAATAATAATAATATTTATTTATATCCCACCCCTCTGCGAACAATCGGGGCGGCTTACAACAGTAAAATAATACATACTATAAGACAACTCAAAATCCCTTCCCCCCCTTAAAACATTATTAAATCAATACAAATTAAAATCAACATACAATCCAATTGTTATTAAAAACCCTTCCTAGCAAGCAGCAACAGTTAGGAGCTCCAGAATCAACTTCCAAAGGGGGTTCCTGAGGCCGGGATTAGCTATTCCGGAAAAGCCTGCCTGAAGAGAACCGTCTTGACAGCCTTTTTAAAGCTGTCTAACGATGTCAATAGGCGGATCTCATCCGGCAGGCCGTTCCACAATTTGGGGGCGACAGCCGAGAAAGCCCTCTGGGAGGTGGTCGCCAGCCTAGATCTTTGTGGCTGCAACAAATTCCTCCAGAGCAGCTTAGGGAGCTGGGTATGTTTAGCCTGGAGAAGAGAAGGTTAAGAGGTGACATGATAGCCATATTTAAATATTTGAAGGGATATCATTGAAGGATGGAGTAAGCTTGTTTTCTGCCGCTCCAGAGATGGACATGGAGAAATTTACTCAAACTACAAGAAAAGAGATTCCATCTAAACATAAGGAGGAACTTCCTGATGGTGAGAGCTGTTCAACAATGGAATGTGCTGCCTCGGAGTGTGGTGGAGTCTCCTTCTTTGGGGTTTTTTAAACAGAGGCTGGATGGCCATCTGTCAGGAATGATGTGATTGTGTATTCCTTCAGGGCAGGGGGCTGGACCTTGTGGTCTCTTCCAACTCTATGATTCTGTGATTCCTGCAGTCATGAAGTCGTAAGCTATTTCATGATAGACAGACAGACAGACAGATAGATAGGGATGCTGAGTCCCACAACCATCAGCCTGAGAGTTCTCAGTAGCACTTTTAAGATCATCTTGACCAGCATAACCATAGTGACCCTTAGGCAGCAGGATCAGCAGAACATGCAGAATCCCTGCTTCATTTGCCAAACAAGGTATGAACATTGAAATCTGGAGCCATGGTGAATAGGAAACCTGGGGGTTGTCTAAACAGTGAAATAAATCCTCATGGAATTTGTATGGAATGCTACTTGACTTAATGGTAGCCAGCATCAAGGTACCTTATTCGGAAGTGGGGGGAGCAAAAAAACCTCAAAAAATAATGCTGGGAAAGCCTTCACATGTTTTCCCAGAGTTTTGGAAAAGCAGCGAGGGGATGCACCTTCCCCCTTGTTGGGACAGCAATTGTATAGGAAGTGTGACCCTGATTGGCTGGACAAGCACAGGGGACAGGGCTTGCTAACAGGGCAAGTGCCTGCAGCTGCCATTTTTTCACCTTAGTGAGCAATTGGGGATCGGGGAAGGGAGAAGAGAGGCTGTCATCCTCTCCCCCTTTCCTGGTTCCCACTCCCCCATGTTGCCACCACTGCGGGAATCAGGGAAGGGAGGAGGGTGGCTGTCATCTTGGATGTGAAGCGTATGGGGGCTGCTGGAAGCAAAAACACCATTAAGACAAGTCATAGCTGCTACGACTTGCTATTACTGGAGGGCACTATGTTCCTCCCCCTCATATAGAGGGGGCTCTGGAAAAGAAGCATGGATATCCTTATAGCAAATTTGGGGAACCTGTGGCCCTCCAGATACTTCTAATCTCCAACTCCCAAGAGCCTTAGCCATAATGGCCAATGGTCAGGAACGTTGGCCACTGTAGATCAACAACTTTTGAAGGCCACAAATTCCCCATACCTGTCTTATAGTCTACATTGGACTGCAGGGTGGAACCAGCTTCCTTGTCATCAAGCCTGTGTTGCTTATGGACACTACTGAGGACGTAGCTGAAAAAGGTTTCTTCTTCCCAGCTCATTCATCCAGGTTACAGTAACATATACCAGATCAGCCTTACCATCCATGATCATGTCATAAATGATAATGAAGTTTTTCTGAACTGATCTTTCAGTAAGCAATAGCCCCTGGAGGATCTGGGAAATACTTGAAGGGGAAAGGCATGGGGCATCTAGATAATCACTTGGCTTATCTAAAAGCCCACAATGTATCCTTCTTTCCCAGAATCACAGGTTATAGTGAACTGGTGGCAAAATGATGACCCCAAATCCTTTGTTTGCAGCACCTAAGCTCAAGTTTTAAGGAGGAGGGGAAGGAAATGCCATAAACTGGCCAGAAATGGCACCCAAATACAGCAGATTGTCTTTAAACACACACCCCAAGCTTCTCAATGCCCAACTGACAAGAACTGGCCAAAATGCAGATGGGAAACCAAGAAAATTAATACTGTAAGTGACTTTTGATCACCTGTAGCTCCCATTTTCAGCAGATATTTGGTCAAAAATGTGATAGCAGGGCCAGTGTGGGGGCAAAAATTGCCTCCCCATTGCCATCATCAGGGCACATTACCTAGTTCACACTAGACCACCAGACTTTTCTAGAAGAACATAGTCCCAATGTAACTAAACACTGCAGCGTTACAAATTGTACCAAGTCAGGGTGGCATACAACTCAGGCCTTACCAAATTCTAAAAGATTCCATTCTCTGCCCATGGAACCATCAGCTCGATCAAAATATCACATAATCACAGTGGAAAACATTATCACTCCACACCACAGGGAGTGATGCATCTTCAGGTCTTTGGTATTACCATCTTTTAGAAATGACTTTGTTGGATTAAATCCACTGCTGGCCCACCACTACTTGCGTGAGGCCTGTGAGAAACAGCCCTCCCATTCTTAAATGGCCTCCAAGGAAAGGTTCTTCATCCCAAGCAACGGGACTCTCCTCATTCACACCATATGGAGAAACTTAGATCATCACCTCTTCTTTCTTGCCTAACTCTGACAATGACAGAGGAATGTGGGCAAGTGAAATTAACAATGTCTCATCCAGCCTTCCTGGTAGTTGACACATACAGGAAGCCCCTGCTCATCTGACATGTTAGGGGCTGCAGCAGTGTCAGAAACGAATTGGTCAAAAGCAAAACTCATGTAGGGAACATGAGGAAATTACAGTGGCTTGCTTGGGACTGCCTGCAGATGACTGTGGGTGCCTGCACTTGTGTGCCTGTGTGCTGCTTTCAAAATCTCTCACCGGCTTGGTGAATCCACGCCCCCCAGCTTGCTTAGCAAGCAGTGCGCACATGTGCGGCCAGTCCCAAGCAATCCTCTGTAGGCAAGACCTGTCAAAAGAGTGGATTCCTTGTCAAATAAATGGAACTTGTCCTTAATTTGCAAGTGTCATCAAAAGGAGCCATCAAAAGGCAAGGCTTCCTGTATGCAGTCTGGCCATGAAGAAAACAGCCAGACAGGTGGAATTAAGATCCCTCCACCTCCACCAGTTCGAACTGATCACGTTTAACCATAAAGGGAAACAATGTGAAAGCACATCAACCTTTAGTGAAATGCAGACAATGTCCTTCAGACAAACATGAGACAGCATATCAAAAGAAGGGCCAGATCAGAGTGGAATGTTTGTTGATGCTTTCCATCTCGCAAAATTAGTTTGAAAGTCAAGGTGAAATTCTGAGGAAGTCAGAAGAGTAAAATATAATTAAATGGGAATAATTTATCTAGGTCGCCATTTATGCTTTACCTTTTCTTTTAGCATGGCACATTTTGCAGCAAAAATAAAGCACATTGGTCTGAATCCTATTGGTAGTCACAACCCATTAATTGTTGAATGTATGTAAATCCCATTGATTCATTGAATCTTCTCTAGTTGATACTTTTAATAGAGTACAAGCAACCGTAATTTGCTGCATTTTCAAAATTTCAATTTTATGTTGGATTTGGAAAACAGTGTTTCCTAATGAATTTTGCAATAGGTGGTATTGCTCAAAGGGAGAGGATGGTCTCAGCTATGTATGCACACAAGAACTGATACATTTAACTTGGTTAAATAACTTGGTTTCTTTGGAATGCAGAGCAAACCTCGACTTTACTGGCACTCAAAGTGTCCATGTTTCACAAAACAAGATCTCCACAATGATAACAAGAGCCCCCCTGCCATTTTTCCAACAATCAACTAGTAGTTCCAGAATGAAGAAATACAGCCTCTAAATATAGGGCTTGTCTGCATGGCCAATTTACCCCATCTTGGCCTCGTCTTCAAACCCTGCAGTCAATATGATGCAGGTCATTTGCCCTGTTTTGCCCCTGGGCAGTTGTCATAACCCCTGGGACAAAGACAGGCAAAAACATGGTAAAGCCCTTTACACCATTTTAAAATAATACCTGTTAAAAAACATTCCAGCCAGCAAAAAGGGATCGGGCCCAGCGTGACCACAGGAGCCCATTGCAGCATGCCAGCCTGTCACTGTAGGTGCAGTCTGCTGTTGCTCTTTCACAGCCAGGAAGCAGGCCCAGGTTGGTCATATGCAGGGGTCATATGCTCATGTGTTCTGGGTTGGCTTCCTGGATCTGGAGAGTGGGATGTGGGTGGCAGCAGCTGCAGTGACAGACCGGCATGGTGATCTGGACATCTTCTTGTTTCATGCTAGTAATGGGGGAGGAATGGGTCGGATCTGCGGGCAGGAGATGTCAGTGGGCAGCTGGAATATCCTGGCCCATGTAGATGAGGCCACAGTGATGCTTCATAATTTTAAATATATCATCTCAAGTCAGAATAACTTTAATTCATGTGAAATGGACAAGATGAAGAAGTAGACTTCTAGTTGGATGATCTAAGAAAAAGTCATTAATCACTGGAGGTGTTTTAAGAAATTGCTATCCAGAGGCTGGCTTGTAGGGAATCATCACTCATATGAGATAGGAAGAAAGTACAAATTCCCCCATGTGAAGTGTGCTTTTGTTGTGCATGCTGTTGCCTTTGTGATATGTTGTACCCCTCATGTTCAATAAAAAATAATTTGCAAATAAGTAAAGGCTTTTATTGCCAACTCAGTGACAGAACAATACAATTATCATGTCATAGTACACAGCGTTTTTGCTGTAGCTCTAAATAATTTATGTCATCACTGTACATTTTTGAATAACTAATACTATTTTTAAATGCACATTAGTGTCATAAAAACATCAAATGTTGCTTGGACAATACACTTAGCATAATGGCCCCACTGCTGAACATAGGCAGGCTTCCATGTTTGGGGTGGGAGGGAGGAATAACCATGGCAGAGTGACTGTGTTCAAACATGCTGACAGGGTTTGCCTACTAAAATGGTGCATCAACTGCTTTTCAGCAAATCAGTCTTTTGGTGAAGGAGGTTTGTCATGTGTTTTCTTATGACTATTGATAATTGACAAACAGGACAGGAAATTTCAGGTTTTCCATAAATGAAAACCAATGAAATCAAAATTTACAATAAAAATACAAGTTAATAATAGGTTCACATACATTCACCTGAAAATGGACTGGCTTACAAACCATTTGATAAAAAGGTTTATGTTATGGCCTAAATACATGTGCAATACCTAAATACATGTGCAGCATTTTTTCTGTACTTGTCTCTCTCTCTTTGCAGGGCCATTCTTATGTTAGATATTGTTTCAAAACATTCTACCAAAATCTTTTCCTATGGGAAGAATACAGTAGACAATGCAACAGATAATGGACAAGAACCCTCCTGATCACATGGAAGTGCTTTTACTTTTCTTCTACATAAAGAAAGATGGGGAGGAAAGCCTTCCGTGGTGCCAAAGAGTGCTTTATCTATTGTGGCACCCATTATATGGAATTCTCTCTCCATTAAGATTAGACAGGGTCCCAATATCTCATGTTTCTACCTTCAGCTAGATTGTATTTATTTTCTCACCAATTTTCCTGGTCTCTAACCTACTCAGTCACCCCTTGTGATTTTAGTGATTTAAATGGAACTAGCTATACCCAGCATAACATATGCCATTACAGTAGATTTGAAAGGTTCACATGGTTCACACGATTATTGTAGGGGAAAATACCACCAAAATCTATATAACCACCAAGCGACCACCTAGCTGGCTGGCTTTCCCACCCTGGACTCACAAGCCTCTGCAGTGTGGCAGCTTCTCCTGTTGCACTCCCACAGCAAGGCATATAGTAGAGGCGGAGGGGGTCTCTGTTTAGGCTCCCAGAGTCCTTGTCATGGCTTCTGGGTTGGACACCCTCACTGTTGCCTCTTCACCCATGGGCTAGGATCATGGCGGCGGCAGCCGCCTCACGGGTGGTGTTGGTAGCTCCTCCTCTTCATCACTGCACTCTCAGGTGAGTGTCCAGCAATGGGGCCCTTGTGAGGCTGGGGTGTAGATGCAGATTGAGTGGCAGGAGTGGATTATGAGATGGCAAAGGAATTTGCTTGTGGGTAGTGATTGGATGAGGAAATGAGAGGAGGGAGGGGTAATGTTTCCTAAGTGGCCAATCAGCACACTGGGAAAAGAAACATACCCAAGAGTTTTCTCTATATAGATATTTTATTGTTTCATTGTTTTAGCACTGTTTTCGCCACGGGTCCGCGTAAGAAGGGTGCTCCAAAAAAGCAATACAAGGATTCCCTGAAACAACATCTCAGGCTCGGCCAAATCAATCACCAACGATGGTCCGCCCTGGTCTCACATCGGGAGGCATGGAGACACACTATTCACAATTCTGCAGCCTTATTTGAGAACTCACACCGAACTAGTCTTGAAGAGAAACGACAACACAGAAAGAATCACAACCCAGAAATATCACCCAAGGAGACCTTCTGCTGTGCTTTCTGCAACTGGACATGTTTATCTCGGATTGGCCTCTTTAGTCATCAGCGCACTTGCAGAAAGTGCAGGTTGAGTCCTTCCTGAATCTTTGTTTGCGAAGAAAAGTCAGGGAGTTTTAGCACTGTTTTATTGTTTTCAAACTTGACATTCTTGTGTTTTGTGGATTTTAACATTGCACTATGGTAAACTACTTTCAGACTTTTGAAATGAAAAACAGAACAGGAGTATCTGAATGAATGAATGAATGAAAAGGATGCACTTTGAAGAGATATGTTATGTGATCATAATATTTTAGAATATCCTATTGAGAGAAAATCGTATTATTGATATAAGCTGATATTCTACACTGGCTACGTAGTTACGCAAGCAATACTAAGTAATGTCTCTGGCCCAGCTCCCCAAGCCCAACTTTACAGCCAGCAGCTAAATTGGGTGAAGTAAGTCTGTTCAGCAGCAGATCAGGGTGCAACGAGGATGACATTTCCAACCCCTTCCCACGATCAATCAAGGGTGTGATGAGAAATTGCAACAGAGGTCCTGCTTCTGACTGTTGCAGCCTCACTCACTGGCAGGAAGGGTCTGGAAACATCCTTCTCCTTGCACCCCTATCAGCAGCTGACCAGACCTCCTTCACCCAATTTGGTTGCTGGCTGTTAAGGTGGGTTGAGGGGTGTGTTTATGATTGTGACAATAGTGCCATGATCATGACTTTGTAGTTCTACTGAATACAGAGCAGTTATGGATCCATAAGAATTGCGATGGCATCCAACAGTTGCAACAAAAGGCTGGCGTGCTGGAATGGGCTCCTGAGGTCATGTCGGGCCCAATCAGTTTTTTACCAGTTTCAGCATTTTTTTCACAGGTATTATTTTAAAATGGTGTAACGGGCTTTACTCTGTCTTGGCCCCATCTTTGCCCTGGTGGTCATGAGGACTGCCCAGGAGCAAAATGGGTCTTTGTTACAAATTCATAACTGCAATATAGAATGTCAGCCATTGTCTTGATCAAAACCTGCTGCAGGATAAAAGGATTCTTGGGCAAGTTTCTTTTGTCAGACTCTCTCCTGTGTCTTCTATACACTTTTGGCAGACAGTAGCAGCAGTAATATGAAATATTCCAGAGTGACTCTACCTTCCAAGAATTGTATGAGGTTTCAGTACAGGCTAAGTTCCTATCTCTGTTTAGAAAGCTCTAAGGTGTCCCCTTGAACTATAGACCTCTAGTTTTCTAGCAGAAAATAGTAAGAGTCTCCCCAAACTACAAATCCCATAAAATGGTGCCATGGCAATTATAGTGTTACCCACCCTGACAGCCCCCATCTTAGAATATCACATAGTTGGCAATATTTAATAATTTGGATTGATGTGGCCTCCCATGTGGTTAGCAGGTAAACCAAGGACCCCCAGATACCGAGGCTGGAGTCACGTAAAACCTAGGGACTGGCCTTTGGAAATTATCCAAATAAATAAATTCAGGTCAGAGTTAAAACCTGGAAATGAGTTATCCACTAAGCCACTCAACAATAGCAGATTCCTCGATGTTTGCAAAACAGGTTCTTCCTCTTTCCTTCCCCTCCAACAGTAGAAGTTGCCTCCTCCTATTCAATTCCAAATATATCACCCATTAATGATTGTTAACTCTTCTGGAGCACCCTTTGTCTAGTCCTGGGAAACTCTGAGAGACATTGTATTCCACTCTAAATCCCACCCCTTCAGGGGAATTATCACATATAAACATCACCCTAAAACATCACCACTTACAAATGAATTCCACCCAGGGACAGGGGGATTTCCAGCAGATAATGGACAATCAACCAACCATTAGCCAAGCAAACACTAATCCTCCTTGCATATCTAAACCCAGAAACTAACCATTCAAATACATAAATTTACATATATTCCCCAATAGGGGTTCACAGTATGTAAACTCCACACACACTTCCACCCAACCATTCTCTGAAGATGCCAGCCACAGATGCAGGTGAAATGTCAGAAAGAAACTCTTCCAGAACATGGCCTCAGAGCCCAGAAAAAACCCAAGGAAAAATCTATGGATGCCAGCCGTGAAAGCCTTCGACTTCACAAATCTGAGAGACATAGATTTTACCAAATTACTCTGTTAATATATCAATTTATTAAAGACTTTAAAATAAACTTGGAAATATAACAGAACAAGAAAAAATGAGATCGATTAGAAGCAAGAAGGATAAGAGACAAACTTGAGTAAATGAAACACGAAAGAAAAATACAATAAAGGACGTGCAAAGATAAAAAAATGGAAACATGGATAGATTGGATAGGAAGTTAAGGGATGAGAGAAGAATGTGACAGGAATGAATGGGTAGGGGAAGGGTTGAATGGTTGGAAAATGAAGGTGTGAATCAGGAGGAATGTTAGAATGATAGGATGTCAGAATGATAGAAAAGAGATATATGTAATAATAATAATTATATACACACACACACAAGTTAAATGTAAATTGTTTTATAAGGAATACAAGATGGATGAAAGGAAATGGAATATGTAGGAAATGAAATGAACATGTATGACATGAAAGGTGAATATATGAGACAAATATGAGTTTTATAATTGAAAATGGTTTTGAATAAAAAATATTGTAAAAACAAAAAAATGAAACTGATATAACTGTGCAGTGCAGATACTCTCTAACTCCCCATAAATTTTTTTGTGGCCCAAGACCTACCTACATGATCAAACACCTGCTCCAACATTGTCCACTTATAATTTAAACCAACAAAAATGAAAGTAACATACAAATGAAAGAAAGCAAAGTTTGTGGCATAGCAAAGTAACATGATTAAGCCCAACCTGGTCCAACTTTCTTTGGTAGAATAGCTGCCAAATTGCTGTGATGACATCAGTGTTTGAGCTTGTTGATGAGATGTCCCAATTCTCTGGGATATTTTAGTCAGATACAATTTAGCTTTGCCCATAATGCACAAGAGTGTATTGGCAGTTTTATCTAATGATGGAAAATGTATGGGAAAGAGAAAAACCTAGATATAAATAATACTATTACGTCCCTTCCACCTCTTTCATTTTTTTCAGCGAGTGCCTGCTAATGTATGCATTTCTAGATATCCTGTAGGACAAGGGCAGAAAAGATGTTTTTTTCCTCTTAAAGGCCACATTCTTATGGGGCCACATGCCAGGAGTAGGTGGGGCTAATGTTAGTGGTGAGTATGGACAGAGCCAAAAGCATCCCACTTTCTCTCTCTCTCTCTCTCTCTCTTTCTCTCTCTCCACCACCTCTTTCTCTTTCCCTCTTTTGCTTTACTTGGCAAGGCAGAGATCCACAGTGGGATTTGGAAATCAAGCTGGAGGCCAGAAAAGATCAGACTGAGGACCAGATGTGACCTAAGGACTGTAGGTTACCAACCCCTCTTGTAGAACTTGGAAAACAACAGATATGAGATTATCAGATGCAGCAAAACCCGCATTAGCAGATCGTTAGGAGAACAGGAAGGGGTGAAATTATCAGATGACGACATCCTTTAGTGCCCCGGGGGCATAGCATGGCCATGAGTAAGAAGTCCCTTTTTATTGGCAGCTTGTCTCTGTCAATGAAAAAGGGAAACCTTATCCGTGGCAGCGCTACATCCCGGGAACAGCTGAAGGACACGGGCATCTGGTAACGTCACCCTTTCTGTTCTCCTAGTGATCTTCTGACACAGTTGGGGATATGGTTTTTTGCCGTGTTCGCCTGCATCTGATAATCTCCATTATTTAGCTTTAGGTAACCTCTAGCAGCTATAAGGAGACATAAGAAAAGGAAAGAAGGAAGAAAAACCCAAGTAGAAGGAAGTTCCACTTTACCCTCTGTCCTGCTATCTGATTCTTGTAAAGAGTAGGGGGCGTTACTGCTATTACTGTTGTTCCCCTTTCTACACATATTATTCTGCCCAATGGATGCCATACATGCTCATTAGGATTTGCAGATCTATGTATTCTTGAATATGTGGAAGAAAAATAATATTTAATCTCAATGTCACATTCTATTGTAACTATTTTGTTTCCTTTAGATGGAACAGTTTCTTCTCCCACCTTGAGTTATGAGATTAATATAAAGAATAAACAAATTTTTCTGGCAAAAAATTTACGTTTAAATATGGGTTGTGCTCCTTTTCTGCCTGTATTTCAAAATTATGAACCTCCCAGTTTGAACAGGTTTACTTGCTTTGAAGGGTAGTAAATAATAGATAAATTTCTCTGCCCGGATGTCAAATTAAATTATTTGAAACTACATAGCAATAGGTTTTTCAACAAAGATTTCCAGGACTGTTTGGCTTTCTTTGGAATGTATAGTTGACATGTTATTTCTTGATTTCTACTTTTCATCACATATAAAACTGGGATGTGGGGGGGATCTAAAATGTCTATAGAGTTAAAATAAACCAGCAGATGTATACATCAGAAAAGCAGTAAATTTCTTTTAAACTTAAGGCTCATTGAAATTTAGTAGCGGGAAATTCCTATGCATGTCTGCTCAGATTTTAGTTCTATTGTGTCCAGTGGGACTTACTCACAGGTAAGTACAGATAGCATGACAGCCTCAGTTTGGTTTGTTTGTTTTTTAAACTGCTAACGGGTAATACCAGTTCTTATTCTATTCATGTGATTTGGTCCATTTCTAATCATAGTACAACTGCCTTGGAAACCTCTACAACCAAGCTATCAACTTGACCTTGTCATTTCAATTTTCACACATTTCCCCTCCCCCTCCCCTATGAGCTCTAGTTCCATATCACACTAAAATCTCATCTTTGCAGCCCATTGCTAAGGGCTTCTAATCGGTAATACAGCTCAGCCTCAAAAAATGTCAAGTAGGAATGAAAAAGGTAAGATCCAGGGGAGACAAATTTCATGCAGTCACCTGTGATGGGATCTCCTCTTCATCCTGAGGGAGAAAGACATCCATTTGCTGCTCGCCAGAGAACTGTGGATGCACATCCATTCCTCAAGGAATTGCATGCACTTCCTTCTAACTTGTCCTTTTAATTTCTTTCACAACTTCAGAATCCTCAATGTCTTTGTGCTTGTTCAGTTTGCTCTCATGGTTGCAACAACTTAAGCCCACTTCTCTGTCTGACATTGGACACACCCTGGGTATCTTTGGGCTTGTCTACACTGGCCAGAATACTCTACCTTCTTGCTAGATACTGGCCCTGGAGGTGGCCCAGATTCCCGTTACTCCAATGAAACAGGCAAAAGTTTCACACACACACACACATCTCAGCCTGTATCAGTGGCTGCTTTCCCTGCTGTCATGGGTCACATTCTCTGAAGGTGGAACAGGAGCCCTCAGCATGTGATCAAGAGATTACATGCAGGGGCCCTTGATCTCATACTGGGGACCTCCTTCCTGGCCTCAGAGCAGCACCAACGGTGGCAGTGACCTATGTTACAGGCCGGTGTGTAGGTATGGACTCCTGCATTCCGGACCCATCCAGGTTTTCCCAAATGACATAGGTTTTTCCAGGAGCTATTTAAAAATGTTTTAAATGGGTTTACCCCAGCTTCACCCTGGGCACGTCTATACAATTAAAAAAAATCTGTTGGGGGGGGGGTAAAAAATATGAATAGGCAGCTGTTTGTATGTGTACGATCCGCCTACATAATTTTTTACCCCTCCCAAACTCCTTATGACCCCCCTTCCCCAGCTGGCTGGAGCGAGCAAGCCAAGCAGCGGTTTTAAATCTCCTGCCACTTTTTAAAAATTATTATTTAAAAAGTTGCCCACTTTGTGGACAGTCGGTTTTCCCTATTTACAATGTAAATAAAAATAAATATATATAAAATTCACAGATTTACCAGACTCTCGCTTAGCTGGGAATCCAACATAGCGGCTGCTCCCAGTTCCTCTCCTTGCTAGCCCTGCCCCCTCTACTTGGCCAGCCAATGAGATTATACTGCCTGTTCGTATGTGTGCGAACGGGGGGGGGGTATGGCTGAACAGATTTTAGGCCGAGATCCACTAATCCTTCCGAACACTGAATCCACATAGTTTACAGGGGATTCGCTAGCCCCCATTCTGAATGACATGTATGAATCCGAATGGCCGTGTGTATGGAAGATCGATCTTCTGAACAACATACCTTTTTTTTTTTTTTTACCATGTAGACGGGTCCCCTGAATGTCGTCAGGACTGTCCAGAAGTGCATAGAGGCAAGAGCCCTGCATTGTTTGGACTGCAGATCTGCAACATAGAGGGAAGCCAGGGTAAATTTCCCATCTAGACAAGCCCTCTGATCAAGTGCTGTTTTATGAATATCTTATGCTACCAACAATTACACTCACAGATCATGTCTGCAGAGTTATGGTATTACAGTTGCCCCTTCTCATTTCTGACAACTTTATTTGAAGTAGCTATAATCTAATAACTCTTCTTGCAGTTGTATGTAGTGGCATTGTATAGGTGTGTTTCTAGCATGTGCAGAGTTTTATATACATGAGTGAGGTAATGCACAAACTTAACACTGTTACCTAGGAATTATTTACTGGCCCCATACGTATATGAATCAAGACAGAAAGGGGTATAGGGATGTGAAACTTCACTAGTTTTCTTGAAGACATCAACAAGTAATTTTGCAATTTTCTTCCAACTGTGAGAAAGTCTTCAAATAGCACTCAGTTTTTGAAATCAATCCACGTGGCAGGGGGTTGGACTGGATGGCCCTCGTGGTCTCTTCCAACTCTGCAATTCTATGATTCTATGATTCTATGATTAATTCATGCCTGATTCTGCACAGAATTCACACATGATTGTTTTCTGCACAGAAAAAGTTGTTTCCTGTCCAGAAAGGCCCGTTTTCTATACAAATCAAACACATGCATATTTAATACAGAATCTTTACCTACAGTTTCTGTGCAGAAAAAAATATTTCCACATAGAAATACTGTATTACTGTAATACTGTATTACTTTTCTGTGCAGAAAATCTATTTCCTCTGCAGAAAATTTTGTTTTATGCACAAAACAACTGTGTGTGAATTTTGCATAGAATAAATCCTGAACTACTAAGAATCTTCTCAGTCCAAGGGCTCATCAATATGAAGAGGTATCCATTTAAGCACGTTAACTCACCGTTGCAGCAGCATTCATTTGTCTCCACAAATGTTTTCTCAAGTTGGTGTAGGAAGTTATCCATTTTGAAGTTCACACACAGCATGCCCATGAATAAAGATGGTGGCCGCAAGTGAATTACTCATGTTATTATTCTCCAAAAGTTCCTGCCATTGCACAGGTGTTTTTTTTCTCATTAAATCCAAAATGTGGAAGAGTGATCTTCCACTTTAAAAAACATGTTGTTGTTGTTGTTTTGCTTTACAGCTCCAAAATCATGTACAACCAGTAGTGCAAAAATCAACAATGGCAGTTCCAGCCACTTTGTCAATGGCAAGCATGCTCCCATGCACAACTGACCAATCATGTATGGCCTTCCAGAACATGCCCCACTTCAAATTGATTGTCCAAACAGGTAGGAATGCACATTTCCACTTTAAAAAAAAAAAAAAACTTTGCAAAAAACTGCAAAGGCTGTTATTGTGCAGTACATGGAATTTTTGCCCTCACTCCTTTTGAATATGGCGAATCCCTGTTGGATCTCATCAAGAGAAAAGGTATTCCCCTCTCATTCCATGAAGAGTTTTTGACAACACCCAAGATTCCTCTCAGATTTTCCAGCTTTTTTTATAATATTACCAAATATTATTTCTGTCTCTAATAGGGTGACACTCTTACTGCACAGTTACCCTTACCTTGGCATGTTTAAAGAGCCATGTTTGTTTTTGTGTAGAGAAATAAAATAATTGCCTCAGGCCAGGAGTCCCCAGGAGGCCTTGGAGGGCCACATGCCATGCCAGAAATTATTTCCCCCAAATATCCTGTAGGGGGTGCGGGGAGCATTTCTGTGCCCCCTGGGCCATTTCAGACCAAAAGAGGCCTTTTTTTTACAACAGGAAGTGACCAAAAAGTCACTCAATGTCCAGTACTATTGTTTTTAAAAGGCTTCTTCTGGATATAAATGGCCTGGCAGGGGACAATCTGTGTGTGGCCCCTATAACCACTAGAGCACATTTAGAGGGGAGGAAATTAAATCCAAAATTTGGGACCCTGGGGCCACAAAATGGGTCCTAGGGCCACATGTAGCCCACCCCTATCTTAAGACATATACCTTAAGAATTAATGGAAAGAGATTAAGAATAAGTTTCTGCTTTGCCCAGTCCTAGATTCTAACACATCACTCATAAATTATAGCACATTTGCCACTAATTGTCAGACAAGCACCTGTTCTCAAGCTGTCTTGTTGTTCTGTTAGGAAATAGCTCCAACACAGGTTCTGCATGTTTATGTCTGACAGCCTTAGAAATTTAAATTAAGCTAAAGAAATTGTTTGAGTGATCAGTACTTTTCATTCCATACGTTACTGGAGGGTAGATTTCCCACAGGTCAGTATCTCAGCTCCTCTCATATTTTCTCAAAATTTCCCACAAAGCCTAGCTAAATGCTCCCCTAAACATTCCATGCCCAATTTATGCAAGCTTTTACCCACGGAATAATTGTACATTTTGATGCCTCTAAACCACAATCAAATGGGCTCAGCCTGCTTGAGCTGATGAGGGAAATAGAACTCTATACTTGCCCATGGCCCCCAGTTACCCTTTTAAGTAAATCAGGTGAGCTGGTCCTTTGTCTTTCCCAACTTACTGGTTTTTGAGCAGAATAACAACCCATATCAGCTCTGTGACTGAATAGATCACATCATACCATTGTCTGCAGTAGAAACAAATCCTACATATTTGAATTTTGCTGGATTTGAACACTGAAAAAATAGAGATTTGCATTGGATTGCTATGCCATATCAGTAGTAGATACATGGCTCCTTATTGTAAGAAGAAAATACAGTTGCCCCTCCACATTCGTGAACTCAGCATTCGCGGATTTGATTATTCGCGGTTTTGGGAGGCCCCCCCCGGCCCCCCCCAAAACCATAACAAGGGGCCTCCAGGGGCCCTGTGAAAGCACTGGGAGGGAGCGGGGAGGGCTGGGGAGGCCTCCGCGGGGCCCCGCGAAGGCCTTGGGGGGAGTGGGGAGGGCCAGGAAGGCCTCCGCGGGGCCTTCGGAGACCCTCGGGAGGCCCCGCGAAGGCCCTAGGGGGGGAGTGGGGAGGGCCGGGAAGGCCTCCGCGGGGCCTTCGGAGACCCTCCGGAGGCCTCACAATGGCCCTGGAGGGAGTGGGGAGAGCCGGGAAGGCCTCCGTGGGGCCTTCAGAGACCGTCCGGAGGCCCTGCGAAGGCCTTGGGGGGAGGGGGAGGGTCGGGAAGGCCTCCGTGGGGCCTTTGGAGGCCCCGCAAAGGCCTTGGGGGGAGAGTGGGGAGGGCCGTGAGGCCCCGCAAAGGCCTTGGGGAGGACCGGGGAGGCTTCCGTGGGGCCCTGCGAGGCCCCGCATAGGCCTTGGGGGGGGAGTGGGGAGGGCCAGGAAGGCCTCCGTGGGGCCTTCAGAGACCTTCCTGAGGCCCCGCGAAGGCCTTCGGGGGGGAGGGGGGAGGGCCGGGAAGGCCTGCGTGGGGCCTTGGGGAGGACTGGGGAGGCCTCCGCAGGGCCCTGAGAAGGCCTTGGGGGGAGTGGGGAGGGCCGGGAAGGCCTCCATGGGGCCTTCGGAGACCCTACGGAGGCCCCGCAAAGGACTTGGGGGGAGGGGGGAGGGCCGGGAAGGCCTCCGCGGGGCCTCCGGAGACTCTCCGGAGGCCCCATTGAGGGCTTGGGGGGAGGGGGGAGGTCTGGGGAGGCATCCACTGGGCCTCGGGATGGTCTCCGGAGGCCCCGGGAAGGCCTAGGAAGGGAGTGGGGTGGTGAGGGAAAGCAACTATGGGGCCTAGGGAGGCCCCATGGTCGCTATGGCGGGGGAGGGGGGGCAAACAATGTTCGTGGATTTTTCACATTTGCGGGGGTCCGTGGAACGTATCCCCCGCGAATGTGAAGGAACAACTGTATATGTTTAGCCAGACCTGCAAGATGTTCAGAAAATTCAGTCCCATGCCTAGTGTCTAGATCAAGGGAAGTAATAATGCCGCTCTATTCTGCCTTGGTCAGACCTCACCTAGAATGCTGTGTCCAGTTTTGGGCACCACAATTCAAAAAGGATATTGACAAATTGGAGCATGTCCAGAGAAGGGCAACTAAAATGGTGAAAGGCCTGGAAACCATGCCATATGAGGAGAGACTTAGGGAGCGGGGTATGTTTAGCCTGGAAAAAAGACGGTTAAGAGGCGATATGATAGCACTGTTTAAGTATTTGAAGGGGTGTCACGTTGAAGATGGAGCAGGCTTGTTTTCTGCTGCTCCAGAGACTGGAACACGGAGCAATGGGTGCAAGCTCCAGGAACAGAGATTCCACCTCAACATTAGGAGGAACTTTCTGACAGTAAGAGCTGTTTGGCAGTGGAACACACTCCCTCGGAGTGTGGTGGGGTCTCCTTCCTTGGAGGTCTTTAAACAGAGGCTGGATGGCCATCTGTCAGGGATGCTTTGATCAAGATTTCCTGTGTGGCAGGGGGTTGGACTGGATGGCCCTCGTGGTCTCTTCCAACTCTACAATTCTATGATTCTATGCCATATTTCATGTCTATTCCTCATTTGGTAATAAAGATACCAAGTACTTAATTTGGTGGTATATAACTGTTCAAGCTCAATTGGACTTGAATAATGCTGGTATTTTAAAACATACAGTCAGTGGAAAACAGGACTCTTTGGTTATATTATTTTATGAAGGCCAAAAGAGCTTTGATCACATATAAGGGAAAAACAATATTTCAAACAGTAGATCTCTAGTATTTTATCCTAGAAAAGAAAGAAATACAGCAGTGGCTTTTAACCTTTTCTTTACCAGGGACCCTCTTTAAATGTCTCTTGTTGCCATGGTCCCCCAAGATTTAACTCAAAATTTAAAACAACAACTACAATAATAATACATTACGCCATCATTAAATTTTCCCTCAGAGGCACTGGAGGGGGAAGGAACACTTTTCTCCTGCTTCTTCCTGCAAGTTTGTGGCTGGAGCAGATTGAATGGCAATGTGCAGGCCAAGCCAGCCAGCCTTTACCTTGGCTCCTGTCACATGGCCACTCCACTGCAGGGAAAAAGAGGGCCAAGCAGACATCAAGCCTTCATGGACCCCCCTGTGAGGACATTGTGGTTCCCTGGTCTACAGGTTAAGAACCACTGAAATAATGCCTGAAAAGAAAAAAAGAAAAAAAAGAAAAAAAAGAAAAAAAGACAGTGCTTCCTATTGGTTAAAAATACAAGTAAATTAAATTATTGACTATATGGCACACAAAATCTGCCATCTTAATTGGCTGCCTCAAAGCATCATGGCATGGCCATGATGTAAGTAAGAAAAGAATTAGTAAGAAAAAGAATCTTACCAAGAGCACCAGTGAGTTGGTGTGGGAATGGAATTTATGACCTGAAAAGGTATTCTGCTCACTATCTGCAGCCTCACACCCTTTTGCACTGTTCTTTCAGCCAGTGTCAGACATGGCAAGAGGGCAACAAGTGTAAAAACAACAACCATCACTTCCTTTTGTCAAGGAGAAAATACTACAGTTGAGGATTCCTCCCCACCAAGCCTTTCCAAGTATTTATTCGCATTACGGATAAAATTAATATCAGAATTCAGTAGCTTCCCAAAAGCCCAAGTTCACCACATGCTTAGCAATTGACATACTTGACCAGTTTGTTCCACATTGGCAGGTGCTGAGAGGGAAGAAGCCATCCACAGAAAGTTCTAATCACTACTCCTTAGGGCTCACCAGTTTAAAACAATGGATTGGCCTACTGGTAAAAAAAAAAATCTATTTTCTCTCTGAAACAACAGAACTCTGAATTTCTGGCTATCATGGGATATAAAGGGCAGATTCTTTCTCTTGTACCTGCCATAGCTCTATTTACAGTTTTTTCAGTACTCTCAACTTTGGAGGCACGTATTAATAATACAGATAGGAAACTTGTACTATCACTTATCCTGCAATATTTCTTCCTAAAAAATTAAGCATGGCTGAAATCAAAGGTTTAGTTAGAACAGCAGGCAAATAGAATGGAGTTGTGCAACAATTCAAGATGAAATATTAGAAAATATTTGTGTTGGCAGCACTGGACACTCCACATTTCAAGAGTGGAGTTAACAAAACATTTCCACCCTGCAGAGACATAAACAAAACGCTGGAAAGAACACATCTGTTTTCTCCCAATCAGTTTTCCTGACAGGCATCTCTCCTATAAGAGAATACAGCTTTTGAGGTGTATCAGAAAGTCCAAATGTAATTAATAAAACACTGAGAAACAGAGTGTTAGCACAAGGATTTAGACTATTCAATATTGCCCCTATGCTACTGATGAGTGAAGATGCATATACAGGAAGCCTCCACTTATCTGACAGGTTAGACCCCAGAGGACTGTCAGAAAGTACAGTAGTTGAAAAGTAGAACTTGGTTTGCAAAAGCATTTTGGCCACCCAAACACATAAATAACACACTATGGACATTTTCAGATGCCCCTTACCACGCAAGCAGCCTCCGGAGCAGTAACGAGGCTGCTGCGCAGCAGGGGGTCCATTTTGGATGACACCGTCCCTCTCTCGGTGGCGTCCGTGACTGTTCCAGCTAGCACTGAAAGCGGCCGCGCTATTTTTTTTACTCACGGACAACTTCTGTGAGTGAAAAATAGCGCAGCTGCCTTCAATGCTAGCCGGAACAGTCATGGACGATGCTGAGAGAGGGACGGTGTCATCCAAAATGGACCCCCTGCTGTGCAGCAGCCTCGTTACTGCTCCGGAAGCTGCTTGCATGGTAAGGGGCATCTGAAAATGTCCTATATGTCACTTTTGAATGTGTACAAAAGCTAAATTAATGCTCCCATGCGGGGGGACTTCTGGCAAGAGATGGGGTGCATCTTACAAAGTTGGAAGAAACATTTTTGCCAACAGTCTCAAGAATTTGATCAGGAGGGCTTTAAACTGAGTCAAATGGGGGAGGGAGACAGTATTCTGGAAGGCAAAAGGGCTGGAGAAAATAGTCAAACTGTCACAGAGGGAACAAGGCAAACAGCACAAGGACCCAACAGTGGGAGCCAAAAAAACTTGCACAGGCAGCAAGTAAAGGGAACACATGGGCTTAGATGTCTCTACACTAATGCTCAGAGCATGAGAAACAAGCAAGATGAACTTGAACTCCTAGCACAACAAAGCAAATATGATATAACAGGCATTACTGAAACCTGGTGGGACGAGTCTCATGATTGGAATGTAGGAATAGAGGGGTATAACCTTTATAGGAGAAACAGGCCAAACAGGAAAGGAGGAGGAATAGCATTATATGTCAGGGATATTTACACCAGTGAAGTGATCCACGACATCAATACTGGAAGCCAGGTGGAGAGCATCTGGATAAAAATTAAAGGGGAGGGAAACAACAGGGATGTTATTGTGGGACTCTACTACAGACCCCCAAATCAGACGGAGGAACTGGATGTTGCCTTTCTAGAACAGATGAACACACATGCAGAAAGGAGAGATGTAGTAGTGATGGGGGACTTCAACTATCCTGATATTTGCTGGCAATCTAACTCAGCCAAAACTACAAGGTCTAGCAAATTCCTTACATGCCTGGAAGACAATTTCATGGTCCAAAAGGTGGAAGAGGCAACAAGGGGGTCAGCTATTTTAGATCTGATCCTAACCAACAGAGATGACCTGGTTAATGGGGTGCAAGTGGTGGGATCCTTAGGTGAGAGTGATCATGTTCTCCTGGAGTTTGTTATACAATGGAAAGGAGAAGCCAGGCATAGTCAGACACACATTCTTGACTTTAGGAGAGCTGATTTCAACAAACTCAGGGAAATACTGGGGGTGATCCCATGGTCAAGAATATTAAAAGAGAAGAGACCTCAAGACGGATGGGACTTTCTCAAAAGGGAGATACTGAACGCACAATTTCAAACAGTACCATTGAGGAAGAAAAATGGGAGGTGTCTCAAGAAACCAGGATGGATGACTAAAGAAATTTCAACGGAGCTAAGTTTTAAACGGAGCATGTGTAGGAAATGGAAAGGGGGGGAAATCACCAAAGAAGAATTCAAACAGATAGCGAACACGTGTAGGAGTAAAGTCAGAAAAGCTAAAGCGCAGAATGAGCTCAGGCTTGCTAGGGAGGTTAAGAACAATAAAAAGGGTTTTTTTGGGTATGTCCGCAGCAAAAGGAAGAAGAAGGAAATGATAGGGCCGCTACATGGAGAAGATGGCAAAATGCTAACAGGGGACAGAGAAAAGGCAGAATTACTCAACACCTTCTTTGCCTCAGTGTTTTCAGAAAAGGAAAAGGAGGACCAACCTGAGGAGAATGGAACAGAGGACACAATAGGGGAAATCCAGCTCAAAATAAGTAAAGAGGTAGTACAGGAATACGTTCTTAATCTAAATGAATTTAAATCTCCAGGACCAGATGAACTACATCCAAGAGTACTAAAAGAGCTGGCAAATATAATCTCAGAGCCATTGGCAATAATCTTTGAGAACTCCTGGAGAACAGGAGAAGTCCCAGCAGACTGGAGGAGGGCAAATGTTGTTCCCATCTTCAAAAAGGGGAAAAAAGAGGATCCCAACAATTATCGTCCAGTTAGTCTGACATCAATACCAGGGAAGATTCTAGAGCAGATCATTAAACAGAGAGTCTGTGAACATTTAGAAGGCAATGCCATAATCACAAAAACTCAACATGGGTTTCAGAGAAACAAGTCATGCCAGACTAATCTGATCTCTTTTTTTGATAAAGTTACCAGCTTGGTAGATGAAGGGAATGCTGTGGACATCGCATACCTTGATTTCAGTAAGGCCTTTGACAAGGTTCCCCATGACATTCTTGCAAAATGTGGGCTAGACAAGTTAACTGTTCAATGGATTTGTAATTGGTTGACCGGCCGAACCCAAAGGGTGCTCAGCAGTGGCTCCTCTTCGTCTTGGAAAGATGTGACCAGTGGGGTGCCACAGGGTTCTGTCCTGGGCCCAGTGCTATTCAACTTCTTTATCAATGACTTGGATGACAGAATTAGGAGCATACTTGTTAAATTTGCAGATGACACCAAATTGGGAGGAGTAGCTAATACCCTAGAGGACAGGATCAAAATTCAGAATGACCTGGATAGACTGGAGAACTGGGCCAAAGCTAACAAAATGAAATTCAATACGGAGAAATGTAAAGTACTGCATTTAGGGCGGAAAAATGAAATGCATAAATAAAGGATGGGAGAGACCTGGCTGAATGAGACTACGTGCGAAAGGGATCTAGGAGTCCTAGTAGACCACAAGTTGAACATGAGTCAACAGTGTGATGTGGCAGCTAAAAAGGCCAATGCGATTTTGGGCTGTATCAATAGAAGTATAGTGTCTAGATCAAGGGAAGTAATAGTGCCACTCTATTCTGCCTTGGTCAGACCTCACTTAGAATACTGTGTCCAGTTCTGGGCACCACAATTCAGAAAGGATATTGACAAATTGGAGCGTGTCCAGAGAAGGGCAACTAAAATGGTGAAAGGTCTGGAAATGATGCCTTATGAGGAGAGACTTAGGGAGCTGGGTATGTTTAGCCTGGAAAAAAGACGGTTAAGAGGCGATATTATAGCCCTGTTTAAGTATTTGAACGGATGTCACGCTGAAGATGGAGCAGGCTTGTTTTCTGCTGCTCCAGAGACTGGAACACGGAGCAATGGGTGCAAGCTCCAGGAACAGAGATTCCACCTCAACATGAGGAGGAATTTTTTGACAATAAGAGCTGTTCGGCAGTGGAACACACTCCCTCGGAGCGTGGTGGGGTCTCCTTCCTTGGAGGTCTTTAAACAGAAGCTGGATGGCCATCTGTCGGGGATGCTTTGATCAAGATTTCCTGCGTGGTAGGGGGTAGGACTGGATGGCCCTCGTGGTCTCTTCCAACTCTGCAATTCTATGATTCTATGATTATATATATATATATATATATATATATATACACACACACACACAAAAGTGCATGCAAGCGGTCCCAAGTAACTCTCATGGGCAAGAAGAACTGATGAAAGAGTGGAGCCCCTGTTGAATTAATGAAACTTGTCTGTAATTTGCAAGCATTGAAAGAGCGAGTTGTCAGAAAGTGAGGTGTCAGAAAACAGAGGAAGGCTGTATATGTCTATGATGGCCCTTTCATAATGTTACACGTTAGCTCTGAAGTCTCTTCCTCTGTCTGCCCCTGCTTTTTTGACTGAGGCTGTTTCCGTGACAAATGTTCCTGTAAGTTTCAGAAGATCAAGAACAGAAGTGTTAGCTAGGATGGGTGAAGTAAAGAAGAGGTGAAGGAAGGTTGTCAGAATTTGCCACTGAGTACTTGGCGTTCAGTTTTGTACTTTGGAATTGGCAGAAGAATGATCAGTAGTGCTTCTGGTGTTGATGAATTCCCTTATTTATTTATTTATTTATTTATTTATTTATATTCTACTTTTTATTGTGAGAAAAAAATATAGCTGTACAAAATTTTCAGATGCTAGGAAGAAGAAAAAATGATTATAAAGCATATATATTTCCACACCAATAAAATATTAAAAACCTGACTTCCCTTGTAAAATAATCTAAAGTTTTTGTTCTACTTATATGATCTTTCTTCCATCTTCCTCTCTATTCCTTTAAAACAGTCATTTTATCCTTTAGAATTTCTTATAGGATGATTTTTGCTAATTTCATCTCATCCCTCTTCTCTTTCTTTTCTCTTTCTTTTTATTCTTTATTACTTATTCTTCTCTCTACCTGATTCCTCCCCCTGAATCTTATTTCTCCTCTTGTCAAGCATTCCCACTTGTTGTTTTTCTACTTCATATCTCAATATCCCTATCTATACTCCATCTTAGTCTGCAATAGTTGATTACAGGTAGCCATTCTGCTTCCGTTTTTGCTACCATATCTTGATTTATTATTTGAGTTAATTTGTCATTTTCTCTCATTATTAGTATCTTGTTTAACCAATCTTCCTTTTCGAATTCCCTTCTTTAGGAGCAATATCAGCTGACCTTCATAGCAACACCGCCCCCCAATAAATTCAGTGTCAAACCACATGTTCCTTTAAAGACATAGGCTGGAATCCTCTATGGCAATTATAAATGTGCAACCTAGAGCTAGACACTTGTGACTGTTTCGTATTCGTGATCCCAACTTAGCCCCCACTTTAGGGGCTGCACAGGGACTGTGAAAGTTCCCTGATCTTCACTTACCAGGAAACAACCACTGCAATCTATGAGGCTCTGTTCCCCTGTCGATCAGGAAGTTGTGAGCTGCTAGTCCCACCCACCCCTCATGTGAGCAATCTCTGGCTCAAGAGGGAATTTCAACAGGGACCCTATGTTTTGCTTGACAAATCAGAAACCTGTCATGGGAAGGTGTGGATACAGCAGTCATCTGCTTCCTAAATAACAGGGAAACAGCCCCCCATTGATTGCAGTGGCTGCTTCTGGGTAAGTAGGGATTGGGGTGGGTGGGGCGGGATTAATGGTGTAACACTGTTAAGTATGGTGCTTATGCACACACATCTCTCGGACAGGATTCTAGCCATAGCTAGTGGTAGCTACATTTTTTTAACCATTTGGGTGAAGCTTTAACCCTACTGTAATCCCAGAATAAACCAATACCCTCCACTCGTTGCCAATTTGCAATTTGTATATATATATACACACACAATCAATGAAATGAATATCTCTCTCTCTCTCTCTCTCTCTCATTCTCTCTCTCTCTCTCAGGGCTGAATGCAAAAGGCATGTGAAGAGGACTTCATTCAATTTAGGGCCTCAGCTGTGAACAGAAATCTCAAGCTACCCCCCCCCACACACACACACTAGGGTTTCAGTCTAGCCTGTTTTCTACTTCCTTTTGACTAAGGAGAAGGGAAATGCAATCAATAGGTCTGTTTCTGAAAGTAATATTTAGTCTGGCCCTGAGTTCAGTGGGGCTTACACCTAGGCAACTATGCAGAGGGTTCACACCAAGCTGAATCCAATAAATGGTGTATGTTGTGTACTGTTGTTTCCTGGATAGTGTGTCAGTGGCTGCTGACACACTGCAGAAATAATGCAGCTTGACTCTCCATCCTATGGAATCCTGGGATTTGCAGTTTGTTGTGGCACCAGAGCTCTCTCACAGAGAAGGCTAAATTGCTCACGAAGCTACAGTACCACAATTCCATAGCATTGAGCTATGGCAGTTAAAGCAGTGTCAAATTGGATTATTTCTGCAGCTGGTGTTTCAGACATTAAACAGACTGAGCCTACGCTGAATTTCACCCTTAATGGATGCCACCCTGTGATCTTAAAACATGTTTTTAAGGGGAGTTTTGAGAGTGACAATTAACAATTTAAGTACTTACAGGACAGCTGACCTCTTTCTCTTCCTCCTCCTCCATCTCCATCAGTTATTTATTTATTTATTTATTTATTTATTTGCTTACTTATTCCAGTCTTTGAGGATGCAAGCCCATGTGTTCTTTGCTTTTCTTCCCAGAGATGCAGACAGCACCCATAAGCTCCGTACCGCTTTGGTACATGAAGGGCAAGATACACAAACAAGGACGTTCCCTGCACTTTTCTTTCCATACCAGGCTTACCTGTGACCAGCTGAGCATCCCCTAAATGAGATTAGCCTAATGATATATGTGGAGCTACTGATCCCTTCCCGTCATACACCACAGGGCAGTTGTGTGACATAATCTATGCAGGAAAAGGGTCAGAAACATCAGGACGGCTTGAGCCTCTTTTCACTTGTGCTTCTTTCAATAATGAGTTTTCCTGCTGTTTCCTACTAGAGGCTGTCTCTTTCTTGCTATGATAATAGATTTAAGGAGTATGAACTCAGGCGGCCATTTCAGAGGTATTTTATGTGAGTGTTAAGCTCCTGGTGCACATTCCCCCCCCCCATTTAGTGGATGGCACCTTGGTGAGCTGTGAATGTGAATTCCCAGCCCAGTTCTACCTAGTCATTTCAGAATTCAATTCTCCAGTCATCATTTGATTATATACTAAGGAAACTTTCTGGGTTTGGTTTGGCATTCCCCACCCCCCAGCCTTGTGTGATTGGTCCCAACCCTTATTTATAAAATATGTATAAATACATCAGAGAGTTTTTTCAAGAGCAATGGGAAGGTCCAATGTGTTGATGGCATGTTATTTTATAATTTTTACTTTAAAAAAAACCCTTGCAGAACATATTTCAGACAAGTAACCAACAAGGCAGAAAGATGCACTTTCCTTCTCTTTTCAGTCAATAGGCAACACAACTGACAGCAGTGAACGGGCCCTGGGCCATACCTGGCCCTACTCAGATCCAAATCTGGTACTCTGGACATGTCCCCTTGAAAACCATTGGCTGCTTTCCCTGGCTTCCTGTAGAATTTTACCATACAATAGGTTGAAATGCTTTCCCTAAGGCTTAGTTACTGACTGTAAAACCTTTAAATTTATCAGACTAGTGGCTAGAAATGCTGTAAATGAAGATAGCAGGAAGAACCGAGGCATTATAATACTTATTATTGCATATAGCTATAATCATGCAAGAAAAACACCATGGAATTATCACATGATGACCACTAGCACTTCAAGAATGGGAGTTTATTTCTGTGAGTCAGCATGGGCAAGATTCTGGTGGTTCTCATGAGATGACGCAAGCGTGCTTAATAATGTCAAAAAACAAAACAAAACAAAAAACAACAACCTTAATTAAGAAATTAAATGAACAGATAATCACTGAAACAAACTTTTAAACGTGCAAACTAAAGGGGACATTTCATAAAAAGAGCTTCCTATTCTTCATAGATTTTCCTTGGGTTTTTTTCCGGGCTGTGAGGCCATAGAATCATAGAATCATAGAATCATAGAATTGCAGAGTTGGAAGAGACCACGAGGGACCACGAGGGCCATCCAGTCCAACCCCCCTGCCACGCAGGAAATCTTGATCAAAGCATCCCTGACAGATGGCCATCCAGCCTCTGTTTAAAGACCTCCAAGGAAGGAGACCCCCACCACGCTCCGAGGGAGTGTGTTCCACTGCCGAACAGCTCTTACTGTCAAAAAGTTCCTCCTCATGTTGAGGTGGAATCTCTGTTCCAGGAGCTTGCACCCATTGCTCCATGTTCCAGTCTCTGGAGCAGCAGAAAACAAGCCTCTTCTCTGAAGATGTCAGACACAGATGCAGGTGAAACATCAGAAAGAAATTATTCCAGAACATGGCCTCACAGCCTGGAAAAAAACAAGGAAAATCTTGGATGCAGGCCGTGAAAGCCTTTGACTTCACATTCCTATGCTTCGTTTTCACGTTCTCACCCTGAAGTTTTCTTGCTAAGGAACACCCATTAATGCTGTAAACTTACAATTACGATGGTATGTGATTTTGCATGCAGTCAATAGGGCAAAAAGAACACTATTGACGATCTATTTGTGGCTTGTCCCATGAATGAGAAGCCGGCTGCCGGACTTACTGGGGACCACCGTTTGCGGCCGGGGATGCTCCTCCCAGGCCCAGGCCTGCCGCATGGCTAGCATGGGCGCTGCCATGCCGGCTGCAGTTCTCCTCCCAGCGTGCTCCTGCACACTGGGAGTAGGATACAAGGACAGCCAATCGGGGAAGGGCTTCCAGTCCCCAATTGGCCAGCCTTGCGCTACTGCGGCCAATCAGGGCTGCCGCTCAGCATGGCTCCTGATTGGCTGGTGGGTGGGGCTAGTCCCCTACAGGGTCCGGAGGCCGGGTATATATTCCCAGCGAGCTCCCGGACCCTACCAGTTGGCTCGGGTGAGCTGAAGTGATAGGAGCTCTTGGGGAGCTCCGAGAAGACCAGCGCATTGGCGGCGGTGGTGGCAGCGACGGTGGCGGCGGCGACACGGCAACACAACAACAAAGAACCGAGGCAGCAGGGGCGGCTGTGAGGTGGCGAGGCAGCAGGAGTGGCTGCGAAGAGGTGGAAGGGTCCGACAGGAGCTGCCATCCGCCCAGAGTGAAGCTCAGAAGAGGGCGAAACCATCGACCGCCCGGAGCGAGGCCCGGAAGAGGGCGAAGCCTCTGCCTAGTGGGCTAGTTAGAGCTGCTAGCCCAGTGGGGTCCAGTGGGGGTGGCCGCTGGGAAGGGAGGACTAGGAAGAGCTGCTAGCCCTTCACACCAGTTGGAGCACCACCACCCCCTCGAGGGGACAGGCTAGTACATGCTACTAGCCTGTCGGGACCAGTGGGAATTCCCATTGGGGGGCAAGGCTGGTGGGCCAGCCTAGCACGACCAGTGGAGGTGGCCACTGGGGGGTGACTCAGGAGGGTCTGGAAGGACGCGGGCCTAAGTGAGGCCGGGCAGGGTGGCTCAACAGGCGCGTCCGGGTGGAGGCCCCAGGGCAGCAGGCCCAGGCATACGGGGGTTGACGGGTGACCCACCATTAAGGGGCGGACAAGCCTAGGAGGGCTAACAAGCTACAGGGCTCCCACCTCAGGGGAGCACCATAGTGGCAGGATAATCCCGGGCGAGGCGGTCAATCTTTCTGTGGCGTGACGGGTAGGGGAGTTCCCATCCGAGCTACCAGGGTGGAGAAGCCAAGGAGAAGGGAGGACAAGCCCAGGATAAGCGGCATCGTCTCCCAGCCTTGCTGGGCAGCCGTGGGCCGGGCCGACTGGGCGGCTCAGGAGCAAAGGAAGCGGACAAGCCAAGTTTACTCATCTTCATACTCAATACCAGGTTGCTTAGACCTCAACTAAAAAAAAAAAAGAGCACTGAAACCACCTCCCAATTTTTTGGCATCATGCCACCAAAGAGGAAGGCTCCACCGAGCAGGCCTGTCACTCGGGCCCAGGCTGGCAGGACTCCTAGGTCTTGGGCTGCCCTGGCTCCCAGGGCACGCTGTCCCAAGGCCTCCCAGGGGGTAAGTACCAACCCTGAGGTGGTGCAAGAGCTCCTGACTGGTACCGAAGCTCCTAACCTCCGGGACCTGACCCGAGCGGTCTCTCTCTTGGCTGAGCAGGTCGGGGAGCTGAGGTCCAAAAAAGGAAACAAGACTGGGGACGGTGCGCCCAACGGGGGGTCCACTGAGGGCCCCAGCTCTGGGATGCTGCCTCAGACCAGGGAGAAGGCATCACATCAGTCGGCCAGGATAGCAGGTCGGCGCAGAAGGCGCCGCTCTCCTTCCCACAGCGACGTCAACGTGGTGTCATTGGCGGACTCCTCTCCGGAGCGGGCGTCCGAGGCGGTGGGCGAGAAGGGCAAGAAGGCAGAACAAGACAAGAAAAAGAGGCGATCCAAGCATCAGAGAAAAGGGGACTCAGACAGCGAGGTATTGTCAGGTGAGTCTTCAGATGAAAATCTTGATGGGCAGGGTATTGGAGGGCGGTTGCCCTCATCCCGGGGCTCCCCTCCTGGGCCATTAAGGCATGTTCCCTCTCTGGGACAGCCACCTTCGGCCCCTCCAGGGCCTGGCGGGATGGCGCGGCCTCTCCCAGGTCTCTGGCTCTCTCGCTGTTCCAGGACCATGAAGATCCCCCTGGGATCCACCTGGACAGGAAGACCCGTGAGAATATCCTAAAAGGATATTACGTGGATATCTTCACTTTACAAAAGCCGGAGGGGGAGGTGGGCAGCACTCCCAAGTCAGATAAGGCCTCCAACAAGAATAGCAAGCCAGATCCAGTGGAGCGCACGTTCCCTAACTGGTTGGCCGGGTACACAGTCTTTATGGGGGTGGTCGGCATGGCCTACCCAGAGAGAGGGTGGCATCTGGTCAACCACTTGGGCAACGTACTCAAGGCTAGGACCCTTGCTGGGGAAGCGGCGGCCATTGAGTATGACACCACTTTCCGAAAAAGGGCTTCTCGCAATCCCAGGGCCAGGTGGGACCTCATCAATGACAAGCTGTGGCTGGTCATTGTGGGCTCCCACATAAAAGGAAAGTCCGAGGCAGCTAAGCAGCCTCGCAAAAGGGATTCCTGGCGGCTTGTCTGCTGGGAGTACAACGCAGGAAAATGCCTTAGGTCCAGATGCAAGTTCGAACATTACTGTGAGAACTGCTACGGATCTCACCCCAGGTCCAGCTGCCCTCTCCCCGGCGCGGCCTCCCAGCCCTTTCGCTATGGATGCCCTGCTTCATCTAGCTCCAAAAAAGAAGCAGGGTCTGGGAGCAGCAAAGGGCAGGGAAACAGCAAACACTAGTTCCAGGCAGGGAAGCCGCATGGCTTTCACGCCAGTAAAACTGCAGCCCCTGCTCCCTCTCCTGGCACTCTACCCCAATAGGCAGGTGGCCACCTACCTCAGGGATGGGTTTTTGGAGGGTTTTAGGATCCCCGCCTTGGGCCCTAGGCTCGCCACCGAGTCCGGCAACCTCAAGGCGGCTGCGGAACTTCCCAAGGTGGTGGCAGCAAAAATTGCCAAGGAATATGCAGCAGGGAGGGTCGCGGGCTCCTTTTCCTCCCCTCCCATGGATAACCTCAGGGTCTCCCCTCTGGGTGTGGTGCCAAAAAAGGTACCAGGTGAGTATCACCTCATTCATCACCTGTCCTACCCAAAAGGGGCATCGGTCAATGACGCCATCCCCCCTGAGCTTTGCTCAGTGAGGTACGCATCATTTGACCACGCAGTGAGGCTGGTCAGAGCATGCGGCCCGGGTGCCCTCATGGCAAAATGCGACATTCAGTCTGCATTTCGTCTGCTCCCGGTTCACCCGGATGACCATTGTTTACTGGGTTTTAAGTTCCAGGGTCAATGGTATTATGATATGGCATTGCCCATGGGGTGCTCCATCAGCTGCTTTGCCTTCGAGGCCTTTTAGCACCTTCCTTGAGTGGGCCTTGAGGCATCGGATGGGCTCTTCATCTATCACTCATTACCTTGACGACTTTTTATTGATTGGGACGGCGGCGGGGGGCAGAATGCGGGTTTCTCCTTAGGTCTTTTCAGTACTTAGCACAGGAATTGGGGGTCCCCCTGGCACCAGACAAAACGGTGGGACCGGCTAACAGTATCACCTATTTGGGAATCACACTGGATTCAGTGGCAGAAGTCTCTCGCCTACCGGAAGACAAACTGGAGGGGATCAAGCAGAAGCTGCAGTATCTCCTGACGAAGGAAAAAGCTTCCCTTAGAGAAATGCAGTCACTGTTGGGGCACCTCAACTTCGCTTGTAGGGTGGTGGTTCCAGGGCCTTCAGCAACAAACTGGCTAAAATCACAGCCGGTATTCGGTCCCCCCACCACTGGATCTGGCTCACCAAGGGGGTAAAAGAGGACTTGGGGTGTGGCTCCGTTTCCTGGAGGGGTATAACAGGGTTACATTCTGGCAGGGGGAGGCAGCATTGGGGACCAGGCTGCAGGTACATTCAGATGCGGCCGGAGGGGGCCATTGGAGTGTATTTCAACAGGCGTTGGTGTGCCCAGCCTTGGTCTTCTGTCTGGAGGGAATCTGATATTGTGCGTGATCTTACCTTCCTTGAGTTTTTTCCCATACTAGTAGCAGTTTATCTTTGGAGAGACGAGTTCCGGAACAAGCGGGTTTTGCTTCTGGTGTGACAACCAAGCAGTGGTCCGGATCATTAACAAACAATCTTCTAAGTCTGACAGGGTCATGCGACTCGTCAGGGAGTTTGTGTTGGTTTGCCTTGCAGCTAACATTGCTTTCTCAGCACGCCACGTCCCGGGTGTGGATAACGAAATCATGGATGCATTGTCTCGGTTCCAGGAAAGCAGATTTCAGGAATTGGCTCCAGAGGCAGACCAGACGCCAGTGGCAGTCCCCGCAGAGCTCTGGCTTCTTGGGAAGGAACGGTGCTCCGGGGGGTGGTCAACTCCCTGGCACCCTCCACCCGGGCCAGTTAATCCAGGGTGACTCAGCAGTTCTTCAGCTTCAGACGCCAGCATGGATATAGGGATGCCTGGCCATCCAAGGAATCAGGACATTAAAGGAAAAGGGCCTGGCACCGAGAACAATATCTCTTCACCTGGCAGCCATTTCCTTCTTCAGCAGGTTGGCTGGCCACAAGGACCCATGCTCCATGTTTATGGTGTGGAAGGTGGTCGAAGGATGGCGGCGCTTGGAAGGAGTCAAAAGAGACACTCGTAGACCGGTCTCCTATGGCCTGCTATGCCATCTAGTGGCAGCCCTTGCATCAGTCTGCCAGTCCAGGTATGCGACTCTGCTTTTTCGCTCTACCTTCTTGGTCGCTTTCTTTGTAGCTCTGCACATCGGGGAGCTGGTCTGCAGCTCCAAGACTGGCCACTCCGGGCGTGCACTGCAGCAGAAGGATCTCATGCTTGGGGCGGATTTCCTGCAGCTGCGCGTCTGCAGGTCCAAGACCGACCAGCACGGGAAGGGAGCATATCCTGTTCTTCGTAAGCTTGAGGAACCCCAAGCCTGCCCAGTGCATCTCCTGCGACACTACCTGAGACAGCGGCCGGCTGCTTCCGGCCACCTGTTTATCCACAAAGACTCTTCTCCAGTAACTCGCTTCCAGTTTATCAGTGTTCTTCGAGCTGCACTGAATCATCTGGGCTATCCGGCGGACGAGTTTAGCGGTCACTCCTTTTGCATTGGAGCAGCTATGACAACGGCAGCAGAAGGCATGACAGTGGCAGACGTCCAGCACATCGAGAGGTGGCGGTCCAGGGCCTACTCCACTTACATTCATCCGGAACTCGATCTTCTCCCATGTTAGGCTGCACTCTGATTCCTCCAGGCAGAAGGTAATTTTCTCTTTCGTGATAGCTGCAGGGTTGGCGGAAGCTGAGCTTGGTGGAGCTCGGCTTTATTGGCGGTGGGCATGGGTTTCGGGTATCACCTCGGGGGCCTGGGGGATCTCTATGTCAGGACAAGCTGGCCTGATTCAGGCCTAGCTTCTCCAGGGAGACTCCGCCCCTGGGCGAAGGGGCAGGTCACGTGGGATCAGTCATGTGATTGGTCACATGACTGAGCCATGTGACATCACGGGTCCGGTCATGTGATCGATCACGTGATTTGGTCAGGTGACTGGTCAGGTGATCGGTCACGTGCCTGGGGGGGAAGTCACATGACGTAGCCACTAGATCTGCCAGCCAGCTGGCTGACAGATTCGTCTATGCAGAGCAAGGAGCCTTTGCCTTGCACATTGGCAACCCATGCCCAGTCCAACCACAGCAACTATCACCAAATAGAAAGTTGTGGCCTTTTCTGCCAATATCTTATATTCCTATGTATTAAATTTACTCTTGGTTTGCATTCTTTGGTGTCTTTATTGAGTCTGGCGGGCACGGGGTACGGGGGAGCCTGCATGTCACTCAGACCACAAAGAACACCTTTTCCATAGCTGCAGCATGGGGTAATAGCATGAGGACCACAATGTTGTGCAATAGTGGGGCCCATTTGTGCTATCCTGATATCATAATCCCATTATTTTTGCCACAGCTGATAATGTCCTAAGATATATTGGTATTTTTGCCCCACTGTTTTGCCTTTAGCCTTGCCCACAATTGGAATATAGCTCCTGAGGATTCTGATATTGAAGCTATCCTTCATGGTTTAGTGGTTTAAGCATTGGACTATGACTCTAGAGACCAGCGTTCAAATTCCTGCTTGACCATGGAAATTTGCTTGGTGACCTCAAGCAAGTCACACTCTCTCAGCCCCAGGGGAACGCAAAGGAAAATCCCCTCTGAACAAATCTTGCCAAGCAAACCCTGTGACCTTAGGGTCGCCATAAGCTGGAAATGACTTGAAAGCACACAGCAACAACAACAACAACCTCAAAATGGAAGAAATTTCCAGCTCCTGATTCAAAGAATACAGTGGTGTGTACATGTTGAACAGATTTACAGATCGTGGTTTTTGTATGCCAATATCCCTGCCACCACAGTCTTTTACCGTCAGATTGGGAGGGCTGTGGCTGAGAGTGTGTGTCTGAAATTTGTCCTGCAGTGTCTTGGAGGACTAATATTGCCAATTAAAAGTGGAGTTGAAGCTGGATAGGATTTTCAGTTCCAAATCCCCCATATACAATGCTGCTCAGCTGGCACCAATCCTTTTCCCTCACACACCATATCAGCTCAAAGCTAGCATTCTAATTATACGATGTCTTGTGTTCTGTTGACTCATACAATGATATATTGCCCCTTTAAATACTGAAACAGCTTTGGAGATTTTTTTAAAAAACTTTTTTTAAAAAAAATGGACCATAGGCATAATGTGCATTTTAGATTTATTTTTCTTCCAAAGCATATTGTGATTGATAACCATATTAATGTAATTGGGTTCTATCCAACATTGCATCAGTAGAAAAATTAAGAGTTCTGAAACTAACACTAGCCTGGCCTAGCCTAATGATATTATAATCATTATATGGTTTGGGTTCAGGTTATTTGAAGGACTGTATCTCCCTTTATGAACCCATTAGAGCTCTTAGATCATCTGGAGAGGCCCTTCCTTGTCCCACCACCCTCTCAGGCTCATTTGGTGGGAATGAGGGAGAGGGCCTTCTTGGTGGCTGTTCCTAGATTTTGGAACTCCCTCCCTAGAGAGGCCAGGATGGCCCCATCTCTGCTCTCTTTTCAGCAACGAATAAAAACATTGTTGTGTCATTAGGCTGGTACATGCTGTGTGATTTGGATTTTAAGATGTATATAGTTTTATTGTATTTTAATATTTTTAATATTTTTAATGTCTTGAACTCTTTAAATTGCATATTTTTTTAAATTCCATATTTATATTTTTAATGTTTGTGTATTGATTTAATTTGCATTGTTTTAAACTCACTGTTCACTGCCTTGAGTCCCTTTATTGGGAGAAAGATGGAAAAAATATAAAGAGATGATGATGATGATGATGATGATGGGTGGCCTTGTTATGGGAAGGCCTTCTGAACCGTTGGTGCAACTCCATGTCCAATGGCTTGCACAAGCAAAATCAAAGTATTGAATCTGACCATTGTAAAAGGATGGAAAGAAAATTTCCTGGTATTTGTGCCTGCTGAATGACACTGTTGGATGCAATCCAGTGGTATAAAATTGTTCTAATGGTAAAAATGGCTTCCTTTGCTTTTTATACTATTATCATGGCACCACTGATGTGCACAGTTCAGAGGGAAATTCCTGCCCCATGAGGCTCACAATCTAATATTCAAGACAAAGCAAGACAACAGGAGAAAGCAGAAACAAATGGGAGACAAGGGTAAATAGGAGAAGAATATGTATTTATTTCATTTATGTGCACCTAGACTTAGTAGGATAGGGGGACGAAGGGGCTGTGCAGATAGAATGCATTCTTCACATGAAAGACAACTTCCCCGCAGACAAGTCTTGTAAAAAGTGGGAAGCCAATCTTGAATACCTTAAAGACCAGTGTGTCAGATGTTACTCTCCATTTTGCTGTGTTATCTGATGCAAGCCACAGGCATTCAGAAGCTTAGTACTTTTCACCAGAATAATGTTTAAAAAATGAAGTCTTAGCTCCGACAGCTGAGCTGACATGTTGATTGCTGACAGTAAACTATTCACTTACAAAATTCTCAAGACATTCAAAGACAAGGAAAACAAAATATTTTCCCATCCTAGAAAATTCACCTTGCATTATTTTTATTCAGCCACATCACATGCATTTATTTATTTGGGTTTATAACTTGCTACATTTCAAAAGCCCAGCAAGGAGAAGAGGGGAATAAATGTGCAGCATTCTACCCCGCCTAACAAGCACAGCTTTTTCTTCTTCAAGGTTATGTGGTGTCAAGTGTCACCTATGTTGTATTCTGTTTTAGGACTCCTATATATAAGGGAGACCCATACTGTCAAAATGCAGGAAAGGTTACCTATGTGTAAACCATGCCAATGCCCAGTATCAATGTGCTCTTCTATAGCCAGGCCAGATCTACCACAGAACAGTCACAGAGGCTGGCAGTTAAATGGCCCACCAAAGTGTCCTCAAATCCAATAGACTCTATGAGCTTGCCAGCATGGTGCACTGTCCTTGTAGTGGTTGTAGCTACCATGGGCACACTACCCTGTAGTGGTTATAGTGGCTATTATTGTTGTTGCATAAGGAGCATGTAAATAAGGTACATGCAATACATGTGAAATGAAAAATTGATCAGACCATTTCATGAAATGAAAAACTGGTCAGATGTTGGGTCAGTTACATGTAATTAGTCCTGACATATGGTTATCATATTTTCACATATAATTCAGCCATAAAGCATAACCTCCCCATGCTAACTCCTACATGACTGGGGCTGTATACATGTGAAAGGGGCCTGAAACTGTGAACTATATGAAAGGCAGTGCTTGGAAAATTCACTTTTTGGACACAAGCTCTTAGAATCGCTCGTCAAACCGTCTCTGATCATGCTGTCTGGGAGAACCCAGAAATTGTAAGCCAAAAAGTGATCAGAGCTCTGATGTCAAGCACTCCCTCTGTCTCTATCTTTCTGGTGTATGGTGGCTTTCCTACCTGTGCAAATCATTACTTGATGTTGTCATCAATTAATGAAGCATACACAGGCATGAGCTTATGTGTATGTTTCATTGCGATAGGCTGCATTGTGTTAGCCATGGAGCTATTTGTTTGTTTTATTGTATCCTGCCCTATATCCAAGGATTCCAGGGCAATGTTTAGCCTGCTTTATTATTTGTGGAATGTATATGCCACCTTTCTCCCAAAGCAGGAACCAAGGTGGCTAACAAAAGAATTACAATCACAGTTAAAAGCAATTAAAACCAATTAAAAGCATAAAAAGTAAAAAAAAAAAAAAAGAGAGAGAGAGAGAGAGAGATAAAAACAACATAAACAACACACCCTGACAAAAGCTGCACAGGTGCAATTATACATCAAAGGCTGGCTTGAACAAAAATGTTTTTGCCTGACCAAAGACAGGGAGGGGCCAGCCTAGCCTCCCATTGGAGAGAGTTCCAGAGGGTGGGAGCAGCCACAGAGAAGGCTCTCTCCTGTTTCCTCACCAAGTGAGCCTGTGATGGTTGTAGGACCAAGAGAAAGCCTTCCCCTGCAGATTGTAAACCCTTGCAGGTTCATAGAGGGAGATACAATCTTTCAGATAGGCTGGACCTAAGCTGTGTAGGGCTTTATAGGTCAAGATCAGCACTTTGAATTGTGTCCAGGAACAAACCAGTAGCCAGTGAAGCTGTTTTAACACAGTAGTTATAGGCTCCCTATAACTGCCCCTGGTCAGCATTCTGGTTGCAGCACTCTGGACCTGCTGAAATTTCCAAATGGTTTCCAAAGGCATCCCCACATAGAGTGTGTTACAATAGTCCAAACGCTGTGTAATCAAAGCATGTGTCATTATAGCCAGATCTGACATCTCAAGGAACAGGCGCAGCTGGCATACTAGATTTAATTGTGCAAATGCACTCCTGGCCACTATGGAAACCTGGGCATCCATGCTCAGAGTTGAGCCCAAGAGAACACCCAAGCTGCAAGCCTGAGATTTCAGGGGGTATGTAACCCCATTCAGCACAGGCAGGGTCCCTATTCCCTTATCTGCCTTTCGACTGACCAGGAGCACCCCGTCTTGTCTGGATTAAGTTTTAATTTGTTGGCTAAGTACCAAGACAGCTTCCTTGGAATCAGATGGAAAGGGGAGATAGAGTTGGGTGTCATCAGCTTATTGGTGACACTGTACACCAAAACTCTGGATGATCTCTCCCAATGGTTTCATATAGATGTTTAACAGCATGGGGCATAATACAGACCCCTGAGGGAGCCCACAGGCCAACAGCCAGGGCATCAAACAGGAATCCCTCGACATTTCCAAATTTGCCCCTCCAAAAGGTCCCAAAAAGGTTCCAAAAAGGATCGGAACCACTGAATAACAGTGCCCCCAAGTCCCATCTCAGAGAGGTGTCCCAGAAGGATACCATGGTTGATGGTATCAAAAGCCACTGAGAGGTCCAGCATAATCAACTTCCCCTGTCCAGTTCCCTGTATAAGTCATACACCAAGGTGACTAAAGCTGTCTCCATCCCATGGCCAGGCCTGAAGCAGGTTTGAAATGAATCTAGATAAGCTGTTTCATCCAGAAACCCCTCAGTATTACTTGTTTAATACTAATTGTTACAAAATGCTGGCAGAGTCTTCTGTTGACCTACAGGGGGAACATCTTGGAGGTCTAGCATGTTCATCAGTAGTGGTTGGTGGCTTCGATGCTGGTGGGGTGATGAATCCACTCTGAGTATTAGCCTAAACTTTAAAAGAACTATCCAGAGTGATAATCTTTTTTTCCGTAGAGCTTCTTTAATGTTCAAGATAAAACCCAGAACAGATTCACTGGCTCACTAACACGGAAGACACCAGCTGCTACTGATGTTCATGGAAGGGTTCAGAATTATGTGCATAAAACTGATCTTGGCAGCTTCTTGCCATAATGAAGATGAATAATTCTGCTGTGAAGATTATCACTCACACCTGGATGTGTTTTAACACCACCGATAGAGAATGTACACAGATGCCGTTGCAAATACAAATGTTATCATGTAACATATTTGCTAATGTTCATTTGCCATGTTGAAAAGAAAACACAGACAATTCCTCCTCACATGGAAACCAGATGTCATTTGTTAAAAGCATGGTTAATTATATCATAGCTAATTCAACAATAGGAGTTAGGCTAGTGGTTCTTGATTGGAAATTTGTTCAAATACCATTTGCTCAGTGCATCTCAGAAATGAATCTCATGGTTCACAGACCACAATTCAACACATGACAAGAGATTCAGGGCTTTATCAGATGCAGGGAATGCAGCACAAAACTGCATTCCCAACCTCATCAGAAGAACGCTACAAGAACAGAAAGGGCGACATTACCAGACACCCTTATCCTTCAGCCATTCTGAGGGGCGTGGCGCGGGTATGAATAAAGTGTCCCTTTTTTATTGATGAGCTAAGCCATCAATAAAAAGGGACACATTATTCATGCTACACCCTCAGAATGGCTGAAGGATGTCGCCTGGTAATGTTGCTCGTTTTTGTTCTTGTAGCATTCTTTTGATGTCGTTTTTGCTGCTTCTGATAAAGTCCTCAGATACTAGTGCTAACACTTTTCAAGAGGTGAAAACCCTAATTGAGTACAGACTGATACGAATGAACAAGTGATACCTTGTCAGAATGCATGTATAACCAATGGTGCAATCCATGGTTGCACAAGTACACTTCCTCTTGCACCACAGTTCCTTTCTCTCCTATCCTCTGAAGACCACCATGCCTTCCAAATGTTCTCTGGGGGTACTGCCCCCAAATGGGATATCCTCTAGACATCTCAACAGGAAAAGGATTTTTTAGAGGAGGAGGAGGGGAGGGGTTAGAGGAAAAGGAAGACAGACAGAAAGACAGATAGACAGACAGAAAAATTCTGCTGAGGTAAAAAGAAGGGGTGGAAGTTAGAATTGGAAGATGAACAGATTAAAGATTGTATGGTCAAATGGGCTCAAAACTTTAGTTATAATATATAGCTGAAGTAAGGGGGAAAATATGAACAGTTGACTTAAAATACTTATTCTGTTATATTTTGAAGGAAAAGCTTTATACGATGTACAGATGGTACTTGACCCCAGTAAGGTTATCCAAGATGTCTTGTAAGGGCCTTAAAAATAAGTGTTGGAAGTGTGAAATACATTAAGCTACTTTTTTTTTTCATATGTGGTGGACCTGTGACAAAGAGAAGGTATATGGAGACAAATACAGAGATTAATGTAATCAGTTTTTAAATGCAAGCTTGAACTTAAACCCAAGCTATTTGTGTTGGGCATATCAAAAGAGAAATTAAAAGTATTAATTTTAAAGTGATTCACTATATGATCATTGCAGCTAGATTATGGTATGCCCAGAATTGGAGGATGAATTATGTCTCTACAGATGAGGATTGGATTGTTAAAGTTTTTGAATTGGTAGAGATTGCTAAACTTTCAACTTTAATGAAGTGGAAATCACTGGATACATTTTTTTAAAAAAATATAGGGAACATTTTTTTTATTTTTTGAAGAAGAAAGATAAGGAGATTATTGTCACAGATTTTGATATTTTATGTGTTTCTGTTTTACTTTTAGGTTAGAAGTTGAATCTAAATACCTTAATTTTTCAAGAATATTATATCTAGCATTAATTTTCTTGGGTTGGGATGGTGGGAAGTCAATTTCACACACACACACACACACACACATTATTGTGTTAGTGTAAAGCTGGGTTTGGAGGGGTTATTGTAGACTATGGACTTTATCAAATACACAAAATACAGCATCACAACAACACCACATAAATGTGAAAGGGTGCGCATATCAGATGATGTCACCCTTTCCCGTTTATGTACTGTCCATAAGCCATTCTATTTTATTGAAGTGACAAGCTGTCAATAGATCGGCTGTGGCGATTTTTTGCCAACATTGCCAGCATTTGAAACCTCATGTCTTTTTTTCCACGTTATTACAACGTGAATGGCCAGACCAGCCAGAACACTTCTGGGTGAGACTGCAACATCCAGGTAGGTGATACTCTTTTTATGATCCTCCCCAGTTTACTTGGAAGTTTTTAAGTGTGCTTGTGTGCTTTTTGTAACTTTTTGTGTGTTATTTTTGTTTGTTTTTATTTTCCCATGCTAGTTGAGAATCCGTGAGATTTCAGATGAGGAAGTGAACAGAGCTCTGTTCACTCCTCATTCATTGCTGGGGCTGCCTTTGCTGGGATTACAGGTAAGTGTGGCATGGGGAATTCTTTTGCTGGCATAAAAACAGCACAAATTATGCTGACAAAAGAACATTTTGGGAGGGTGATATGATAAATTCCTATGTGTATTGTACATGTTTCTAGGATGGAGGACCATCGCCTCCCCAAAATAGTAATCTACGGTCAACTCACCATGGGTCAGCGTCAGAGGGGCACTCCAAAAGAGCAATACAAGGACTCCCTGAAACAACATCTCAGGCTCGGCCAAATTGATCACCAACAATGATCCGCCCTGGCCTCACATCGGGAGGCATGGAGACGCACGGTCCACAATGCTGCAGCCTTATTTGAGAACTCACGCCGAACACGTCTTGAAGAGAAACGACAACGCAAGAAAGAATCACAACCCGGAAACATCACCCAAGGAGACCTTCTGCTGTGCTTTCTGCAACCGGACTTGTCTATCACGGATTGGCCTTTTTAGTCATCAGCGCGCTTGCAGAAAATGCGGGATGAGTCCTTCCTGAATCTTCGTTTGTGAAGAAAAGCCAGAGAGAGAGAGAGAGAGAGGTGTTGTCTTTTAATGTTGTTTTGTGTCATATTGTAATGTAGTTCATATGTTTTTAAACTTAATAAAAAATAATTTAGAAAAAGAAAGAAAGGGGAAAATATACCCCACCTTCTGTCCTGACTTTTGTTTGGGTTGTGGACAAGGCAGCTAGATTAGGGACTTTTTCGGATGACAGTTTACAACGCTAGCAGCCTCATCCCTGCTGCGAGGCTGCAGCGCTGCAGAGCGTCCCTTTTGGATGACGCTCTGCCCTGCTGTCCCTCTTGCGGTACTGTTGCGTAACCGCGGGGACGCAGCAGCGTTATATTTGGCATTTTTCTACTCACGAAAGTTGATCGTGAGTAGAAAAATGCCAAATATAACGCTGCTGCGTCCCTGCGGTTACTCAACAGTACCGCAAGAGGGACAGCAGGGCAGAGCGTCATCTGAAAGGGACGCTCTGCAGTGCTGCAGCCTCGCAGCAGGGATGAGGCTGCTAGCGTTGTAAACTGTCGTCCGAAAAAGTCCTACCTCTTTATGTCCTCATCACTTGAACTATGCTTAGAATTACTCTGTGAATCTGCTTCCTCCTTATAGTGTTCTGGCCAAAGAGAGTAAAGGGCATTGAGAAGTATTTGGTGCTGCTGTTGTTACTTTTATTGTTATTAAAACAAAACTAGGAAAGGTTTAAAATAATTAACATCAGCTTAATTGACATGATGTCAAACATGATGGTCTAGTTCTGCTTAAGTCTGGATGCTACTGAGGGCTTATCTACATGGGCTAGGGTACACCAGCGCCCCAGCAGTGTATGCCGCCCATAGATCAGGCCCGTTCCTACCATATTAGCTCCACAAAAAGGAAGTCCAGACAGGCATGCCAGCCCATCGCTGCAGTCATTACCATCACACTCTCTTCCACTCTCCTGGAAGCTAGGAAGCTGACCTGCAACATGTGACCAAGACCCATGCATGTGACCAGCCTTGGTCACAGGCTGTGGGACTCCTTCCTACTGCAGCAAAGTGATGGCAAACTGGCAGCTGCAATGATGAGCCAGCCTGCCAGGACAGGCTCCTGCAGTCACACGGGGCCTGATCTGTTTTTTCCTGGTGGGAACATGAAAACCAGGTATTATTTTTAAATGATGTAATGGCTCTACTCCATTTTCTCACAGTCTTTGCCTTGGGGGTCAAGAGGTGTGCCCAAGGGCAGAACATGTCAAAAACCCTGCATCATCAGTACTGCAGGGCTCTAAGACAGGGGCGAGATGGGATACATTGCCTGTGTAGATAAGCCCTGAGAACCACTTTTGGGCAACAAAATTGATCCAGGACTGATGAAGCCAACTTCTTTTCATGGTGTCTATAAATATGAGCACTCCGCTGAGAAGAAAGTTACTGGATGTGTCAAATGTGTATTCTTCCTGTACATTGCCTTGACATATCCAGTTCCAAACACCTGATATAGGGTTAACCATTCGGAGCTGGTTTAATGTGAAATACTCTTTTTTAAATTATTGAAATCCAGAAGTCTTTTGCCCACTCCTAAATCTTTTCTCAGGCAAACCTAATTTAGATTAGAGATTTGATCAGGAAAAGGTCTCCAGGATTTGACTAATTATCCTTCAAAACATACACTTACTTTGCTAACCCCAGAATTTCCTGAATTAAAATGTTCTCCCAAATGGCTGCATTTCTGGTTGCATACTATTGATGGGGTTCCCTCTTCCCCATTTCTTTTAAAGATTGCTGTCCATAAATGTAGTAAGAAACATGTTTTTATAGGTGTTTGTTTTCATTAACACAGATATAAATGATATAACTAGGGTTTTTTTTTTTTAGAGAATATGATAATCTCAGTATCTATTGTCCTCCAGAGAATACTTCCCTCCTCAAGAAAGAGGAGACACTAAGGACTTTATCAGATGAGCCCCTTTAAACGTTCTTTTGCCAGCATAGAAAAAAGCAATTTCTATGCCAGCAAAAGAACATCCCCCACTGAACTTATCTTCTCTCCCTGTCAATGGCTTCCGGCAATGAAGAGGAAGTGAATGGAGCTCCGTTCACTTCTTCTTCTGAAATCTCACAGATTCTTGTGAGAGTTCATTGTGTGGGAATTTCTAAAATAAAACAAAAATGAAAACATTTTAAGTTACACTAAGCACCTAAACACACTTAAAAACTTCCAAGTAACCTGGAGATGGTCATTAGAAGTTTGTCTCTTACCTGGATGTCATGATCTTACCTGGAAGTGTTGTGCCCTGTCCGGCCATTTACTCTGCAGCAACAAGATTTAAAGGGCTGGAGGTTTCACACACCAGCAATGCCAGTAAAAAGCCAGCACTGCCCATCTATTTTTCGCCTTGAGTCATCAATTGAAACTGGTGCCCTATTACCGGCTAATTGACAGACTGGCCACAGGAGAAGAATGCCGTCGTTTGATAATGACAACCCATAATGTCATTTCTGGCACCTTTTCCCCCCTCGTCTGATAAAGTCCTAAATGAATAATTAATAATTCACATGTATGTCTTCTTTTTATCATCATTATTATTCTTCAAAAATACTGTATTTATTTACTTACTGACTTACAAAATATATGGAAAGCATAAAAGAACAACCAAGCTGCATAGATACCTGTATGATGAAAAGGCCTACTTTCAATGAGCCATCCTAGTTTTTGCTTGGGCCTACAGATATTGCTACTGTACTCCAGACATTTGGCCAAAAATAATGTCAGCCTTTCATAGTAAAGTAAGGCTGGGGAATGTGTTGTTGAACCTCAACTCCCATGATCCACTAGCTATACTGGCTAGGGTTGGTGGCTTCTGGTGCCCAGCAATATCTGGAGCACCAAACATTCCCAAGCCCAGCTATAAAGAATGGCAAACAGAATGAAAACTGGTCACTAGCCAAAAGATTTTGGATGGTCTTGACATTTAACGGTAAAATATATTGGTCAAAATGAAATTTCTGTGCATTTTGTTGCACTGTTATACTGTGCATTTTGTTAAACATGAGACTGAGCTTCAACTTATTGTTATATGTAAGTATTTTCTGTGATTTCAGATTTTTTTTAAAAAATGATAACATTTACATGTCTGGGGTGGCGGTTAATATTCACTACATCTCTAACTACCATAGATACCCATGGAGATGACTGCATTTTGTTGTTGTTGTGATAATGATGATGATGATTAATTTTTGTTATTTGCTTCCTTGGTTTTCCTTGAAAACAATTATTATGACCAGTGCAAATTAGTGGGAGAAAAGGCTGTTGGTTAAAGGTGTAGCATGACTTTTTCACACCCAATGGGGAAACAGCAACCCACCACTCAAATGTCAAGGATGCTGTGGTATCAGGGATGCTGCAGTGAATATTCAACTGCAGTGAGAAGACAGACAGCTTTGTCATGTATGAAGCTTAGAAGCATGTCTGAGGAGATTTTCAGACGTGATTTTCAGCAGTATATATTCCAAAACAGCTCCGTTGCTGCCGCGCGGCAGGGGAGCAGTTTTGGACGACTCCGTTCCTCTGCCGAATCCCTCCGTGTCACTTCCGTGACAGAATGGAGGAAGCCGCATCATATTTCATTCACCGATTGTTGCCCGTGAGTGAAATATGATGCGCCTTCCTCCATTCTGTCACAGAAGTGACACAGAGGGGTTCGGCAGAGGAATGGCGTCATCCAAAACTGCTCCCCTGCCGCGCGGCAGCAACAACGGAGCTGTTTTGGAATATATACTGCCAAAAATTGCGTCTGAAAATCTCCTGAGTCTCTCTTGTGGTTTTCTCTGCCATGCAGGAATACAAGGATGCAGAAGAAAACTTGGAGAGGAAAGAATCAATTTATGGCCCAAACAGCAGGACATGGGTTGGGGATTCTGCATTTCCTTTTCATGAACAAAAGAGACTTTGGTGCAATGGAAGCTTCTACTAGTACAAAGGGGGAGTAGCAGTGTTGTTTTTTAATTCACCCTTCCCCAAACAGCTTCCATCACCACCTCCCATACTGTTCTGGAAATCTAAAGGGGACCACCAACTCTCCAAAACAATTTTTCAGAAGACAGACAGGCCTATAGGTCAAGGGAGAATCAGTGTGAATCATCTCTTCTATCTGCACCTCCACCAGCAAGGGTATTCCTTGGGTTTAGTTACACTCATAGGAACTTAGGATCTGAACAATAGCTTTTTCAGATTTCTGCCTATAGCCTTCATGTGTGATTTGGCTGGCCATAAAGGCAGGATGCTCATCAAGATAGTACTTTGGTTCTTGTTGTTATTGTGTGCCTTCCTTCAAGTCATTTCCAATTTATGGCAATCCTAAGACAAACCTATCACATGGTTTGCTTGGAAAGATTTGTTCAGAGAGGGGTTGCCTTTGCCTTCCTCTGAGCTTTGTCAGATCTACCTAAGTTCTTTTTATATTCTTAAGATTAATGCAGATTTTGTTTTTCTGTTAGGAGCAGACCTTAGCCTGAGATATGAAAACTGCTATGCTGATTGAAGCATGGGCTAGTTCAATGCACAAACCATTGCTACTAGAGAACTCACAATCTGCCATCCTTACTTACAGTTCCCATAAATAAAATGGAAAGAAATCAGCTATGTATCTAGTTCTAAGAAGGACTGGAGGGATACATGAGAAAAGAGGCAAACTGCTTTAATTTCCCCCAGAAGTGCTTTCTGAATCATAAGGAAAGCTTAATTCTGTCTAAATGTCTTTGGATGACTAGATATTCCTCTGGTCATATTTACTGTGTACATTAGCTTTTAAATTAATTTTCCATCCATTGTATTTAAATAAATCTGTCAATGTCCAAGCTTGTTCTGCTGCTACAAAAATACCAGCTTTGCTACATAGGAGGAATCACCTCCTCCCCACCCCTACTACTAATATTCTACTAATATTCAGATACACAATATTATTATTTTTTTAGTGTTAAGAGATGAACCATCTGCTAATATAATATTTCACTGGTTGAGCTCTCCTGGTGCTTCCATAAGATAAATCCTACAGTGTCTTTAATTAACCAGAGAAAGCAGAAACAAATCTCGGTGGGATGATAATATTTATGGCCTTGAAAAGGAAGAAAATAAAGAAAGGAAGGAAAAGAAGCCCATTTAGGGGGAAATAATTACATTCACACATGTTTTGGGACTGTATTAGAGACACAAGTAAGGGGAGTGCTGGAATAGCTAAGGCAACCTTTAGTGTGGTGTACTAATGTATGGAAGTAAAAGGATATCATGGTTAGAGCAATTCCATCACTATAGTTTTGAGAAATATCAATGATGTCTATAATTTAAATATCTCATACTTGCTATAATGGTTACAGAATAGTAACAAACACAAGGTAGGTTACTAAATTCAAATTATTCACATTTCAGGTTGCATTTTCACAGTTATGGTCCATGAGCTTTATATCCTAGGGCAGGGGTGGAAATCATATACAGCCCCCCCCCTCGCCCGTATCCACAGGGGCTGTGTTCCTAGACTTGCTGTGGATATGTGAAACCATAGATAATAGTGAACCCTATTGAAATAAACGATTCCAGCCCAACTTCTGGCAGAAGTATACCATAGAATCATGCCTAGAGAGAACATATATTTTTAGGATGTGGAAAAATGAAACAGTGACTATCAGAACCATGGATACAGGGGTCAGTCAACCTGTAGCTATCCAAGGACTTTTTTATTGTTAAAAAAGTAACTTTATTATCAAATCAAAATTATAGAAATTACAAAGAAATATTAAAAAAGAAAAACATGGACAAACCTCAACAAACAATATCAAGTACCACACTCTCTCCCCCCCGCAAGCCCTCTTTTGACTTCCCACAGTCCCTAAATATAGCTTCTAAATTGATCCTCTATAACTAAACCATCTTTACATGAACTAACTTTTCTACCATTTCCTACATATCCAAGGATACTTTTGCTGTCTCCTGGTACCCCCTGAGCCCCTTCCCCCCAAAAATAATGGTATAAGAAAGAGAATGGCCAGCTCAGTCTTTGGGCAGGTGTTCCTTCAAGTATTGAGGTCCCAGACAACTTAGGGCTTTTCATGTAATTGCCTGTACTTTGAATTTAAACAGGAAGCATATTGGCTAACAGCGTAATTCCTTTAAGACCATGATTATATGGGCTCTGTCTACACGATGAAAACAAATCCATATGGCATTTGAATGTTTGAATCTGATCCATCATGTACACCCGATCAAACATTCAAACGGCTGTATGGATTTTTTGGAAATCCGGTAAATTTACCGAATGCCAGACTTTATGGGGGAATTTGCGGGGCCCCTTCTGAATGCTACGTTTATGTTTGAATGATTGTTTGTACAAACGATCGATCTTTCAAACACCGTATGGATTTTTTTCATTGTTTAGACAGGGTCTTGGTTTATATAAGGTGTTCCAGTCAGCAGCTTATCTGCTGTGTTTTGCAGTAGCTGAAGTTTGCAAATGTCTTCAAGGGAAGACATTTTGCTGCTGGAACACAGGACAAGTTGGTGCTCTCCTGCCATCCTTTTTTATTTTTGCTTGCTTCATCACTGGTGAAGCGGTCCATATTTGAGGGTAGCAGGCTAGTTTGCAGATATAGGGCAACTCATTTAGCACACACGGCTCTACCTTCCAGCCTTTTCTTCTCTCCCTCTGAATCCACAACAGTGGTAGTTGGGATGGAATGAGGGTCTTTCATTTGCTTCTGGGCCTAGGCGTGATGAAGCAGTGCCTGCCTCTTCTTCTCTCCCTTCAAGGCCAGGTCAGTGGCAGTTGGGACTTCCACCCCCTTTCCTCCCCCTGTGCCCCTTGTCTTCTGTCTAAATATGCCCTGAAGTGTCCCTCAACCCTCTAGACAAGATGGGGGGAGCATCTAGGCAGGACCTGCACAAGGTAGGAGGAATCCTCCCTTCTGCTGACTAATGGACAACACTGGATTTCCCCAAAAGAACCCTTCTGTTTGCATGTATTACACAAGCCCAGAACTCTCCCAGTCCTTTTCTGGTGTCATCTTTATACAGAAGCAGTGTGCAAGTCACACAGGGACACGTTGGATTTAATATGCCACTTACAGTGTACTCTCAAAGAGACAGCAGTTCAGCAAATATTGTTTTTTGAAGCCCTGCTGTGGTGTGCGTACTTCCATTTTTACTTTTTTAATTAAAAAATCTAGGAAGCTGCTTTGTACCAAGCTGCAGTCTTCAACGTTCACTATTATCTACAAGTCACCAAGTGGCTGTCCAAGGTACAAGACAAAATACTTTCCTAGCCATACTTCCAAAGAAGCCAAGAGCTGAAACTGGGAACTTTTCCATGCAATGCATGTGCTTTGTCACTTAGCTATTCCCCTTGCTAGAGCTATGAAAAGTTCCTCTTTTTCAGTTGCAACTTCTGAATCCACCCATCAACACCATGATGAAATGTGGGAGTGTGTTTTCCAAGGCCTGAGCCTTTCTGTGCTTGAATAAGGACTTGTCTACACAGGTAATTTACCCTGTCTTGGAGCCCTGCAGCCCAGATGATGCAGGGCTTTTGCCTTGTTTTGCCCCATGCAGTCCTCATGACCCCTGGGGCAAAGATGGGGTTAAGATGGGGTAGGGCCTGTTACAGCATTTTTAAAAAAATATCTAGGAAAAACTGCTCCCACTGGCAAAAAAGAAGTGTGACTGCAGGAGCCTGTCCCGGCACAACAGCCTGTCATTGCAGCTGCCATCTGCCATCACTCTTCTGCAGCAGGAAGGAGTCCTGTAGCATGAGACCAAGGCTGGCCACATGTAGGCAGTCTTGGTCACATGTTGTGGGCTGGATTCCTGGCTTCAGAGACAGTGATGGAGGCAGCGGCAGCAATGGACCAACTGCCTGTCTGTACTTCCTCCCATTCCATTCAGGTAATGGGGGAGGAACACGCCTGATTCATGGGCAGAATACGTGGGCATATTCTCAGTTGTGTGGGTGAGCCCTAAGAGTGGAATGCAGGAAGGAATTTATGGGTGTGTAGGAAGGTGGGTGAGTAGAGTTATCTTGCATTTTCAAAGATTCTTGGTGCATTTCTCATGACTCATCTCAGAGATCCTTACCTGAGTGAGAACTGCTTTTTTTCTTTTTTAAAAAGGGCCTAAGGGTATGGTCACAAACAAGATGTCTGTGCATATCTATGTACACATGCTTCCTAAGCAGTGTTCATAATAAAGCAAGGAATTTGAGAAAAGAATGTTTAATCAATAGAAAAATAAATTATTTTTACATCAATTTATAATAATATATATCTATACTGTGGGTATCAGGACACTGGGTGAAGATAATTTGAGATTTTCCCAAGCTCAGTGTATTTATATGAGGGTCTCAAGATTGAATTTTCCAGCCAGCCTGCCACTAAAATAGAGAACAATGATGACATACTGTATTTCATATTATCTTTGACCACAAATTCACATGCTATGAAGCATTAAAGCAATTCAGTCTCTCGGTAGCAACTCTTCTTCCTTGCCCTGAGTTTTTTATGCTGCCTTTTCGATTGCTATGTGACAGTTTTCAGCACTGTTGCTGTATTTTTTGGTTTATGATTTAAATATTTGTTAACTCTTACTTCCATATGTTTTGAGCTTCTATATGCTGCCATAGTTCTGCCCTCACACAGTTCCAAGTGTTGTTAGTTAAGCAGAAGAAAAATAATGAGTATTTCATTTTAAAACCCATCTAGGACATACACAGTTTTTGTTCATATATTCTCATCTTTATGTACACATATACCTATGCCTATACACCACCGCTCCCAACATGGCACCCTCCAGAGTTACTGGATTACAACTCCCATATCCCCAAGCTAGCTCAACAATTGCTGAACATATGAGCATGCACACACATTGTTTTATTTTTAGGGTTAACGTAAGCAACTATCCTGATTTGTTAGGGACAGTACCAATTAATCCTTTATTATCCCACTTCTTCAGCTGCTTTTAAAATGTCCAAGTTTCTCTGTCCTCCGCCCCTTTGCCCTCAACTTACTTCAGCTGCTGCAAACTGAGTTCAAAAAGCAGTAGTAGTTTGGATTCAACTCAGTAAGGGAAGCGAAGAGGAAGGGGGTGGAATAGAAACAGGGGATAGAATAGGCCGGGGGAGGTTACCTTTTTTGTTTGAGTTTGTGGAGTGTATTGTCTCTTGTTTTCTCAGTTGTTTATTTTTTAGATTATAAAAAGGTGTGTGTTTAATAAAATATTATATATTTTTATTGTCATCTTGTTTACATTCTAATGTTGTTTGGCCACACATGTCCTGGTTTTCAGTTCTGAAATGATGAAGGGTATACACAGAAAGCCAGAATATTATGGAGAGGCTCTGGTATTTAGCTCTTAATGATGATGGAATGTTGTGGCACAGGAGAGAATTCATTCTTGTCAGTCTGCACTACCATTCCGAACTGCAAGCCATAGGTCTCACAAGTACTATGCAGTTGCAGGTTTCCTATCTCAGAACTACTGTAGTTCTGAAAGAGCAAGGAAACCCTTGCTAAAGCATATGTGTAAATCCACAGACTAACCAGAGCTCATATTTACCCAGATTTATGCACTTGTAGAATTAGGCAGGAGGTTTAAATTCCATTTCTATCTCATGTTTAGTCTTCTAGTTAGGAGCTGCTCTCTTTTCCAACAAGATTTTACGCTGTATTGAAGGGAGGAAGAGGAAGGCCCAGAAAAAGTCAGATGAGATTCAAAAGGAATTCAGCTCATTCAAAAGTAACTCAGCTCACTCCAAGAGCCATTCAAATGATCCTAGGCTCTCCATGCCCTCGTTCAGTCACTGAAAACATTTAGATTTCCTCATGTCTTTTTTGCAGCCTGCAGTACCTCTGATCATGAAGTCTGGCCATATGACCCTAGGTCCTTAGAAGCAGAGATGGGCTGCAAAATCACTCATGAACAGTTCTACTAAATCATTGCACCTACTGTTGCAGTGGACAGCTGCTAGACATCATCCAAGATCTTCCATGTGATGTCCTCCTGCTCTTAATGTGCTCAGCAGGCCTCTGAGCAATGATCATATAGATATGTGGTATTCCCATCAGAGTTTACATTGCACTGTACATCTGCAACCGCTTGAAGAGCAGCCAGTCAGCCAGTTGCAAAAGCAAGGCAAACATGCAAATCATGGAAGCCCTGTTTTTGAAGAAACAATTATTTTGGTCTGTAAAATATATGACTGTAGGATTTGTACACAGGATTTTCTCCTCCTGCTCCTCCTCCTCTTACGGCTACTATGACGACTGTTAGTACTACAAATTTGCAAATTATGACATGTTAGAGTGGAAATTCCAAATTATCACCAAGGGAGCTATGCATTGAAAAGCCCATCTTAGCATTCCTAAGAATTTTCCACTTACCATGCCCCCATCCCAAAAACTTCTGTCAATACTTCAGTTTTACCTGAGCAGAGAGAAATGAAAGGGTGACATCCAGGTAGAGACGATTGTCATCAGATTGATGACTACACAACATAATTAAGAAGGAGAGGGCAAATTTATGCAGCTTGTATAAATCAGCATCTATTCTATGGAAGAATATTTTAATAAATATATATTTGGAGCGACTGTTTTCATAACATCTCATGTGTCCATTTTATAGAATTATTAGCTTTATTTTAAGATGAGCTGAACACATCAAGGACTATGAGAACGCAATAATGATGATGATGATACATCTGCCGTAAATAAAATAAACTCTAAAGAACCTACAAATGACCTGAAAGTCCTTACTCAGTCACCTTATTAACTTTCTGGACACCATAGCAAGAATGTGTCAGCTGCTTAAATTAAGGGAAGACTAATGAAAATTATACAAATAAAAGGTGATAAAGGTTCACCTTTATCACCCTAATACGTATATTTCAGAATACTTTACATTTTCCCATCAATATGAAATGTCCTTCTGATAGTAGCAGTCATCATATAGGAACACTGTGATAGCAACAGTAAGCAGGATAGTGATTCTTTGTCCTTTTGTAGAGCAACTGAATTTTTGAATGAACCCAAGAGCATGGGAAAAAAATGGGCTAGAGAATGTAATCGTGTTGCAATAAACACTACATTGACAAGACTTCTGAGAAAACTAGAACACAAAGACACAAAAAATGAACTGTGAAGAAAGAGAAGTAATCTTGATTTTTTTCCCCAAAAATACTTTTTCTGCTGAATGGGGCTCTTTTTTCACTCAAAGCAGGTAATCTACTCCTCAAGCCCTATTCAGTCATTCTTTGAATTATGTTGGTTCGACCCACAAAGAGAATAGTGTGCTGCTCACACTCCTCCCTAATCAGTTACAATGTGTTCCTATGGAGAGAGCAAGGAGTTTGAAAATAAGAGCCCCCTCTACATGTCTTTGGACTGGTCTCTTTCCATATCAGGCCAACAGAACTGACAAGGACAGGGACAGAAGTGTGCTCCCCTACTCTAGTGCTGAATCAACACACAGCAAAAAATGAAATAAAAAAATAACTGACTAGGGACTTGTCTACACCAGCCAGAGTACTCCATGTTTCAGCCAGAGTATTCCAGCCCCAGGCCCATGGTGGTCCCCCCCACCACGTTACCTGTTGTGGTAATGGAGGGGTGTCTGCACATACATGGCCCATGCATGAACCAGTGCTGCTCTTCCCCATGCCAGTTGCATCTTCCAAGGCCAGAAATGAGGCACCCAGCCATGGTGACATGGCTGGGCACCTCACAGTGACCTCAAAAACACAATGTATGTGACCTAGTCAGGAAATGGGTGCACCAGGCCCTGTGCAGGCCCTGTGTGCAGACACACACACCCATTGTGGTAATGAAATTTACTGTTTTCTGTGGAAAAACCACAGCAAACAATGAGGGTGGTTGTTTTTTTTTACCACATCTGCTCCATTTTAAAGGATATTTGCCCTGGATCCTTATCAGAACTGCCCGCACATCATCTGGACAATTCAGACTAGGATTGTGTCAAACCCAAACCCACTGCATCATCTGGACTGTTGGGCGCGGAAACAGAGGGAGGCCGTTTCCTTCATTTGTAGCTTGTCTGTCCTCCAGCACAAGGGTGAGGTATTTTGGGGTTTAATGTCTCTTCTCTTACACCCTGCTGCACAGCCTTACGTGCTGTTCTAATGGGTTCTCCAACTCTCTAGATCTTCATGGGCTGCAATGGATTTAAAAGGGAGGTGTGGACTTGATAAAACTTGCTTCCACCTGTCTTCTGGTGCAGCCAGGACTTGCAGGGTTGAAACACCAGGCCATTTTGAGTAACAAGGACAATGACATCATCTACAACCCCCTCAGGCGTTTCTATTCTCTCTGAGTTTATCTTCAAGCCTCACAGTAGCTGGAGGGGAAATAGATTTTCCCAGAAACAATATATTGTTGTGAGTTATGCCTGTTGTAATGCAAAATAACTTGGGATGGGGAGAAATACCCATTATCTTTCCAAAGGGCCTCTTCTTTGGTGGAGATAAAAACTAGAACTGGGTTGTTTATAAGGAGCAACACATCAGCCCACAGAATTGGGTTCTCCCTGGGGTCACAGCTTTGGGGACATAGCTATAGCTGTGATGAATGCCAGCACTGCGTAATATAGGACTACACTTTCTTTTTCTGTTAGCATGCAACAGAAGCATTCTTTTGAGGAGGAGAACTCTGCTCATGAGAGATTTGGATCCAGCCCCCCTACACATGTGGCAAAGTGGATACCATCCTTGTATGAACATTTTTAAAAGAAAAGAAAAATATTTGAACACAGTTCCAAACTTCTCTGGAAACTGGAGGACATGGATACTTTGAGGCTTATAACAGTTATACTAAAATGTAGAGACGGTCATTCCAGCAGTGCTAGTTGCTCTTCTGGAAGCTACTTTCAGCTTTTCCTAGGTATTAACTGAGATACTATAGAAATCTTCCAAAACTAATTTGACCTCAGGCCATGATGGGATAGGGGAAAGTAATAGGTGTGCTAGAACAGCTCTACAGTAACATTCAAAGGACCAAAGTCCACATGGCGTTCATCACATATGTCTACCCTTAAGTGCAAGGTTCCTGCTTTAACAATTAGTCAATGTGGGAACTATGATCCAGATCAGGACCCTAGTTGTTGGGCTTTATCTGTTCAAGAACAAACTCCAGCTGCAAACCTAATTTAGTACATCCTCTCTGTGTGTATATGTGCAGGTTTTTGAGTTCCATTGAAACAGAGGAAAAACTATGATCTGTCAACAGGCTACATGTTAACAGTGGTTGCAAACATGATCTTATATTTGTCTGCCACCAAAGAAAAGGCTCATGGAGCATTCTACCTCAGCTGAACATGGATCTAGTATGGGAAACACACTGAATGTTTTATACAAGTTTACAGAAAAGTAACCCCAGGCTGGAAAATACAATATCTACAAGTGGCCAATTTTTCTAGACCACTATGGGAATTGCATGGCCCTCCAGGTGTTTTTGAATTGTAACCCCCAGCCTAGCAAGTGGTGCAGAATGCTGGGAATTGTAATCTAACAATATCTGGAGAGCCACAGAATTCACACCCTTGTTCTAGACCAATAGATAGATAGATAGATAGATATCAAAATCAGATGACATGTTTCCCTAGTAAACTACAGCATTGAACTAACGGGATAAAAAAAAGATACCTTAGCAAAAGTGGTACAGACTGGCTAAAGGATGGGTCTGATATCACTGGTTTGGATAATCTTCCTTTTCTCTTTCCTCCTCCTCTTCTTCTTCCTCTCCTCCTCCTTGTTTCAGTGTTTGGCACACTTTTTTTCTTAAAAAGGCACAGGTGTCTTGCAAGAAAAGTTAAAAGCAAAAGCATGAAAAACAATCTAACTGTAAAAAAGTTCTATAAGTACCCCTCACCAAGCCACAGCAATAATCAATTGGCATAATATTGATCTTTTAAAAATCATTGATCACATAGCATCAAACTGAACCTTGCACCAAAATAGGAACAATGAGTGCAGGGATCAGCCCATGAAGGTTTTAGATGTCATGAGCACTGATTCAGTATGCCAGGCATTTGAAAAATCCTTCATCCGAAAGCATCCTTTCTCTTAGGCGCTGCAGTTCCCAAGGGAAGGAAAGATCCCTTCTAGATGCAGGATCTCTGATTCTTCTGTAGGCCAATAAGCTACATCTGTATGTTATGTCACTATTTTATATGAGTTGTTTTATTGTGTTACTACTTGATTTCACAGAATCGTAGAGTTGGAATGGACTGCAAGGGCTGTTTACAATCCCCTGCCATGCAGGTATACATAACTAAAGCCCTCTCACAAGATGGCCATCCAATCTCTGTTTAAAGACCCCAAAAGAAGGAGAGTCTAGCACCTTCAAAGGCAGTCTATGGTATGCCATTGTCAAATAACTGTTTTCCTCTTCCTCTTTCCCAGAGATGAGGACAGCAGCACCAAGTTGGTGACTCACATCTTCTCGGCAGAAGCCTTGCATCCTTATACCATGTGCTCAGGGAGTGCACACAGGCCAAGACACTCAAAAGCACACAAGCAAGCCTCCAAACTGCTCAATCAACCTTGATTCAAAAAACACAAGCTCACTTTCTTTTGTTGCTCCACAGACTGAAGCAACGGCACTATGTATCTAGACCTGCTATCTCCACCCCAAGCCAAGTTAGTGACTCACATCCTCTCTGCTTTAAATTGTTGTAAAAGGGACCAGATTGCAAAAGGAACACACACAATTGCTTTATTCATTGCACATTCATGTGAAATCTTCAGATACAGGAGATATATAGGAGAGATATGGGAAAGAAATAATCTAAATTTAGAAAACGAAATACATTAACAATACAAGAATGTCTTGTATGGGAGGATGAACCAATTTATCAAAATCATGGGCAGCGTTTTAATTAGTGGGGTCTCATGGGCATTTTTAAGGTGACCAACTGTGATTCTCCAGAGGCATTTGCTGTACAAATCCCATAATCCCAAATCTGCATAGACAAGGGTGAGGGATTATGGGAGTTGGAATCCAAAAACATCTGGAGGGCCACAGCTAACAACCTCTGCTTTAAACATTTGTGCTGTGCTGTGTTTTCAGCTAACTTTCAGCTGATGTATCTGCAACCAACTCAGAAGGCCACTCAGCTCTTTCATGTCTCCTCACCTACCTTTTAGAAATGAACCATTTTTTTAAAAAAAGCCATATCAGCTATTTCATCTGTGGGTAATATTTTGAGAGGGATAGTCATTGTACAGTAGTTGGATCCAGCATGGTCTTACTGTTGCCAATATCCTTGTACTCCAAGGCTGGAAAGACAAACATTCTCCATGTATTGTTCAATTGTCAGAAAATCTCACTGCTTTTAGCATGAATGTGTATTTTATAGATGCCAACTTCAAGAAAATCTGTTATTGAAAATATGGTCAGTTTACATTAATATTTATGTAATATTTCACATCCTATGTACTCCCCCCTTTTTTCTCTCTGCTTTTTCTTTTCTTTCTTTGTAATCAAACTTTAAAATCTTTTTAAAAATAAATATATATTTTGTAAGGCACTTGCTCTGTTTGTGGCACTCAGTGGCCTGCAAGGATTTGGTATTGGGTGTGGTTTGCCCTTTTGTGTTTGTGTGTGCTCAACAATCCTCCCAGCCAAACACAAAGGGAGGAAGACGGATGCCACATGGTGACGGCCATGCTCTGCCGCCGTGGTGGTGCGGTAAAAACATTGCTGGACCACAAAATGGCTGCTGGGTAAGTCCAGCAGCCTGCTTTTTGCTAACCAGAAAAATCTGTTTGCAAAAAGACACAGTTCTACCTCAGTCCCCCATGGGACCAGAACTGGAAGAACGCAGACACTATGCAGTAAGGCAGCAGGAAAGATGGAACATTCCTGCTACTTTGCAGCATTTCTTCAGAGTGTGGCAAGATTCTACAAATGATGAAATAGATCAAGGCACAGAAAGATTAGCCATAGGACTTTTCTGTTCTAAAAATCCTTTTGTCCCTGTAAGTTCCACCGCCAACCTGAAGTTATATGGGAAATGTAGTTCTGTCCTACTTTCATCTAAATATGTAATGCTCCAGTGGATTTCATTGCAGTCCTCCCAGCAACCATCTCTCTTCTAACCAAAAACTTCACCCTTACCTATTATGATGGCTGAACTGAAGAAGAGAATTCTCATTCTGAACAGTCTATTTTTATAGCAACTTATCAAGCAGTGGCCTTTAGCTGTTGTTCTGTGACAGCCACTCTATTAAAATCCTGATGTAAACAAGTGGAGAAGGTGAACTAGAAGTGCAGATATTTGCACAGCATTACTGTCAGGTAAAATTTTAAAGATAGGTTTTATGAACCCATTACTTGCAGTCAAGGCTTTTGACTACAGCATCAGAAATCACAGATGAGACAAAGTGTTTTGACAAAACACGCTGCTGGGAATCAGTGTGTAGCTTCCTTTTATGTAATTCAATTTAGAACAGGGCTTCTCTTCCACCCGTGTTAAGTGGAAATCTAGCTGGGAAGCCATACGGGTGCAGTCTATGATCACAATATGGTTACCTTCAGATGTGATTAATATTAAATGTCTTTTGTTACCATTTAGTACCTAACGCATGCATAATTACATTGTACAAATAGACCTGGGGCGATATTTCATGAGGCTTTGCTAAGTCACCCACAAAGCAACAAAGAAACACCAAACCAGGGAAATCCAGATCACCTTTGTGCTTACTTTAACTTTTGCAAAACTTGAGTTTGAAGCGGTGAACGCATCCATCGTTACAAAGCTCTAATGTTTTGAACACTTATCATGCCCACAAGGAAGGCTGTTTTCAATGAATGGGGACTTGCCAGAAAGCCACGGTATCTTCCAGGACACTGAGAGCCCATCAGAGGACAGAGAACTGGTGGTCTCCTCATCCAAAATCTATACCTTTGCACAAATCCAAATTAGAAATCTAAGAAAATCTAACCAAACATCAATGCACAATTAGGGTAATTTGAGAGACAAGCAAATTTCCATTTTATGATCAAATGAAACATTAAGGGGAATGTACATCCCTACAAATTAGCCTGTTTTCCTTGCCAATTTTCATCTTTACCAGGAACAGGTCTTTAATGAAGCTAATAAGTTTTGCCCACTCAATATCCAGCAACCCCCACATACATTGGATTATAACAGGAATAATTTTTTACAATACCTTTCTTGCGGAGAAAATCCCCACCACCACCACCTCCAGTCACTGTGGTTATTGCCATGAAACTAAGGGGAATCTAAGGGAGGTGATGGTGGTATATGATATGAGCAGGGTCTATAATATGATATCATAGACCCTGCTAATCAAAAGTCCTGGGGCTTTGACCTGGCGAGCCCCAATTTCACTATACCACTGAATATATTCAGATTATAACTAGTGTGGCTCTTTATTTCCCTAGTAATATTTAACAGAAGTGATATATCCCAATTGCTAGTAGTTGGCCCCATTCAGGGAAAATCAAAGTTTACTGAGTTCAAGAAATACTCCACAATAAAAAAGCATATTTTAATACAGTAATACATAATCTTGTATTATTTTACTTGGGCTTGTCTCCATGGGCAATTTACCCCATCTTGCCCCCATCTTGGAGGCTTGCAGTCCTGGCTGCTTCCTGATGTCAGAGAGTGCAACACAGAAGTGTGATGCGGAGGGCAGTGGCTGCAGAGCCAATATGCTCATCTGGACTCCAGACCATTTCGTGGAGGTAACAGTAGAGGAACGGGCCTGATTCATACGTCAGTGGGGAGTTGATGTATTCTGGCCCATCTAGGTGAGCTCCATGCGTCTACTGGTTCTGGGAGCAACATACTTGATTCTTCCCTCTCAAACTTTCCTTTGGACATGGGCTATCTTGTGCCCCACAATAAATTAGAATTCTTATGGTTGGTGTCAGAAAATACATGTAATTTACACAATACAGTGTGTGTGTACATGTACTGTGTGTGTGTCCATGAAGGTTAAATAAATGAAGAATATTGTGAGGTTCCCTTGAAACTAAAAAAAAAATCCAATAACAGGGGGGGTGTTTTGTTTTGTTAAAGGCTTGGATGACCTATAGGAGAATACTTTCAGTTTTCATGAAGTTTGCTTAGCTTGGAGGTGAAAGCTTCTACTTCATCAAACACACATTTTTACATAAAACCTGAACTGTACAAAAATCCTCTCGGTTCTAATCTCAAAATAACATGGAGAATAATTCAGAGATGTGAGTGTTCCAACTGATGCTACACAAAAGTGCATTGCACTTTTATTTCCAGAGTACCAAATATTCCTTAGGATGAGATCCTAAGTCTAGTGACATGGAGTACATTCCACTGGAAACAATGACACCTCCAGTTATGGAATCAGAGTCAGTGTCATTTTAATGGCAAGTGGCAATACTCTTTGAAAACAATCATTGGCTTGTGCTGAACCAACGTGAATCATTTCGCTGAAGGCAAGAATATCAATTCCTTCTTTCTGAATTCTGTACACAACTGAGTACGTGCAAGAATGCAGAGAAAGCATTTTAAGGAAGGAGAGGGAGAGAGAGAGAGCGGTTGTCAAAGCAGCTCCCAAAGGCCAGACACAAAGGGAAGGAAATAGATGGCTACGGCTATTCAGAAGGATAGCCAAGATATTCTTTAGAGCTGGGATATTGTGGGCACTGCTGCCATCTCAATAATAATAACAGGCTTAACAGGGAAGAACACAAACCATACTAAGGCCTGTCAGCTAAGGTTTACATAAGCCTATCAGTGCACCATCATCCACTGGCTGCCTTATTGGAAACATCACAGTTTCAAAAGCAAAGGAGATGCAAGGGGGAATGGTCTCTTCTTTTAAGTAAGTGAGGGTAGAGTAAGAGCTCTGTTTTACTGGTGTGCTCTCTTTCTCTCACACTCTCTCTTTCTCAGTCTTTTACCAAATATGGGGAAGTTGTTCCCACAATGATAGTTTAAAGAAATAGCTGTAAGCTAAGCTTGGTCACTTGCTGTTAGAAGGAAAATTTCTGCACATTTTTAAAACCTAATTGTCTCCACTGACATTAGGCAACCATGAACTACCCCTCCCCTCTCTCTCTGTGAAATCTTTCCCTTCCAGAAGATGTTCACATTTATAGAGATGCTGTTGCTGCTGCTGCTGTGCTGCTGCTGCTGTTGTTGTTGTTGTTGTGTGCCTTCAAGTCATTTCCAACATATGGCGAGCTTAAGGCAAACCTGTCATGGGATTTTCTTGGCAAGATTTGCTCAGAGGGGTTTTCTCCTTACCTTCCTCTGCGGCTGAGAGAGTGTGACTTCCCAAGGTCAGCTAGTAGGTTTCCATGGCTTAGCAGGGGTTTGAACCCTGGTCTACAGGATCCTATTCCAACACCCAAACCACTATGGCATGCTGGCTCTCTTATGGAGGTCCTACTGTACTACATAGTCTCTCTCTCTCTCTGGCTTTTCTTCGCAAACGAAGATTCAGGAAGGACTCATCCTGCGCTTTCTACAAGCGCGCTGATGATTGAAAAGGCCAATCTGAGATAAACAAGTCCGGTTGCAGAAAGCACAGCAGAAGGTCTCCTTGGGTGATGTTTCCAGGTTCTGATTCTTTCTTTCTGCGTTGTCGTTTCTCTTCAAGACTTGTTTGGCGTGAGTTCCCACATAAGGATGCAACATTGTGGATAGTGCATCTCCATGCCTCCCGATGTGAGGCCAGGGTGAACCATTGTTGGTGATCAATTTGGCTGAGGCTGAGATGTTATTTCAGGGAGTCTTTGTATTGCTTTTTTGGAGCACCACTCTTACACTGACCCGTGGTGAGTTCACCGTAGAGTACTATTTTGGGGAGGTGATCGTCCTCCATCCTAGAAACGTGCCCTGCCCAACACAGCTGTGTTCTCAATATCATGGCCTCCATGCTGGTGATCCCTGCCTGCTCAAGGACAGCAACATTCATCACATAGTAAGTCCAGTGTATATTTAGGATTGTGCGTAGACAGCGCTGATGAAAGCATTCGAGGAGTCGTAAGTGGTGGCGATAGGTGAACCATGTTTCAGACCCATAAAGGAGGACAGTACAATGGCTCTATACACACTGATATTTATGCTTCGCCTCAGGTGTTTATTACTCCAGACTCTTTTGTAGAGTCTTCCAAATGCGCTATACGCCTTTGCTAATCTGTGATCGATCTCTTTGTCAATCTTTGCATCTGAGGAGATGATGCTTCCCAGGTAGGTGAACTGCTGAATGGACTTGAGCACAGATTTGCCGACGGCAATGTGGAAATGGCGGTGTTCATCCTGTGGTGCAGGCTGGTAAAGAACTTTCATTTTCTAAAGGTTGACTTCCAACCCAAACAGCTCTGCAGCTGTTGCGAAGCAGGATGTTAGCCGCTGCAGAGCTGCTTCTGTGTGGGCAACAAGGGCAGAATCATTAGTGAAGAGCAGCTCATGGACTAGATGGTTTAGAGTCTTAGTGCGAGCCCTCAGACGGCTTAGGTTAAGCAAGCTACCATCAGTACAGTAACATATATAGATGCCGTCTTCTTCTTCAAGCTCTGTCGTAGCCCTTTGGAGCATCATGCTGAAGAAGATTGTAAATAAAGTTGGAGCAAGAACACAACCTTGCTTCACTCCATTAGTTATTAGTAAGGGCTCTGAAAGAGCATCACCATATCTGAATTGACCGTGCTGACCCTCGTGTAGCAAAATAATCATTTTAAGGTATTTGGGGGGACATCCTAGTCTTTCCAGGATCTGCCACAGACCTTTTCTACTCACAGTGTTGAAGGCTTTGGTGAGGTCAACAAATGTTACATAGAACCCTTGTTCTGCTCTCTACATTTCTCTTGCATTTGTCTAAGGGCAAATACCATATTTGTAGTACTCCTATTGACTCTGAAGCCACATTGGCTTTCAGGAAGAAGTTCTGCTGCAATAGCAGGAAATAGTCTGTTCAGGAGTATCCTTGCAAGGATTTTTCCAGCAATGAAAAATCTCAATACCTCAATAGTTTGAGCAATCGAATTTTGCTCCTTTTTTCTTGTACAGGGTGATGATGACTGCATCTCGGAGATCTGATGGCAGTTTCCCTTTTCCCCAGCAATTCACAAGGAGTTCATGGAATTTATCATGGATTACATGACCTCTGTGTTTCCAAACTTCAGGTGGGATTCTATCAATCCCAGCTGCCTTGCCGTTTTTCATCTGCTGTATGGCCTTAAGGGTCTCTTCCAAAGTGGGAGCTATGTCCAATTCATTTTTCATTAGTTTTTGTATCATATGTTGGATAGCTGAGCCTTGGATGACTCAGTTGGCACTAAAGAGACTTTGAAAATGTTCAGCCCATCGATTCAGGATGGAGGCTTTTTCAGTAATTAATGTTTGACCATCTGTACTGTATAAGGAGCTTTAGACCTGATAAGTAGGTCCAAACACTGCTTTAAGAGCTTCATAAAACCCTCTATGATCACCCAGATCTGCACAGCATTGTGTCTTTTCTGCTATATTGATCCACCATTTGTTCTGCATGTCTCAGAGTTTTTGTTGAAGTTTTCTACATGTGGGATGGAAAGCTGCATTTCTTACACGGCAAGTTGGCTGGGCGAGGTATGCCTGGTGAGCAGTTCTCTTCTTTGTCAACAGCTCCTGGATCTCTTGGTTGTTTTCATCAAACCAGTCTTGATTTTTCTTGTGGGACAACCCGAGGGATTCTTCTGCAGACTGGAGGATACTGTTTTTGATATGTTGCCAAAGCACTGTGGGAGAAGGATCTGTAGGATGGTCTTCCAGTTTTGTTCACAGATTTGCCTGGAAGTTGTCTCTCATGGTAGCTTGTTGAAGATTGTTGACTTGGAGTCTCTTCTTTAAGATGCCACCCCTCTTAGGTTTGAACTTAAGATGAAGATTTAGTTTGCATCTTATGAGGCAATGATCTGTTTGGCATTCTGCACTGGGCATCATTTGGGTATGACGGACATTGCGAATGTTTCTCTGGCAGACTAGAACATAGTCAATGAGGTGCCAATATTTGGATCGGGGATGCATCCAGGTTGTCTTCAAGCTATCTTTCTGCTGAAAGATAGTGTTTGTAATAGTCAGCTGTTGTTCTGCACAGAACTCTAGCAAGAGGTGTCCGTTATCATTGCAATTTCCAAAACCATAGTTGCCTAAGACACCTTTCCAGGCTTCGGACTTCTTTCCTACTCTGGCATTGATGTCACCAAGGATAATAATTTTATCTTCTACAGGGACTTTTTGTATGAGGTGGTGTAGGTCTGTGTAGAATTTGTCTTTCTCTACAGGTTTGGCTTGCATAGTTGGGGCATATATACTGAAGAGAACAACATGAGGGAGGCGTAAGGAAATAATGCGATCAGAGTGTCCTGTTGGCAAGGTTTCGAGTTTGGAGGCAATGGAGTTTTTAATCATAAAGCCTACTCCTGAAAGATGTTTTTTGGTTTTGGGTTTGCCAGACCAGTAAAGTGTGTAGCCGGCGCCTTGTTCTTTAAGGCTGCCTTCCTCATGGAGACGAACTTCACTAAAGAGCAGCCCTGTCAATATTAAGTCGCAATAGTTCATGGGCTATTAGAGCAGAACTACGCTCAGGCCGTCCACTATCTGCAGAGTCTCGCATGGCTCTGATGTTCAATCATGCAAGCATCAGTTTATTTACACCTTTGGAGGCCAGTGTGTGCCTTTGTTTCTTTGCCTTGGTTTGACTGCATCAGAAGATGCCCGTTGGCTGCGGCTAGCCAACCAGGTAGATGGGGGATGAGCTTTTGTTAGGCCACCTTTTCTAGGCCCCTCTCCATATGGGGCAAGCAGTGTTCTCCTTAAAAAAGGCTGCTTGGTCATTCAGGATGCTGCCGAACAAGACTGTCATCTCCCGGGTCTGTCTCGAGGCACCAAAGTCCTGAACTGCCTGCATGCAGGGTTGGGTCTGCGGCTTCCAGTGCATCTTTACACCTGCTGTGTCATCCCTCACCTATCGCTACAGGGCTTTTTCAGAGTTGGATTTGTCCTTCAAGCCTGTGCAATGGATTTTTCTGGTGGAGTGCAGTGTGCACAGAACTGGCCTCACCCTTTAAACCAAAGGTTCATCTGCTGTGGCCTTGCAAGCATGGACGGCAGCAGCGAGGTCCTTGGGTCATAGGTTTGATTAGAGTTTCCTTCTCTTAGATGGTTGACCTTACAGGGTTGGGAGAGCACCATGTGCCCGGGTTTGGGATTAGAGTTTTCCTTCTCCTAGGATGGTTGCCATAAGGCTAGAGAGCCCACCCTGCCCTTTGATGCTCTTTGTCAGACTCTTCTGTTTTGACCTGTCTGGCATGGGAGTCCCTACTGGGGGCTATTATGCCACCGCCAGCATAGTTCAAAACATCATTAGGGTATGCAAGCCTCTCTCCCATGACAAGGGGGCGTCAATGGAGAGGACTGTATTATACTGACTAAACGAATCTGATAGTTGAAGCAAGCATTAGCAGGAGTGACAGAAAAACAATGGGGTCATTTTAAAAATCATTTTTACTGCCCCCAAACCTTTAAGACATTCTTCATTCTATAGATAAATTTATCCATTATGGATCCTACTTGCACTTTTCTGAACATATCACATATTTAACATACATGTTTCCACAGAAATGTCTGTGGAATTCCTATTTAAATATGAAGCCAATCTTCATATTTCAACCACAATTAAATTCTTGTCTACAAAAATGTCTTCAAATACCAAATCCGTGCATACGGAGGGACAACTGTATAGCTTCTCTGCCAAGGTTAGAATTACATACAAAATGATCTCCTTTTTTTCTTTGCAACCTAGGGCTACCTAGACAACTACATGTGGGGCAAAAACACTGAATGGGGTTTTGCCTGCATGCCCCCTTCACAGGGATGTGGGGTACCATTTCTTCACTATTCCTGTGGGTCTCCTCTGCTGCCGCCACCACCACCACCACTGCTGCCACCACAACCAACGTTAAAGCTCTGGAGGTAGTTCTCAGCAAAGGGAGAGATTTTCTTCCTTCCCCTGGCTCTGCCCGCTCTTTCACTCACCCGTTGCTTCCTTCAAGTGCTTCCATCGCTTTCTTCAAGCGCCTCTTCCTGTGATAGGCAAGCAGGAGAGCAGCACTGCAAAGCCAAGAATTGCCTCCAGAGCTTTAAAATTGGTCATGGTGGCAGTGACAGTGGAGGTGGCAGCGACAGTGGCGGTGGCCGAAAATATGCAGAAAACCCTGAAACACATTCTGTGCATCCTGATAAGATACACCAAAATGCTGTGAATCTAGACTATGCCACCTTTGGACGGATAGCCCCAGATTCAGGGAAAAGACCATGCCACATGTGGCCTGATTTCAGCAGATTTGAAGGCATTCGCACAGTGATTCGGGGTATTTGATAGTGTGTACAAGCCCCTAGTTATGTTGACACACTTGGGCTGAAGTTTATTAAGGAACAATTCAGGGCACATGAAGCAGACCATGGAAAAGTGAGGGTTTAGGACTACATTTCCCAGAATTCACCAGCCAGCGTGGCCAGTGGCTGGGAAATTGCTTTATATTTTGATGCCTGATATCAAAACATGTTATCTGAGCCAAAGCACAAAGAGTAGCCTCACTGACAAATGCCATTTGCTCCTCTCCTCTCATGAGAGTTAGAACATTCCAATCACTGTGTGAACTTTGGATAGTTACCTGTCTCGGATCGTCAATTTGCCTCTAAGTACTTTAAGAGAAACATGGCAGACTTCCCCCGCCACCATAATTATGTCTACCTAAGCAAAATTATGATAGGCAAGGGAGTCGTTACAGTGGAAGCAATAGGATCCACAGCATACATTCAAGGGCAGTAGGAAAATTCCATTTCAATAAACAGGCCCATTATGGGCAAGAACAGTCAAAAGGGTTAAAATACAATCATTCCAGATAAATTTTTCCCCATATCAGGCTCAAAAAGTCAAAAGATTTGAAAGCTATTAGCAGTTCTGTAGATCATCCTCTTCCAGACACTTTTCTCTTTTTTACTGACAGGTTGAAGTTAAAAATTTAAGTAAAGAGAGGCTCTCTCTTTCCTACATACTTTTAATGGAACTGAAGCCAAAATAAGTCAGACTAAATTATGGGAGTAAATGACCTCCCGGGAAGTATAATACCAAATTCGAAAGAACTGTAAAGAGTTTCCTTTGATCTTTTTAGCTTCACAGCCTGAAATTCAAAATCTGTATTTAATTTTAGATTGAATATGCCAGCTTTTAAGTTTCCTTTCTAACATGATATATCATTTTAAGTGATAGGACACCTTTAACTTGTATTTCTTAAAAATGCTGACTATCTTTTCTGTATTCTTTTACACCATAAAAACAGATATAAATATAACTAATTGCACAAATTATTGGGGATTGGGGTACTATAATGTTTAACACATCAGCCTAAAATTTACAAGACTAAGCATTCAGACCCATCTAATGTTTTTTCAGTATATGTACTTTGATTTAAGCTAAGACACAGGTAGCTTCCAACAGAAGAAGAAAGATCTGCAGGGTAAGACAGAGGTGGGGGGGGGGGAGAGGACTTCTCAGACAAACCTCCAAAAAATGTCTCTTTAGCACCATATTTTTCAGCATAATTGTCCCAGCAACATAACCCTTTTTACCATGCATACCTGTAATAGCGTTAAAAAGCAGCCCCAGCATTAATGGAGCACAAACATTATCACTGTTTACTTCCACATTCGTGATCTCTCCAGTTCTTGTGAGAAGACATGAGCACCGTAAAAAAGACAAAATAAACACAGCAAAATCAAAAGAGAAAATTTACACAGAAGCACAGAAATACTCACAAACTCCCTAGTAAACCAGGGAGGTTCATTAAAAAAATGTCCCATTCCTAGCTTTCTCATTCTCAGCTGGAAGTGTTCTGCCCATTGACACTGTAATCACGAGAGGAAAATGGTGCACAGTTTCAAACACTCTCAATACCAGCACAAAAACACCACAGCAGATCTCTTGATGGCGTGGCCAGTCAATATAATAATAATTATTATTATTGTTGTTATTATTATTATTATTATTGTTATTATTGTTATTAAAGTTTATTTCTAGAGCGCTGTCAGTGTACATAGCGCTGTACAAAGACAATCAGGATAAAACAAAATGAAACCTGCCGAAGGCGTACAATCTAAATAAAACAATAGGCAAAATAATAAAAATCAATTAAAACAAGGATAATTACAACAATTAATAACAAACATCCACAGTAAACCCAAGTGACGGAAAAAATAAATGTATATCAGACAAAGCCAGGGAATGCCTCCCTGAACAAGGTGGTCTTTTACTCGGATTTAAAAGTGGACAAAGAAGCAACGGCCCATATTTGAGGGGGAAGAAGGTTCCAGAAGTGAGGGGCAGCAAGTGAGAAGGGACGAATCCGGGATGGAGCAGTGGAGATCCTAGGTTGGGGCAGTAGGCCTTGAGTACTAGAACGATGGGTGCGGGTGGGAATGTAAGAAGAGAGAAAGTCAGATAAATAAAGAGGGGCTAGCCCATGCTCGCTTTGAAAGTTAGCAACAAAAGCTTATATTGGATATGGAAAGGGAAGGGAAGCCAGTGAAGAGAAAACAGCAAAGGGGAAACATGGTCAAAGTGGCGAGCGGAAGTAATGATGTGGGCAGCTGAATGTTGAACAGAAATTAAAGGGCAAAGATGAGAAAGGGGAAGCCCAGCTAAAAGGAGATTACAATAATCTAATCGGGAGAACACCAGAGCATGGACCAAAGTCTTGGCAGTGGAGGCCAAAAGAAAAGGACGTATTTTGCTGATGTTGTAAAGGAAAAATCTGCAGGCTTTGTCTGTGGCCTGAATATGGGGAATAAAAGACAGCGAAGAATCAAAAATAAAACCAAGACTGTGGGCTTTCTGGACCAGATGAATAGAAATGTTGTCAAAACAAACAAACAAACAAACAAACAGAAAAAGAGGATTGAAGGGAGGACTTAGGTGGAAAGACAAGAAGCTCCATCTTGGACATATTGAGCTTCAACCGCCAATGATGCATCCAGAGAGAGACAGCTGAAAGACATGAAGAAACTTGCTGTTCAAGCCCTGAAGAAAGATCAGAGGTGGAAAGATACAGTTGGGTGTCATCAGTGTACAAATGATAGGAAAAACCGAAAGAACTAATAAGTTTTCCTAAAGACAAGTTTAAAGAGAAAACGATAGGGGACCCAATAGGGGAATTCCAACAGATAAGGGTACGGGAGAAGAGATCTGACCACCCATGACTACTGCAAAAGATCTATCTGACAGATAAGATTTAAACCAGTTCAGAACTGAGTTTGAGAACCCAATGTCAGAAAGTATATCAACTAAAAGACAGTGATCCACGGTGTCTGATGCCACAGATAAATCGAGGAGGATAAACACAGAATAGAAACCATTTGTCTTGGCCCATAAAAGATCATTAGAGATCTTTGTGAGGGCTGTCTCAGTGGAATGCCGTGGGTGAAAACCAGACTGAAAAGGATTGAGGATGGAGTTGGCTTTGAGAAACTCTAGGCAGCGGGAATAAACAACCCGTTCCAAAACCTTAGAAAGAAAAGGGAGAAGAGAGATTGGGCAATAACTAGACAAAGAAGAGGGGACAAGAGAAGATATTTTTCAAAATAGGGGAAACAAGAGCATGTTTAAAGTCGGAGGAAAAAGAACCAGTAGAAAGAGAAAGATTAAAGATAGAAAGAAGCGAAGGAAGGAAGGAGGGGACTATAGAGATTAAGAGACGAGGGGGAATTGGATCAAGAGAACAAGTTGTAGGTTTGGAAGAGTGCAGCAGGAGGGAAAGAAAGAACTTGAAACTGGCAAGATTTTCACAGTAAGATACCGACCCCACCTCCTTGACCCTCAGGGTGGCTAGTGTGGCTAAAAGAGAGACCGCCAAAAGAAAGGGCAGCAGAGGTAGCAGTGCCATGAGCCGGGAGCCAGGTTTCAGTAAGAGCAAGGAGGTGAAATGAATTGGAAAGAAAAAGGTCATGGATTGCAGTTGCTTTTGAGACTGCAGAATGACAATTCCAGAGTGAACAGAAAAATGGGAGCTGAAATGGGAAGGGGTCGAATAAGAATTAGATTAGGGGAAATACGTGGAGCCATGGAAAAATAAGGGTTTAGGTGCCCAATGATCAATAGATGAAAAAATGACAATAATAACAACAAAAAGATAACAACAGATAGTACTCAATGACATTGCCTGAACACCACTGTTGCTGGATCCGCAAGTCTCCCAGCTGTCTAGCCTTCAGCTGACTCTCCTCCTGTTCTTCCAAGGGAGAGGGAGGGATGAGGAAGAGCCCTTTTAAAGCCAAAGGCTCCAGGCCATGCCCCTCTAGCTACCAGTCAGCTGCTAGTCTATCAGCTCCAGGTGCACCCTTTCACATTCATTCGGCATCATTATGATGGCATATTTGCCATGTCTGATAAAGTCCAGAGAGAGAGAGAGAGAGAGAGAGAGAGAGAGAGAGCAAGAGAGCAAGAGAGCATAAAGCACATCTTGCTCTGCTTGTAACTGATCATTAACTTCCTTCCCAGCTTTTTTGATATTTAATGTTTTTCCTCACCTATACTTCTGACCAGAACTTAGGAAAGTCCTTTTTTAGACAATAACTTCCAGAAAACCCCAGACAAATATGGACAATAGTCAATGATAGCTGAAGGATTGGGGGAGATGCCATCTTAAAAAAAGATAGCTTTTTCTAGGCTTTGTTCCCGGTTGTGCTGACTAACCAGCCAGTTAGCCTGGTTCACTAGAGATCCAGGCATTCTATCATCTTACTGAATAGCGTACAAATTACTGCTGCTATGCCCAGCCCCACTTCTATTTTAAAGAGATGGGGAGTATTCTGGGAAGAAGACCTGGGAAATGGTTGGGGTGCATATTTGCACTGAGATACAGCTGAACGTCACATGTTGCTTCTACCATACAGTTGCAACATTTTGTGAGCTAGTATAGCACAGTAGCTGCAAGAACACACTGGGAGGGAGTCAGGAGGTTCCTGTTTCAAACACTGGCTCAGCTAATAATCCAACCGGCAGCCTCAAGCAAACTCCAAACATTGGCTCATACCCTTCTTCCTCACCTACAAAATGAAAGTGATGCTATCCTACCTTGCAGGGTCATCAAGGAGGGATGAGGGGTACGTATCTCTCCAGTTGTCCCACCAGCATGAGAAGGGGTGATGAGAAGGGGTGATGGGAGTTTCAATCCAGAAGCATCTGGACAGCCAGATAGTCTCAAACCTGTTGAAAGTAAACTGAGATAGGGTACAGAAACTGCTTTGAGCATTGAAATGCTGAGCCTAGAGCCTGAGAACCAATGCATGGGGAAATGATTAGACAACCTTATGGTCAGAAATCAAGTTGTTTGGGCTCAGTATGAGAAACTTGTTTTTACTCTTGACAACTACGGAATGACTTCTCAAATCTTTGGGAAATTGCTGAGATGTCTGTTTTGACAAATAAAGTGCATCACAGGAATGATATGCTGTCTCAACAAAGCTGGGGAGGAAATGATCCTTTATTGCAGACTTGAATTCTTTTTACAGACATGTAACCTTGTGGAGAGATACATTTTGTTGTTGTTTTTATAATGAAAACAAAACCCACTGTGTTTTATTATTGCATTGTGTATGTGTTTTTAGGTATACCGCAGCTCCTTCACCATTGTGCCTTTCCTTGAATTCTGGTGCCTAATGTCCTCTCACACTAGGGCTGCCAGGGCAGGAGTACCCCAGACCCTACGTCCTAGGACTCTGTCATGCCACCCCCCCCCCCATAAACATTCTTTTCCCAGCATATTTTGAAAAGTTTTTATTCCTAGCAAAAGAACCTCCCCTACCAGATGTACCTTGAGTCACGTCAGAAAGGCAGCCCTGGCAGTAACAGAGCACAAACGGGTCTCCACTTACTTCTGGGTTTGAAATCTCGCCGATTCTCATGAGAAGACACTAGTGAGGCAAATTCAAAAATACATTTTAAAGAAACCACAAAAAGTACACACAAGCACAGAAACACACTCACAAAGTCCCAGGTACACCAGGGAAGTTTAAAAAAAAAAAGAGTGTTCCCTACCTGGCTGTCCCGATCTTACAGTGTTCTGGTAATTGACACTGTATTCATCCAGCTCAATGGTGCGAGGTTTCAAACACCAGCAATGCCACCAACAAAGCACCACAATAGATCTATTGATGGTTTGAGCTGTCAATAAAAAAGTACACCTTATTGAGAGCACATGATTGCAAAAGGATGTTGTCTGGTATGCGTGCCCTTTTGTGATCATTAGTCATCCTTATGATGCCATATTTGCTGCATCTGATAAAATCCCTAGAAAGAGCCTCTGGTGAGGCCACAGGGTTGGGTCTTGTTGAAGTGATTTGTATTATTTACATTTATATCCAGTCCTGTGGCATTACTAAAGCCGGTGTTGCCCCTCCCTCCGATAGTGTCACCTGGTGCAGATTGGCCTCTCCGCACCCCCCCTAGTGCCGCCACTGATACAGCTTTTTCTCCCATAATGGTGTATATGGGTCTACACTTCCCTAAGTTACCCTGACAACTCTGAAGTATATCAGGCTGAGAGAGAGTGACTGGCCTAAAGTCACCCAGTGAGTTCTATGACCCAGTGGGGACTGGAGTCTGATCTCACCGAAGTCCCAAAGCAACATTCTAATCACTAAACCACAGCTTTAAGAACTCTTCTCCACTGCTTTGATGTGAAACTTTGATGTGGAAGTCTTTCTCTCTTTTTCTTCTTCTTCTTTTTTAAAAAAAAAAATCCTGCTCAGTTGAATTTGCTGGAGTTTTGCCAGCCAGGCTGTTGCAAATCCTGTCTGATGGATGGCCATTGAAGTCTCTCTGGGGTTTTGTGTTTCTTCCTCCCTCCCCATTGAAACTGGTAGCATGTAGAGATCAGCAAGGGTGGTGCTCACTCCCTTTCCTTCTTCTCTGGCTCCCTTCCCTCATCTCTTCCCCTTTGACCTTGGCAGCATGTAGACCTCAACCGAAGGTCTGGGCTGCACTTACTACCTTCCCTTCTTCTCCCTTTCCACCATCCCCATCTTTCTTCCCCTTGCTTCCTTCCCACCCTGACTGAGGATGTTATCAGACAAGGCAACTAAGGCATCATTAGGATGCCTAATGATTGTGAAAGGGTGCACATACCACATGACGTTGACCTTTCGCAATCATGTCCTGTTAAAAAAACATTTTTTTTTTTTATTGACAGCTCAAGCACTTCCGGGTAAAATTACAACATTGCAACAAAATTGCAGTTTACTTGGGACTTTTTTATAGTGTGTTTAGGTGCTTTTTGTAACTTTTTCTCCATCATTTTTGTTTTTAGCTTTGAATTTCCCACACTATGTATTCTTGCAATAATATGCGGGATCTCAAACGAAGAAGCAAACAGAGCTCCATTCACCTTCATTCATTGCTGGGAAGCCTTTTTCAGGGAAAGAAGGTAAGTGTGGCATGGGGAGCTCTTTTGCTGGCATAAAAACGGCAAAGTTATGCCAACAAAGAACAGGGTTTAGGAGGGTTGTCTAATAAGGTCCTCAATGGCAGAACCCACTGGAGCTTCCTCTTGCCACCTCTGCCTTCTCTTTCTACTTGCCAGCAAAGCCCCACAACCAGCACCTCACCCACCACCCAGAGTTTAACCAACTCAGCCAAAGGACCAGGGCAGAGCTCCAAAACAAAAGACTTCAGGTAAGATCCGAAGGCTGGGACTCTATTTCATACCTGCTGCTGACCTCCAGTGCTTTAGCAGCTTACAGCTCTGGTCCCTATCCAGGGCAGCAAAAGCATTATGGACCAGCAGTGTTAGACATCCATGAAGGCACTCAGGAGCCCACTGGCAATTCCTGGCTTTTCTGTTCCACACTTGTCGTTTTATTCCTTGTTCATCTGCCCTCTTCCAAGTGTGATAAGAATGAAAAGAACAAGCATTATCCAGCCATCTTGCCCTTTCCTTACAAGTGGTATTGTGGATTGGAGCTTTAGTAGGTCGGTAAAATGAGTATCTGGCTTCTGGGGGCAATTAGCTAACACACATTGGAAATTGCTTAATGCAGTGTAGATGTGTAAATAGCTATTGCTTAAAACAATTTGTAAGCTGCTCTGATAGCCTTGTGGCTGAAGAGCAGGGTATAAATAAATAAATAAATAAATAAATAAAATATGGAAGAAAAGAGCATGCATATAGTAGAGCCTGTAAACATTCCCAGAATCCCCCAGCCAGCATGCCTAGTGATCATGGTGTCTGGGGGAATTCTGGGAATTTTCATCCCACCCACCCTCCACCCCCCAAAGTAATTTTTCATAAGCTCTGGAAAGCAGGGAGTTTAAACCATGATCAGACGGGTGCTAGGGTGCTCTCTCTCTCTCTCTCTTTCTCACACAAACATACACAAAGAGGACATGTTGCCAAAGGCCCCTCCTAAAGCTAGAACCACCACTGCCTGTTATTCCCCCTAGTCTTTCTTCTCTAGAACATCAAAGCCTTCTGCCTTTGCACTCTGCTCTTTCTCATCATGGAAAGCCTCTCTCTCTCTCTGGCTTTTCTTCACAAACGAAGATTCAGGAAGGACTCATCCCGCACTTTCTGCAAGCGCGCTGATGACTAAAAAGGGCAATCTGAGATAAATAAGTCTGGTTGCAGAAAGCACAGCAGAAGGTCTCCTTGGGTGATGTTTCAGGGTTGTGATTCTTTCTGCATTGTCATTTCTCTTCAAGACTTGTTCGGCATGAGTTCTCAAATAAGGCTGCAGCATTGTGGATAGTGTGTCTCCATGCCTCCCAATGTGAGGCCAAGGCGGACCATTGTTGGTGATCAATTTGGCCAAGCCTGAGATGTTGTTTCAGGGAGTCTTTGTATCGCTTTTTTTGAGCGCCCCTCTTATGCTGACCCGTGGCTAGTTCACCATAGAGTACTATTTTTGGGAGGCGATGGTCCTCCATCCTAGATACGTGCCCTGACCAGCGCAGATGTGTTCTCAGTATCATCGCCTCAATGCTGGTGATCCCTGCTTGCTCAAGGACAGCAACATTCGTCACATAGTCAGTCCAGTGTATATTTAGGATTGTGCATATACAGTGCTGATGAAAGCGTTCGAGGAGTCGTAAGTGTTGGCGATAGGTGAGCCATGTTTCAGACCCATAAAGGAGAATAGACAGTACAATGGCTCTATACACACTGATTTTTGTGCTTCGCCTTAGGTGTTTATTACTCCAGACTCTTTTGTAGAGTCTTCCAAATGCGCTATATGCCTTTGCTAATCCGTGATCGATCTCTTTGTCAGTCTTGGCATCTGAGGAGATGATGCTTCCCAGGTAGGTGAACTGCTGCAATGGAGAGGATGGAAAGCCTAAAGACTGAGCAAATCTCATTCACTTAAATCAGTGATAGGGAATGTGAAATGGGAAGTTGGCAAGAACTAGGTAGAGCCTGTCGATCACAGCTAATGGGATACTGTAAGGGGTGTCTATGAGGGAAAGGATATAAGTTAGGAGCTTGTCTGTTAAATGGTTAGATAGGACCAGTTAGAAAGAGATAGGGCCAGTTAGGAAGAGAGGAATTGATAAGATCTAAATAGGGTTTTGTGAGCTGACAATGTGGAAGGAGTTCAGCGAGAAGGGTTCCGTGTTTGTAACTGAGGTGTTACAGTCTACTGTGTGTGGAGCTAACATCATTAGATGTTTATTTTATCTGTTGCAATCAATCTTTACTGTTTTTATTTTTTTACATCACTGTATGAACATTTTATTTTAATAACTAACCCATGCTTTACCACAGTGAGGCCACTGATCAACACAGCCATTTGTCCAGCGGTGGCCACTTTGAGGCCCATGTAACAGATATCAGGAGGGATATTGAAGGTAAAAGGGCAAGATAGGAACCCAAGACTGGAATTGCAGGGCCAACCTGGATAGGGGTTCTGTCACTGAGAATGTTACCTTAAGAGGTGGGGGGACTTTAGAGACCCACCCATGATGCCAAATCTCAGTCATTATCTGGGCAAATTATTAGCTCAAACAGAAGCTTGCGAAAGGTGGGTAACTTCAGGGATCTTTTCACCAGTACTAACTGTAGGGAGCACTCCAGTTTAAAGTGAAATAAAGTATTTTTATTGGAAATAACACCAAATGATCTCACACACCCAACACACATGCCTAAGAACCATACAAGGCTATAGCAAAGCAGGATAGAAAGAATGGATAAAGGGAGAGATTCAGGAATATAGGGAAATAGTTACCAATCTTGGAGAGAAGAGTTCTTGTAGCAAAGATACTCAGACAGGCACTGGGGGTGGCACAGGAGGTTCTGATCCAGAGGCACACTGAGAAAGAGAGTGGCCAGGTTCGTCCATCATAGAACACCTTTCTATTGTCAGTGGACTAATATTTATACCCCATTTCATATCCTGAAGGGGTACTCTGGTTATGACAAAACCTTAATTGCTTTCCCACAGGATAGACAAAGGTAATCAAAAGTCAACTGATTGCTTTAATTGCTGGGAGATAGAAATTGATGGGTTTGTGGCAACCTCGCAAGGTTGGAGAGCAGGGGATATATGAAAGACTCCATAGGAATAGATTAAGGAATGGTCACTTAATTGCTTGACTGAATCATTGCTGAAATGCCAGGGCTGGAAAAAAGGATCAGCACATACCATACCTCCTTAACAACTGTTTATTAAGAGGGTTCCACACAATCCTAATACGGGGTTTCTTGCCATAATATTTCTAAGACACATTCCAGGCCATTGTGACTTCCAATGACCTTTTTTTGGTTCACCCTTGCCAACCTGACCCTGAAAAGTGTCCAATATTTCCAATTAGGAGATATCATGGGGCGGGGGTAGTAAGGCATGCTAAGAGATACTCCCTCCAGTTTGCTGCTGGAGTGCAAAATCCCATAAACCCAAACCACTGGCTATGACAACTAGGACTGATGTAAGTTGTAGTCCATCAATATATGATGGTTCATACTTCCCATCTCTTATTGAAGTGGGGCTGTGGTCTAGCCATTCAGGTTTGCCAAGCAACAATGCCGGTTCTGCCTATCACCAGTTTAATTATTCTGGTGGGTCCCTCAAAGATGCCACCAGACACTGTCATGCTATTCCTTTTCAAAGGCTGGTCAAGAGGCATAAATAATAAAAAAAAATCCCAGCCCTTACAATATAACATTATAAGCTGGAGCCTGAGGGAGTAATTTGTAATGCATAATTTATCCACTGAATTTAGCATCGTTTCTTGCTTGCAGCAAGCGGGCCCATGATTTCCTCACATTTATTCATTATTCCAAATCACTCGACATATTTTCTAACTTGATTGCTAACTGCTCTCCACGGGTTTTCGATTCTGTCTGAGACAGACCCATTCGTTGGGACTCTGATACAATTTGGGAGGCTAAAAAAAAAAGGGTGTGCTCTGGGTGCCTTGATTGGATTTTTAAAATTAATGTTTCTGGCAGGATGCTGCTATTATGGTGATCCTCCAAGAGGTCAGCAGCACCCAGGCCAGGTCACAGCTACTGCTGGTTTAATTGCAAGAGCTGGAAGCAGTGAGACAGCAAAGAACATTCAGTTAAAGGCAGAAAACAGAAAAGGGAGATTACCAAGGAAAGAGAAGAAACCACATCATGGACTGGCTATAGGAGGAAGGCTAGTAGCTAAGGGATCTATGAAGGAAGGGTTGGTTGCCAAGCTTGGGGAAAACGTGCTCAGAAATGCAAAAACAAAAACAAAAACACACCAATGGGGAGCTAAGAGCTAAATGACACTTGTCATTAAATATGCAGCATGTGGTTTAGGATCACTTGCAACTAAGTGCATGTTCTGGATCAAATGGGTGGTAATGGATTAAAGCTTCCCTCCAAGCCAGTTCACTCCACCACTGCCACTACCACCCCAAAACAATCCCACTGGCCCAGGCAAGGGAAATTTTAAAAATTGGGACCTTCATTGGAACCAATGCATCATGGAACCCTAACCAGGTAAAAGATGTGAAAATAATAAATGTGTCTCTTTATTTCAGACCAAAATTGGCTGGCCAGGAGGAGAAAGTTTAATATGTCTTTTGCTCAGCAGCTCTCTAGACTTAGGCATGAAACTGTGCAGGGGTTGTGTTTTCTCAACACATCTTCCCTTTTTTTTTTTTTTCCTTACCCAAAGAAGATCCATTAAGGAGGAAGAGGAAAGAATTGTCCCTCAAAGCCCACTGACTGGCAGAACTAGGAATTCTCTATCTGGTAGCTTCGTTGTAAGATGTGTTGAGAAAAAAGGGAAGACAAAATGGAAAGAAGGAGATCCAGAGCTTTATATTAGGGGTGAGGAACCCTTAGTTCTCTAAATCTTTTGGGTTACAACTCTCATCCATCCCACCAAGCATGGCCAATGGCAAGGGATTATGGAAGCTGTACTCCAAAAATCTGGAGAACCAACAGCTCCCCAATCCTGTTTTATATTGACATTTAGAAGAAGTCAGACCATATTTTCTGGAAAATGAGGACTTTCTCAGACATGGAAAATATGGCATCATCACAATGCCACATAACCACGAGAGGGCATGCGGATCAGATGATGTTGCCCTTTCACGGTTAAAAACCGACCAAAACCTGACATTTTTAATTGAAAGCTTAAGCTGTCAATAGATCCCCATGCGGCCAGCATATGATGCCTCTGTCCCTTTAAATCTCGTACTTACGCTGGCAATGCCCTCTCTGGCACGAACACTTCCGGGTCAGATTAGGACATCCAGGTAAGTGATAATCTTTTTTTTTTTAACCTTCCCTAGGTTACTCGGACCTTTAAAATGTGTGTATGCTTTATCCAACTTTAAATGTAGTTATCTTGTTTTTATTTTTGAATTTCCCGTGCGATGAAATCACACGAGGTTTTGAGTGAGGAAGTGAATAGGACTCCATTCACATCCTCTTTATTGCCAAGGAGTCTTCACCAGGAAAAGAGGTAAGTGCGGGGGTGGGGGCATTCTTTTGCCAGCATAGAAATGGTTTTTTCTATGCTGGCAAAAACACATTTTAAAACCTGTAGTCTGATAAAGTCCTGATTATAGTGATCATCAGGGTTAGTTTGAGATGCCTATTGACAACTCCAATTTAACCTATTTCTTACTCACCAGTAATAATTAAATAATTGATTATTACTCATAGTTGTTAGAGGAACCTTCTTTGCTAATGTTTAGTCTGACAGTTCTTCATTATTTATTTGTTATGTGGGAACCTGATTCTCCAGCACATAGCCAACGCTAGAAGAGAGTTTCTGTTACATCTAGACTGACTGACATTTCTGAATGAGTTTGTACAACAGGTACTTAATTTAATTTAGATTTCATGTTACACTCCTCCACATGTTTACTCAGAAGTAAGCTCCACTGAGTTCAGTGGAATTTTCTACCAAGTAAGTGGGCATGGGATTGCAGCTATAGATTATTGAGAGCAGTACAACTTTTGCAAGTGAGCCTGTTTTTCTCTCTTCTGGAAGTCCCCCCCCCCCAAGTAATTCTTCATATTTCTTTTCTGCAGGCAAAATACCACTAGGAATGTATTTCTGACTAGAATTTCTTCAGTGCACTTCACTTTAATTCTTGTTATCGTATCACTGCCATATGTGGTTGTTAGGGCAAATGATCTCAGGTACTATGTGCTTATTTCATCTGTAAAGAACACAAGCACATAACACAGAGAATTTTGTTTTACACTCAGTGTAGCACTCATGACTCTCTTCCTCCCACTTTAACCTCACAACATCCCTGTGAGGTACATCAAGCTGAGAGAGAGTAACTGGCTGAAGTTACTGGATATACTTGTGTATAAGTCGACCTCATGTATACGTCGAGGGCATGTTTTGGGGCCAAAATTATGGATTTTGATGACCCATGGATAAGTTGAGGGTAAAACTTTGGGGCTTAGCATGGGGCTCCTCGGATCAATTCCACAGAGAGGCGAAAGCACCAGTGCCACCTCAGGAGGCCAGCTGCCCCTAGTTGCCACCATCGCCATTTTCCTGCATGAACATTCAGAAAAGACCTTTCACCACAGTGAAAGGTACAGTATTAACTTTTACACACACACCCCAAAAAAAGTAACCATCCCCTTCTCTGAGCAGAGTGACAAAAGGCAAGAGCTTAATCTGTCCTGGGAAAACCTAAAAGAAGCATTGACACCCCCCACCTCTATTCTCTCTATTACAGCACCACTTCTGGCTGTTTTGAACACCTTGGTAGGAAAATGGTGGCGGCGGTGACAGTTCTGCACTTCCCCTCAAAGGAACGCCAAGAAAGTAGAGGGGCTTGGTGCTTCTTTAGGTTCGCTCTCACCTTTCACCACTCTATAGTCCTCCCTCCACTTCTGAGGTTAAACTTTCATGGATTTAGGCCTGGCCATGCAAGCATTCCCTCACTCAGTCACTCACTCACTCAGGCAGGCCAGAACTCAGGGTCACTGAGTAAATGAACTGAGGGGAGACACACACCCCCAAAAAGCCCTTTTCCAACTTATACACAAGTATGTACAGTACCCAGTGAATCCCATGGCTCACTAGGGAACTGAATCTCCCAAATCTTAGCCCAGCACTCTCAGCTGTGTAACTCAATGGCTTTCCAGATACGCACTGGGCATGTGCCCAACAGGGCTATTTAAAAGCCCCTCAATTTTGGTCAGAGCCCAATTTGGAAAACCAAACTTGTTATTTTTATTTTATTTAGAAGAGGAGATGTGTCCTAACAAATGCAGGGTAGTACAAACCAGCTTTAAAGTCTGTTTTTTCTCCTAAAAGCAAAATAGATATTTTCGAAGTACTGTATGTACTGAGTGCTCAGTCTTGCCACTTTATTCCACTCTTGTCCTGGCACTGTCTCCCTTGTGCGGGGGAAGCTTTCTTAGAGCCGTTAGCTTTTACAGTTGAAGAATTGCCAAAGAAGACCCAGCTGGAGAACAAGAATTAGTTATAAAGGATTGGACTAATAGGTGGTACAGTGGGCACTGGTGGGCAGGCTGCAGTCCATAAACTTGCATGTTTCCCCTTCCTTCTCTTTCTCTGGTGAAACAACAGTAAAGTTAGAATAATTTGTTTCCCATTTTCACTAACCAGAGCTTCTTATTATGTCTGTCCTGGGACAAACTGTAGTTAGTTTTAACTGTGATTTGTCCTAAAAAGTCAACTTCTAACAGTGGTTTATGCTGTTGGCTTGCTAACATAAACCATATTTAAAACTAATCTCATTCTCACCTGATTTGGACAACAAAATAAATTGTGCTTAATTGAAAATTAAAGTGGCATGCAAGGGTGTCACCATTGTCACTATTGTGCAGGGGCATACTGTCATAAATACCATCACCTCCCCCGCCTCCTCCTCCATCAACTACAGGAACCCACATAACTATGCTGGTATGGTTTTCCTCTCCATTGGGACTGAATCCAATCTGAGGCACCAAATCTTATTTCTCAATGAGCATTCATAGGGTTGCTCTGTTAACAGTGCTTCATTTGAAAAAAAACAGCATGTTGGGCTACTCATGTATTTATTTACTATAACAAGCTATAAGTCATGTACTACTTCTTACATTTTTGAACACAGGCATTAAGTCATAAACAACATCAAACATATATTTGCTATTAATTTCTAAGGACAAAGAAATAATTTCACTTTTGTCTCAAATGGTCCAGTACTTCCTATTCTGTTAAAAAAAAAAAAGAATTTCATACAAATTATTTACTTGTTCTTTACTATTTGTTATGTGTTAGTATATATTGCCCATTGTGTGTTAGAAACAAATTACAACACAAAACATGTATCACTTAAAACAGTTAGTTTGGTAAGTTTTTTAAAAAAAATTGGATAATGGAAAAAGAATAAAAAGACTATAAACAGAACAGAAAGAATAGAAATAGCAGAGAGACAGATTAAAAATAATAAAATACAACAGAAAGAGCTGAAAGAAAAAAATAGAAAATATAGAAAAATAGAAAGATTTGACTTTTAGGACTCAAGTTTCAACTTAGGACTTTTAGGACTCCTATTAAGAGTAGTAGACTTAGTAAGTCAAGGTGCAGTCTTCTCCATGTTCGCATGTATATGTGCTTTCAGGTCACCTGTCGACCCCATGAATTTTATAGGTTTTTCTTAGGCAACGAATCTTCAGAAATGGTTTTTGCTAGTTTCTTCCTCTGAAATATGACCTACAGCACCTGGTATTCATTGGCGGTTTCCCATCCAAGTACTAAGCAGGGCTGACCCTGCTTAGCTTCCATGATCTGGTGTCTTTAGGCCCTGTCCTGTGCATACTATCCTTGGAATAGGTGTTATTGAACTTCTGTGTTGATCTGTACAAAACTGGAATGTCAGATATTTATTTATTTAGTTTTTAAAATTTTCTCTTAACAATTTGAGGAACAAGGGTTTTTTAATATAAAAACTCACAAATTTCTTTTTTTTTTTCATTTACAGCATAAAAACAAAGCATGAAGGTTAGATCCAATTGTAGTACCATTTAGAGTAGATCCATTAAATCAGTGAATTTACATAAGTGTTGTTTTGCCATTCAGCAATTGATTGGACTGAAAACATCATCAAAATACTGCAAGGCAACAGCAATCAAAATATTTAACTCCTTCAGAAAATGGAAGCCAATTAAAAACACAATTTACAATTGCATAATGAATGCCTTCCTGAAAAGGAGGCTCTTTATCATCTTCCAAAAGGTCACTGAGGAGGAAGTGAGATGGAAGTTCCAGAGACAGCAAAGGCCAGAGAGAGGTCCTCTTCCTAGTCCCAAGTGAGCATATCGCAGGAGTTGAAGGGGGGAAATACAAGGGGGTTATGAAGATGATCCCAGTCAGTGGACAGGCTTGTATGGGAAGAGGTGATCCTTCAGATATCCTAGTCCTTCACTAGCTACTGAGAGCATCAAAAGTCATCACCAGTGCTTTGAATTAGTCCTGAAAACAAATAAGAAACCAATGCAAGTGACATTCTCCCTATCAGGGATGTAAATCTTTGTTTTTCACAACAATGAAATATTCCACAGTTTTCTCCTCAATGACTGGAAATACAAGAGTTTTTCATGCATTTTTCTACACACACACACACACACACACACAGTACAGTTGTCCCTATCTGCTGGAGTTTGGTTCCAGGATCCCCCGTGGATACCAAAATCCATGAATACTCAAGTCCCATTATATGCATAGCAAAATGGTATCCCTTATATAAGATGGCAAAATCAAGGTTTGTTTTTTTGGATTGTTATTTTTTAAAGAATATTTTCAAGCCGTAAATGCTTAAATCCGTGGATACCAAATCCATGGATAGGGAGGGACAACTCTGTGTGTGTGAAAATTTCACACAAGTTTTTTTTGTGCCAATCATTTGGGGGTTTTGCTCAATGCACAATGTTTTGCATTTTTAAGAATGCTGCACAAGATGGTAGTGGGTTAAACCCCTCTCCCCCAATGCTGAGACAAATACTGTTAATAATAATAATGATAATAATAATTTATTTATACCCCGCCCCTCTGTCAAAACAATCGGGGCGGCTTACAAAAATTAAAATACAATACAGATAAATGTTGTGTACATAATGGGCACAACATTATGGGATCTGTTGTGCCCAGATCCCATAATGCTAGAAAAGGTGCTGGTCTTTTCACTCTTCACAGGAGGGAAATGTTTCAGGGTGGTTGACAATTTTTTGAACCTTTCTTGTTGAAGACAAAAACATTTGCAAATATTCTTTATATTCCTTCCCCGCCCTACCCACTCCCTTTTAATAACCAGACTGCTGGATTCTGGAACCAGTTTTAATCTCTGAAGGCTCTTCAAAGACAACCCTCTCTCAGGCATATTAGAAGACCCCACATATAGTATAACTAAGGCATGTGTCTTCCAGTACTCCACTCTTAGTAGCAACCAATGGTTCCACACCACCACCTATTGAGCCATGGTAAGAGCCAGTGACTGATTTAGAAAACAGTAGGCTTATCAGCTAGATTGAAATATAGGCACATCTCTGTTAACAAAGCCTCTGACAAAGAAGTTTTTTACAAAGTCTTGTTATGGCTGCCAAGCCACTTACTATTCATCCTCATCCTCTGTCTAGCTGGAAGTTTTTTTAATTAGCATCAGCATTGGGAAGATGATAAAGGAGGGTAGAGAAACACACTTTCATTACTGTGTTGCAGCAGTGTGTCTTCAGGAAGCAGTTCAATAAAGCTTAATGGGCAGGAGGGATGTTCTGCTCTAGCCAATCCTACTATAGCTGTGTGTGCCTGCCTACAACAGACAAGGTAAACAGCAGCTGCCTCCAGAATCCTTTAAAAAGCAAACTAAACCACAAAACAGAGAGAAAAGGGGCAAGCAGAAAAGCCTGCCTCACCAAGCACCCTCAAAATTTTTAAAAAGCCTAGATCTGTAAGTCTAAGTACCAAAATGGAAATCATAAGAAAAGTGGAAGGTGATGAAAGAAAACATAATCCTTGGATGCATTTTGGAAGACTCTTTCAGGTGTTCTCTGGAAGGTTCAAAATGTTTTTGTTTACCCATGCAAAACTTATATGGCCTGGTTGATTTATTCCACACGAGCATATTGTTAGGTTTGAATAAAAAGTTTGCTGAAACATGTTGAATTCATCCCTATATTTTCCATGTTATCTCTGCTTCTGGTACCAAATTTTCTGTTAAAGGCCCAGGAACACATCTGCTTTGTTAACTGAGGTATACAATAGGACCCCTGTATCCGCTGATTCATTATCCACTGATTCAGTGATCCGCGGGACACAAAACAGTACACCTACCATAGAGTCTTCCTAGAAAATGCCTAGAGAGGCATCCTCTTTAGATGTTTCCTAGGGCCTCCAAGGCAAACTCTGTGGTATTTTAAACTGGAAGTCCCATTATTTCAATGGTGTTTGCTGTTATCCATGGTTTTCGGTATCGGGTGTGTGTGTGGTGGAACGAATCCTTTGTGGATATGGGGAGTCCTGCTGTATATGTACAGATGGCCATATTTCTCAACTTTCAGACATGCACAAACAAATGTTGCCAATCTAGTTTAAGCAAGCATGTTCATAGCAGTCATTTGGTATCAACATCTGAATATGGACCGGAAAGAAATAGTTTCCCTAGCACAGCAGTGGAGTACTTGCTCTGTGTGTAAAATGTTGTGTAGGTTCTGTCATAGGGCTGACACTGCCATTAGGCAGGCTGAGGCAGTTGGCTTCGGTAGAAGGACACCAAGAGTGGCAAATTTGAACTTCTCTGATCCCCATGGCCTGGAAAGCTGCTGCTGTTCCTCTCCCAATTCTGAATATCCCAGGGAGCTGCCCTTGCCCTCCCTCTCCAGGGCTCCAGAAAGAGGAACTGAAGAATGGAGCAGCATCACTTGCCCACCTTTTTTTTAATTCTAGTTTTATTTAATCTTAATATTTTTATTCATATTATCGCAAAATACAAATACACAAATGTAACTAATAAACATATAAGCAACAAGATTATTAACAATCACAATTGACAAATACAACAAAACATAGACAACCTTAACAACAAATAGACTTCCCCCTAAGGAAGTGCCAGTTTGTTATTATTAAATATATATAGAATAATATATATTTCTTCCACACATCTACCACACAGATTTTTTTTAAAAAAAGTCTTAATCTTCAGACAAAAACAGGAACAAACAAATTCAAAAGTTCTACATTATCATGGACTGCATCATCCTAGTAAAGTTCACTATTGCCTCAAATTACATCAATATGGAAATTAGATAACATCAACTCAATTGTATACTCCTACCACCTTACATACATTACTCTGCAGGTAATCCAAAAAAGGTTGCCATGTTTCACAAAAATTTAAAGTTAGATTTATTCTGCAACAAGCGTGTGAGTTCCTCCACTTCCCTACCTTTTTATGCCATGCTACACAGAAGGAAGAGGATACACCATCACTACTTGTGCCACCACCTCCCCAGCTCCACCCAGAAAAGAAGCCAGCAGCAACTACAACACTCCTACACACACACACACACACACACACACACACACGAGGCAGAACTCCATGCCAAGGACATTAGATAAATAGCCAGCTCTGAAGTGCAGCTAGCTTCTCATATAGTGATATATTTGGAACATCATGTTCACAAACTCGGCCTCCTTAATGGAAGAGGGGGAGCACCAATTTCTTATTTTTATCTTTATCTTTGTCCTCTTACTATGCTGCTGCATCCTTTCCCCCTTTTCAGACAGCAGCCACACTGGTTTCTCCCTCCTACTGGAGTTGATATGATGGCCATCTTACTCAAGAGTGGGGATGCGGGGGGTGAGAATGTGACTGATAATGCTGCTCATTCTCTTCTCTTTCTCTTTTTTCAGGCTGGTGGGCACCACTGCCTCCAGCTACTCCATTCTGAGGTGAGGGGGGAAGAATAGTTTGTTTCCTGCCTCAAGCAGCAGATGAGCTTGGGCCATCCCTTCAGCCCCCTGCATTTCTAAATTCTTGTCTAAAACTCTGGAGAACCATCCACGGGGTTGTCTAAATGGTCAAAATACACCTAATGGAATTCACTGGGAATCCTACCTGTCTAAATGGGATCCTGCACCAATCCACACTATTTGGAAGGAGGGGGGTCCAAAATGGCAAAAACAACACAGGAAAAGCCTTCATGGCTTTTCCTGTAGTTTTTTTTTTAAAAAAAGTGAGGGGGTGCACATTCCTGCTCATCAAAAGCACAGAAGATTCAAAGGGAAGCACAAAGTTGATTGGCCAGGTGAGTGTGGGGGCGGTGCTTGCTAACAGGGCAAGCACCCGCTGTTGCTATGTTGGATTTTCACTCTAGCAAGCAATCGCTAAGGTGATAAAATAGGTTGGGTTTTTTTTTTGTTTTGTTTTACATTCCTGTTAAACAGAAAAATAGAAAAATCACTATATCACTCCAGAACACCTTAGATGACTTTTTAAAAAAAAGTTTGGCGGTGGTGAAGAACTAACGCAAGTAAATCACTATCAGCTACCATCTGGCATGCAAAGCTTATGGGGGCTTCTGAGGCCAAAACCACTGTTAAGACATGTCGCTGCTGCTGCCAAATGTCATTACTGCAAGGTACTCCCCCCCCCCGTTGTGTAGATGGGGTCCCAGTCAGTAGAGAACAGTACTGAACTAGATAATTCAGTGGTCTCTTCTGAGGAAGTTTCACGTGGTCTATGTTGTCACCAAATTTCAGACATTTAAGGTAACAGAAAAGACACAGATGGAGCTTTTTAAAAGAGGGTGAGAGAAAGAGCTTGTATACACTGGCCAGAATACTTCGCCTTTCAGCCAGACACCAGCTAATACGGGTCGGCATGTGGACTTCTACCCATTTCATCATGGTAATGGGCCCATCTCCCCCCATTACCCTGATGAAATGGGCAGAGGTCCACATGCCAACCAGTATTAGCAGGTGCTTTCCCTGCTGTCGCACATCGCTCCCTCTGAAGTCAGGAAGGAGGCCCTCAGCATGTAATCAAGGCTGTTTCCATGCAGGGGGCCTTGAAAACATACTTGGGGCTTCCTTCCTGGTTGCAGAGTGACTCCAACAGTGGCAGCATCTGGCAATGCAGACTGGCATGCAGGTATGGACCCTATGTTCTCATGCTGAGCCCCTCTGGCTTTCCCCGCATAACACAGGCTTTCCCGTTGTTGTTTTTTTTAAAAAAATCTGTGAATGGCTTTACCCCAGCTTTCCCCTAGTTTTGCCTCAGGTGTTGTCAGGACTGCCGGGGGGGGGGTTGTCAGTACCTTCTGGCAAAAGTCCTACATCGTTTGGACTACAGGGCTTCAGAACAGGGGGAAGCTGTGGTAAATTACCCCTTTAGACAGGCCTCAATCGATTGAGAAGCATATTAGAATAAATAAAAATGCTTGGCTTTACAGTGTAGTAAGTTGTTTTAATTCTTAGGACACTTTCTGAGGTACTAAGCCCTGAGTTTTGGTACATACTTGTTTTTTACTGGACACTTCTTCTTGTAAACTGTGTTATTTAAAGTTTGTGTCAAAAATGGCTGAATTAGTGAAAATCCTAAAATATGCTACACATGGAGTATCACACTCTTTGTTTACCAGGAAAGTCTGCAAGGGGAACAATTTGACCTCTTTCCCAAACCATAACCCAAGGCTAAGGAATCTATGGCCATCAGACATTGCTGAACTATATACAGTGGGCCCTTGGTATCTGCAAGTTCAGTATCTGCTGATTCGAGCACCCATGGATCGTGATGATAAATAGCTAAATGGTGATGCCCATAGCTAAAATAGCACCTCTCTCTCTCTCTCTCTGGCTTTTTTTTTTGCAAACGAAGATTTAGGAAGGAATCATCCCATGCTTTCTGCAAGCACACTGATGACTAAAAAGGCCAATCCGAGATAAACAGGTCCGGTTGGAGAAAGCACAGCAGAAGGTTTCCAGGTTGGGATTCTTCCAGCGTTGTCATTTCTCTTCAAGACTTGTTTGGCGTGAGTTCTCAAATAAGGCTGCAGCATTGTGGATAGTGCGTCTCCATGCCTCCCGATGTGAGGCCAGGGCGGACCATTGTTGGTGATCAATTTGGCCAAGTCTGAGATGTTGTTTCAGGGAGTCCTTGTATCGCTTTTTGGAGCACCCCTCTTACGCTGACCCATGGTGAGTTCACCGTAGAGTACTATTTTGGGGAGGTGATGGTCCTCCATTCTGGAAACGTGCCCTGCCCAGCACAGCTGAGTTCTCAATATCGTGGCCTCAGTGCTGGTGATCCCTGCTTGCTCAAGGACAGCAACATTCGTCACATAGTCAGTCCAGTGTATATTTAGGATTGTGCATATACAGCGCTGATGAAAGCGTTCGAGGAATCGTAAGTGGTGCTGATAGATGACTCATGTTTCATACCTGTAAAGGAGAATAGACAGTACAATGGCTCTATACACATTGATTTTTGTGCTTCGCCTCAGGTATTTATTACTCCAGACTCTTTTGTGAAGTCTTCCAAATGCACTATATGCCTTTGCTAATCTGTGATTGATCTCTTTGTCAATCTTGGCATCTGAGGAGATGATGCTTCCCAGGTAGGTGAACTGCTGAATGGACTTAAGCACAAATTTGCCGATGGCAATGTGGGGATGATGGTGTTCGTCCTATGGTGCACCACCACATACCTAAAATGGTGGAAGCCGTAACTAAAATGGTGGCACCCTTGACTAATATGGGACTCAACCATCAGCAATTTTTTGCTATCCGTGAGGTTCCAGAACCAAATCCCCGTGGAAACAGAGGGCCCACTTTAATTCAGTACATCTATATCCTGGATACTAGTAACTGGATTTTTTTTCCTTTCTCCTACATTTGGTAATGAAGTTTTCAAGCTGCCCTGAACACTATTTTTAGTGGAAAGATGGAATTAAGATGCAACTGGTTGACCAAAAAAAAAAAAAAAAATCTTAAGAGAAGCTGGCTAGAAAGCTGCCAATGCAACATATTTTAGACTGTTTCATTGCCATCACATGCCCACCAACATTTATCAGATGAAAACTGGGACATGTGTGGCCAAGTAACATCAGAATGTGGTCAAGATGGCAGAAGTTATTAATGAGGAGCAGCATACAAGCTAAGAGAATCTTCAGCAGTTAGTTTTCCCCTGAGACTATGGGGAAGGGCAAGATTCCTCCCCTTCTTCCTCTCTTCTCTCCCCTGCTGAATTAACTGAGTACAAACTACTTCTACACTTTGAACTCAATTTGCAACCACTAAAGTAAGATGAGGACAAAGAAGAAAAGTGGGGGGAATGAAACAGAAACTGGAACCCTTAAAAACTGCTGGAAAAGGTGGGACAACAGAGGATAAATCAGGATTGACCCTGCAAAATATGATACCCTTATTATATATTTTAATCCCAGGAGATTTTCAGATAGAAATGCAAATAGTGTTCCTGTCCCACAATCTCCAATCTTGTCCCTGCTCCAGCACAATAACCCTCCCCACCACATTTACCTTGTCTCATGTCATAAGGCAGCCCAGGAATGAATGGAGCCCTAACGGTGCTCTGTTCACTTCCCGGACTGAAATCCCGCCTATTCTTGTGAGAAGATGTGAGCATGGGAAATTCAAAAATAAAAGTAAAATACATAAACAATGTTTTTAAAAGCACATAAACACACTAAAAAAAAAAAATAACAAGTAACCCGGGGAGGTTCATAAAAAGAGGGTAGCCTACTTTGTTTTCATGATCCCACCCAGAAATGTTCTGGCAGGACCACCCATTGACACTGTATTCATGGCAGGACAATGGTGCGAGGTTTCAGATGCTGGTAATGCTGGCACCAACACAGGATGGGCGATCTATGGCTCAGCCCATCAATAAAAAGAAATGCCAGAATAACGGCAGAGGAACACAAAAGGACATCGTGTGATATTGCCATCCTTTTGCGTTCTAATGTCATTATTCTGGTGCCACATTAGCTGCGTCTAATAATCTCCCCAGACTTTGATTTGGGCCAGGTGGAGTGAGGGAGATTCTATAGGTCTTTAAAAGCATGTTCAGTGGGCCCTTGGGTTTGGTTCCAGGATCCCCTATGGATACCAAAATCCATGGATGCTCTAGTCCCATTATATAGAATGGCATAGTAAAATATTGTCCCTTGTATAAAATGGCAAGATCAAGGTTTACTTTTTGGAATATATTTTTAAAATATATTCAAGCCATGGATGGTCAAATCTGTAAATGCAGAATTTGTGGATATGGAGGGCCAACTGTATAATAAATCAAGCATAGGTATTAAATCATAGAGAAGGCAAATTTGATTCCTTACATTTTGGGAAACTTTGGCCTAAATCCAATTGCTCTAGACCTGCCTGAGTAGATTTACCTGAGTGTTGACATAGCATTCAGCAATTGATTCAATGGGTCTAGTTTAGTTGGCACTAGCAACTGGATTTAGGCCCAAGGGTCTTCAGGCAAAGCTAGGCAAAGCTGACTTCTTAAAACTAAGTGCTCAAGCATAAAATACATACATTTGTTTGAAAGCAATACTACCACAGACTGTTTTTTTCAGCCACCTTTACCTTCATAATTATAGTTCTTGGTTAACATATGTATTAAATATATGTATTAAATTATTGATTATGTGATGAACCTCCCTCCCTTTCAGAGAGGTCCAGGAAGTGGATGGGCTTTTGCTCCACCTCTGCCATTTTTATTCTCACAATAACCCAATGAAATAGGTGAGGCTACTAGTTAGCTACTGACCCAAGGTCACCTTGTCAGCTTCATAGCCAAGCAGAGATTAGAATCCAGGTCTCACTGGTGAAAGTCCACTCATTTTGTTTTTTACCCTAGCAGTTAATGATATTAACTAACCTTCTTCTCCTTCTCCTTTAATCCCCTGAGAAGAAGAAAGAGAAAAGATGTGTGTTACGCTCTTGGTAACTTCAATTAGTTGTTAGCGAAAGATTGTCTCCTGGTAGCAAAACCAGGGGGGGAAAAAATCTTTGAAATTAATTTGAAGATGCCTACATTTAGAGAATGGCATTGCTTTAACAGGGCTATGCAAATGAGTCCAATTTAGCATCTTGTATTCAGCTGGAAACCATTGCTAAATGATCGGGATAGCCAGTCACAGATATTAAAATGAATTATATCTAATCTGAATTTTAGTCACGCTACATTAACTAATAGAAAGTTATTAACATTTCAAGAGAAAAAAAGCTTTTGCCTGCAAAATTAACAGTGGCTGAGATGTGACCTGTGAGCCATGCAGCCTGATCACTGTAATGACAGTGTAATGGCATATTTACATTAAAATCTCTGCAGCTAATATGTGATTCAGAATTGGACGTTAAGTCGAGGATTATTTAGTCTGGCCTGCTGGCCTTTCTCTAAGTAGGTTTTTTTTTTTTTTACTTCAATACAAATCTGAAACTTTTCATTTCATGACTATTTATGTGTCCAGTTTCTATGGCTGTGTCTCTCCATCCTACTTTATGCAGGTACTTTCACTTTCATTCCATATGGGTGTGCGTGCCTGCACCAGCATGCACTTGCACTCACATGAACAAACACACACACACACATTGCTGGCATGTAAAGCTGCAAGAACACCAGTGGGAGGAAAATGCGGAATATTTTCCTGCTTTATTTTCCCTCTAATTAGCTTCAAAGGACAACACGTTCTCATGTTTCCCTTGCTATACATTTTAAAGTCTAAAACACACTAGATAAGAGGGTGGGCGTTAGGAACGGCAACACAAAGCAAGGCTCTATCCTACTGGTTTGGGTGTGTGGGTGGGGGGTGGGGGGGCAATCAGCACATAATGATATGGATATCTTTCTTCCAAGGTAGGAAATGGAAACCCACAAGAAATCCTAGCTCTCAGCTTTTCTGCTCTGAACACAAGTCACTGAACGGTGAGATCTGACAACAGGACAATTGAACCCCACAGGGTAGGGTGGAGGGAATCCAGACAGTGATTCAATGGCTAGCAACATTACATGGGCTTGTACAATTGTGGCAGGGAAATACGACTAACTTAACTAGTGAACAAGGCATTGGAAAGCTCCCAAAGAAAGAAAGGAAGGAAGGAAGGAAGGAAGGAAGGGAGGGAGGGAGGGAGGGAGGGAGGGAGGGAGGGAGGGAAGAGATCTTTCTTTAAGGGCTTGGTTGTGGTGTTTTTGACACTAAGGAGATTTTCACACGGGGCCAAAATGCCCCATTAATGCCCCACCACCTCCTCTCCCATTCCTGCCACAGAATAACGTAAATCTTTCATACGCTTACCTTAATTCTGTGGCAGGAATGGGCTCCCCCTCCCCTCGCTGGCCAGGTGTAAATGCAGCTGTCATAAGGCTGCTTTTACGACTGGCCATCTGAAATGTTATCACCTTATTGCGTGATAACGGCCAGGCAGTAAATTTAAAAAATAAAACTCCCCCAAATATAAAATCAGTTCACCAAGCACAAAAACACACTTTAAATCACACAATCAAAACAGAGAGGGTAAAATAAAGGGTGCCACTTACCTGGATGTCCAGATGGTACCAGGAAGTGCTCAGAACGGACCTCCCCTCCATGGCTGTCATTTCGGAACAGGAATGGGGCTCCTGTTCGCACACACGTGATTGCGTGATAGCGATCGAACGGGAGGTCTATTCATGATGGAAAATCATGATTACATTGTTCTGGAACAGTCCTGGGAGCAGGATGGATGCAGGACAGAACGGGGTCGACGTCGTACGAAAGGGAAAACCTTCCCCAACCCTGTTCTGTTCCTGCCATGGGATATATAGCCTGTGTGAAAATCTCCTAAGAATATCAGGTCTAAAACATTAGAGATAAGGATCAGAAAAAGAATTTTAATCAGACCTTTTAAAAAGAATATGAAATTTAAGTACGATATCTATGATATGGGGAGTATATTGCTGACAATGGAACATTTGGGGTATAGGCTTTTGGAATAGTGGTTATGTAAAATATTTCACATATGCTCTAATAAGAGGAATTTGTCGGTCTGTTTTCTTCTTCTCTCGAAGATAGCTACAGGCAGGCAGGGAACTATCTTTTTTGAAGAGCCATTTCTGGCTGCGTGAACCTGGCCTCAGCTCTGCCTGAGCAATGGACACATGTCAGTCACAAAGACCATCATGATGTAAATGCCACCTTCCTTCCATTTCCCAATTAGGAAAGAAAGAAAGAAAGAAAGAAAGAAAGAAAGAAAGAAAGAAAGAAAGTTAGTTAACAGGGGAGCACCTTTCTGACTGACAAGCATCTCTGCCAAAATAGCCCCTGTGCACAGATTCATAATAAACACAGGGACTTCATTTATAGCGAATTTAAAGCGTCATCTTATTTTCTGAAACCTTTATTACAATGCAGCCATTCAACAGATGCTGATTGAAGAAATAACTCGAAATTGGACCTGATACAATACAAGATAAATTACATTTAACAGCCACAACTTTATTTGATATTTCTCTCTTGGTTTCCTGACTTCTGCTTTCACACACAAACACACAGAGACCAGAGACTTGAATGACAGTCTGGCATCAAATGCTTTGAGCTAGATGCTCACAGGTTTCAGGAGTATGGGGTAGGGTGGTTTGGCTGATAGATTCTTCCTGGAGAAGTACAATATGGTTGTGGTAAGCTTATACAAGGTCATTTGGACTGTTTCTATATGTCAAACCAGTGGATTAGGTTCTATAGCATGGGAGGCATATGAAACTGCTTTACACTAAGTGAGACCATTGGTCTACTGAGCTTCCTGTTGTCTAAGCAGACTGCCAGGAGCTGCATAGCATCTCAAGTGGGAAAGGTTCACCACCTCACTCCATGCTACCTGAGTGAGCATCCTCCTTTAAGTGAGGGTGCTGGAGTTGAACCTCCATTCAGAGCAGGTACCCTAACTCCTGAACAATAGTGTCTTTACCTAGATAGTTGTGAAATTCTATAGTGCTGAGGAAGAAAGAGCACAGAGCTCACTCAGAGAACTTGGAAATGATCTGGACTTCAGGGTGTTGTCCAAATAGTGCTCCAAAAAGTAACATTTCCTATCTCATTGCTAGACTGCTGCAGCAAACAAGAGAGGTGAAGGATCTAAATCATGCCCTGTCAGTCACATCTTGGTTGTGATCTAGTGAATGGGCCTGGTAAGCTAGAAGGAAGGACAGGCTTAATATGAGATAGCCATACTCTGCACTGTACTTGCAGAAATCCTAAGGTGACCGTTTCCATTACTGTGTGTTTCACACTACACAGTTATAGCAATTTGATTCCACTTTAACTGCTGCAGCTGTATCCTATGGAATCCTTCAATTTGTAGTTTGGTGAGACCCTACAGCTCTGGCAGAGAGAATTCAAAGCCCCTCACCAAACTACAGATCCTATAAGATGGAGCCATGGCAATTGAAGTCTATCAAACTGCTATAACTGTGTAGTATGAAAGAAACCCAGGTGGCAGTCCATGCTGTGGCTCTCCCCAACCACAGGTCTCTGCAAAGATATAGAACTGTTGTACCATCTGATGAAATGTATAGTTCATGCTGCTGCCCAGTACCAAAGACAGACACAGTGTGGTTGTGAATGTGCCAGCTAGATGTACAGATGTCATCTTCTATCTATCTGGCAAGGGAAGACATCAGAGACATACACAAATGTAAGTTGTTGTCTACTCTGGCCAAGATAATCTGGGTGCAGCCCAGAGTATTCTGGCCCTGGAGCTGCCCCGGACTCCCCCTGTGACTATTGCACTCTGCAGTGACACCGGGTGGATGTCTTCACACGTGTCCCCATTATGTTGCCCAGCACCGGTGCCGCTGGGATGAGTCCAGAAACAAGACTCCCAGCATTGATCACATTGTGACCTCGGAGGGTGTGACTCACAGCAGAGGCACCAGGCAGCTGGGGATGCATGTGAAGACATCACCACAGAGTGCACCAGGTTTTCCTGTAAAATCCAAAGCAAATGGTGAGGTTATTTACTTCATTTTAAGGGTATTTTAGTACAGATTCAGTGCTGAACTGGGCAGACATCATGTAGACAGTTTGCACCAGAATTGGGGATTAGGCCCTGCATCATCTGGACTGATTACCATAGGGATGGGGAGGATGTTATATTTGCCCGGTGTAGACAAGCCCTAAATCCACCTTACGCCTGTGTATGTATTTTTGTTGTTCCTGCTGCTGAGGCTGATATTCTCATTCTCCATGAACAATAAAATGACCATGGGGTGGGGGACAGGGCTATTGCAGCAAAGCCATGAGTCCTGCGAGTGGTGAGTGAGGAGCTGTAATGGAGTCCCACCTGCAGAACTCTTACTCCAGGGGTGGGCCAAGTGTGGCCCACAGGCAACAGGTGGCATGCAGTTTCTCAGGGGCCCCCAGGGCCCAAAAGTTTTTTTTCTCAGAAGAATTCCTCAAAATAACCTTTAAAGGGCATGGAGGGCATTTCCACCACATACCACTCCCGACACCCTGCCCTCCACAGCAGTCAAAACAAATTTTTGTAACATTTTTCAAATATCTATCTCTCAATCTATATCTATCAATATCTGAAAGGCCCCAAAATATAGTGAGGATGTCTCCATGTTACCTAGAGGGCAATTAGGAGCAAACAATATGATTATTTTTGTTTTGCAAGAGTGGGTGCAGCCCTCAAGGTCTCGGGGAATGGTCAAATGCACCTCCCACCCCACCCCACCCCACACACATCGGTCTTCCATAGTGCCTACAGTGTAGGCTCTTGAGTCCACTTGAAGCCATGAATTGCAACTCCATCTTGGGCCATGTACCGGAGAGCACTTTGAGATGAAGGAGAGAATATTATGGGAATGGGCCAAAGCACAGCAGCAGAAAACAATACTTTGCAAGCAGAAGTTTCTCAGGTTCAAGCCCTGGCATCTCCAATTGGAAGATTCAGTAGATGATGATGGGAAAGATCTCACACAGATTAGGATGCTGAAATGCTGCTGCTAGATGGGCAATAATTTTACCTGGTAAAAGACATGTTCACAATTCGAAAAAGTTACTTTTTGAACTACAACTTCCTGAATCCTAGGGGGTGTGAGTGTGACGGAACTGTACTCCAAAAAGGTAACTTTTGCCACGTTCCATCTATGTTCATACTAGTGACTTCTCTGCTAATTGAGGAGGATGTGGAGTTACCCCCTGGAAGTTAATGTAATACGTTTATCATTTTTGTTAATTAAAATAATTTCATCCTCATTATTTCTTCAAGTCTGAGTTCTTTTTCTGCCACCTCCTGGTTTCTGACCAAGGGCATGAACTGAAATCTCATAGCCACCAAACCTGTCTCTACCCCCTGTCTTAAGTTCCCTGCGGCCGTAAGGCTGGAAAAAGTACATTGTTTAACTGGATTCATTTAAATTTTTAATTTTCTCTGCACACATTATGAAAAGTAGAGTGGGGGGGAGTGGAACCTAATCTTAAAGCATGAGAAAAACTTTGATAACTGCTGTTTGATAACAGCTCCATTTTACAAGAAAACTGGAGTATCTGTTTATGCCTCTCTCTATTATCACCTTCCATTAAGGAGAGAGTGATCATTGAACATGCCAAAGATGGAGATAATATATTGGTAGCAAGCCATCTCATTTAGATGATTCAAATGTTCTGCTCCAGGATACAGATTCCTCTGTGGATCCACACACTTCAAAAGCCCTGTTTCTCACTGTTGTTTTTCAAATGGAATAAGTAAATAAATGTACTGCTGCAGACAAGGAAGTTTCTGAAACAACTCAGCCTATCACAATGTCAGTTTTGCACCTCCCCCTCTTCCAAAAGACAGATAGTTCATTAACTTTCTTTAGATAAAGATAATGCAGTCATTCATAGAAGCACAATGATGTTAAATTAATAAGAAAAAGAGACTTCCTCTTGGTATATTATGCTCCCCAACAAATTGCTGTCCTTAATTGGCTGACTGTTATCATAGTAAAAAAAAAAATCACACACACACAAAGGAAACAAAGATATGTGGATGAAAACTAATCAAGGAAAGGTTCTCAAGTACTTAAGAATGGACAAAACTAATGATTTATAACATAATTAAAAAGCTGAAGTTTTGTGCGTTTAAAAAGTGTTTTGCTTTTTTAAAAAAATATTACTCTGATTATCATGACAAATAATGTTGTTTTCAGCAGAATCTTATACATCAGGAGACAGGAACAGTTGTGGTCCCAGAACCAATCCAGTAGACCACATAATGCGGGGGGGGGGGAGCTCTGTCCTCAAGCCCCTGCCTTCAGGGTGGTTTCCCAGCCCTGACTTCCATTTGCCCATACAGGGGACGACCACAAAGGGAATGATCACATCCCTACTTGCATTTCCATTTGGGAAGTGAAGAAGGAAAACAGGGATTAGAGAGAATGACAAAATACCTGCCCTCTCTGTTCCCAGTGAGGATAGGGTGTAAGGCAGGGTGAGTGCTGGCTGTTATCTCCAAGCACTGATTGGAGATAGAATCATAGAATTGGAAGAGACCACAAGGGCCATCCAGTCCAACCCCCCCCCCACCATGCAGGAATACAGGATCCAAGCATTCCTGACAGATGGCCATCCAGCCTCTGTTTAAAAACCTCCAAAGAAGGAGACTCCACCACACTACGAGGCAGTGTATTCCACTTCCAAACAGCTCTTAATGTCAGAAAGTTCTTCCTAATGTTTAGGTGGAATCTCTTTTCCTGTAGTTTGAGTCCATTGCTCCGTGTCTTAGTCTCTGGCGCAGCAGAAAACAAGCCTGCTCCATCCTCAGTATGACATCCCTTCAAATATTTAAACATGGCTATCATGTCACCTCTAAACCTTCTCTTCCCCAGGCTAAACATACCCAGCTCCCTAAGCCGCTCTTCATAGGGCGTGGCTTCCAGACCTTCCACCATTTTGGTCGCCCTCCTCTGGCCCTCCTCTGGACATATTCCAGAGATAGCAACATGATCACCCCCTCCCTGCCAATGTTCCCTCCTAATTGGGAAGGTGTGGTACTTGTAAAAGACTCCCATCTACAGATAATGGGCTTTGAGCTTTGGGGAGAGGAGGCATGTTAGTCCCATGACTATTGAGAAACAGGGATGGAAAGAATAATCAAAAATATTTGAATGATAGATGAACAATGGGTATGTTGATTTTCAGGAAACCCTGATTGATGACGAGAGTATAGGATCAGCACATTTCCAGTTCAGTTCCCATCGTTCTTCATAATAACATGCATAGAGGGCTTCTGTACATGATTTTAAGCACAGAAAAGAACAGAAGAGGACATTTCTGTGCAGAAAATGGTGTTTTCTGCACCAAAACCTGTTTTCTGCACCATTTGTTGAGCTGTGTACATTCAATCTGCAAAGAGTCCTCAAAAACTGCATAGTTTTCCAAGGGCTTTCTCTCAACAAGGAGAAAAATGGTAAAATTATTATTTCTTGCCTGTGAAAATGAAATTTACCAAGGGGTTGTCTAGGTGGTGAAAATATTCTAATAGAATTTGCTGAGGATACCATTTGCACAAATGAGATGCACAGGAGATTTGCCATATTCAGAAGCCGGGGGGTGGGGGACGCTGTATACTGCACAACAAGAGACTTTGCAGTTTTCCCCAAAGTTTTTTAAACAGTGCAGGGGATGCACATTACTGGCCATTTGAACAACTGATTTGCAGTGCTGCTCATTCTCGGCAAAGGCAGAAGTTGACAGCTGATTGGTCCATTGTGCAAGTGGGAGTGGACTTTCCAGTGGTGGAGTCCAGAAGCACCGTTTTGGCATTCTGGATAAGCAAGTATGCACATTTTTGCTGTGCTGGGCAAAAAAAAAAAAAGAAAAAAAACTATTTACAAGCAGAAGGTCTCCCTTCTGCTCATTTACAATAAAAGTTTTTTAAAAGACTATGCAGCGATAATAACATTTGGTGGGGAATAACAGTGCCCTGTACTCATAGCCACCATCATGATTCACAGCATGGCTCCATCTGAACCTCAATGTGAATAGCTTTGCAGACAGTTTTTGGTGTCAGAAAATCATGGCAATAAAAGAGAACTGTTGTGAATTGCTGGTAATGGCCATCCCCATGTGGTATTTTCCTCCCTTCTAGCTGAGGCCCAATATTTACACCCCTGAGAAATAAGCTCTGTTGAGTTCAACTGGACTTACTCCTGGGTATGTGTGTACAGGACTGCAGCCTAATTTGTCTAGCACTATTTAGGATGCAGCAGGACTATTATATCTACATAATTGGAACTGAGGAAACCAGTGGCTGCTTATGACAGTGACAACTGGTGTCCCCTATGTCAGTGGGGTGATAAATCAGCTCTAGGTTTTAGTCTGAAGTGTCAAGGAGGTCTCCAAGTTGCTGAATCCTATCCCCAAGATCATGTCCTTGGACAACTCCTCTAAATTTCAGACTGAACCGAGGAATGTATTCACTGCCCCATTGACCAGTGAAGGGGTGCTGGAGCCAGCAGCCACCACTGATTTATGGCCTGGAAGATCAAACCACTTTTGAATTCTAAACTGTCCATGGTGTAAAAACAAAGGCTTTGCATATTGTTAGAATTGGCCTAATGAACTAGGGGCCTTCCTGATGAGTTTGTATTTGAACTGGGATTTCTTTGTAAAATAGCTACAGGAAAAAACACACATTTTGTCCATTGGTTTCTGGTGGTTGGCTCTCAAAGGACAACAACAAATAACAACTGGGTGGTTTGACACAAAACATCTTTGAAGTATGATGGAGTGAGCCTGTGGCAATAGTGTTAGAAGCAGTGCTTATCTCATGTTAAACTAGGATAAAATGGCACTCATAGCTTTTCACTGTTCTTATTAGAAGCTCGTTGTACAGTACCGTCAATACTTTAGAATAAATCTAAATAGGTGGGACAAATTTCTTCATTTCATTGACATGTTTTCAATTGATTAGCTTTGGTGGGGAAGGGTTAAATTATAATTCTATGTTCCATTTTGCATTTTGTTACAAAGAGTCATTTTGGGCACCATGTGCTCAAGAACCTACCAACACCCCAATTTTGTGAACTTGCCCAGCCATTGGCCTAGAAGCCCTAGATAACATGTGCTGCATCCAGAGACTATTCAGCAGGGCCCTCCATAGCAGTTGGAAGTACCTCTCACTCTGAATTGGACAAAATTCTACATGGACCTTCCTGTGTGCTCCCAGTAGAAGCACATGTACTCAGGGAAGCCACCATTTCCTCTAGAGAAATGTCTCATAGGGTACATGATATGCTACTTCTCACACGCTGCCATCGGTGTCAGCCGCCCTCTCCTCCCTAAACGGAAGATTGGCTCTGATATGCAAAGAAGTCTTTTCCAAGCATGTCCAATGTCCATGAGGAAGACATCATGGTAGACCATAAAGCCTTGCAATTTGCTCTGCACATTTCATTGAACGCCCTTTAAGAAATGGTAATTGGATCTACTGGTTCATGCAAAATATTTTGCCAAGGATGTTTTTTATACCCAGTTAGGGAATGTCCATCATTTCATGTGCAAATATTTAAAATGACAAAATAATTCAAAAGTGTCACCACTGCCATTGGACAAAATTCAATGTTAAAAGTTTATTTCATAGGACTCACAGACAAGAAGCAAACACACTGGCCTATGAACCTACCACCAAGGTCCACTTTAAGGTCATCCTGTATCCAGAGCTTAGAAAAAGTTGTTGTTGGACTACATCTCTCAGGGGTCGGTTACACAACCATTTTGAATGCAGAAAATGCCAGCTTACCTCCCTTTCGCTTCAGTGCCAAGCTGTTATACAATTTTGGTGTAAAGTAGTTCTTCTGATAAATTCTGAAAAAATAGTGATTTTGCAGTTCATAAAGGGGGGTGTAGCCTCTGTGACTGACAGTAACAGAGGCCAATCTCTCCCCCGCCACAGAGCTCGCCAAGGGCCAGGGTGGGTGCGGGGCAGAAAGGGCTGCAGCGGTGGAGAGATGGCCCTCTGTGACTGGCAGACACGCGGATCATAGGGTTGCAACTGTAGTGAAAACACACTCCTTGGAAGAGACCCTTTCCCAGTTCAAGTGAGCAAGGAGGCAAAAAAAAAAAAAAAGAGAGATCTCGCCAATGCAACCTTCTCTTTGGAAGGCAGGAAATGCAAAGCAAACAAAACCAGCCAGTGGTTCCCTTGGACCGAGGGGCACCGCACAACTTGGGCAAAAGTGGAGTAAGTGGGCTGCCAACTGCGGCTGCTCCTTTTTGCCATCCGCCTCCCTCCTGCCTCAGCATTGGGGCACCACCACCACAGCACCTGGTCAGAGTGTGAAGGGGGCACCCACCACACATTCCCCTTCCAGGTGGCAGTGTGGTGGGTTGAAGCCCCTGAAGGTGCGAGAGCTGCCAGCCCAGTCCCCCAACCGACCCCCAGGACTGAGCCTAGAGACCTCGGGCTGTCTGCTCTGCCAGCCGCCTCTCATGGAAAACAGTCGAGGCGGCAGGCTGGGGGGTGGGGGCGGGGAGGGCAGCAGGAGAGGGGGTCCGGCATGGCCCACCCACTTTCCAGCACCCCTTGCCAAGAGCCAGGGTGGGCACAGGGCAGAAAGGGCTGCAGTGGCAGAAAGATAGCCCTTCATGACTGACAGCCTCCGGGCTGGGTCAGGGCTTGGCTAGCACACCCACCCTCCATCCTTCCCGTCCGCTCAGCTCTCCATGTGGCAAGAGTCTCCGGGATGTGGTGGCGGCAAGAGTGGAGCCGGGCTGAGGGGGGCAGCCAGTGAGGGGATTGGCATGCACGCTGGCAGAGGCTGCTAGGAAGATGAGTGGCAAGCGGTGAGTTGGCCAGCCGCCCCAGCTCCAGAGGTCCTTCAGTGAGCAGCTCCAGGATTCCATGGCCAAAGCCTGGCGTTCAAGAATGGGGAGAGAGCTGGAGTTGCCCAGTCTGTCGTAAAAACAATGGCAGATCCTGCATTGCAAGGCATCCCTTGCAAGCCTGCTCCCTCCAAGGTCCGACCAATCACAGCTCAGCTCTGCTGTGAGCCCCTGTTTCAAGAAGGTTGCTGGTAGATCACACAGCCAATACTGCACAACCTTACGAAACATTTTTTAAAAGTCAGGAAAAATAGTGAAAGTTTATATCACACATCTTACTGGTATTTTGGCCCCCCTCCTTCTGAATATGGCGACATTAGCTCAAAATGTGTGGGGACCATTAGGATTCTGGGCAAATTAATTGAGGATTTTTATTTTGTTTTATTTTATTTTATTTATTTTTATTTTTATTGCTGTGTAGACGACCCCTCAGGATTCTTCAGCCAGCATGGAGGATTCCAAGAGCTGTAGTCCAAAAACAATTGTCTAGGCTCTTCCCGTATCCTACATTAAAGAAGACAGTCATATAGCTGAGGGATTATTGGAAGACAGTCCCCTGTTTAGAGTTCTCTTCTGTTTGACTGGCTGTCCAACCTTAGCTCTGTAAAGATTAAAGATAAAAGAGCCAAGACAAGAAAGGAGAACAAGGCCTTGAAGTTTTCTCTCAGCAAATCTGCATCCTGTTCTGGTGAAACATTGCCTGCATAAACAGCCACTACTTCCATATGCATTTCACCAGGAATTACAAGCAAAAAGGGAATGGATGAATTACAGTATTCACTTCACAGAATACAACAAATTCCAAAATCTACAAAACAGTAATACCTTTATTGGGCCAACTCAAAAACTTCTTCATCAGGCAAAGGTGTTAAAAATCATACAGAAGAAGATTTCTTAAGATGTTGTTTTTGTTGTCAGTTAAGATGGCCAAATGGGAATGTAAGCATATTCTGCCCACAGATCAGGCCCATTCCTCCCCCATTATCAAAATGGGATGGAGTCCAGACAGCCACAGCAGCCTGTCGCTACAGCTGCTGTCACTGCATCCCACTCTCCGTACCCAAAAAGCCAGCCTGCATTACATGAGCAAGGCCCCCTGTATGTGACCAGCCTGGTCACATGCTTGGGCCTGCTTCCTGGCTTCGGAAGTGTGACGGCATATAGCAGCTTCAGTAATGGGCGGTGTGGTGGTGTGGCCTCCTGTGGTCACACAGGGCCCAATCCATTTTTTTGTTCACTTGAGTGGATTTCCCAGGTATTTTTTTAAAGTGGTGTAACAGGACTTATCCCATCTTTGGCCTGGAGGTTGTGCAGACTCCCTGGGGGCAAAACAGGGCAAATGCACTGCATCATCTGAAATTCAGGGCACCAAGATGGGGTAAATAGACAAGGCCATTGTCATTCCCCCCCTTTTCTGCTGCATGATTTTTAATGCCTTTACCTGATGAGACGCCAGCAGAGCTTCAAAAGCTTGCATGATATATTTTGTGCTTTTTAGTTGGTCCAATAAAGGTACTGGTTTTTGTTTTTTGTGGATTTTGGAATTTGTTGTATTTTGCTGTATATCCAACAAGGCTACCCTTGAATACGTTCACTTCACAGAGTGTCTCTCTGTTTCCAGGCTTCTCTGGGAAGGTCAGCTTTCCAGCCTATGTCAAGAGAAAAGGCTTCTCCTAGCTGTCTACTATCTGAGAAGCCAATGGAGATCCCTACAGGACATTTGTCTGACACTCCTGGAGGAAATGGCAGCCTCCCTGAGTACATGTGCTTGCGCTAAGGACACACAGGAAGGTTTCTGTGCAGACTTAGGTAAGCACAAAGGCTTTTGTCCGTTCGGAGTGCAAAGTACATTGTACTTGACAATAAACCTGCCACTTTAAACCTCAGGGGTTTTAATCTTATAAATAATAGAGTCCAAAAAAGCAGGGAAAAGGAAGTCTGCATAGCTATGCCTGGAATTCAGATTTCTGTGAGGCGCTCATTGGAAAGTTATATAGCAATGCATGCCATCATTGGTGCATTTGAGATTATACTGCAAACAAATATGCAACATAACTTGACTGTTTCTCTCAGTTATGCTACCTTTTCCCTCTAGTTGCTACAAGAACATCCATCATTCAGTGGCACCCCAGAGCTGTTCAGTCTGCTGCATGCATTCATGCCCTGTAATAGAACTTTCTGCTTTACAATCTGTTCACAAAGTAAAAGGTTTGCAGACCAACTTCACCTTAAAGTGCTGTTTAAATTAGCTTTCAAATTAGCTGCAACACTCATATAGAAAACTAAACACCTGCCAGTTGTTGTTACACACAATTTAGTCCCCCCCCACTTTTTTTAAAAAAAAGAAGAAGCTAGGAACATGAACACCAAACAGTTCTGTTATCATTGCACAAAAATACCAAGGCAATCTCTTGAAGATCCTCTTACTGTGAAGTGTCATCTTTTTTTAACAAGTGGCAAACATATTTAGACATCAAAAACAGAGTTCAGATTCTGGACTTTATCAGACGCATAAAATATGGTGTCATAACGACACCACATAAACGTGAAAGGAAGCCCTTTTGCGTTTACGTCCCCGCCAAAACCCGTACTTTTTAATTGACAGCTGAAGCCATCAATTGATCCCCCATGGCGCTTTTGTCCGGCATCGCCAGCATGTGAAACCTTGTGCCATTGTACTCACATCAATGCATCGAGAACGGCCAGTCTGGTGTGAACACTTCCAGGTGAGATCATGACAGCCAGGTAAGTGACACATTTTTTATAACCCTCCCTGGGTTACTTGTAAGTTTTAAAGTGTGTTTTTGTGCTTTGTGTCACTTTTTGTGTGTTCTTTTTGTTTTTTTGTTTTTTTGAATTTCTTGCACAATGAAGTCTTGTAATAATCCATGGGATTTCAAAGGAGGAAGTGAACAGAGCTCCGTTCACTTCCTCTTTCATTCCCAGAAAGCCTTTGCCAGGAAAGAAGGTAAGTGCAGTGGGGGGGGGGCATTCTTTTACTGGCATAAAAATGGATTTTTTTTTATGCCAGCAAAAAGAATGCTTTAAGGGGCTCATCTGATAAAGTCCTAAGAAAACCTTAATATATATAATGCAAGGTTGGGAAACCTGCAGCACTGCATAGGTTGCTGGACTGCAGGTCCCTGCAATTTTAGCACAACCAATTGTGAGGAATGCTAGGAGCTGCAATCCAACAGCATCTGTAGAGCTGCAGAATTTGTGCCATGACTGTACCCACTCACCCTTATAGCTGAAGCAATAAAAGTGATGCAGCAACCCATTTATGTTCACAATGGTTCCAATTCATGAGGCTGAGAGCATGTGACTTCCCCAAGGTCACCCAGTGGGTTTCCTTGCCTGAGCAGGGATTCAAACCCTGGCCTCCAGAGTCATAGCTGAACACTGAAACCACTATGCCACACTGGCTCAGGAACAATGTAGCTGAACATTTGGTTGTTATTACCATGCTACACAGAGGCTGACATACAACCTCAGAATGTGGGGGTGGGAGAAACAACCGTTTAAAAAAAAAACCAACAAAATCCATTTGTTTGGGATGTGGGGTGTTTTTTATTGTTTAAATGGTTGGGAGGGGGGTTGGTATAAAACAGGGTTCTTTGGAGAGGGATTGTATTAAAACCAATGTAGAGCTAAATCAGAAAATTAAGTACCAAAATGCAGTTCAGATGTTGTGGCCACTAGCTTAAATAATAATTGTTCTTTTAAAAAGTGGTCTTTGTTTTGGTTGGACTTATGTTAATTGAAGGATTTGTTTCTGAATGGCATTCCTTGCACTATAAAATAAAGTGATTAAAAAGAAGCTGGATACTGGTCTAACAATGAATGACTGCCAATAAACTGTTAAAATGTTTAAATTCAAACAGTCATTGTTGTTCCAGTAAGAGGGTTGGCCTGACTTTAAAAAAAAAATGAATAATCAATTTTTAAAAAACAGGAGTGTTTTCTTAAGTCATTTGGTTTAAGCCAACCTGGTTTAAACAAGCCAGCCCTGCTCAGAACACTTGAACTTTACATCCTTATGAGAAACTTTAAATCCATCAATTATTGTGTGCCTTTACAGATAAGTGTCACACTGAGTTATGGCATTCTGCCATACCTGTTATTGCAGTATTTGAATATGTTGATAGAGATTGTAATAATGGAAGGAAACAGAGAATAACTGAGAAAATGTAAGAGAGGAAGAATCGAAAATATTAGGTCTTGTTTGTTTTGACAGTTTGAAGAATAGTATCTTCCTTATAATGCTCTATAAACCTGTTCTTCTCTTTCTCCAATATCCATTCCTGTCTGAGGTGTAGCAAGTAAGATAATTCAGATAAGGGCTTATTGTCTGGCATCATGGCATTTAAATCATGAAATGTCCTCCCTGTGGATTCCCTCCAGACTTCTGTGGAGGCTGTGATGAATCTGCTCCTAGTTTTAGTCTGAATTTTAAGTGAACTATCCAAGGTGCTGAATGTATAGATACTGAACCTACTCATATTGGAGCACTGCCTGGCTTTACCACTGTTTTGACTTTCGATAAGCAGGAAAGAACTAGATCTTTCGATAGGCAGGACTAGGATAAAACTGGTGCTTGTATGACAAGAATCAGGGACACAGTTAGGTTTGAATCTACACTCAGGCATGTGACCCACTGTATGCCCCTGGGCTAGCCATTACCTCTCAGCCTACCTCAATGGATTCACATGATGATCAAGAAGGAATGAGGAACACCATGCACACCAACCTGAGCTCCTTGGAGGAAAGCTTGGCTTCTCAGTCTACAGAGATGTAATCTTGTAGCTTTGTGGTGCCTTTTGTTTTCTTTTAAAAAATTATATTACAGTTTTGCAAACTGTTAGTTATGCCTGGATGAAAAAGCAGGGTATAAGTATTTAGATTAATAAATATACAAGTTTCAAATAGACTTCCTAGTTCAGAAGTACTGTGTCCCAAGCTGTACATTAATAGCTGTTGACTAAGCCATTTCTCCCCTTTTGTCCAAGAAAGCACTTTTGCCAGCAAAGTCTGGAAAGGTGGCCAGCTTTTAATGAGCATACTGGAATGCAAACACAGTCAAGCAAAGATTTAGGAGATTATCACATGGGAACAAAAAAAGCATTCCCATCCCACAATCTCCTTTCCCACCCCTTTCCTGCCCCTGCCCCAGCATAAGTACAAAACTTTTCACACGTACCTTATTCATGTCTTCAGGGCAGCCCAGGAAGTGAAAGGACTTCTAGAGCTCCTTTCACTTCCTGGTTTGTAATCATGGCTGCTGCTCTCGCAAGAAGAGGAGAACCAGGAATTTTTTAAAGGTACAGCGTATTCTAGGCTGGGGGTGATCTAGGGGGCAATGGGGGGAGGTGATCCAGCAAGGATGGGAGGTGATCAAGGGACGATGGGGGGTGATCGAGTGGCGATGGGGGGGAGCAATCCGAGGGGCACTGGGGCAGTGATCCGGTGAGGATAGGGGGATGATCAAAGGATGATGGGGGTGATCTGGGGCAGCAATGGGGTGATGATCTGGCAAGGATGGGGGTGATCAAGGGGTGATGGGGTGATCGAGCAGCAATTGAGGGGCAATCTGGGGGGAATGGGCGGTGATCTGGTGAGGATGGGGGGATGAACAAGGGGTGGGAGGCAATTGAGCAGTGATTGGGGGTGATCCTGGGGACAATGGGGTGGCAATCCAGTGAGGATGGGGGGCGATCAAAGGGTGATGGGGACGATTGAGCAGCAATTGGGGGAGGTGATCTGGGGGTAATTGGGCGGTGATCAGGTGAGGATGGGGGTGATCAAAGGCTGATGGGGGGCAATCAAGCAGTGAATGGGAGATGTCATTATGGAGTCCCATCATGCTGCCTTAAAGTGCAGCTCCCATCATTCTGCTAGAGAACTATAACTGTATGTAAACAGATTGTCTTGGCAGCATAGTATCAGGTAAGAAAAGGGTTAATGGAAGGGAGGGTCTAAAACACCACCTTCACAGAAGCTAATGAGATGACATCAAGGACATGACACCACCTGACCTGGACAGACCAATCACAGCTCTAGTCCCAGGAACTCTGAGGAAGCTTTAACCACTTTTGTGTGAAGCCATTTTGGGGAGATGTGAGGAGATTTTGAGAGAGAAGAAGATTGCCATGTGAACAAAGACTGATATGGCTTGTAGAGCAAAAAAGCCTCTGGCTTGGGGGCTCCCAGCTGCCTGGATAACATCTGAAGGCACTAAACTGCAAGTATTGAGTAGGAATTTGGGCCTGTTTAGTTGTGTTAGGGAATTCTTTTTAATTTCTTTACTTTGGTTGGATGTAGTTAAATTAGTAACTGAGTGTAACTTGAGTAATGTAATGCTTTGATTTTAATACTTTGCTATTTCTGTAACTTTAAGCCTGCCTGAGGTATGGGAGAATCCTGCCTCATGTGAGATTTCATAACTGACTTCACCTGAATAATGTAATCATATTAATCTTCCTATAACTGATGCTTACCATGTGCCTATATATCTTGACCATGCTACTTCGAGTTTTCTCTGGGGTTAAGAGGAGGGAGCTAGTTGATTCTATAGTGGCAAGGAGTGCCACTGATTGTCAGAGACTGTGCAAAATTTCCCACTGCATTGTGCATGAAAAAGGGGGGGGTGTCCCAAGGGGAAGGACCCCCCAGTTTAACTCAGTGGGTGGTGGCAGATGGATTGTTTGTTTCTTTTGGGGGCTAATCTGGGGATCCAGGGGAGTGAACCCAGGTTTAGCCCTTCACAGGGGGTGATCCGGAGGGCAATGGGGCGGCGATCAGACGAGGATGGGGGGCGATCAAGGGGAGACCGAACGGTGATTGGGGGGTGATCCAGGCAGTGATGGGGCAGTGATCCAGCAAGGATGGGGGGGTGATCAGGCAGAGATGGGGGGCGATCAGGCGGCAGCAGAGGCCTGTTAAGTGAGGCATCCGGGAGTTTTTTGATACACGGATCTCCCACTAATGACATCATGCCAGCATAACAGGCATCTTTTCACACACCTGTCGTTCCGTTATAGAAATGGACCGGTGGATCTATTAATGGCTTAAGCTATCAATAAAAACAAATGGGGATGGAACTGAGGCAGCATGGGAGCAGAATGGGACAGGGATGACTGTCATGCCCCATGAGGCTGATGAGAGTATAGAGTCAGAGGAGGAGGAGGAGGATATGGCAGGGAATGGCCCTAGGGACCCTGGCACGGGTTTATCTACACCTGTGCCAGCAGGGAACCCTGCCAACCTATAGGCTCGAGCAGAGGAAGAGCCTGGTCCAAGTGGGTTGGCATCCATCCCAGCAGAGAGTCCTGCCCATTCAGATAAGGATGAAGAAGAAGAGAGGGACTTATCTCCACCATCATATACCCAGCAGCAAGCTCAAAAGGAAGCTCAAATGAAATCTCTGAGACTTTACGAGAAAAACCTGTTCATTAAGAAACACCTGACAAAGTCTTAATTGCTTTATATATGCTGAGAAAGGCAATGGAGGCTTTGTCAGAGATCAACTGATCTTCCTGATGAAAGCTTCCTGCTGACTTCGGTGCCTGGATTCCTATTATCTTGACTTCTGTTACCTTGACTCATGCTTAGACCTTGGACTGGCCTTGACTAATCTGCTGCCTGCTCCTGTTGACCCACGGACTTTTTTGGACTCATGCTGACTGACCACTATAAGCCTCTGACCTTTTGGACTGTGTTACTGGACTAAATATTTGACTGTGTTTGCATTCCTGTGAGCTAATTAACAGTTGGCTATCTTCCCAGGATAGTGCTGTTTATACTTTGCTGGTAACTAGCTGCTTTCCAGACAACAGCATTGTCTGAAAGGGAAATCCTTTCATGATATTGTGGCATCCTTTTCCCAGATTATTAGGCTCATCTGATAATCTCCTTAGTCAGTAACACAGTCCAGAAAGTCAAGGGCTTACTGCAGGCAGCGTGGGTCCAAACAAGTCCATGAGTCAGTAGGAAACAGGCAGCAGAGTAATCAGGAACAGTCTGAGGTCGAGGCACAAGTCAAGGCAGCAAGGATCAAGGCAATGAAGTCAGCAAGAAGCTGGCACAGGTGTAGATAAACCTGTGGTCCATAGGGCCATTCCCTGCCATGTTGTCCTTCTCCTCCTCTGATTCCATACCCTCATCAGACCCACGGAGCATGACACCTTTGTAACTCCAATGTTGGTATTTGGGTGCCATGGAAATATATTGTGCAATGGGTTAAACTCTGCTAAAATAAAGAACAAATAATTATTTGTTATAATAATTATTCACACCCACTCACACATATAATGGCCAGTATTCTCTATCATCTACTTAGGCTCCCCCCCACCATAGTTTTCCAAAATTTTGGCTCCTCTCCCTCTGAAAACAAGGGGACACTGTGGGATCCCATTTGGACATATGGGATTCCCCCCAGATTCTATGAGGATTTATTTCACTGTCTGGACCAGCCCTTAGTTAACAAAGTACCCTCTCCTGGCCTAAAGACACCCCCCCCCAAAAAAAATCCCGATGCAAACATCATTCACTTGTGCTCTGACTGCAGGCAGAATAGACATCCTTCTTCCCATGCATCTGCTGCTCAGTAAAGGAATTTGGAGGAGAGACATTATTGTGGCGATAGTGTCACAATTGTGATTAAGTAGTGATCATGAATACGGAGTAGTGACCTAGATTTACTCATCTATTAGTTAAAACTAAATCCAAAATCCACAAAACAGTGATACCTTTATTGGGCCAACTAAAATGCACAAAATACATCATGCAAGCTTTTGAAGCAATCTAAGGAGATTAGACGCGGGGAAATGCGCCAAAAAAAACTGTGTTCCCAACTTCATCAGAATATCTCTAGAAGAACAGAAAGGGTTACCTTACCAGACATCGCGTCCTTCAGCCATTCCCAGGGCTTAGCATTGCTGCAGATGAGGCTTCCCTTTTGTATTGATGGGGAGAAGCTGCCAATAAAAAGGGATGCCTTACTGATGCCTGCACTATGCCTGCGAAACACTGGAGGATGTCATTGTCTGGTAAGGTCGCCCCTTCCTATTCTTCTAGCAATCTTCTGACATGGTTTTTGCCACATCTGATAATCCTCTAAGTTCCTGATGCAGAATACTGGCCAATAATAATTAAAAATCATTCTTATTGAAGCTTTATACATGCCCTTCCTCCAAATGTTCTTGCCCTCCTAAGCAAACGTTGCTGCTCTGATTCAAGAAATCTTCTTGAAACTTTCCAGAGTATCTCATGTACAGCCACCCAGCAGCATAGATTCTAGCTTCCTCATTGAGACAGATGGTGGAGTTTATCTGCCTGTCTTTCACTTCACATTTTCTACAAGCCCTCTGTCAGTGGCAGGATGGAATCAGAACCAAGTCCTTTGCTGATTTTTGGCAGGGGTAAGCCCTATCCCTACCTAATAAAACTGGGAAATGTTCTTTTTTGCTATCAGCACACCTCCACTGGATAGAAGACATCCAACCTGATTTGGAGCATCAAAGGGTGTAAGCTTCCCACATGCAGTTTAAGTGATAACCATCACATTTTACATGATAGCCAACACAGTGGGAGGCTTCTCACCTCCCAGCTTGGCTGTCTGAGGTGAGACAAGACAAAGCTCCAAGACGACTGATTGCTGTGATAACAGATGATAGCAGCTTGACACATTCAGGATGCCAAGTGATAACTGCAATTATTGCATGAATAATATGTGAGCCCACTGACACAAGCATGGGATGGTGAGGAAGGAGAGAGAAAGAGATCAAACAAAGCAAGCACAGTGTCCTGTGCATCCAAATCCAGTTGTGTGGGGCCATCTGGCTTGTGTTCATGGCTGTTCTGTCAAAATTCATAATAATTCAAGAGTTAAACCCAGATGATAGGCTCAGAGCTTGGGATCTCCCAGCTAGACATGCTGGTTGGAGGATTCTGGGAGTTGTAGTCCAGCAAGTAACAAACTCTAGGCAGTTTCCAAGCTCCAAATAGGCTAAACCATAAGGAGCAAAGGAGAGAGAAGAAGTGCCACACTTTATGCTTGATGAACAAGGTGGATGAAGGCACTGAGCCTCATAAGCAAAAAGTTGCATTAGCACTTAGAATATCTGCCTTGACTATTGAAACTTTATCCCATGGTCACACTACAATTCTTTCCTACCTGTCTCCAAATCTGGAGCCCAAATAAGTCAACTGTCACACTGATCAGATGGCACTTTTTAAATTCCTCCATTTCCTTCCCAACTGTGTCAAGTCAATATCTAGGCACTAGTTCCTGGACCCCACAAGTCTTCTGTGGGCTTACCATAGAAGACTCAGTTCTCTACCATCATAACCTGGCGGCCCCCTGGTCCAAAGGTGTGTAGACTTTGCATTCTCTCCCCAATCAACGCGTCATTGCTATTGTACCCAATTTGATTGACTATGTGGCAATGTGATGTTTTGACATTCACAATGGCATGGATGGAGTTACATGGCTCCAGTAAGGGGGGGGGCATTTAAGGAGGAAATGGCACTAGTACAACAGCCAAGAAGGATGGCAAATACTAGTGACCAGGCATGAAAACAGTAGACTTGGGGGGCTTCTGCGAAGATGAACACTCACTCACACACACATATTTTCTTTGTTCTTTCTCATGTAGAGCCCGCACAAGAACCTTTCCTGTTCACTTCAGACTCATTGCTTGTCATGTGAGGAATCATAAGATCATAGAGTTGGAAGGGATCCCAGATGCCATCAAGTCCAACCCCCTGCTCAGTGCAGGAAACTCAGCTAGAGCATCGCCAGCAGATAGATGTCTAACTTCTTTTTGAAGACTTCCAGGGCAAGAGACCTCACCACGGAAATTATGACACTGCATTGTTATAGTGCTATTATTCCACTTTAATTGATCTGGCTGCCTTCTGTGGAATCCTGGGATTTGCAGTTTAGGGAGGGCCATTTACAACTCTCAGCCAGAGAGCTCTTAGGCCTCACTAAACTACAAACTCCAGAATTCCACAGGAGGCAGCCATAGCAGTTAAAGTGGAACAATAGTGCTATAACAGTGTAGTGTGATAATCTCCCACCTCTCTAGGTAATTGGTTACATTGTCAAATAGTTCTTACTGTTAAGAGGTTCCTTCTAACGTCCCAATGGAATCTGTCCCCCTGTAACTTAAAGCCATTAGACCTGGTCCTACTTTCTGGGGAAGCAGAGAACAAACCTGCCCCCTCCTATGACAGCCCTTTGGATATTTTAAAAAGTGCAATCATGTCACCACTTAGCCTTCTCTTCACCAGGCTGGACATACCCAACTCCTTCAACCTTCCCTCATATGTTTTATTGTCTGTACCTCTTATTATCCTTGTTGCCCTTGTCGAAACCTGATCCAATTTGTCTATATCCTTCCTACAATGAGGTGCCCAGAACTGACCGCAGTACTCCAGATGAGGCCTGACTAGTGCAGAGTATAGTGAAAGCAATAACAGAGGAGAGTGGGGCTTGGTAGTTACATGTTAGGAGAGTAATATTCTTGTCAGTAGCTAGGCTAGCGTACAGATCGAGGAGCTATTTGTGTGCACATACACACAGGCGTGCCTGTCTTGAACGTAATGTGTGAACACCTGTGGAGTGGCTGGCCCATGGCCATTTAGTGGGCTTCATGGCTCAGCAGGGCTAGAACCTCAATCTCCCATGTCCCAGACTAGCGTGTTAAAGAGTGCACCACCTGGCTCTTGCTGGCTGTGTGACATTCACAGTTGGATATCAATGGGATAAGTATGTGTTGTTGGTATATCTTTTTACAGGAGCACTAAGCAAACAGAGAATCTTTATTAGTTGCTCAAATTAAAGCAAGTAGGGCTCTTTCTAATTAAATCTGGGCTTCTGAGGTCGTTCAGTTTGAATTGCCATCCAAAATCAGCAGAAGAAATCGGAGAGAAGAGATCCTCAGCAGGGGATGGGGAATAGTTTCTTTGCTTCTAGGCTGCTTTTCAACCTGATTTCAGTTTCAGTTTATTGTTCATTTGCTGACCAGGCTTTTAAAACTACAAGTAAAACTACAAACATCCAACAGTTACCAAAGAGACATACAAATAAATAAATAACCTGAAGTTTTGATTTTAAAAATCAAGCAGCAAGTACAATGCTTCAGCAACAGACTGGCATCCTGTCTGGACTCCAGACCATCTTCTGCAGGTAACGGGGAGGAAACAGGCCACCTCTGCAGCCAGTAAATGCCAGTGTGGAACTGACATATCCTGGCTAGTGTAGATCAGACCATCTACATACAGTCTAAACCACATGTACAGTGTAATAATAATAATAATAATAATAATAATTTATTTCTATCCCACCCCTCTACAAAATGCAATCGGGGTGGCTTACAACATTAAAATCTACATACAAACCCCTCCATCCCACCCACCCCTTAAAATATGGAGGGACAACTGTACCTGGGTTTGGGGCTGCTACTGTGAGAACCTCCATTTTGTCTGGATTCAACTTCAATTTGTTTTCCCTCATCCAGTCCATTGCTGCCCTAAGACAATCATTGAGAGATGAGATGACATCTGAAGTCAGAGCCGAAGACCGAGTCATGGAGAAATATATCTGGGTGTCATCAGCATACTGATAACAGCCTGCCCCATGCCTCTGGATGATCTCTCCCAGTGGCTTCATATACATGTTGAATAGCATCAGAGACAGGATGGTGCCTTGTGGGATGCCACAGTTAATCTCTTTTCTTATAGAGTGACTGCCCCCGAGTATCACCCTCTGGGATCCACCTGAGAGGCAATGCAGTGCCTCTGATTCCTAACCTCTTCAGGCAATCCAAGAGGATGTTGTGATCTATTGTATCAAAAGCCGCTAAGAGATCCAGTAATACCAACAGGGTCACATTACCTCTGTCGATGTTCAGGCGGAGGTCATCAGCTAAGGCAACCATGGCCGTCTCAACTCCAAATCCTGTCCTAAAGCCAGTTTGAAATGGATCTAGATAATCAGTTTCTTCCAAGACAGCTTGGAGTTGAAGAGCAACCACCCTCTCGATCACCTTGCTCAAAAAAAGGTAATAAGGAGACTGGCTTGTAGTTCTTCATATCCAGAGGGTTAAGGGAAGGTCTTTTTAGAAGCAGTCTAACTGCTGCTTCTTTCAAGCAAGATGGAACGTGACCTTCCCTAAGGGATGCATTGAGGATGTCCCTGAGGAACATCCTCAAGGCATCACACACACACCCCGGATGGCCAGCCATGAAGGGCAGAGGTCAAGAGGGCAGTAGTCTTCCTCACTCTACCAAGAAGCTTGACCACGTCATCGGTACTTACAGATTGAAACTGATCCAGGATAACCTCATCAATGGAGTTACTAGACACCTCATGAATTGAATCTGCTCCAACCCCAGCATCCAAATTGGCTCTTATCTGAGAGACTTTATCTGCAAAGAAGTTGTTAAATGCATCACAGCAGGCTGTTGTCAGGTTTAGTAATGAGTTCTGCACAGGTGGAACCTGTGTCAGTTCCCTCACCACACTAAACAGCTCTGCCGGGTGAGACTCTGCAGACGCAATATGTGCAGAAGAGAAAGATTTCCTTGCTGCATGTATTGCCTTTCTATAGGAACGAAGAAATTTCTTAGGATGAGTCCTGTCAGACAATAGTCAAGTTTTTCGCCAGACGCACTCTAGTCATTGTCCAACCTGTTTCAACTTCCTAAGTTCTTCAGTATACCATGGATGGCAATTAGAAGCAGGTTGGAGAGGACGCTTGGGAGCGATTGTATCTATAGCCTTGGTAAGGTCGGTGTTCCAGGTGTTGACCAAGGCTTTGACAGAATCACTGGCATTACCAACCAATGAACCCTCTAAGACTTTCTGGAATCCAATTAGCCTTCAAGAGTGGACCATTCTAATAGGTCCTCCACCCCCGACAGGATGGACAGTGGCTCTGAGTTCAGCCTTGATCAGGAAGTGATCCGTCAATGACAATGAGGTGATTTTAGTCCCCTCCATCCATGGATATTCCTGTTCCATACTAAAGACCGCATCAAGGGTATGACCTGCACAATGAGTGGGCCCGTTGACCAATTGGGATAGGCCCATGTTTGTCATGGACTCCATGAACTCCCTGGCAGCACCTGATAGATTTGACAAGCTGGTCTCAAGTGGGATGTTGAAGTGGCCCAGAACTAACAGTCTGGGCAACAACAACAGCAAATCTTGAGACCAGCTGTGTCAGCTCGGTTAGGAAGTCTGTTAGACAACAGGGTGGACGGTATACTAACAGAATCCCTAGACTCTTCCTGGTCTTCAGGATGTGTGGACGCATCTTCTCTTTCATCCTTACTTATCTAACAAGGTAGTTATGTGCATAAAATCAGGAGGAGGAAAGCCTTCTACATCATCTTGAGTTCACTGGAGAAATGGAGGGACCCTCTGTATAAACATAACTAATAATAATTCACAGTAATGCCAATCAGTCACACTAGTGACTGAAGCTGGTATTTTGTACTAAAATGTCTCAAATTTTACAACACCGTTATGTTCATAAAGTTCTGACAATGTATACACTTGGTTGTATGATAAATGGCCATTTCAGAGTCATTTCAGAATGCAGCCAGAATCCTCATTTTAGTCCCAACTAAAGCAGGTCCTTTGAATCCATATCCTCCAACTGTCCCTGTTTGCCAGGGCCAGTCTCCATTAATCCTCTGCTGTCCCACTTTTTCAGCTGCTTTTAAAATGTCCCAGTTTCTCTCATCTCCTTCCACTTTCCCCCCTTGTCATCAACGTCTTTCAATTGCTGCAAAATGAGTTTAAAGTGTAAGAGTAGCTTGCACTCAACTCAGCAGTGAGGAGAGGAGGAGAGGGGTATCCACTCTGACCCTTCCCAGTAGGCTTGGGCAAAAGCAAACTGCTGCAGCCTCTCTAGCTTGTCTGTTTTCCCTCATTAATAGCTTTTGCCATCTTTACCACACTCTGATGTTGCTTGGCCACATGAGTCCCAGGTTTTGTCTGTGAAATGTTGGCAGGTATGTGAATCAGTGGGATTGACCTATGTATTGACTATGTATTCAACAATTGATTCAACAGACCTGCTCTAGTTGGGGCTAACCATTGGGATTCAGCCCTGTATGTGCATCATGCTGCCTATGCATAGATTGAATAATAAATATATTAAACTCTCGCTTTATGCTAATGGCTTTCCTTTTTTCAGGAAAAAGATCTTGACCATTTCAACCCCTCTGTCCCACCCTCTTAAGTCAGAGCGGCACCAAAGGGTCATGTGTCCAGACTCTCTTAAGTACAGGAATGACAAAAATTAACTAAAACCCAAAAATAACCTGAAGAAGGCTAATTTCCTCCTGCATTAATAGTGCAGGCTGTCCAGGCAGACAGCATCAGTGACTCCCGTTCCAAGTTTGATTAATGTAGAACATTGGAAGTGCTTAAGAAAGGGCAGCTTGCTGGCCCTAATGCATCAGGCAGGCGGATGGCCACAGTGGAGAGATTCATTAGGATGGAACTGCAACATCTTTTTGGCTCTTTTGCACTCACATACACATACACACACACACACACACACAGGTAAACCCAAACGGGACAGGACAGAGAAGCCAAGGGTTTCACTATTTGTCCGAGGCTGCAGTCCTACGCGTACTTGCCCACAGTGCCAAATCTGCATTCAAGCTGAGTAAACTACAACTGAGATCCTGAGGTTTCAAAAGACCTATATTTCTTTCTCTGTTATAATAATGCAGAATTATTTTGTAATGCTGCAGAACCTCAGAAACTTAAGATAGTTTAGGGCCTCTGGTTGTCTTATTCTAGGTCTGCTTACCTGGGAGGCAATTATCTTGTGGGAGGGAATTCCTTCTGAGAAAACATGCTTGGCACTGTGCCTCGTGTGCTTTTTGCTTCATTAAGAAGGATTATTTTCTTTGAAAACCTGTAAAATTCAAGTAGAAATGTTTCCTTGTAGTACAACTGTGTTCACCCCAGCATTTTCTGCATGCCAGCACTGTCCAAATGCAAATAGAGACATGAAAACTAGCATGGTGTAATTCCCAGATGTCATATTATCCCAGCTTGGTAGAGATGACCCCAGTTTCATCTCACTTTTTCAATTGCTTTTAAAATGGCCTGGTTTCTCTCTGCTCTCCCACTTCCCCCCCTCATCCTTGGTTAGTTCAGTCACTGCAAACTGAGTTAAAAGTGCAAAAGTAGTTTGCACTCAACTCAGCAGGAGGAAGAGGAGAGGAGGGGCAGAATCTTGCCCTTCCCAATAGGCTCATTTGGGTTTTGATTTTTTAAAAAATATTTTCAGGCTTTTCTAAACCTGGAACATAAATTCTAGGGTTCTTCTGCATAAAATAATAGTTTTGTGTCTTCAGAGATTTTCACACGGGCTATATATCCCATGGCAGGAACAGAACAGGTTTGGGAAAAGTTTTCCCTTTCAGATGGCGTTGACCCCGTTCTGTCCTGCATCCATCCTACTCCCGTGACTGTTTCAGAACAATGTAATCATGATTTTTCATCGTGAATAGACCTCCCTTTCCGTCGCTATCACGCAATCACCGGTGTGCGAACAGGAGCCCCGTTCCTGTTCCGAAATGACAGCCGTGGAGGGGAGGTCCATTCCGAGCACTTCCTGGTATGATCTGGACATCCAGGTAAGTGGCACCCTTTATTTTACCCTCCCTGTTTTGATTATGTGATTTAAAGTGTGTTTTTGTGCTTGGTGAATAGATTTTATGTTTGGGGGAGTTTTATTTTTTAAATTTACCATCCGGCCGTTATCACGTGATAACGTTTCAGGCTGCTGGTCATAAAAGCAGCCTTACGACAGCTGCATTTACGGCTGGCTAGTGAGGTGAGAGGGAGTCCGTTCCTGCTGCGGAATTAAGGTAAGTGTATGAAAGATTTATGTTATTCCGTGGCAGGAACTGGAGAGGAGGTGGCGGGGCAGTAATGGGGCATTTTGGCCCCGTGTGAAAATTTCCTTCTTTATTAATAACTTTGCCCTCTTGTTGCTTGACTTTTGATCATACTATGATATTGCTTTGCCACATGTGTCTCGTTTTTCAACTGTGTGATGTTGGAGAGTGTGAGATGTGTGTGTGTTTTGTGTGTGTGGGATTTATTTATTTAATTCTTATAGGCTGCCTTTCTCCCAAGACTGAGACTCATTGCAGCTCATAACAAGATGATGACAGGCACAGATAAAAACAGATTAAAACAGGCAGAGATAAAAACAAAACATAAAACTACAACTAGTGTTGCCATAATTCTCTGCCACAAAACTGAGACAGAGCACCCACGGGGAGGAGGAGGAGGGCACCCAAAGACTCACTGGAACTCTGTGGGAAGCAAGCGGGTGGGCAGGGGAGTAAGGCAGGAGGGAGTGCCACCCCCAAAAAGCTGCCACCCAAGGAGGCCGTCCCCCTGCCCTCCCTCGTTCTCTCACTATGCCAGCCCATCAGGCTGGGCTGCTCAAAGCAGCAGATCCCAGATTCCTCCATCTCTGGAGGGAAGAGAGATTCTCTTCCCTCCAGAGCTGGAGGAATCCGGGAGAATCCGGGATCTGCTGCTTCGAGCAGCCCAGCCTGATGGGACAATATTAAGTCCCTTTAATCCGGGATTTTCTCGGATTTCTGGGATGTATGGCAACCCTAACTAAAACACAATTAGACTCATTATATTAAAACACTATACAGCCGTACCCCCATTCCCAGACTTACCATAGGTAACAGTGAACGCTATTAAAATATAGGACTTCCAGTAAAAACATACCATAAAGTTGTGTTGGAGGACCTAAAAGATGCCAAGAGAGGATACCATTCTAGGCATTTTCCAGCATGACTGTATGGTATGTCTCCCTATTTTGTTTTCTGTGGATAACTGAAACTGTGGATACTGGTTCCATGGATATGGGGCTCTGACTGTAGAATTAACAATTAAAGCGCCTTTTTAAAAAATAGGTATATAGAGGCTATCCATTAAAAGGTGCTTTCTCAAGAGCCAATCAACTGCTGAAAGCCAAATGGGAAGATCCGCTCCTACATCCCCACCAAAATGGGTCTGTGGGGATGGTGGAATCAAGAGAAGGGACTCCACCAAAGATCTCAGAGCCTTGGCAGGCTCTTAGGGCAAAATATGGTGCTTCAGATAACTTCAGACCAAAGATGATGCTTCAGTTAATTCTGATGAAAGCTGATGGCATTTAAGTGTCAGATATAGATTTTAGGGACCCAGTGGCTACACCTTCAGTGTTAGCATGTACACACCAGGAATCTGGAGACTGCACAGACACCTCATTGGTGTATTAACTGTGTATATGATAGTACTGAAAATCCAGGTTAAACCATGTATGATTTCAATGTAAACAGTTTATACAATGTGGTTGTTATAAGGCTGGGTGGCCCAAACCATGTAGAAACCCATATGTTCAAGCGTTCAGAATAACAATTGGAAATTGCGGCCCATGGGCCACATGAGGGCCTCAAGCCTCTCAAGACCTCCTAAGCTCCCAGTCCCTTGGCTAATTTTTCAGTGATTTTTCACTGAATGCATGCTCAAAGCACTTAAACCCACATGCAAATATACCAGTTTCAGCCACTTTTGTTGTTACTTGCCATCAGGTCAACTTTGACTTTTGATGACCCTACAAATGAGAAACCTCCAAGCGTCCCTGTTATCAACAGCCCTGCTGAGGACTTGCAAACCCAGGATCGTAGCTTCCTTGATTGAGTCTATCCACCTGTATTCAGCCACCTAAACCTGGAGAAGCCCCCCAACATCACCAAGTTATTGAAAAAAAGACTGGAAGCAGCCAAAAATGAAACAAAATCGAAGCTGCTGGGAGGCTTTTTGGACTGTTTTACCATACCCACATCTGTAAGTAAGTCAGAAGTAAGTTTCATGGGGTTTCCTCCTTGATAATTGTGCAATGTAGCACACTCTAGCCATAGGTGCTATCTTTTTCCTATTTTAAATTGGTTTGAAATGTGTTCCTGCGCCAAACTTTTAGTCACCATAAAAGTTAGTATGATGAGGTAGGTTATCAACATATTAAACAAATTAAAATTAAAGGAGTGTTTTCTATATACTTCTGCTTCTTCAAATAGCCACTCTGGTTGTTAGTAACCACCTATAAAAAGACAGTTTCTAAATACTTGAGACACTCTTCAGCTATGCAAAAATATATGTCCACAAATTAAAAGCATAAGTAATGGTGTGTGTGTGTGTGTGTGTGTGTGTGAACTGAGTATACACACACACATGAACTGTATGTGTATACAGTATACGTGTGTGTATATATATAAACTAAGCATGAGCCAAAATATGTACGTTCAATTCATAGTTGGAGAATAAGTTTACTACTGTTTCATCATTTTATTTACCTGCCAATAACATTTTTCTTCTCTTTTGTAGGAGAGTTGGCATTTCAGTCTCTGCTGACAATAGCTAACCAGATCCATCTTTTGATACCTTAAACTTTAGCAAAATTAGAGAAGGGGGGTCAAAATGAGACCATAGCCTCCCAATAACAATTCTGTCCCCCATGAAATTTTCCTTCAGTCCCCAAATTTCTAGCATTGCAAAGAATGAGTCATTTAAAAATTGTTCATCTCTAGAATTCATACATATTTGCTGCCTTCTGGTTCCTGGGTCACTTTGTCTGCCCCTTTTCTTTGGATGCCCGTACCGTTTTTCTAAATGCTCAGCTTTAAGCTTTAAGTTACTGCCATGCTAGAAATTTGGGGACTAAAGGAAAATTTCATTTGGGTGAGCAGAATTCTTATTTTTGCCACCCACACCCCATAGCTACCCTCATGACAAATGTACTAGGCTCTTGAGTTTTTAAACCTATCAATCTAATTTACCCTGCTAACTACTCACATAAGCAACAAATAGGAATAAATCAACTCACAGGAGGATTCCTAGGAGTATGTTAAAATTCAGTGCTTCATCTGACAGTACAGAATTAGGAATATGTAAAGCATGATAAACTGGAATTCCCTCCTCTGCACAATTGTTACAGAAGTGGGAACCCTGTTCTCTTCTTCATGTACACATCCTATACCAAAATTACTGCATATACATTCTGAAATGCTCTCTTAATTCTTGATTCTGTCAAGAACTCAGGAAACTGGAAGGTATGGAATTAATGTTCATTGCAGCAGAGGCTGTGCTTTATTCTTTCTTGCTGATTTTTGTAGATGCCAAGAGTTTGGTGTACCTGGAGCTGGATCATGAGTTCATCCAGATTTTTTAGACTGAAATTCCCAATATTCCTTACTGTTGGTTGTGGTGACTAGGGCTGCCATCCAATACCATCTGGAGCATCACATGATTCCTCTTCCTCAGTCTACAAGGAGACAATAAGTGTTTTTACCTGGTTTAGCCAAACCAAATTAATACAGTGCGCAGAGGTGGCTTCCACGTCTTCTTCACCTTACAGTCCTCCCTCACTTCCCACAGTGAGCATGCAGCCTCTGTTTTCCTTCCAATTGCCACCCCCCTCAATTCAAATTTTACATTCCACTTCCCAGGCTTGCCTTTAAAAAATTTCAGGCGGAACCATTAAGCTTGAAGTGTTGGCAGGTGGCATAGCTGTTAGGCAGCAGCCTTGTGTATCACAAGAGATCTGATGCTATCAAATTCCGACCCCCACCACCCCCAGAAGACTGAAAAGAGGGGGACCTTTGCAAGCAGCCGGGAGTGTGATGAAAACAGTTTGTCTCCTGAGCAGCCAGGCATTGTCATTTTACAAATGAAATCACTTTGGAAATTTAGAGAATTAATATCATAATGAAGACGGGAGTACCCATTAGGGTGGTCTAATGTTGCTCTGGAGATACATGATGGATGTCCGGTGGCTGCAAGCCCTTATTTGCAGAGAGTCACCTCTGTAGCTGCCCATTATTAAGAAAATGTTTGAAGCTGAGGATCAGACACAACTCTTGCCAGATGAGATAGTGACTGGTTTCCAGGGAACTAAAGGAAGCAACCTCCTGTGGGTTTGTCACTATGACTTCCACCCTCCCCACCTCCTTCCACTTCATGTATCATTTTTTCATGGGAAGCTATTCACCCAGGGTCCACTGCTGCTTGCATCAGACAAAATTAGTTAGCACCAATGAGGTTTTATGCAGTTTAAGATATATTTTTATGTAACATGTTACCAGGATATATATTTATGTTCTTTAAACAATTATGTTTGGTGGTATTTGTATTTAAATATAGATATAGATAGATGATCATACAATGAGTCCTGTAAAACATTTTGTTTTCTTCGGGGGACTTTTAAGCTGTGGAAGATAATTATCTTAATGTAAAATGTTACTAGGTATATATTTATCTGTTTTAAGCAGTATATTGCAGTGGTGTGCCTATACAGATATAGATAGATGACTGCATAATTTCTCCTGTAAAACCCTGCAAATCTGATTTTAATTGAGATTTGCTATTAAGCTCTTGAAGATAAGCTTTGAAGGTGTTAAAATTTGTAGTTTTAGCCTTTACGCTTGCAGTAGAATGGAATGGTAAAGCCAAGAACATTTTCTTCACTGTATTATCACAGAATGTCAGCATTACTGTTGCATTGTTGCTTTGTGTCTGTTGTTATTTTATACTGTACAAACTTTGTAGAGTATAATGAATTGAAGACAATCTTTTCTTGTAAGGTGTTGCCTGGATATATATATTTATAAGTTTCATTGTTTTATTTAAATCAGACATGCAGATCATTGCTTTCCATTGCAGTTTTTGAGTGTGTGTATGTGTGTGTGTGTGTTTTGAAAGTCAATCCCCATGCAAAGATAGTGATGAAAGTAATGGGAAATGGAGGCAGCACAAAACTGCCCATGTTTGAGTACACCTATGCAACTGGCAAAGCTCTGACAGCTGTTCCAGGAAGGCAAAGCCTTCTTCCAGGAATTATCTTAATGTGCAATTGAATCATCATTTCTAGCACTTGAGCATTTTTCCCAGAAGTACAGTTTTCCACAGACAATGATTCTAGTTAAGAGAAAATGTGGCTATCCAATTAAAAAACAAAACAAAAAAACCCATCCACCTACCCACCTACACAAATGATCATCCTTCCCTGATGGCCTTGCACTAATCAATAGTTAAGAAGTGAGAGAACATTTCTCACAACTTCATGTGTTATCCTATGGGCTTGTCTAGATGGTGAAAATAATCCTAATAGAATTTGTCCCAATGAGATCCTGCAGTGATTCACCTTATTCGGAAGGATGGGGTCAAAACCTCCAAAAACTGAAGGAAAAAAGCTTTTGAGGCTTTTCCCTAGGTTTTTTTTAATATATATATATACACATACATATATATATATATATCTATAATGCATGGAAATGCACATTCCTGCTTGTTTGGCCAGCCAATTCACATTGCAGCACATTCTCAGCAAGGACAGAAGTGGAAAGCTTATTGGTCAGACGTGCGCAGGGACAGGCTTGCTGGCAATGAAGTGGCTGGAAGCGCCATTTTGGAGTTTCGGGTTGCTGATCGTACACTTTTTTGCAGAAGGTCGCACTTGCACACCTTTGATTTGCAGTTAAAAAAAATACTGTGCAGCAGCAACAACTTATGGAAAATAATAACATAAATAATTCACTCTTGGCCACCATCTTGATTCACAGGCATGGCTGCATGTGAACTTCAAACACGAATAGCTTCACATACCAGTGCCATTTTAAACTTAACTCTCTTTTCATTAAATATTTTATGGCAGCATTGCCCACATTTAATTTGGGATGCTGAACAGAAAGCCTCCTTGCTGACGTTTCTCCAGTAGATATTGAAAATGTCTCTATTTTTGCTTTTTTGAATTTGGTTCAATTAATGCTGCCATTGTTGTTTAAAATACTTGCAAAAACAATTTTAAAGGTTTGTGGACAAATAATTTTATTTTAGAGGAGAAAGAAACCCTACATTTTTGAGTTCAGTGGATGACTCTCTTTCTTATTTAGAAACTTTATAAATAAGACAAAATAAACATTGTGGCAAAATAGGTGATTGGAATCATATTTGGCTAACATGTCCACATCCAGATAGATTCTGGGAGGATGTATTAGAATGGATAAGTAAAACATTGGGCCAAAAAGTCCACTTCAGAGGGGCACAATTACTAGTTTTTCTATATTCGAAAACGGAAGTAAAAACTTGCCAAATATATATTGCACTTATGTTATGTACTGTAAGACTAGAAATAGCTAAAGCATGGAAAATATTATAAAATCTCTTGATGCAAAAGTGGATAAATAGGCTATGGTCCAAAGCTCTTTCAGAAAAATGGGCATACAAAAGAAGAATAGTGAGAGGAGACATAACAGAAAATACATTTGAGATTATTTGGAAGCCATTTATTGTTTAAATCAAGGCAATTGTTTAACCCAAGCAATACTGGACTTAAACCTCCTTTGGACTGAGAGAGATTTTGGAAAAAAATATTTTTGAAGGTTATGATTAATATGTAATGACATGTAATTATTTGGAAGACACTTTGTGTTTATGGTTGTTGACAGGGATAAAGTTTATGACTATGATTTGAGGAGGAAAGAAGGAATGTAGGGAGAATTGTTTAAAAAATACAATATATTTCTAGGAAGAACAATCCACTGGGAAATCCCTCCACTCTAGTACCATTGAAACGATGGAGTTGTAGTGGTCTTGCATGGTTTCTGTTAATTTCACTGGTGTTTGCACAGGGGGAAAAAACTTTCCCCAATTTAGGATGCATTTCTGCCATACAGCCATTTGTACCCCTCTCACCTCCAAAATGCATTCTTTCCTTTCTGGAAATTAAAAACTACTGGAAAACTTAACACTCCTTGTCTGATATGCTAGAACTTCATGGGATATCACGGAATTTCATCTGCCTTTGGTTTGGTCTCATGATTGCTGCTGGGGTCCTGCCCAACAAGGCTTTTATTATACAACTGTCCTGCCTCATTCATAGAATTTGGCAAGGGTCCACATTCCATTTGTAGCCAACCTTTATTTTCCCAAGATTTCTTCTGTCTTTTTTCATGCCACACAACAATCTGTTAAGGAAGGAGAGAAAGAATGGATTTGCAATGCCTTTAGGCTGATAGCACTAGGGTCTGTCTATCTGGAAGTACCTCTGCACTATCAAAGTTTGTTGTGATCCTTCATGTGCGGAGTCAATGAAGCACACCTGACTAGGACCACATTGCTGTTTTATAGGAGCCAGGTCACACTGGGCAGGACAATGTGAAATGCATTGCCCAGAAAAAGAAATGGTCTGTGTGTGTGTGGGGGGGTGTGGGTGTGTAAAACAGAGTTTGCTGCCTAACCATAACATAGAATTTAAGTAGGTTGACTGCTCTGCTCATGATTAAAAATATCTTAGCTGATGGACTGCATGAGTTTGAATCTTTTACATGTGATTCAAATTGATTTACATGCATAAATTTATACATGACTTTAAAAAAAATCAAGCATACTTTGATTTTAGATGACGCAAGCATATGTTGACTCACTCCAATTATTACATTTGTATCTTGCCTTGCTTCCAGTAAACTCATGGATTTCCCTCTCACCACTTTATCCTCACAATAACCCTGTCAGGCAGAGAGAGAGAGAAAGAGAGAGAGGTCCAAAGAAAGAGAGAGAGAGTAATCTAGTGAATTACAAGTCTGCCCCTGTATCCATGGATTCAGTATCCATGGTTTCACTTATCCAGGTCCCCAAAAATATGTACTCTCTAGGCATTTCTAGGTCCTCCAATGTGATTGTATCATCAACTTCCAGCATTTGTCTCTTTGAAAATAATAGGGTTCCCTATTATCCATGGTTTCAGGTATCCATGGGGAGTCTTGGAATATATCCCCCACAGATACGGGGGTCAACATGTATATGCAGAAGGCCCCTTCAAAGTGTTTGACCACCTCAACTCCACTTTGGAGCAGAACAAGAATTTGTATTAAAAATAATAATGGTTAAAATGACTATTGGGTAGATTCTTAGCATCTTTTCAATCTGTCAGAATAATTTGTAGGTGCAATCCTATGCTTTCTTTCTCAGAAATAATTAGAAACTGTGTTCAGGGGAATTTATTTATAAAGATACCTGGTGGCCCACTTTGTGAACAGAACATTGAAAGATGGCCCTTTGTTCTGATGCAACAGGACTCCTTTTAGGTCATTACTTATATGGATTGTAACTGCAATGGATTAAGACAGACTGCACAACCAAAAATTTTGTATTTTTTAAATTATTTTTTTGTTGAGGAGAGTGTTTCCCAAAACATCCCAAAGAAAATTTCCCCTTTTTTTTTTACTGGTCAAAAATACTCTTCAAACTGTTGCTGATGCCCTCTGGTAATAAAGACATTTGGATCTGGATCTGGCAAATACAAGTGATGCAGCCTGCCAGCATTCAGTGTTCAGACCCTGTAAACTATAAATGTGATATCGGACAGAGAGGAGCTAATGAAAACAATCACATTAAACACAGCTCTACAGTGTTGGGCACTCAATAAGTGAGCAGCAGGCTCTCCCTGTGTCTAGCTTACAGAAAACAGGAGGTAGCAGTTTGCAAGGAGCAGCGTTTTAATGTGATTGGACTATAACAGACAATCTATTTACAGCATGCTCTGGGGAGCTTATAAACAAATGTTGAGTAATTTCAGCCAGCAGTAATTACCCTTGCAGCTGACAAGGATAGCATGATACTTTCTCCTTCACCTTCAGCCCAGTCCAGAAGGCACTATACACAGTGGCATTTCTAATTATTTCAGCATTTCTATGACTAAAGACCAAAGTGTGTTATTAAGAGAATGTTTTAGAAGCTTAAACACATGCACATGCGCAGACACACATACCCAAAGTGGGACATTTAGAAGGCATTGTTATGGTGGGAAGGAAGATGTTTCTTCTTTGCTTCTATAGGAATGCATTTGCAGGTGAAGTTACCTACGGTAGCTTTCTTTTACATGAAGGAGGAATCTGCAAGTGCTTTTCACCATGGCTAATCCATTCTGCTCTCCTGCATTTCCAGCTCACAACTGACTTGTGAAGCACCAAAAAATGTAACCTTGGCTAATGAACACAGCACTTCATACATTGACTTCCTGGCTCCTAAACTTGCTAACAGCAGTGGACGTGTAGCAGTATGATGAGAAATGCTGGCAAAACATCCCCAGTGCAGGCAAGGTTTTGAAAGGAAATCTGCCTCCCACCCAGTCCTGCTGGCCTGCATAAAAGCCACTGAATGTTACTAGTAGAGGAAACACAGCAGAGCCAAGTAGCTTTAAGATGTTATCCAGGGAAAGTCAGACATACAGCTTATCTACAATATACCCCATCTTGCCCCCATCTTGGAGCCCTGCAGTTCTGACGGTGCAGGGCTTTTGCCCTGTTCTCATGGCCTGTTTAAGGAATTTGGGGGGCTCTGCAACATTTTATTTGGGGGCCCCCATATATTTATCTCAGGTCAATGTAACCTAACATAACCTATTCACAGTACAGGATTTCCAGATTACATAATGTTTTTGCAGGAGAAGTGTTACTATGCCCCCCCACAATGACAGGGGCCCCTGTGGCTACGGGTGCTGCAGGGCCCTTTGGCCCTGCCTGTTCTGTACCTAGGCAGTCCTCACAACCCCTGGGGCAAATATGGGACTACAATGGGGAGAAGACCTATTGTAGGGGTAGGGCCTGATAAACCTTTCTAAAATAATACCTGGGAAAATCTGTTCCTGTCAGGAAGAAATGGACCAGGCCCCATGTGTCCACGGAGCCTGTTTCAGTCTGCCTTGCTCTTCCAAAGCAGGAAGCAGGACCATAGCATGTGACCCAAGCTGGATGCATGCAGGGGCCCTTGGTCACATGTTGCGGGCCAGCTTCCTGCCTTCAGAGAGAGCTAGGGAGAAGGCAGTGACAGCTGGTGGGCTAATCTGGACTTCCTCCCATTTCTTGGAGGGAACAAGTGAGGAATGGGCCTGATCCATGGCCAGGATCCTGGTTCGTGTAGATGGGCCCATACTGATTTGAGGTCCAAAGGCTGAAGTCCTATGCACATGAACCTGGGAGTAAATGCAATAGGAGCATACAGTAAAAATGAACTGGGATGGCCCTGTAAGAGTGTAGCGGGTTAATTCATGAAATGATAGAGTTGGAAGTAACCTCAAGGGCCAGCTAGTCCTTGCCAGTACAGGAATCCACTGGTGAAAGCATCCCTGGGAAACAGCCATTCACCCACTATTTAAAAACTTATAATAAAGAAGAGTCCATTACCTTCTGAGGTAATCTCTTCCACTGTCAAACATTCTTACCATCAAGATGTTCTTCCTAATCTTTAGTCAGAATATCCTTTCTTGTAATTTGAAGCTGTTTTGTCTGGTCCTAAGACTTTATCAGACTAGCCCCTTAGAACGTTCTTTTGCCAGCATAAACCCCACCCCCCATTTTTATACCAGCAAAAGAACGCTCCCCCTGCATGTACTTCCTTTCCCGGCAAAGGCAGCTCCGCTCATAAAGAAGAAGTTAACGGAGCCCCATTCACTTCTTCACTCAAAATCCCGTGAGACTTTGTCATGTGGGAAATTCAAAAATAAAAACACAAAGCATTTAAAGTTTTAAAAATCACACATAAACCTTAAAAGTCCCTTAGAGGAGAGCTAGTTCGGGGGGGGGGGTTCAGGCTGAGAGCCCCCAGACTAGCTCAATTTCACAACGGTGGATACTGAAAACTGTGGATAACAGCAAACACCATTGAAAATAATGGGACTTCCAATTTAAAATACCAGAGAGTTGCCTTGGAGGACGTAGAAAATGGCTAGAGAGGACATATTTTCTAGGAAGACTCTATGGTAGGTGTGCTGTTTTGAGTCCCATGGATAATTGAATCAGTGGATAATGAATCAGTGGATACGGGGGTCCTACTGTACAATGAATACAGTTAAATACCTCTCACCCAAATTCCTGATTATATTTATTTGGAAGAAAGCCCAGGTTATTTCCCAAAACCTTAGTGAGTTCAGTGCCACAGATGTTTACAAGATTTTAACAGGATTAAGCCTTTCCAATAATACTTCAGAGCATAGATCAAACATCATTAACAAATAATTAGAGCTACGTGTGACTAATTTCCTTTTATAACAGCAGAAACATAAGTACATGACATTATGATTGTAATGCAACAGGAGATAATGTCTCCTTTTGGGGTGTAATGTATCTTTTAGCTACTTTTAGAGTTAACAAAAGTGTGGCTGCTCTAAACAGTGGAGGAGGAATATCACATGGTTCAAGTGCTGGCTGATGCTCTGCCTTGTGCAGCTGCTGCCTAGTGATCTGGGGTGGGTGTTGAGGCAATGAGGTGGATGAGAGAACATATTTTGTCATAGGCCAGTATCTTGTAATGGCCACATTTTGTTAAAACTAACTATTTCAATTATTTTTGAGAAACAAATAGGGAAAGAGTTCCTTGAAATAATGGTAACCATAACTAACTACTTCTGGGACCGCAAGACTATGGACTTTTTCGGACGTCTTAAATGTAATGGAAGCAGCCTCGCCACATTGTGAGGCTGCTGCGCTGCAGGGCATCCCTTTCGCATGACGCCCGTCCCTGCTGATACTGTTGCAGTACCGCAGGGACATTTGAGTGTTATATTTCGGCAATTTTTACTCACGAAAGTTGATTGTGAGTAAAAATCGCTGAAATATAACAATCAAATGTCCCTGCGGTACTGCAACAGTACCAGCAGGGACGGGCGTCATGCGAAAGGGACGCCCTGCAGCGCAGCAGCCTCGCAACGTGGTGAGGCTGCTTCCGTTACATTTAAGATGTCCGAAAAAGTCCTATAACTGTTCCTTGCCATAATGCGATATTAAAGCATAAAAGTAAATGGCAGTCAGAAATGTTGTGTCTGTAGGTTCCTCCACACATCCAGAACAACATTAGAGAGACTCATCATTTGCAGCTAGATGACAAGGTATATGAACATGCTAGCTTGCCGCAATTTGCTGAGCAGTAGGCAATGTTATTTGTGAACTGGTTAAGATGCGAGTTTAAGGCAGAAAATGTATGTCTAATGTCTATAATCTATAATAGTCAGGAAAAAGTACCTTCATTTGATGTGTAGTCCCTTAATTTCCACTAGACTGGAAAATTGGTATCTAGTCCTGTGATCGGGCCCTGGACTAGTTGTGACGGGTCCTCCTGCCTGAGAAACCCAGAGCTACCCGTTTGGAGACCCAAGCCTGAGGGATTTTTCTAGCCCAGAAATCCCCTAGAATAGCTTCCCTTTGGTATCTGCCACCACTCCTTGATTTGGCCTTAATTTTGAAATGTGATTACAAGGAGACAATCACATTGGTATTTTCAAACTTTCCAGCCTAAAATGAGGGTTACTGCTAACCCCTCCCTTCTATCCCAGAGAGAATCAAGGTAGCTTGCCCAAGCCAAGCACGTCTACGTGGACTTTAGTAGGAAAACAGAAAAAAAAATTATTTCTAGTTCAAGCAATTAAACAGTTAGCAGAAATAGTATCGTGGAGAGAAAGCATTCCCTCCAGGTCCCCGACTTAAGAGTTCCATAGCATAGCATTCAGTCAGAGGATTAAAATAAATCATAACAACAAACGCCATTCTAGCTAGCACATTCTCCTAAGCTAAGAAGATTCTAACTCACATTTTATGAAATCTATGGTAACAGTCTGTGTCCCAGTTGGGATGGGCTGGGCTCATGCTTATCCAAAGCCGGCCTAGCTGATGATGGAATTCAGAGTCATATATGAGAAGTCTGCTCCCTCAGACTCATGGTATCATGTGGCTGTTCTTTGATCACTCCTCAGCCATGTGTGATCTCCGGTCTGCTTCTTCAGACCCCCAAGACCATGCGTCTCTCAAACAAAGGACTGCAGAATTCAAAACTCCATTAACCAAATCTGATTGGCTCTGCATTTCCAAATCTGATTAGCTCTCCAGTCAGGCAATGTGATGTCATGTTTAGCAAATGAGGGTCCCCCTCCCACTTCTCATACCCCCCCCCGGTTTACCTGCTTCTGAGACAAGAGAAGTGATGGTTACAGATACTGGGAAATATAGTTCTGTCAGATGTAGTCCTGGCTCTATGATGGGAGTTGCAGTCACACCATCATGACAAGTCCTCATGCTTTCTGAGAAAAGTATTAAAGTTTCCTTGTAGTAGAAAGTCCAAAACCCTGATGCATTTAAGCCAATCTTGTGAATGGCACTTTTTACCATTTGGAATTTTCAGTATGCAGATTGGGATAATTCTACACTTTCATCAAGGGTCTCATCTACATGGGCCACGATACTCCAGCTCCCCACTGGCATGTCCTGCCCGCAGATCAGGACTATTCCTCCCTCGTTGCTTCCACAAAACAGGCCGGAGTCCAGACAGGCATGCCAACCCATCCATGCAGCCACTACTGCCCACATCCCCTCTCTGACATCAGGAAAGGGGCCTGCAGCATGTGAGCAAGGCCCCCCTACATGTGACCAGCCTTGGTCTCATACTGCAGACCCCCTTCTTGGCTACAGAAGAGCAAGACAGAGGATAGCTGCAGTGATGATGGGCCAGCATGCTGGAACAGACTCCTGTGGGTACCTGGGGCCTGATCCATTTTTTGCTGTCTGGAATGCATTTAAACAGATATTTTTTTTAAAAAAAATATGTTGTTGAACCCGACCCTGGCTTCCCCCCATCTTAGCCCCATCGTTGCCCTGTGGATTGTGAAGACAGCTTGGGGGCAAAACAGGGTAAAGTCAGGACTGCAAGGCTCTAAGATGGGGGCAAGATAGGGTAAACTGCCTGTGTAGACAAGCCCTAAGTGCAATCATCTTGGTTAATATCATTGGCATCCTTGATCGAAGTTCTCAGGCATTCGCCTAAACACATGTAGTGCTAAAACTAGGGAGAGAGACATCGTGGCACATAAACTCCACCCCAGCATCCTGAGCACCCAGGTGTAAGTTAGATCTTCACATTTTGAGTAAAAAGGTCTGAGGAGGACTTTGTAACTGGGTCTGCGTGAACATGGTTACAAAGTTCCAGTAAATGGGGGTCCAACCTTCTCACAGTTCACAGTCATGGAAACTTTGTAAGCACATTCAGCTAATGTAGTTACAAAGCCCTCTTTGCAAAGAGCCCTCTGCACTCAACACAGAGGTCTAGTACACTTCCAGCTATATGTATAGATACATGTGCGTTAGTCTGTGGAACCAAACACATCTGCCCTGCATTTAGAAGATTCTTTGCTCTAATGTCATTCATTGCTAGAAACTAATGCAGATGTCATGTCAACCATGGCCAATGCTTGCGGGGAAATTTCATTTTTTAATTACAACAACTGGAATCCCCCAACCTGGCTATGTTGTCCAAGATCTCTGGACCAATGCAATACAATAAAATTCCAACTTTGGTTAAAGAACCTTAACAATGGATTCCCATGATGTTTGAAGGGATTGATCATATTTTTGTCCATTGTTCCACTTTTGTTGTTGTAATTGTCATCATCATCATCACCACCATGTTTCTTTTCCCACTTCTCCTCACAATATTAGTATCATATATGTTCTTTATTTCCTTTTCCCTTTACAAAGGCACTACTTCTCACAATACAGTAGGCCCCCTGTATCCACTGATTCATTATCCACTGATTCAATTATCCATGGGACATAAAACAGCATACCTACCATAGAATCTTCCTAGAAAATGCATCCTCTCTAGCTGTTTTCTAGGTCCTCCAAGGCAACTCTATGGTATTTTAAACCGGAAGTCCCATTATTTTCAATTGTGTTCGCTATTATCCATGGTTTTCAGTATCCATGGGGGGTCCCTAGAACCAATCCCCAGTGGATACGGGGGTCCTATTGTATTAGTATTTGTCATACATAATATATGTTCTTTATTTTACAAGAAATGCCCTTATAGGAGCTCAGGATGGAATGCACAATTACCTCCTCCCCCCACCGCCACATTTTATTCTTACCACAACCTTGTGAGGTAGGTGAGGCTGAAAGTTAGTGACTGGCCATGGCTATTAGTTTCCTAGCTGATCTGAACTGAAGTCTCCCTGGTCTACTTCCAAACACTCTACTGACTACACTTCATATCAGCTTCAGCTGATATGCCAGCTGTGCCCCTTCCTAGAATTGGAAGACCTAAAGATGGTAGTGCACATGCTGGTAACCTCAAGGTTGGACTTCTGCAATGTGCTGTACATTGGCTACCTCTGTACCAAGTTTGGAATTCCAGTTAGTTCAAAACATGACAGCCAGATTGGTTACAGGTCCATCCAGGAGTGAGCTCATTACACCAATATTAAAATCACTACACAGGCTACCAATTAGTTTCCAGGCAAAATACAAAGTGTTGGTTATTACCTTTAAAACCCTACATGGTTTGGTCCAGGTTACCTTCATGATTGCCTTCTCCTGTACAATCCACGTCGTACACTCTGGGGGACATTTACTTCAACCAGCCAGGACTAGACTGGCAATTGTCACCAAGAGGACCATTTTGTTGGCTGCCACTAGACTGTGGAATGACCTGCTAAACATGCCGTCTAAATTTAAAACTGTGCTAAAGACGTACAGTATCTCTTCCAACAGGCCTACCAGCTATTTTTAATCCACAAAATTGAACTGGTATTTTAAATTTATGGATGATTTTAATGTAATGGTTGTTTTAATCCTATGTATTTAAATGGTTTTTGTGTTTTAGTTATATATTGTATTTTAATTCATGTTGTATTCCGCCTTGGGGAGGGGGGGGTAAGAAATATTATTATTAGTATTACTACTACTACTACTACTACACAACACTACATGGTATATTAAAATGTATTCCCACAGCCACATTCCACCTATCATTACATTATTCAACACACGTTTGGTTTATAGGTCATTTGGTGTTTTCAGCAGATTTCAGTACTTGCAGCTTGCCCAATACACACGGTAGTCAGAAAGCAAGAAGTGTGCTAAGCATTTCATAACCCTGTTGTGTTAGGGGCAGTGTTTGGAATTAATTCATTAAACATTGATGTGTTGCTCTGATTCATTACAATTATTAACAGGAATTTTAAAAGTCATTATTTTAATTGTTTCAATGCCAACAACATTAATAGTCTGAGGAACATTTCATGTTATTTTAAGTCATTACTGGGAGGTAATTTGGAGTGGAGTTGGCCATTTTGGGCCATTTTTAGTAATTGTGTGTGTGTCTTTTAATTTAAAAGAAATGTGTCAGCAACACTTTGCTAACAATCAAGGTAGCAAATTGATTTTATAATATTCACTAAAATGATTAATTCCAATGATTTAATTTCTGAATGAATGCATTAATGTCTGAGCTTCAGTGCTGATGTTTCCCAGCTCTGATTACAGAGAGTAAGCTGTGACTTACCCAAGACCACATTGGATTTCATTTGAATTTGTGTCTCCGTAATCCATGTTCAACATACTACCTATTGGCTTATTTGTTCATACATGTGTTACCAGGGTACCATTTTTGTTATCTCAAAGAGTATGAACTGCGGCATTACAGAGGCAAACCTAGATACATGTTTCCATCTTCTGAACATCCTACAAACCACAATGAAAATGTTCCAGTTTTGGCATCTCTCATATAAATTAAGCATTGCAAGTCACTGACAAAAGTGTGCAACAATGGAAACTTTTGTTATGCATTGTAGTGCATCCTTAGAAATGTGCCAAACTGCCCAAAAATAAGTGGGAAAGTCAGTGAACTGTGAGGCAGGCTGGATTCGCAAACACCATGGACAGTTTGGTGTTCACTGAGCTTTCATCCGCCTCAATAAATTTAGTTCAGATTTATGCTATAGGAACTGACAGGGGATATTTAATCCCCCAAAGTGTATTATTTACATTTTTTGATACGTTACATTGCATTACGTCCTGTCATGTCTAATCTCATCACAGACTGATATAATATTGCATAACATGAAATGACATGATGACAGACATCAGAACTATATATTAGAAATCCTATAGCTTGTAACTGTGGGTGCCTCTCAGTGATTTCTAGAGTGATGGAATAGCTAAAAAGAACTTGCTGGACGGGTTATCTTTGTACTACAAGACGTCTTTAGTGTTACCAATGGACCAATCTCCTGCTTACCCCATTTCCAAGAAAGCGAACCTCATTTTTTTTTTAGGTCTTCAATTAAAAAACAAAAAACAAAAACACCACACACCTCCTGCAATCTTTAAAGGGGTTTCTAAAGATAGTAGCAGCTACAGCATGTAAATTCAATGACAACCTGAAAGGACAACAGTAGTTACAAATTAGCTTGACAAAGGAAAGAAGCCATGGAAATCCATTGCAAACTTTAACAATGCCCTCTCGAGCTGTTGATTGTTTGCACCCCTGCTAGCCCTCATTTCTAAGATAACAGTTGGTGGAAGAAGAGAGAACATTAATTTGTCCTTGTTCTTGAGACTGGCAGGTGTCACTTGGCTCCGTGTGGGACGTGAGTGACAGATATTTTGCAGCTGATGAAATAAGAATGCAGACATTCAAGAGTGCCTCTGGGATTTCACTGGTCATTTGTGGCCAGTGCAAGGGCAGGGCGCACTGGCTGCTTTGCTAATGTTGCTACTGCTGGATTCAGCTGCAGCAGCTTTGCTCCTCTTATATAATAATATTTTTACTACAAAGCTTTGGGGAATGTATTGATGGTGGTGCCTAAGATTGATTGAGGTTCACTACTTGACTGTCTACTAAACTGTTATAATTGCTTTTCTCATGCCGTATGCATTTGGTGGAAAATTACTTACCAGATCAAATAGGAACTGCTTGGCGTTTATATAAAATTGATCATAAGTACATGAAAGATAATCATGTTGTATTCAGAAGCAGTGTGTCAGTAACCGGACGGAATGCATTGGATAGACTTTTTTTTTAATCATGGTTTTTGCAAAGCAGGAAGCACTGCTGCTATAATGTTCTCTGTCTTGAAAGCATTCCTTATAGTCCCCTCCCTTCCACCAGCAAAGGACATGCTATGAACAATACTGTAATAATCAGAAATGAATGTTGAGGTTTGTTTTTACTTAATGTTTTGTGTTTATAACCCCTCTCCCCCTGTTGTGTCCTTTATGGCTGGCAAAGTGGCTGACATATCTATAGTAAGAAAATTAATATTTTTCATAATAAATTTAATTGGGGGAAAAACAAGGGCTCCATCTACTTGGGAAGGCATATAAATGCATTAATCCTTGTCTTTTTGTAAACTAATTTAGAACCCAGATGGTTAAGGAGTAAAGCAAAGCAGGAGGCAGGGAGAAAGATGGAGATAATTGTTGTTCTTTTTCTTTTTAATGCTTTGCTGTTTAAAAAGTAGGGTAGCTAAAATAAAAAGAAAAGACCTAATGCCCTGTATGACAAGATGGTCTTCATATGCTAACATTGTAGATAAATGCCTCCCTTAAAAACATACACATACTTTTCATAGATTATGGTAAAAACCCTGTTCAAAGCCTCACAGCGCATTTAATTATAATGTACAAACTAATTTATTGGCCTCTTTAATACATTGTTATTTGAAAATGAAGAAATATTACACAAAATGGATCCAAGAAAAAGATAACACATATGTATTTATATATGATGCATTATGTAAACATGTATTTACTTCCTAGAGGTATCTGTTCACATGATTTAAAAAGAAATGTTAATCTTTCTGTAGAGTGTAGGTTTATGGTTAGATTATCATTGTAATGATACAATGCCAGAAGTGAAAAATGGTTTTAATGTTAAAAACAGAACACTAAAGGAATAGAATAATTTACAAACTTCTGTCATCACTGAATTAAAGCCAAACGCTTTACTTTCTCACTAATTTCAATGAAAGATTATTGAGCATGTGTTTTAAGGATGCAATACAGTACACATTTATGCAGAAGTTTCATTGAACTTAATAGAACTCACTACTGAGTAGACACCACAATCTACTTAAGACATGGCACAAAAGGAAAAAGGAGTTGGCAGTGTGGGAGGGGATTAAGTCCAGCAGATACTGCCTCTTGTTCTCTCCCTCTGAGGCCAGGGCAGTGGCTGTTGGCATGCATGGAGGGCTTCTCATCTGTTTCTGGGCCTAGGCATGATGGAGCTCTTCCTGCCTCTTCTTCTCTCCCTCCAAGCCCACAGCAATAGCAGTGAATTACAATGAATGGGATTTTAAAGTGCTTAAATTTGGCATGGTAATACCCTGATCATGAGCTATGCATGACTATCGACCAATAATGGATCCAGTTTTGTTTTCTGTTTTGTTTGGGGGTCTTTGAAGATGGATATCTATCTATCTATCTATCTATCTATAATTCTCTTGGGTATGTTGCCTCTCCCAGTGTGCTGACTGGCTGCTCAGGAAACACACCCAATCCATACCCAACCAATCACCACCCACATGCAAATTCCCTATCCACCTCACAATGTACTCCTGTCAATGAATCTGTGGCCCAGATTGGGACCCAGACAGTCAACTGGCAGCGGTGACGGGCTGCCTGTGATGGGACCCAGGCAGTCAACTTGCGGTGGCAGCAGGATGACACTGCTGCCGCTGCAATGGGACCCAGGCAGTCAACTTGCGGTGGCAGCGGCGACAGGGGCAGGGCAACAGAGCAAATCACCCTCAGCAATTCCAGGAAAAGTGTGGAATGCTGAGAAGAAGGAGGAGGAATTATAATCTATCAGCCTACCTTACAGGATTGTCATGAAGTCTACTGGGTGTTTTGCAGGGGGTTAACAAAGTATGATACAGCAAATCCAGCTAGTTATAACAATTTCATTTGGGGAAGAAAAAGTGTGTTGCTTTTTGTTGTACCAAATACATGGTGAACTTTTCAGTAATGCAGTTCTCAATCCTAGCAGAGAAATAAATGAGACGAGGATGTTGGTAGAGCCTAAGAATATTTTAATGTCATTTGCCAAATGTTCATTTATCATCAGTATATTGCTTATGCTAAACGCATCAGAACATAAATAAGTAGCACTGAGTAGCATATGATAGGGAATTATTAGACTAATCTATTATAAGAATCATGATAACGGGGGCTAATTGAATGGATGTTTCCTCTTCAAAATGTGCTAATACTGCACAACCTTAACAAAACCAACAATTCCTCTTTTCTCCTGCCAAAGGCAAAAATAAACTGCTGTCTCCTTGGAAATGCATCCATTTTTTACCCCTCCCTATCATTTCTTTAATTAAATGGCATTCTTGGTGATCAAATATGATTGGCTGTATCTCTTTAATGAAAACACTGTTTCTTCAAAACCTGTCCAGTACAATATAGTTTTGACCTGAGTGAGCACATTCATCCACTATGAAACGAGCATATCACTGTAACCACAATGTGATTCCCAACATAACCTTTTTTAAAAAAAAAAAATCTTTTAACGCTTGACTATTTTACATACAAAATATATAGTGGAGAGGGATAAAATGCAAGGATTTTTATTTTTTTTACTGGCATGGTTCACAACTTGGTTTCATTGGGAAACCAAGCTTCCCAATGAAACTTATCATATTGTGTGATGTAAACATTATGCACTTGTCCTGTAATCGCACATATCTGAAATCATTATGTATACTATGGCATTTCCCCAATATCTTTGATTATTGTTGCTGAGTGACAATGATGAAAACAAAGTGTGTCTGCACTAGCTTGTTTCTGTGACAGAGAGAGATGTTTTAGCAAGACTCCTGCAATTAATTTTGTGGGGGGGGGGGTGGAGAGAGAGAGAAAGAAATGAGAAAGGGGATTGGGCAGCAGCAGTGAGGGGGGGTTGCAGCTGGGTAGAACTTCTCCCACAAGGCTGAACCCCTGGTCAGGAGAGGTTCAGCAACATTAACTGTCTGTACGTTTCTGGAAGGCTCTAGAGAAAGCTGGCAGGCATGGGGGCTCCAGCACTGAGAAGCCTGGGACATGAGACATTGGCCCGTCTACCTTTCATCTTAGCTGAGATTTGGAGAGGGTTCAGGCCACAGAGGCTCCTTAATTCTCACTAATTCATTTGCCTTCCTGATTCACTTGGCTGGGGATAACCGGGGAATGATAATGAACCTGTAAGGGGAGTGCTTAGTCCCTTGCCTTTGAATGTGCTCGGCATGGATTGAGGGCTTTCTGTGAATCTTGTGAGAGGAGGATGGTGGGGTGGTGGAGGGAGAGAGGCAGAGAATCTTATTAGTGCTGATTGCTAGTCATGAGGTTGCCTCTGAAAATGGGCTCTCCTGTTTTTTAACCCTTGCTTGCTTAAGAGAGCAACCTGGACCACAGAGAGAGAACTGGGAATGTGCAGTGTGGTGCGTGGCCGGCCACCCTGAACACTCACCCCTTTTTCATTTCTGTAATTTGAGATAATCAAAACAACTTATTTTGTTCTATGTATATCATTAACACCAAATGACAACCACTCCGAGAGCATCTCACCTCCCCCCCCCCGCCCAGCCCCACCATGCTAATATTCTGCACGCTTCTAAGTAGGGAAGCCTTTAACTGGCCATCCCCAGCTAAACATTCACTTTGCATAAATGTGTGTGCTCTTGAATAAAGGATCTAATTTTTATTTTTTTAAATTTTTTTTGCCTCTTCCATTAACTGTTTAAGCAGAAGCATACACAGAACAGCAAACACACGGTAGTAAGGACCACAGAGACCAATGATTGCTTAGCAGTTTTCAGCTATGAAGCTGCTCCAGTCGAATCTGGACTGCTGACAAAAATGCCAATAGACAAAGAGAGGAAAGAAGTGGCCTGTCATAGATAAAGCAATGAAGTGGCATGTATTCTGTGTCTGCTTGTCAAAGGAATTTTGGCTCCCAGATGGGGCACTTGGTATCTACTGTCGACAACTGACAGATCCCTTTAAAAACAAAAACAGAAAAACAGAGATGTTCTGTCCCTTTTTGTTGTTGGTTTTATTTCACCTGTTAGTTGCTTTGTTTTCTTCTTTGTGTAGGTTTTGTAAGACACTAGAAGAAGGAGCATAGTAACCTATTTGAATCCTGGGAGATTCAGCAGCAGAAGGATGTCAGACTCTCATAACTAGATTTCTGTGAGGTAGATTTTGAATTGTTGCATTTGTTTTCAAGCTGCATGTCACCTATTTGTGTTCTTAAGGATCTCAAATAAGCCTTCTGTCAGAGCTTTTTCACATTTTTGCGGCAGCAAATAGATTCACCACCAAGAGTCCAGTCGTGCACACATGATACAGTAGCAACTGTGGTTTGCAACCATGCATGTTCTCAGAAGGGAATTAGGGAAGCCTGATCCAAGCTCTGTTACGACGATACAGTTGTCCCTCTGTATCCACGGAGTTGGTATCCATGGATTTAAGTATTCATGGCTTGAAAATATTCTTTAAAAAATAGTAATCCAAAAAGCAAACCTTGATTTTACCATCTTATATAAGGGACATCATTTTGCTATGCCATTGCATATAATGGGACTTGAGTATTCACAGATTTTGGTATCCACGGGGAGTCATGGAACCAAACCCCAGCAAATATGAAGGAACAACTGTACTTTCATATAATGCACCTGTTTGCAAACATGTTTAATACAATAACACACACAAACACACACACAAATTAGGTATCAATTTCAGTCTTTCCAGTTTGTGCAGGTGAACAATAGAATGGCTCAGATCCATCAGAGCAATAGAAATCCTTTTGTAGAAGAAGGGATCACCTATGTGCACCGATTCTCATTTCCCACTGTTTCCCCACCCTCTGTGTCTGCTATTTTGACGGAGCCCCTACCATCCTCACAGGGGATCCATGACGGCTTGACGGGAACCAAGGCAAAGGCTGGCTGGCTGGCTTGGCCTGCACGTTGCCATTCAATTCACTCCAGCCACAAACTTTCAGGAAGAAGCAGGAGAAAAATCTTCCCTACCCCTCCAGTGCCTCTGAGGGAAGGTTTAATGGATAGTGTATTATTATTATTACTATCAGGTGTTGTTGTTATTGTTATGGTTTTAAATCTAGAGTTAAGTCTCAGGGGTCCATGGCAACAAAAGATATTTAAAGGGGGTCCTTGATAAAGAAAAGGTTAAGAACCACTGGTATAGGACAAGACCAATACCTCAGTGTTAGTCCTTGGCATTCAGAAGTGTAGTGGAGACAGGATTTGCAGGATCTAACCACGAAGAACTTTTATTACCCTAGGTGCTGTATGGAGAAAAGGAGGGGTAAATAAGGCAGACTAACCATTAGATCTGCCACCCACAGACCCCCTCCTACCACCACCACCACCACAGCCTTGACTTTTCCATCTGTGCTTAACTGCAGTCCTTAGAATACCTGGATAGAGAGTGATTTTTCCAAGCATGACTAACTGTTGCAAGCATTTGCATTGCCAGTTGTATTGCAGATTACTAGGAGAGAGTGTGGTGGCTTGGTCTTGCAGAGGCGACTGAGGCCCTTTCAATTTACACAAATAGTGTTTCTGCTGGAGATGGACACTTCCAGAAATGTATAAAAAGGTATAGAAGAATCCTGTAGCATCATTGAGACTAAGGAGATTTTCAGATGGGGAAATTATTCCCTGGGGAGATCGGGACAGAATTGTTTCTGTCCCTGAAGCAGCACCGCGTTTCACACGCCCACTTCCCTCTCCCAATCTTCCATCGTTCTGACGCTGTGCTCATTCTATTTCTTTTTATTAATGATGAACTCTCATTAATAAAATATTGTGGAAGGTACCGGCAGGGAACTAGAATGAGCACAGAGTCAGGACAACGGGAGATCAGGAGAGGGAAGTGGGCGTGTGAAACGCGGCACTGCTTCCGGGACAGAAACAATTCTGTCCCGATCTGCCCGGGGAATAATTTCCCTGTCTGAAAATCTCCTAACTGTGAGAAAGACGTTTGTAGCATAAGATTTTGTAGCCTCAGGGCTTATCTACATGGGCAATTTATCCTGTCTTGCCACCATCTTGGAGCCTAGCCGTCCTGACGACGTAGGGCATTTGACTCGTTTTGCCCCTGGGCAGTCCCCATGACCCCCAGGGCAAAGACAAGGGGAAGATGGGCTAAGGCCTCTTAGACTGTTTAAAAAAAAAAAAAACCTGGTTAACTCCATTTTAGCCAGCAAAAAACAGATTGGGCCCTACATGTCCACAGAAGCCCGTCCCGGCAAGCAGACCTGTCACTGCAGCTGCCAGTTTACTGTCATTCTACCACAGCAGGAAGCAGGCCCACAGCATGTGACCAAAGCTGGTCCCATGCAGGGAGCCTTGGTCACATGTTGCAGGCCAGCTTCCTAGCTTCCAGGAGAGCAAGAGAGACGGCAGCGACCGCAGCTGCAGCAATAGCCCAGCCTCCCCATCTGGACTCTGCCTGCTTGGTGACAGTAATGGGGGAGGAACAGGCCTGATCTGCAGGGAGAATATGCTAGCAAGGAGCTGGTATATCCTGACCCATGTAGATGAGCCCTGAGTCTGATGCAGCAGTGGATTGAGTCTGTGAAAGCTTATGCTACATATTGCTTTCTCTCAGGACTTTTATCACACTGCAGTCTTAGAGCGCTATTATTCCACTTTAACTGCTCTGGCTGCCTCCTATGGAATCCTGGGGTTAGCTGTTCAGGGAGGGGCATTTAGCATTCTCAACCAGAGAGCTCTTAGGCTTCATTCAACTACAAACCCCAGAATGCCACAGGAGGCAGCCATGGCAGTCAAGGTGGAATAATAGCACTCTAACAGTGTAGTGTGATAAAGTCGTGTCAGTCTCAAAGGTGCTACAGGATCCCTTTTTATCTTTTTATGATGATAGTGACTAACACAGCTACATCTCTGAATATTTCTAGGATTTGTTTGTTGATATGGGTTAACACAGCTGCCAGTATTTTTCTTTGAGGGTGTGACTCTGAAAACTGTTAAGATGAATGTCTGGGTTATGACATTCATCATTACATCTTTGCCTACATTGCTAGATAAGGCTGGAAAAGATCCCTGTCTTTAACTCTGGCAACGTGTTGTTGGTCAATATAGACAATGGTCTGACTTGGTACAAGACCACAGCGGAGCCATGCTAGCTCAGACCAAAGGCCTATCAAGTCCAGCATCTTGTTGCCAACAGTGACCAACCAGCTGCCCACAACCGCAATGTGAGCACAACAGAACCTTCCTACTCATGTTCTCCAGAAACTGATATTGAGAGCAGAGATTGTAAAAGTTCCTTTTTAGGACCACAGCTCCCAGGATCCCTCAGCCACCATGGCCACTGGCCATACTGGCTGGGAGATTCTGGGAATTGTAGTACAACCCCCTTTTTTCTATGCTTTGATTGATAGCCCACTGTTTCAAATATTAGAAGTAATATACAGCCATCTTGACCAGTATAAGGACATTTCCTATGGCTCTTTGTGACTTGTGGTACTGAAAGGAAGCCATAGCAGGAGCAGGTAGGTAGAAAAGACCAAAAAGTTTTTAAAAATTACTCATAGTGTGTTTAATCAAAGCCAATGTATGAATGAAGTCTTTAATGTTTATGAATTCTATTCCTGAGTGACATACCCTCCATTGTCCAGATTTGGCAGGGACAGTCCCAATCAGTCCTCTGCTGTCCCATTTTTTCAGCTGATTTTTAAATGTTTCAGCTTCTTTCTGTTCCTCCCACTTTTCCCTTTTGTCCTGAGTTTATGTCTGTGGCTTCAAAATGAGTTCAAATTGCAAAAGCAGTTTGTGGAGAGGAGAGGGTGGAATCTGGCCCTTCCCCGCCTGCTCTGGCAAAAGCAAAGTGTTGAAGTCTCTCCCAGCTTGTCTGTTCTTCCCCATTAACAACTTTTGCCATCTTTACCACATTCTGATGCTGCTTAGCCACATGCATCTCAGTTTTCATCTGTGAAATGTTGGGAGACAGTGGAGTGACTTTTTGAAATATGCATCTCAGTGGTGGTGGTGTTGAGTTTCTCCTGTTGAATTTCTACCTGTTATGCAATTATTGAAACCACATTTCCTCTGTCAGGGGAGAAAGTGTGGGCAACCCTATGCTACTACTACTTTGGATCTTGATTTTACAATGTGCATAGTTTATGTTAAAAGACTAGTTGCTCTACATGAGATTCTGCAGCTGAAAGTGTTCCTCTGTGAAATTAACAGCTGGAAATGGAGCACCAATCTGAGATAAAAACAAGATCATCTTTTATTTTACTTTTGCTATTTCTCAGAGTGAGCTACTGCCTCATGTTCCCAGAATGGATGGTTATTAAGCTCACAAAATAAAAGAAGGGAAATGTCTCCTTCCATCTTTCTGGAATTCTTAGCAGCCAGGTACATGATCTCACTGCTTCAGAAATTCTGGAATAGGATGGGGACTGCTAGCCCTCTTGTGAAGACTACAGCAAAAGAGTCCTGTAGCATCTTTGGAAATTATCCGATGCATCCAAAAAACACAACAGGCACATGTGAGGGCATTACTGGGGATTATCAGACACTTAAAAAAAAAAAACACCAAGGACCTCACAAGAATGGCATCACTGTACTGCCAATGGATCCAGATACCACACGTCATCCTCCTCTCATGCTTCCTCCAAAGCCTTAGCAAGCCACCAGGACCCCCGAGAAGCCTCTGAGGGTTTGAGGAGGATCCTTTCCTACACACACACACACACACACACACACGGAAGGCACAGGAGGCATCTGAAGCCCCAGCAAGCCACCCTGACCCCCAAGAAGCCTCTGAGGGTTTAAGGAGAATCCTTTCCCCCCCCCCACACACACACAGAAGATGCAGGAGCATCCGAAGCCCCAGCAAGCCTCTGAGGGTTTAAGGAGGATCCTTTCCTCCAAACACACACACACACACACACACACACAAGGAAGTTACGGGAGGCATCAGAAGCCCCCGAGAAGCCTCTGAGGGTTTAAGGAGGGTCCTTTCCCACACACGCAGGCATGCACGCATGCACACACAGGGAAGGTGCGGGAGCATCTGAAGCCCCAGCATGCCTCTGAGGGTTTAAGGAGGATCCTTTCCTCCCCCCCCACACACACACACAGGGAAGGCACAGGAGGCATCTGAAGCCCCAGCAAGCCACCCTGACCCCCGAGAAGCCTCTGAGGGTTAAGGAGGATCCTTTCCTCCACACACACACACACAGGAAAGCCATGGGAGGTATCCAAAGCCCCAGCAAGCCACCATACTTTTCTTTCAGCCTTAAATCCTGAGAGGCTTCCTGGGGGTCACAGTGGCTTGCTGGGGTTTTGGATGCCTCCCACGCCTTCCCTGTGTGGGTGTGGAGGAAACGATCCTCCTTAAACCCTCAGGGGCTTGCTGGGGTTTGGGATGCCTCTCGTGCCTTCTCTCTCTCTCCCTCTCTCTCTCTCTCTCTGTGTGTGTAGGAAAGGATCCTCCTTAAACCCTCAGAGGCTTGCATGTGTGTGTGTGTGTGTGTGTGTGTGTGTGTAAAAAGGGATCCTCCTTAAATCCCCAGGGGCTTGCTGGGGCTGCGGATGCTTCCCGCACCTTCCCTGTTTGTGGGGGGTGCAGGGGAGGCAACAAATTTCTGTGAATACATAAAATTGTGAAAGTCAAAGCTGCGAATGTGAAGGGATGACTGTATTTTATTGGCATAACACAAAAGTGAACTGGCATACACAATATGCTTAAGAACCTTACAAGGCTATAGCAAAGTAAGACAGAAAGATTACATAGAGCAAGATATTTGGGAATATAAGGTGATAGTTACCAGTCTTGAAAAGAAAAGTTCCATGCAGCTAAAATACTCAGACAGGTGTCTGAGGGCGGCGCAAGAGGTTCCGATCTGTGGCACACTGTGAAAGAGGGTGGCTTGTCCACTGTGGCACACTTTTGTCACAGTCCCCTTACTATTGTTAGGGGACTGGTATTTATACCCTGTTTCATATCCTGAAGGGGTACTCCGGTTATGACAAAGTGTGGATGGCTTTCAAATGGGATAGACAAAGGGAATGAAAACTCAACTGATTGCTTTAATTGTTGGAAGATAGAAATTGATGGGTTTGTGACAACCTCACATCATTGTACAGGAAGGGGTATAGGAAAGATTTCCATAGGAATAGCTTATGGAATGGTCACTTAGTTGCTTGGCTGAATCATTGCTGAAACACCCAGGGCTGGAAGAAAGGATCAGCACATGCCTCCTTAACAACTGTGTTTCCTAAGGGGCTTTCTGCATAATCCTAACTTGGGCTTTCTCACCATTATATTTCTACACACATCCTAGGTCACTGTGACCTCCAACTGACCTTTGGTTTGCCTCAGCCAAATTGACCCTGAAAAGTGTCCAATATTTCCAGTTATGAGTTACTGTGGGGAGGGGGTAGTAGGGCATACTAACAAAAGTGTAAGCTGGATAATAAAAATCAAGGTGGTGTATCACTGGGTAGAGGAAGAGAAGAGACTAGAATTTTTTCAAAGAAAGAAATATTTGCTGAAATTCAAAAACCAATCTTGTAAAGCAGTCTACAGAAGTGGCTGGACCCTCTTAATGTTTAGTAGCTAACTACTGACCCTGACTCACTATCAAAGACGATCATGTTTGGTAAGTAGAAGGCAGTAGAGAAAGAGGAGGAGGATCTCCTCCTCTTTCAGACTCGAAAGAGACGGACTCGATCAAGGAAGCCACAGCCCTGAGTCTGCAAGACCTGAGCAGCACTGTTGAAGATAGGGTGACATGGAAGTCTCTCGTTCATGGGGTCACCATAAGTCGAAGCTGATATGACAGCAGTTCACAACAGCTACGTGACGCAGCTTTAGGGATCTGTTCCAGACCTTAGATAACTAGCTAATAACGCTTAGATCAGCAAACCCTAATCAAAGCTACTACGACGACAGGGCAATTAAAATAGACGTTATCTATGTACTTGACTTTATACCTACCTACCTTCAAAATAATGTGTTGCTTTCCTTTTATATTTGAAAATCAAATAAATATGAAAAAGCGGGAGTGAAGTCCTGCATGCTACTGGTGTGACAGAAAACAGGCAGGCAGACAGACGCAAGAGTCAAGTGTTTTCCATTTACCAAAAAAAAAAAAAAAAGCATCCGTTCCTGATAGCTATATATTCATGGGTTCATTTTACTTCTGTCCCACATCTCTTCCTCAGATCTCAATGGGACATATGTGGGATTTCCCAATAGTCTCCCAGCCAGAAGCAACCATCCACAGACCTACTCACCCCTTCTCCTGAGCTAGACACCTATATGGGTCGGGTGGCCGCGGCGGTGGGATTATAAAGCCTGAACAATAGTGTGCACAGATATATTTCTATGCATTCATTGTTCAATTCTGATACCATATTAAAAAAAATACCAACAACCTTGCCTTTGTGATCAGGGAGCAACACTTAGGAGGATGTGCTCCACCATCAGCATCAGACTGAATTGCATATTGTATGTTTATACTAACAGGGGTGACCAGTTTCTGCCTCCTTTTCATTATAGGCCTCATTCCTCCTCCGCCACTACAACGTTCCCAGGATTTTCTAGCATATCCATCATTATCTAACTGCCAACTGTTTTCAGAGATTCAGCTGCTTGAAACTCATTATTTCCTCTGTCTAGTGGCTGTACAGAGGATCCTTTCACAACCAGCCATAAGTCAGCAGGATACACACACACACACACAAATTGGGATGGGGAGGAGATAGCCTGTTTTCCCTGTCTCCCCATTCTGTAAGCACTGTCCCATGCTCAACCCCCAAAGCAGCAGCTTATAATGAGCAACAAATATGTGTGATGTTTTTTTTTTTAAAGTGTGCTATATTAAAATCTAAAGTAACTGAAGCTATCTCCCTTTCGCCGAAGGGCTCTTAAAAGCAAGAACCAACTGAGTTTCAAGGGTGTTTTGCTGCTCAAGGTAGTTGGCATCAGCTCTTTCATTGTAGAGTAAAGGCCAGGAGACAAAAGCCTCTGTTAGCATAAGGAATTTCTTTTCTCTCCCCTGTTACCTTGCATACAGTACATGTCGTGCCGTTTAATCAACAGTGAGATGGGACAGAGGGGAAGCTTCTGGATGCTTCAAGGGGCTGATCATGCTATCGCGTAGCTTTTCTTTCCAGACCACTGATTGAACTCCAGCACACTGCAACAATCACAGCCATGAAAAGTGGTGTGTAGAAGGGACTTGGAATGCTAGCAGGGGCATTTAATCTTTGTCATCTGTAGCTGGGTTTCCGTCCTAAAACAGAAAGCTAGCTATGTCCTTTTTAATTCTCTCTCCAAAATGATAAAGAGTGTGACATGTATAAAGAGTTACACTTTGCAAATATCAACAATACTCAAACAGCTTTATTTGGGGGCCCAATGCTGTTACTGTAAAAAGTAATGTAATAACTGCTAACATTTTTAGATTTAGCTGTTAGGTTGTTAGATTTAGATTTAGTACCATTGACTAATTATTGTCTGAAATACAGTACTACTTCCATATCTGCGGGACTGGTACTCATTTCACTTACCCACATCTGGAAAAAAAAGTTCTTTCTAGGCAATTTCTAGGTCCTCCAGTGTGATTCTATGGTATGCTTTTGCTGGAACTTGACCACTGAGTCAAGCTGGACTCTGTTCTCTCTAAGAATCTAGTGTTCTCTCTAGGAATCTCTAGGTCCTCCAGTGCGACTCTGTGGTATGCTTGCATCAGAAGTCATTCATTTCTTTAGGGTTCACTATTATTATTTTTATTATTTATTTATTTATTTATTTATTTATATGCCACCTTTCTCCCAATATAGGGACTCAAGGCAGTGAACAGTGAGTTTAAAACAATGCAAATTAAAACAATACATGAAACTTAAAAATATAATGTGAAATTTTAAAAAACAAATTAAACAATTTAAAGAGTTAAATACATTAAAAACATAAAACTATATATACTTTTAAAATCCAAATTGCACAGCATGTATAAGCCCAGCCCTCATCAGATTATAAGTGCCTGATGGCACAAGAATGTTTTTTCTTGTTTGCAAAAGGAGAGCAGAGACTCCTTGGTCTCCCTAGTGAGGGAGTTCTAAAGTCTAGGCACAGCCAACGAGAAGGCCCTCTCCCTCATTCCCACCAAACAAGCCCAAGAAAGTAATGGAACAGAGAGAAGGGCTTCTCCAGATGATCTAAGAGCTCTAATGGGCTCATAAAGAAAGATACAGTCCTATTATCCATGGTTTTGTGTTTCTGCAGTAAGTCCAAGAACATGTCCCTGCTGAAATGGGGGTCGTACTGCATTTTAAAGCAGGAGTGGGAAGCATTCAGCTTTTCAAGTGTAATTGGACTGCAATTCCCATCACCCCTAGACAGTATAGCCAATGGTGTTTAATGCTTGGAAGTTATAGTCCAACAACATCTAGAGAGCTACATCATTTCCACCTGTTTAAAAAATGTTACATTGTTTTGAAGTGATCCAGTCTTTCTAAAAGTGCTTCAAATAAATCCCATTCTGGGAGAAAGGCAGCGTATAAATCAAATAAATAAATATAAGTAAATGAATAAATGGACTGTGGATAGAGTAGTCCAAGCTCTTGTTCTAGCCAGTTGATTTCATTTTACAGCCCATTTTTCAAAAGCAGTTAAGGAGCCCAGGGAAGGCAGTTCTTGAGATTCCTGATCCCTGGCATTTTCATTCCTAAAGCAGAGATTGCCCAGTGATGGATCCTATTTTCCTATGGTGGTCAAAGCATCTGAACAAGACAGGGCTCCCCAGCAACAGCTATCATCACCCCCATTCTTCCAATTGGAAGAGCACAAAATAGTGAGACAGCAGTTATGTGTGTGTGTGTGTGTGGGGGTGATGGATGAAACTATTTCTCACAGCAGAGCACAGCAGTGACCACAGGGCTCCCTACTCTTGTATGGCCTTCCCTGCCTCAAACAGGCCACGAGTGAAGAGAAAGAGAGAAGGGAATTTTGCAACTTGCTCCCGTGAAGCCAATCATCAAGAACCATCCTGTCATCTCGAGAAGTCCTGGCGGTGTAAATGTAATTGAAGCGACGACAGCAGGAGCCCCCCACACACACACACACACACATCAGCCTTAATAGAGAACAGCCCCATGCTTTTAATAAATGTGAACAAATGCTCTTTGGTTATTAAAAGCCCCAAAATGATTGAACTCATGACAACTATTTAAGCGTGATGATTAAAGAAGGTGAAGAAGAGACAAAAGTTTGCATCCTCTAAGTGAGCAGCCCAGGAGCTTTGCAGGGCCAGGAGGGCATTAAATTGTTCCCTGTGGAAATTGAGAAGCAACATCTCCCCTCGGGGTTAAATGCTGCAAGACTGGCCAGAAACATTTATGAATGATTTCCACTTATCTCTGATGCATCAAGTATAAAGATAGTGCTATAAGGGAGATGGGTCAGTCGCCCATTCTCATGTGTTAGCACATCTTTTTCTCCCCTTCTATCCTGCAGTAAGAGGGTAAAGGGCAGTTATTTCATTTGAAGGTAATGCTTAAAAAGATGCATCAGACGCCTTTTAACATATGCTCTGATCTTCAACTCACACTCATTATTGGAGAGTTGGAAGAAAAGCACTAAGTCTTCAGGGAGAAAGACGAGCATTTAGCTTGCATTTCAACCAACAGAAAATAGCACCAGAGATGGCGATAAAAAGGAGGAGGAGAGACATGTATTAGAGTAATCATTAGTCATAAATGGAAGTATTTAGGGACTTAAAATAAAATGATTCCATTTACATGCATATGATGGAATGTTCCCTTGCAGTGAATATACTTCTGTGCTAATTTTTCACTGCATAGAGCTGCTACAATAGCCACTAAAATACAATCAAACAGAATATAATAAAACAAAACTAAACAAAAGAGCACTATTTGGAAGCATTCAGAGTACTTTTAAGGCCCCATTGATTTCAATGCTAGATTATGACATTTATGCTGTGCAGTCTTGATCTTGTGTTTGTGAATTTGGAAGGAAAGTCATAGAATCATAGAGTTAGAAAAGACCACAAGGGTCATCCAGTCTAACCCCCCTGCCATGCAGAATCAAAGCACTCTTGACAGATGGCCATCCAGACTATGTTTAAAAACCTCCAAAGAAGGAGACTGAACCACCTTCCAAGGCATCATATTTCATTGTCAAATGACTCTTACCATCAGGAAGTTCTTCCTAATGCTTAGATGGAATCTCTTTTCCTGTAGTTTGAGTCCATTGTTCCATGTCCTAGGGCGCAGCTACATGGGAGAATTTGTAGTGAAAATAGCGACTTACTTCCCTTTTGCTGCAGTGCCCATTTGTGCCGACGGCACATTCACTAGCTTAGAAGGAAATATTTTGCAGTTTACAGGTACATCTGTGGAAAAAAAAGGTGGCCACAAGTGAGTTGAGTCCATAAAAATCTCCCTCCATTCAACCCCTTCTTTTCCTTAAAGTGACAGATGCGGAAGAGCTGTTTTCTGTTTTTAAAAACCTTCATACTTTTGCTCTGCTGCTTTGCCAGCTGAATGATCATGCCGGTAAAAACAAAAACAATGGCGGTTCCAGCATTGCAAGCCCTCCCTTGCAAGTCCACCCCCTCAGAGGTCCAGCCAATCAGCTTTCAGCTCTGCTGTGCCACCTTTTTGAATTGGTTGTACAGGTGACCTATTATGCACATTTTCATGCAATTTTTAAAAAGGATTGCAAGAAACAGCAGAAGCTGTTATCTTAGTCTATTTGGAGCTTTCAGACCCCCTCCTTCTGAATATGGTGAATCCCAGCAGGAGCTCATCTAAACTAAATGTATTCTGCCTGCAATCTTGCCAGATTGTGTGTGTGTGTGTGTGTGTGTGTGTGTAGATGAGCCCCTAGTCTCTGGAGCAGCAAAACCAAACTTGCTCCATCCTCAGTTATGACATCCCTTCAAATACTTAAACATAACTAACATGTCACCTCTTAACCTTCTCTTCTCCAGTATAAACATTCCCCGTTGCCTAAGCCACTTGTCATACGGCATGGCTTCCAGACCTTGATCATGATCAAGGAGATCCATGATTGGATCTCACAATGTACCCACTCTCCCTGTGCCTTTGACTTAACATGGAAACAGGGGTCCCAATTTGGACTGAGGCCATTACACTGGGAAGATTAGATCTGTATCCTTTCCTCTTCACTGTTTCCCCAAATTAAAATCCCCATACTGGAAAAGAAAACTTAGAGGTAAAAGGATGCTGTTGCCCACATGTCCTGTGTGTGGGCTTCCCACAGACAACTGTCTGGCCACTGTGTCAACAGAATTCTGGCTTGGTCTTATCTAGAAGGGCTGTATTTATGTTCTTATATCAGTTTTCCCTCATAAAGGCCTTGCATTTTCTCTTCTGTTAATCTTCCCACCCTCATTCCAGTATCATGATCTGATCCAATCCAATTCTGCTCTCCTCACCCTCCACCTGGACATGGCTGCTTTTAGCCAAATGAAAAGATGTTAAAGGTCTGGTTACAGCTCTCTAGTGTTGCAAAAAGTTTAATGGCAAGGCTGTTAGGGTGTGGGATAGAATTGTTCCTTTAGTCCCCAAATGAAATCACTTTTTTATTTCAAATATTTGATTGCACCTTAATTTTAAGTGACAGTTTTAACAACAATTGGCCTTTTAAATGTTGTACACTGACCTGGATGCTGTCCTAGGCAATACTAGCATCTGCATGTTACTGGAAAACTGGAGAGAAGGTAAGGGATGGAGAAATTGCATTTGGAGAAGTTTCCAGGTTGCTCCACTGAAAAGTGGGGAATGGTAAATCTCTTTGAATCACACAGATCCACCTATTAGACAGCGGCAGAAGTTTAGGAGGGATTATCTCAAAAATCCTGTAAATCTTGGAGTGAGGTAATCAACTTCTCCTCATTCTGGGGAACTGTTTGCCTACAATTCCTTTCCGTTCCAGGACTTTGGAAGCAGACTCCTGTCAGACTCACAGCGAGGGCTGCCTGCAGCATAAAATACTTAGAGGAAAGAGTCTGCACAGTGCAGGATGTTTGATGAGGAGCTCAGCGGCAAATTGAACCTCATGGTCAGAGCCTGCTGGTGTGCATGCCTCACTGTACAGAGACAGATGGAGGAGGTGAGCTGGGGACTGCATCCAGGGCTGAGACGTTTTAGGGAAGGCTACTTGTTCATATCAGCTTTCTTCAAGCACCTTCTCATCAGCAACCAATACTTTGGAAACACAGAGATGTGGCCTTCTAAAAAATGGCTGGAACTGATAGTTTAACCTAACATGTTTTAATGGAGAAGAAGCCAGTGCTGAAAAGTTTCAGGAAGAATTTCCACCCCCTCCATCCCTTAAGTGCATACATTCATCCAGACACAATGTTTGGCAGTAACTACATTGCAACAAATAACTATTTAGTTGTAATTATTTGTGTTTTTTTTTTCTTTTGAGGGGGGATAATTTTAAAGCATAAACAATTACAGTACATAAGGAAAATAACTTAGCAAGGGTAACTGCATTTCCTTTTGTGGTGTAACTATGAGTTTTAAAAATTATTTTCATATTCATTGGAGCTGATGGTGGAATATCACTTGGATCAAGTGCTGGCTGTGGTTTTGTATTTGCATTATGAATGTGGAGGAGACCCCAAGGTGGATGGGAATCTCTTTGAATCACAGAATTCTTATCTACACTGGCCAGAATACTGTGACTTCCCACTAGCGTATTCTGGCCCCAGATCAGGCCTGTACCTCCCCCATTCCCTGAATGAGATAGGATGAATTCCAGACCACCATGCCAGAGCACCTCTGCAGCTTCCACCACTTCTGTCCATGTCACATTCTCTGAAGCCAGGAAAGGGGCCTCATCATGTGATCAAGGTCCCCTGCAACAGCCTTGTTGACGTGCTGTGGGCTTATTCCTGGCTTCAGAGAGAGCAACATGGACAGCAGTTGTAGTGACAGGCCAGTGTACTGGTATGGGACCCTGCAGACCCATGGGGCCCAATCCGTTTCTTCCAGAATGAGACGGTTTTCCTGAGTATTTTGCTGAAACGTTTTATCAGGCTTTACCCCATCTTAGCTCAATCTTTGCCTTGAATATTGTGAGGACTGCCTGGGGGCAAAACAAGGCAAAAGTCCTGCATCATCTGGACTGCAAGGGAGCCCTGGTGGCGCAATAGTTAAATGCCAGTGCTGCAGCCACAACATTGCAAGTTCTATCCCAGAGAGCTCCAAGGCTGACTCAGCCTTCCATCCTTCTGTAGGTCGGTAAAATGAGTACTCAGCTTGTTGGGGGCAATTAGTTAACACATATTGGAAACCACTTAATGTGGTGTAGATTTGTAAAGTGCTATTGCTTTAACAATTTGTAAGCCGATCTGAGAGCCTTAGTAGCTGAAGAGTGGGGTATGAATACCTAAATAAATAAATATAAATAAATAAGGCAAAGTAAATAGCCAGTCTAGACAAGGCCAGAGACACAAGTGTGTGTTTTTAAATCTCTGGCCAGCAGCTTACAGTGTTCTGATTTTTACAGTAACAAAAAGTAACTCTTTCCATTACTTTAACAATAAGGGAAGGTGAAGCATTATAGTATATGAACATGTAAATATAACAAACCAAATGATTAGCCCAGGAGCTATAACTCTAACTAATTGATTTTTTAAAAATCACTTTGTCAGCTCTTGGAATTTTCCCATTTATCAGAATGTCACTCAAATCCAGAGCCCTGTGTTCTTAAGATGCTTTTAACAGCATACAGAGCATTTGATAGCAAGATTCAAAATCTAGACAGCTATATTGGAAGAACATAATACACCCATGCTGTTTCCCAGTTAAAAGACCTCATTTCAAATCTGATTCCATGATCAAGGGCTTTCCCCTATCGAACACTGCATTATATCTTAACAGTCTTTGGAAACTGTGGTGCACATAAATTATGTACATCTAGATGGCTAGGATTTGTTGAGACCATACAAAATGATTCCACAATGACAGCAGAAGTCTTGAACATGCTTACTTGAGAATAAGCTCCACTGAGCTCAGCAAGACTTCTGAGTAAACCTGCATAGAATCTAAGCTCAACATTTTCAACTTTCCTTCCAAAACTGTGGATGCAATATTTGTTTCTCTCCTACTGAGTCATTATTGTTATTCATATTGCAACTATATCAAGAGCTACATATTTATGTTAACATTTTAAAATTATTTTCTATAATATGTCACACCCACACCCACAAACCCTATTTGGTTATTTGGCTAAATAGCTGAAGGCACAATGCTGCATTAGAAGCTCAAATGAAATCTTCTCTATTGGTGTACCCTGGGTCATTGTAAATTTCTAGAGATTTTACATTGTAGGCCTAAGAATAAAGAATATATTTATATTGTAGGTATAAGAATAAGAGTATATTCATACTGTAGGCCTAAATTGGACCTACAATATAAATTTTTGGGCCCAAGTACCCTAAAGGCACCAGATCCTGTCTGATCTTGGAACCTAAGCAGGGTCAGCTCTGGTTAGTACTTGGATGGGAAACTGCCAATGAAGACCAGATGCTGCAGGCTATATTTCAGAGGAAGGAACTGGCACAACCAACTCTGAAGATTCCTTGTCTTAAAAAACCCTATGAAATATATGGTTATATATTTTAATAAAAATATAATTAAAAAGTAATATATGGGGTTGTCATAAGGCAAGTTGACAGACAACTTGAAGAGACACACACGTAACACACACACAAGAATAAAAGATTTGTTTACAAAGCCCAATGAAGGAAATGAACCAGATCAAGATGAATTCTGGGAGTTACAGTCCAAAAAATTAACAACTTCTTCAAGCTACATGGTTCTGCAACATCGTTTTAGGGAAACAAGGAAACTGGAAATTGGTATGTACACAACTCTTGGGATTCTGTACACAACTCTTGGGAACCTTTCACAGATATAGGAGATTTTCACACGGGCTATATATCCCGTATCCCGTATATATCCCGTGGCAGGAACAGAACAGGGTCGGGAAAGGTTTTCCCTTTCAGACAACATTGACCCCATTCTGTCCTGCATCCATCCTGCTCCCGTGACTGTTCTGGAACAATGTGATCATGATTTTTCATCGTGAATAGACCTCCCATCCCATTGCTATCACACAATCACGGGTGTGCGAACAGGAGCCCCGTTCCTGTTCCGAAATGACAGTCACGGAGGGGAGGTCCGTTCCGAGCACTTCCTGGTATGATCTGGACATCCAGGTAAGTGGCACCCTTCATTTTACCCTCCTTATTTTGATTGTGTGATTTAAAGTGTGTTTTTGTGCTTGGTGAACTGATTTTATGTTTGGGAGAGTTTTATTTTTTTTAAATTTACCACCTGGCCGTTATCACATGATAACATGATAATGTTTCAGATGGCCAGTTGTAAAAGCAGCCTTACGATGGCTGCATTTATGGCCGGCCAACGAGGGGAGGGGGAGCCCATTCCTGCCGCGGAATTAAGGTAAGTGTGTGAAAGATTTACGTTATTCCGTGGCAGGAACAGGAGAGGAGGTGGCAGGGCAGTAACGGGACATTTTGGCCCCGTGTGAAAATCTCCATAGTATTATGACGCCACTTTAAGCTGCCATAGTTTCATCCTATGGAATTGTGGGATTTGCAGTTTAGGAAGAGTTATTAGAATTTCCTAGCCAGAAAGCTCCTCTAGGGCCTCTGACCAAAGTACAAACCCCAGGATTGCATAGGATGCAGCCATGACAGTTAAAGCAGAATCATAATGCCATAACTGGCTGGTGTGAAAGGGTCCAAGGTTTATGGAAAGGTGTTCTGTAATGCTCATCTATGGTTAGAGAAATAACAGAGAGGCAACATCGTGAGGGGAGGGAGTTTGGGGGTCCATCATTCAGAGTACATCACATTCAGAGTTCATCACAGTTGTCACTTTGGAGACACTCATCACCACTACCCTGAATTGGTCACAGCATATATGTGTGTGGGTTCAACATTAAATCCAGTGTATACTAGTGAGCAATAAAAGAAAATCTTTTCAGCTGAAAGAGAAAATGGAGGAGGGGGGAGGAGAGAGAGATTATATATATATATATATATATATATATATATTTAAAGTCACAGTGCTAAAATTCCATTAACAGAAAATCTCCACCATTTCAAATAACACTATGATGATGATGATGATGATTGATGATGATGATAAACCAATAAAATTAGCACGTTACCTAATATTGTGCAATGTATTAATTTTACACAAGCTCTTTCTGATGATTTTTTTTATTGCTCTGGACAGATGGCTTCTTTCTGTTGATGGGATGTAATATTGTTTGGTGGCTTTGGATTTGTTTTTATTGTGAGATTACTGGCTTGTAGGATTTGTACAGGATTTTGCTGTACTTAAGCTTTAATAGACTGGGATTTGGTTTATTGTTAGATTGCTTTATTAGTTATTAGTTGAGAGGACTGAAAAGGCATTTCTGATCCTCCCCCCCCCGCCTTTCTCGATATAGCACCATGAATAGCCATCACAGGAAGGCAGCCAGCCGGGATCTATTTATCAAAACAGACCAGCAAGATACTATCTATTTATTACTGATATTTTACACTATTTCCCAGCCAATCATGGCTCTCCAAAGCAACTGTTAAAAATCAATAAATACATCAAGTTAAAAATATAGCAATACACAATGAAGATTAAAACCAACCAGATAGAACAGGAGCACCAGGACACAGAAAATGATTTGAGCCACTAAGGCTGCAAAGCTGTACATGTAGAAGTCCCTCTGAGGTCAGTGGAGGTTACTCCTGAGTAAATGTCCATAGCAGTATAGTATAAAACATTTAAACTCCTGTTCAAAGGCCTCCTCAAAAAAAAAACATCTTATTAAGCAGTTCCTGCCAGCAGGTTATATATGCTTACTTTCCATTTAAGCTCAAGGTGCTCAAGCCACTTAAAGGATTAAGCTCCCTTTTCAAGAACCAGTGCTATTAAGAAGACAGCAGGTAGGACAATGCCAAAGGTCTCAGGGTGGTGGATAAGGGGAAAAGAACATGAAGGAGAAGAAAAGCGAAATGTTTACACAGATGAAGTCATTATCAGGACTGCTGGTGTGCAGTCTAAAAAGTAGTCTGGAGATGCACAGAGATGAGTAGCCCATTGAAACCAGTGTGGGTGGAATGTGATCTGGGGCACCACCAAGAGCCTCAACCTATCCAGACTCCCCAACTGATCTTTTTCTGACAAAATACAAATAGTAAATGGACTTTCCCTGAACAATCTGGGAATTCATCTTTTTCAAACAGTTGTAAGGCCAAGGCTTTCCTGCAATCGTCAAGATTTTTTTAAAAAAATACCAGTGTTTCAAAACCAAAAGCAGATGGCTGGACACTTCTGGTTGGGGGTGTGTTTTTGGTAGTCCATGCAAACCCTCTAGGGGGTTCTGAGTCAGAAATTCCTCCCTGGCCCTGCCATAGTGTTCCATCCCTGATTTAAGCTGTAAAGGCCTTCCTTGAAAAAAGAATTCCTTCTTTGTTTGAGCAGCAAGTTGCCCAGACTCAGGAGTCAGGCCAGTATCAACAGCTTTACAGGCCTCAGTGGATCCCTATTGGCCCACTGTGTCACCTGATCAGAGCTGAATTAGAATTGATTGAGTGGTGGCAGAAACAGCCATGTTGGATTTTATCAGACAGGGTTGAAATAGTGGAATTGCAATGCAGTAGTATCACAAATGGGCTTCTGTTATCGCATGACGTCATTATCCTCCTGTGGTCTGTGTGTGCTCCACCCGTTAATTAGGCATAACTTTTTACTTGACTGGCAAAGCCATCAATAGCCCTCAATATCACTCTTTTTGCTGTATTAATGAGCATGTGATAATCATGTCCTGTTGTAATTGCCCAATCACAGCATGAATGGGTGGTCCTCTTCTCTCCTTTCCCAATGAGAACACAAATTAAATTTCTGGGGAAGAACATAAAGAGGACCTAGAGGACGCGTTTTAAATCAACTGTCACCTTTTCTTGGTAATTTTTTATGTTTAAGTGTTTATTTGTGGATTTCTTTGGTTATTTATTTGTTTTTAATGTTTTAGAGTGAAGTCGCGTCTTCTCACGAGAACAGCTGAAATCCTACCTATGCAAAATTGTGGAATTAAGAGGAAATTTTTCTTAAAGGTACATGTATCAGCCAGCAGGAGGCATTAATACTCTGTCATTAGAAGGCAATGCAAAGACAAGTGTTACTATAGTGTGAGCTGAAATCCCATTCTTAAACCGCTAGTGGTGGTTGTGCAATAATTCCATGGTGGTAGTACTGCGCGATTATGACAATGCATGATAATTACTGTAATCATGCCACTATTTTTCAGCTTTCCTCAGTCGTGGAATTACAGCATTTTTAGATGCTAGTCTGATAAAATCCATTGTCTGCACTGCATAACACAGCACAAGCCCGTAGCTTCTTCCTCTGGCAAGCTGGTAAAGCACCTGGGTCTCACTGCCAAATTCCCTAGTTCAAGACCCCTGACAACTTTTATTATTGTACATGTGCCATCCTAGCCACTTCTCTTCATCTGAAGGAGCACATGAAGTACACCAAAAGAACCATAAGTGAATTTTACCTTCTCTTGGGTGTGCTTGGGCTAAGGGTATCATTCTTTTCTATGCAGTTTCTGAGGACTATTCGCAGTTTGAAACTTACTCTGCACAAAATTCACGTGTGGTATTTTTGCACAGTGCATGAGAAGACATTTTATGGACAGCAAATAATATTCTCTGAGCAGAATTTTTATTTTATGTGCAGAAAATGGTTTTCTCTGGCTTGAAGATGCTGTAGCTGGGGTCTTATTCTGACCAAAATGCACACATAGTAACAGTGTGGTTGTGGCATCACTAGTCAACGTACCGATCATGCCTTTCATCTCTTTTTCTCATTCATGTGAGTCCACACCAAGCAACCATTGACTAGTCAGGTGAATGAATCAACGGCAAAGGTGAGCCAAACTGGAAGGAAAAAAATGTCTGTGACAATGAAACACAATGAGATAAAATGGGGATAGAGGTTAGCCCCCCTCCCTTTTTTAATCCAGTTCATGAAAAAAATAGACTCTTGGCTCCCATTTTATATGAGAATGAAACATGCACAGGAATCAGGTACTCCTGCCTGGCCTGTCACATTTCTTTTGGCCCTTGGAAACATTACATCTTTAGGTAGAATTGCAGCTTAGAGATGTTAATTTGGGACTACAACATACAGAATTTACACACCACCATGGCCTTGGAAAAGTTACTTTTCAAAGCTTTGGCATGAATCCCTTTAAAACAGAGGCAGGTACTGTGTGTCCCTCCAGATGTTGTTGGATTGCAAAATCCACGATCCCTCCCCATCAGCTGTGCTCACTAGGGCTGATGAGAGCTGCAATCCAACAGCAGCTGGAGGACCACATATCCCCTACCCTTGCTATAAGCCAATATGAAAACAAGTAACGCTGTACATACATATACGATCTTGCAATATATAAATTTCATTGGCACCCATTTTACACATAAACAACTGTGCACACCAAGTATTATTTATATTTCTATGATTGCTTTTTCCTTGGAGAAGAAGGTCAAAGTTGCACATGGCTCTTGTAGCTTTAGAGGGCAGTTTCTCCTCCACGGTTATTCTCCCCTTCCCCTGGTCATCTCTGTCCACTTCAGCAGCATCTGCCTTAATTGCTCAAACCATACCCCTCTTCTTGCACATGCTTTGTCCTTTTCCTCCTTAGCTAAATATCCATTCTCTAACCCAGATGGCTCTATTGTATGACTGGACTGCCGGCGATACTAAGATCGCTCTTCAGTATTACAATGATGCCTTTATCCTTGTTTTAGCTGTCACCAGTGGAAGTGGGGGGGGGACCTACAATCCTATCATTCTAACTCGTTTATTGGTTTACAGCTCAGAAGCCCTAAAAAGGAGTGTCACAAATCCCTGTGGTGTCGCAGAGTGCATTTTGCATCAGGACCTCTGATTTAGCTGAAAGATACATAAAAATCACATTCAGGCAGACGGCTCCCTACTGGCGATACATCTGAGAAGGCTCTGGAGCAGAAGGTCGGCATTTGGCAACTTATGTTCACAAAATGAGCTTGAGAAGCCACCTGTTTCAGATGTCAGAATGCTATTTTTTTCTCTCTCCCAAGGCTTGAAGCTTTTACCCAAATTGTGTCACTATTGAGGGATCTGTCCTCTCCCTCGCCAGAACTATTCATTACAACTGGAAGGCATAAGACTTACTCAGGTAGAAGATTTCTCCACATGGAGACAAGCGGGATGGTGGGGTGTATGAAAACATAAAGTCATCATATAAAGACGTGTGCAATGGAAACTAACAAATAGCAAAATTAATAATAATAATAATAATAGTAATAAAATTTATTTATACCCCGCCCCTCTGCTAAAAACAATCGGGGCGGCTTCCAACAATTAAAACATTATAATAATGACTAAAAACACCACCCACCCCCACCCTCCCCCATAAAAAGACATTAAACACAATAAGATTAAAACCTTCTAACTAAAAACACATTAAAAACAAATATATACATAATTTTTAAAAAGCCAGGAGACTGAGCTCCTGAGGCCGGGATCTAATCAGGAAAGGCCTGGCAAAAGAGATCCGTCTTTAGTGCTTTTTTAAAGCTACTCAAGCTTGTCAACTGACGGATCTCATTCGGCAGGCCACTCCATAAATTGGGGGCGATTACCGAAAAGGCCCTCTGGGAGGTTGCAGACAGCCTAGATTTTTGTGGCTGAAGCAGATTCCTCCCAGAAGACCAGAGTGCGCGGGGAGGATTGTATGGGAGGAGGCGGTTCTGGAGATAAGTTGGACCCAAACCATTTAGGGCTTTAAAGGTAATAACCGGAAACTGATAGGCAGCCAGTGGAGAGATTTTAATATTGGAGTTATATGATCTCTCCGAGATGTTCCTGAGACCACTCTGGCTGCCATATTTTGTACCAACTGAAGTTTCCGGACCAAGCATGAGGGTAGCCCCATGTAGAGCACATTGCAGAAATCTAGACGAGAGGTTACCAGCACGTGCACCACAGTCTCGAGGTCCCTTACTTCCAGGAACGGGCACAGCTGGCGTATCAGCCGAAGCTGATAACAAGCACTCCTGACTGTCGCATTCACTTGACTCGTCATCTGAAGTGATGAATCAAGGGGCACCCCCAGACTGCGAACACACATCCTTAATGGAGAGCGTGACCCCGTCCAGGACTGGCGGTTCCAACCCAACTCCTGGTTTTGGGGCCGCTACCTTGAGCACCTCTGTTTTGTCCGGATTTAATCTCAATCTGTTTTTCCTCATTCAGCCCATTACTGCTTTAAGACAGTCATTAAGAGGAGAGATGCCATTGGAATTCGAGGCCGATGATCGGGACAAGGAGAAATAGATCTGGGTGTCATCAGTGTACTGATAACACCCAGCCCCATAACCCCGAATAATCTCACCCAGCGGCTTCATATAGATGTTAAACAGCATTGGGGACAGGATGGCGCCCTGTGGAACACCACAAGTAAGCTCCTTTCTGCTGGAGCAGCTGTCCCCAAGCCGCACCCTCTGGGACCTGCCCGAGAGGAAGGACTAGAACCACTGGAGCAAAGTGCCTCCGATTCCTAACCAACTCAGGCGATCCAGGAGAATGCCATGATCTATCGTATCGAAAGCCGCTGAGAGGTCCAGAAGCACCAACAGGGACACATTACCCCTGTCGATGCTTAGATGCAGATCATCGGTCAAGGCAACCATGGCAGTCTCAACTCCAAATCCCGTCCTGAAGCCAGTTTGAAATGGGTCTAGATAATCAGTTTCATCCAAGACCACTTGGAGTTGAAGAGCAAAGAGCAACTGCCCTCTCGATCACTTTGCTCAAGAATGGAAACATAGAAACCGGCCTATAGTTGTTCATGTCCAGGGGGTCTAGGGAAGGTTTTTTCAGGAGCGGCCTAACCGCCGCTTCCTTTAAACAGGATGGAACACACCCTTCCCTGAGGGATGCATTGATGATGTCCTTAAGGAACACCATCAAGGCAGTCCCCCCCCGGATGGCCAGCCATGAAGGGCAAGGATCAAGAGGGCAGGTCGTCTTCCTCACTCTACCCAGTAGCTTGTCCACGTCCTCGGTACTCACAGATTGAAATTGATTCAGTAAACTTACATCAACGGAGTTGCTGGACATCTCGTCAATTGTTTCTGTCAAAATGCTGGCATCAAAGTCGGCTCTTATCCAAGAGATTTTATCTGCAAAGTAGTTGTTAAATGCACCACAGCAGGCCATTGTTGGGTTAAGCAATGGGTTCTGCGCAGGTATAACCTGCGTCATCTCCCTTACCACGCTAAACAGCTCTGCTGGACGGGACTCTGCAGACGCAATACGTGCAGAGGAGAAGGATCTCTGCGCTGCACATATTGCCTCTCGATAGGACCGAAGAAAATTCCTATGTCGAGTCCTGTCAGATAAGAGTCGAATAAGAGTCTTATTTAGATATGCTTTCCCAATTGCCAAGTCACATCACATAGTCAAATGACCCAACTCTTACCACATGGTTACCAAATCACTCACAGCCACCATCTTGGCTAGGGTTCATGTGATGTTTATGGGGGCTCTTTGGACTGTTAAGACAGGTTGCATCATTGCAAAGGGCTTTTTTGGACATGTTCGTATTCCCCCCCCCCCTTGTATAGACAAGACCTCAAGAAATGGAATCTTGTCCAAATAACTTAGGCCATCATAAATATGCTGGTCCTTAAGGTACAAAAAAACTACATGTTGCTTTCATTAAGTCTGGGTTTGTTTCTAAAAATACAAACTAAGGTCTCTTTCGCAGTACCCAATTATAGCACAGTGATTCCACTATAACCACCATGGCTGTCTCCTATGGAATCCTGGAGTTGGTAGTTTGGTCAGAGGCACCAGTGGAACTCCCTGGTTAAGGGTTCTTAGTGCCTTTCCCTCAACTGCCAATCCCAGGATTTCATGGGATGGAAAGCTGGACCCTTTTCCACTGGACAATTACAGCCCTACAATTACATTTTAATTGCCATGGTTCCATCCTATGGAATCCTGGGATCTGTAGTTTGCTTAGGCACTATTGGAGCTCTGTGGGTGAAAATGCTAAATGCCCAAATTCTAAATTCTAAATAACTGCCAGTTCCAGGATCTCATAGTATAGATATCCTTTATGTACTTAAATGAGAACCACAAGTGAGGAGGGGACCCCAAAATAAGAAAGATGGAACAGCTTTATTTATATATTAAATAACTGCATAACTGTTCACGTTTTAAGTTTTTAAGTGCTCTCTCTGTTTTCAAATGTGTTATTTAGACTAATATTTTGTGTCATGCTAAGAATAGGGAAGTAGTGCTGTCCTTTGGATCATTTTAAAGTTATGTTCTTTATCTGGTTAACAATAAACATTTTGTACTGTAATTAATGGAAATATTTCCCCCCATACTTTGCCCTGGCAAAATAACAAGAGATATGTTTAGACTATCTTTTTCTCCCCATTAACATTGTGTACATAAATAAGCCAGGTTATCTCATTCTTGGGCAAAATGTTTTATCTAACAGCTGCTTGGCTAGTAGTTCAGTACTCCTCTCCTCTAAATTAGGACACTTTATCTTAAGGCTTCATAATCTTACCAGACTATAATTGGAAAGTTTATGGGGGGGGGGAGAAGAAACCACCCTGCTTTATAAGCTTGGCAGCTGAGATAGGAAGAGGGAATGAGCAGGGCTCCAGCAGAATTACACCATCGCTGCTAGCCTGACTCTGCTTGACAGAGCCGTTTAATATTTTGACAAGACAAAATATAAAGCAGCATTTTATTCTGTAGAGACTTCACTAGACACAAGCATGGAAGTGCTTGTGATCAATAAAGTTTGCAGTGGAGAGTGATTTATTTACAGCAGGGTATTATGTAGAGAAAGAGCTGTGATATTTCCACAGGCTTTGACGGCATAATGGGCCCCTCTCAATCCCTACATGGAAGGGTTAGATTGTCATGGCTGCTCAGGCAGTATTCAAAAACGTTATCTGATCAGCCTTAAAGACTTCAGAACGAGACAGATGATTAGTTACCCTAAACGATCCTCATCATGCAGAAATTGATGATTTAATATAGTCAATGACAGACGATTCCATTTGTACTAGATAAAGTGTCTGCGGTTTGTATCAATCATAATAGAGTTATTATTGAGCATAAAAGAAAAGCATGTTTAATATCATTAATTCCAGATATGTCGCTTTGCACATCTGGCATTCATCCATAGAGCAGAACCACTCCAGGCGATCATTCCTGCCTGCGCACGGGCGACTCCAGTGTTTTTTTTTTTGTAATTTCAAAATGTTTTTCAGCACCTCCAGCTAGGTGCAATAACAGTTTACAGATTACCTATGTCATCACATTTTGACAAACTTCTCAATCTGATGTGACCTTCATCTTTAGCCATCTGCTTGCCTTTGTTTCTGCTTCTTCTTTTCTTTTCTATTCTTTTCTTCCTTTATTTTTTTTTAAATAAACCTCCACAGCTTAAAGCTATAGTAGTTTGTTCCATATTCTTCTAAGTCAACATTTTCACCTGCGTAAAACCAAAAATGTAGGCAGCAGTTTAAAAACAGTAACCTGGGTTCCGGCCCTAAAATGATTAGCATTAAAGCGTGTTTTTCACCACTTTTTTTTTTTTGTAATGCATCTTTATATAAGCTTTAAAAAAAATACCAACAAGGGTACAGATAAGGTTCATCAGAAAATGAACTCTTTCCCTTCAATGGATCAGTCCCACCTAAACATTCCCAGAGATACCATGGAAGCACCTGGCATCTGTGAATAAGCACAGGTCAGTTGCAGGATCCTGTCCTGGCATGCCATTGCTCACAGCTGCCACCAGCTCCCTGGCTCACCTGGAAGCCAGGCAGGGTCTCTCAGCATGTGACCAAGGCTGGTCATATGCAGGGACCCTTCAGTCACATGCTGCAGGCCCCCCTCCTAGATTCCATGTCAGCAGTGATAATGGCAGCAGTGGTGGGCCAGCATTCTGTTGGGACTCTGGCCCATTTTGTCAAGGTAATGGGCAGAACAGGCCAGAGCCAGGATACACTGACTGGGAGCCTGCATATCCTGGCTGGTGTAAATAAGCCCGAAGTCTGATTGTACCAACCTAATGTGTTTTTATACATCTTTTTGATACATCTGTGCATAAGTCATGCTAACTTTTTTATTTTATTTTATTTTATTTATCTTGGAAGTTTTCTGAAGGCACATGTGCATCCATGGACTCCTTCAAACCAGGCAAATGTGTCAGGAGGTTGTTGTTGTTGTTGCTGTATGTTGTTCTCATGGTTTTCTAAAATATCCCCATGATGTTTCTGTTTTCTCAGATTATTTTCTTGCAATTCCTGGCACCAATTGCAACACTGAATTCCCACCCTTCAGTCCCCAGAAGAATAGAATGAGTGGGCACAGAGGAAACAACTGGGAAAGCTGAGCAAAACCCAAGGATTTTCCTTGTTTTTTTTCCAGGCTGTGAGGCTGTGTTCTGGGAGAGTTTACCTCTGACGTTTTGCCTGCATCTGTGGCTGGCATCTTCAGAGAATGGTTGGGTAGGTGCGTGTGTGGAGTTTATATACTGTGAACCCCTGTTAGGGAGTATATGTACATTTGGGTATTTGAATGGTTAGTTTCTGGCTGTAGAAATGCAAGGAGGATTCATGTCTGTTTGGCTAATGGTTGGTTGATGGGCCATTATCTGCTGGAAATCCCCCTGTCCCTGGGTGGAATTCTTTTGTAAGTGTTGAGTTTTGATTCTATTGTTTTTCAAAACTGGCAGATTTTGTTTACTCTTAGGGTTTCTTCTTTCCTGTTGAAGTTGTCCAGGTGTTTGTGGATTTCAATAGCTTCTCTGTGCATTCTGACATTATAGTTGTTGGCCTCGTCCAGAATTTTGGTGTTTTTAAATAACATTTTGTGTCCAGGTTGGTTTATAACATGTTCTGCTACTGGAAGTAAACTCTTCCAAAACACGGCCTCATAGCCTGGAAAAAAACCTAGGAAAATCTATGGATGCCGGCCATGAAAGCCTTCGACTTTACATTAAAACCCAAGGAGTTGCATCACAAAAACTCATACTTACTAGGAGGTTTTTAAATGGAAGCTGGCCATCTGTCAAGGATGATTTGATTGTGTATTCCTGCATGGCAGGGTTTGGACTGGATGGCCCTTGGGGTTTCTTCCAACTCTATGATTCTACTTCTTTAGACTAATCTGTAAGAGCCCAATAATTTACTGTACAAAAAGCATGTTGACATTATTATGCGGATGATTCCATCAAGATTGTGTATTTGGGAGGTGGGTTTTGTTGCTTTGCTAATGTCAATCAATGAATATTGAGCATCCCTTATCCAATATGCTTGGGACCAGAAGTGTTTTGGATTTAAGATTTGGGATTTTGGAATATTTGCATATACATCATGAGGTATTTTGGAGATGGGACCCAAGTCTAAACTTGAATTTCATTTATGCTTCATATATATCTTATACACCTAGCCTGAAAGTAATTGTATATAATATGTTTATTTTTTATTTTAATATTTTAATATTTTGGATTTTGGAGTATTTCGGATTTCTGGATAAGGGATATTCAGCCTGTATACATCCGTCCACTGGTAACATGATGGGGTTGAAAAAACACAAATAAACTAAGGGAACCTAAAAGTCCAGCAAACTATTTCTGAAGAGTAGTCTACCAAAATACTCACTTTTGACAATATCACACTTGATTTTTCATCTACTGTGTGCCTGCACTGACATCACAGTTAGTGCTACTATTGATTTGAATCTTTAATAAGGGCCTGAATTGTACCCAGACAGTTATAGAGGGTTCCACCCATTTCATGTGACGGGCTTGGATAGTTGAATGGCAAGTTATAGATACCATTCCAAACAAGTTGGCTGTCACTTCAAACTCAGGATAGTTTAGTGATGCTGGTGGCTTTATTTATTATGTTTGAAGGGAGAGTGGAAAAGCAAAATAACATTTCAGGGACAAAGCTGTTAACACTGGATGTCAGCTGAGCATTGCAACATCTCCTGTATTGGGAAGATTATTTTAAAGTTCAAGTCAACCATTACTCCTCCACTCCCACCGTCTCTCCTCCATCTGAAAGGGCAACAAAACTAAAATCATGTACATAAATACTACTATACCTAAAGGGGGGGGGGGGAATGTGTGTTACACGAAGACTTTCATTGACTCCTTCCCAATCATTTGATGTAGATGACATTAAAATAAGTTTGGATTTTGCATTGTCATTTCCTGTTCCTTGTTTTTGTTTAAATCCTGTTCAATGTAATTGTCCCAATAATAATTTTTTAAAAAAATCATAATACTCCTCAGATGTGAAATTTCATAGCAATCAAAAGTAAAAAAAAAAATCCCTGGAAAGAACAGTATTCAAAGGCAGATTCAACACATTTGCAAACAGAAGAGAATGCAAGAATAGTGCAGTTCTAATCAGTTTAGTTTTGTTTATTTATTTATTTGATGTATACCCCACCTTTCTCCCAAGATGGGATCCAAGGCAGCTTTCAGAACTTTGAAAGAGAATTAAATGAAAATCTAATTCATTTTCAAAACCTTCTAAAACGAGTTAAATAACAATATATTAAAACCACAATTAAAGCAGTTAAAACACATTTAAAACAAAATTACCCTTAACATATTACAACTAGTTTGGTGTAAATTACATAACAGCTGCAAGCATGTTCACATCCGCACTTCTACCATCGTTACCACTTCATATGGATTGGAATCAAAGGGCAGCTTAATATAGTGCAGTGATGGCGAACCTATGACGCGTGTCAGCACTGACACATATAGCCATTTCTGGTGGCTGTAGGCCTCCCCCCACCCCACCCTCTCTTTGAAGCCCCAGTCACCACTTTCCTCCATCCCCCCACCCTCCCTAAAGTGGCAGTCGGGGCTTCGAAACCCAGGTCCCACTTTCCTCCCCCCTCCCACCCTCCCCAAAGCGGGAATCCTGCACGCATACATGTTTTTTCCTCAAAGTGACACACCACCCGAGTTATGCTCAGTTTTTTGGCGAAGTTTGACACACCAAGCTCAAAAGGTTGCCCATCACTGATGTAGTGAATCTGTCAAGGAAAGCTATACATCTGCCAGAAGCAGACTCCTCATGTGAGTGTAGAAATTACCACTGGGATCCCTAGGTGCACCCATTACCACAGTGCATCCCCACAGCCTTGTGTGGAATGGGTCCGCTTACTCTAGGTCCACTCCATGCCCACAATAGGAAAGAGAGAAGCCTGTGAACTTAATATGGTCTTTACTGAGAACCTCTGTGCTCAAGAAGGAATTGTTGCCACCTAGTGAATGATGGTAGTGCTGCAAGCACTATTTGGTTACAAATGAAAGAATGCCCACATGCATCTAGCTTCAGTCTAGATTTCAGGGTACTGGAAGTAAGGCTCTGATAGATAGACAGCTACACATATCAACATGTTAATGGCATGCATAGGCATAAGTTAAAACCTTACACCCATGTGTGTCTATTTTTGGTCACTGCGAAGGTTTGGCACTCCATTTCACCTTTCACAGTGACTATGGACTTCATCAGATGAACCTCCCAAAACGTCTCTTTGGCACCATATTTTTCAGCATTATTATCCCGGCAACATAACCCTTTTTATCAGCCCTACCTGTAATAGTGTTAAAAAGCAGCCCCAGCATTAATGGAGCACAAACATAAACAATATTTACTTCCGTATTCGTGATCTCGCCGGTTCTCGCGAGAAGACATGAGCACAGTGAAAATTTTAAAAACAGCAAAATCAAAACAGAAAACGTACACACATGCACAGAAACACACTCACAAACTCCCAAGTTAACTGGGGAGGTTCATAAAAAGAGCATTCCGTTCCAGGCTTTCTCATTCTCAACTGGAGGTATTCTGCCCATTGACACTGTAATCACGAGAGGAAAATGGTGTGTGGTTTCAAACACTCTCAATTCCTGCAAAAAATTGTGATAGCTGATCTATTGATGGCTTGGCCCATCAATAAAAAAGAACGCCTTATAGTCAAAACATAATTGCAAAAACACATTGTTGTCTGGTATTGACACTCATTAGACATCATTATGATGCCATATTTGTCACGTCTGATAAAGTCCTAAAGCTGCATGCCCCTAACCTACCATAGAATCACTGAAGCCCTCTTCCATGGCCATTCTGTGCATGGGGGAGAGTGTTGGGGAGAGCGAAGTGTTACATAAGTGCCTGGCTATGTCCCCATAACCAGATGCAAAATGATTACATCAGCTGCTGAGACCTCTGGAGGATCCTGCTGGACCTCACTGATGTAATCACTTCATGACTGGCTACAGGGATGCAGCCAGATGCTTCTGTGATTCTGCCTGTCTCCACCAGGCATGAAATGAGGGGGGGGAGGCTCCAGCAGCTCTGTGATAGGCCCAGGAGTGGTAAATGGTTTAGCATAGTGTAGTTCCTCAGGCCAAATCACTATGCCACACAGAGCCATGCAGGATTGTGGCCATACCATGTTATTTTAAATGATGGTGGTGGTGATGATTTACATGTATAATCTGTCTTTCTCAGAGCTTGGAATTAACTGCTTGATCAATTTGTTCAGGCTAGAAACCTCTCTGGCAGTTCCAAATGTGAAACCTAGAGTTATGCACTTGTGACTGTTACGTATTCATGATCTCTACATAGTCCCTTGTCTATTTATTTTATGCAGGACTAGTAATCATGTGGCCCTTCAGATGTCATTGGACTGCTACTCCCAGCATTCCTCACTATTGTCAATACTGGCTGGCTCGGCTGGGAATTTCTGTCCAACAACGCCTAGAAAGCCATGCAGCTCCCACCCCTATTTTAATGGATCTAACTTGAGGCATGACTAAATCTGGACCAACCCACTGGCATCACCCAAAACATTTCCAAATTTGGCCAAGTCACTCTAGAAATTAGAGTAAGATGATAACATTTTCTTTGCTCTGGTTCTGGACAGATTAGATGACCTTGAGCAATTCACTTTACTTCTCTGTGTGCAAATTTCCCCAAATCTGTAATCAGTGCTTCTGTAAAGCATTTTGTGTCCACCATTAAATGTACATTATGTCAAAAGAGTATGAAATGCTCATGTTAAAACAATTTGTGCATAAAACCTGAAATAAAGGATACCTAACACATTGCACAGGAACGAAGAAAACAGATAACTCTGCTCTGACTAATACCATCTAACATATGGTGTGCAGCAGAAGTGATCAATCATTCCAATAACTGAACTCCTCTAGGCAGCTGAAGCTGTCAGAGCAAAGAAGCAGATGACTGCTTCCTAGGTATCATTAAACCTTCTAAGACAGGTCATTTCTTCCTGCATATGTATGTAATAGACAATAAGTGGTACCAAGGAAGTAAACTTTTTTTTTTTAAAGGCAGACATGTCTATCCATCAGGATAACCTTAATAGGCAATGAAATCAAATAATGCACATTTCTTAGTGGCAATTACTGCTTCGAGGTCTCTCACCACTGTATAAACCCCATACCACCCTGAATACACCTGATCTCATCTAGGTTTGGGCCTGATTAGTATTTGGATAACAGACCACAAGAGATCTTGAGACACGGCTGGGGGAAAATCCTGCCTGGAACTCTGGAGAGATACTGCTAGTCAGAGTTTTTGTTCCTACATCTCTCAGGATGTCCACATTTACACCACAGTAGCATATTTTAACTTGCTTCCTGGATACCTTGAGAGCAAAATGACTTGTATCCACCATGACTGGTGTCACATTGATACAGTTGAGTCCATGGAGATGCCCACAATGCTGTCTAGTCCAGTGTTTTGTTGAATGTATTGTATATCATGTTGGAGAACATGAGGATATAGACAAGGAGCTTGGCTGAGTTGGGCCAACTAAGCGCTCTCTCAAGCCTTGTCTTCTATTGTCAGTTACAGCTAATGAGGTATGGCTGACTGGTTCAGTCTAGGAGGTAATGGCTGTGATCTTATATCCCTACCATGGAGCATAACACTCTGTGTGAGTTTCTCTTCCACCCCTTGTGAAAAGTAGGTTCTTAGCACTAAAATTTCCTCTGGCTTTTCTTAGCAAACGAAGATTCAGGAAGGACTCATCCCGTGCTTTCTGCAAGCGCGCTGATGACTAAAAAGGCCAATCCGAGATAAGCAAGTCCGGTTGCAGAAAGCACAGCAGAAGGTCTCCTTGGGTGATGTTTCTGGGTTGTGATTCTTTCTGCGTTGTCGTTTCTCTTCAAGACTTGTTCGGTGTGAGTTCTCAAATAAGGCTGCAGCATTGTGGATAGTGTGTCTCCATGCCTCCTGATGTGAGGCCAGGGCAGACCATTGTTGGTGATCAATTTGGCTGAGCCTGAGATGTTTCAGGGAGTCCTTGTATCCCTTTTTTGGAGCGCCCCTCTTACGCTGACCCGTGGAGAGTTCACCGTAGAGTAGTATTTTTGGGAGGCGATGGTCCTCCATCTTAGAAACGTGCCCTGCCCAGTGCAGCTGTGTTCTCAATATCATGGCCTCAATGCTGGTGGTCCCTGCTTGCTCAAGGGCAGCAACATTCATCACATAGTCAGTCCAGTTTATATTTAGGATTGTGCGTAGACAGCGCTGATGACCCATGTTTCAGACCCATAAAGGAGAATAGACAGTACAATGGCTTTATACACACTGATCTTTGTGCTTTGCCTCAGGCGTTTATTGCTCCAGACTCTTTTGTGAAGTCTTCCAAATGCACTATATGCCTTTGCTAATCTGTGATTGATCTCTTTGTCAATCTTGGCATCTGAGGAGATGATGCTTCCCAGGTAGGTGAACTGCTGAATGGACTTGAGCACAGAGTTGCCGACAGCAATGTGCAAATGGTGGTGTTCATCCTGTGGTGCAGGCTGGTAAAGAACTTCTGTTTTCTTCAGGTTGATTTCCAGCCCAAACAGCTCTGCAGCTGTTGCGAAGCAGGATGTTAGGCACTGCAGAACTGCTTCTGTGTGGGCAACAAGGGCAGCATCATCAGTGAAGAGCAGCTCACGGACTAGATAGTTTAGAGTCTTAGGACTTTTTCGGACGCATGAAAAGTAATGCAAGCAGCGTCGCCAGGTTGCGACACTGCTGCGCAAGAGGGCGTCCGTTTCGGATGACGCTCCTCCCAGCGGTACTGTTACAGTACCGCTGGGACATTTGAGCATGATTTTTTTCCTGCCCAGCATCATATTTTACTCGCGATCAGCTTAACTGTGGTGTTCCACAAGGTGCCATCCTGTACCCAATGCTATTCAATATATATATGAAGCCACTGGGAGAGATCATCCGGAGGCATGGGACGGGGTGCTATCAGTATGCTGCTGACACCCAGATATATTTCTCCATGTCTCATTCTTCAGCTCTGACTTCAGATGGTGTCTCTTCTCTCAATGATTGTCTTAGGGCAGTAATGGACTGGATGAGGGAAAACAAATTGAAGCTGAATCCAGACAAAACAGAGGTTCTCACGGTAGCAGCCCCAAATCCAGGTATTAAGATACAACCTCCAGTCCTGGATGGGGTCATGCTCTCCTCCAAGGACTGTGTTCACAGTTTGGGGGTACTCCTGGATTTGTCGCTCCAGATGACAAATCATGTAAATGCGACGGTCAGGAGCGCCTGTTATCAGCTTTGGCTGATATACCAGATGCGCCCTTTCCTGGAAGTTGGGGACCTTGAGACAGTGGTACATGCGCTGGTAACCTCCCGTCTTGATTTCTGTAATGCACTCGACATGGGGCTCCCCTCGTGCCTGGCCCAGAAACTTCAATTAGTACAGAATATGGCAGCCAGACTGGTCTCGGGTATATCTAGAAGAGACCATATAACACCAATCTTAAGATCACTTCACTGGCTGCCCATTAGTTTCTGGGCCCAGTATAAGGTGTTTAGTGTCATGATGGCCTGCCCTGCCCATCATGGCAGTTCATCTCAACAAGCTACATTTTACAACATTGGAAACTTCCACTCCTTATTTGGAAATGGGAAGGGGGTGGGAGAACCTCATTGAATAAACATGACATCACATCACTTGACTACATAGCCACTCTGATTAGGCAAAGACAGAGCCAATCAGAGATCACCACAAAGACTTTAAAAGTTCTGATTTTTCCTTTGTTTTCTGGTTAGAGCACATGGCCATATGGCCTAGGGGCCTTATGGCTGAGGACATAGCAGAGAGACGACAGAATGGAACAAAGCCATGGAGTAATCAACAAGATACCAAACTGTGATAACAAAGTTTGGGGGGGAGCCAATCTTGCCCAAAGGCCTAAAAGGATCCAAAAATACTATGAATTCCATCACAGAGACTGTAAGTTACCTTTGCATGTACAGTCGTCCCTTCACATTCACGGGGGTTAGGGTCGCCAGACCCCCGCAAATGTGAAAAAACCGCAAATAACAATCACCCTCCCTGGGCTTTTGCTCTCCCTGCAAAGAGAGCGAAGGGCCAGCAGAGGGCCGGTTCAAGAAGCTTTTCCTTACACTCCGTGTTTGTCTGTGTCCTCTATCCTTTTAGAAAGGGAAGGGGGAAGACACAAATAAGCATGCAGGTTGAGGAAAAACTCCTAAAACTGCCCCTCTGCTGGTGAAGGCACAGGAGAGGGCTGGTTCAAGATAATAATAATAATAATAATAATAATAATTTATTTTTAACCTGCCCCTCTGCTCTGCAACCGGGGTGGCGTACAGCAAGATTAAAACAACATCAAGTTAAAACAATCCTTCCCCATCCTAACCCTCCCACCCCTTACAACTAAATTAAACTAATGGAGAATTAAAACAAAGATAAAATACAATAAATAAATAAAGGCAACAATGGCAAGGGGGTAGGTAAGCAATCAGTCCACTTGAACCGGGAAGTTATTCCGGGAAGGCCTGCCAGAAGAGATCCGTCTCTAGCGCTTTCTTGAAGCTATCAAGAGTAGTGATAAGACGGATCTCATCCGGCAGGCCATTCCAAAGTCTGGGAGCCGTAGAAGAGAAGGCCCTCTGGGAGATCTGCGACAGCTAGTTTTCATAGGCAGCACAGGTTCCTCCCAGAGGACCGAAGTGCACGGGGGGGGGGGGCTCATATGGGATGAGGAGTTCCGGAGACAAGATGGACCCAAGCCATGTAGGGCTTTAAAGGTTAAAACCAACACCTTGTACTGTGTCCGGTATCTAATCAGCAGCCAGTGGAGAGATTTAAGCACAGGTGTTATATGCTCTCTCCTAGATGTACCCGTAATTAACCTGGCTGCCATATTTTGTACCAGTTGAAGTTTCCGGGTTAGGCACAAGGGTAGCCCCATGTAGAGTGCGTTACAGTAACCCAAATGTGAGGTTACCAAAGCATGTACCACATTTTCCAGATCCCTTGTATCCAGGTAAGGGCGCAGTTGGCGTATCAGCCGAAGCTGATAACGGGCACTCCTGACCATCACACTCACCTGACTAGTCATGTGAAGCGACGAATCTAGGAGTACCCCCAGACTGCGAACACAGTCCTTAGAGGAGAGTGTGACTCCATCCAGGACTGGAAGTTGTATTCCCAGACCTGGTTTCAGGCCTGTGACTGTCAGTACCTCCGTTTTGTCTGGATTTAGTCTCAATCTGTTTTTCCTCATCCAATCCATTACCACTCTAAGACAGTCATTGAGAGGAGAGACACCATCTGAAGTCTGAGCCGACGATATGGTCATGGAGAAATATATCTGAGTGTCATCAGCTTTTCCTTACACTCCGTGCTTGTCTGTGTCATTTCTCCTTTTAGAAAGGAAAGGGAAGACACAGGCAAGCACGCAGGGTGAGGGAAAACCCCTAAAACCGCCCCTCTGCTGGCGAAGGCACAGGAGAGGGCTGGTTCAAGAGGCTTATCCTTACACTCCGTGCTTGTCTGTGTCATCCCTCCAAAAACCCCTAAAACCGCCCCTCTGCTGGCAAAGGCACAGGAGAGGGCCGGTTCGAGAGGCTTTTCCTTACACTCCATGCTTGTCTGTGTCGTCTCTCCGAAAACCCCTAAAACCACCCCTCTGCTGGCGAAGACACAGGAGAGGGCCAGTTCAAGAGGCTTTTCCTTACATTCCCTGTTTGTCTGTGTCATCTCTCCTTTTAGAAAGGGAAGGGAAGACACAGACAAGCACACAGGATGAGACAAACCCGCGAAGACTCAAAACAAGAATGTCACATCCGCGAATGTTAAGGGACAACTGTAGTAGTTTAGGGAAATGTTTAGTTAGTTTGTGTTAGATTATGATTTATTTTGTTAAGTGCTCTGAATGAATGTACAGTTGTCCCTCCACATTCGCGAACTTGACATTCGCGGTTTCGTTTATTCGCGGTTTTGGGAGGGCCCCCCCGGGGGCCCCCCAAACCGCGACACGGGGCCTCCAGAGGCCCCGTGAAAGACCTGGGGAGGGGTGGGGAGGCCTTCGCGGGACGCCCGGAGGCCCTCCGGAGGCCCCGCGAAGGCCTGGGGAGGGGTGGGGAGGCCTTCGCGGGACCCCCGGAGGCCCTCCGGAGGCCCCGCGAAGGCCTGGGGAGCGGTGCGAAGGCCTTCGCGGGACCCCCGGAGGCCCTCCGGAGGCCCCGCGAAGGCCTGGGGAGGGGTGGGGAGGCCTTCGCGGGACCCCCGGAGGCCCTCCGGAGGCCCCGCGAAGGCCTGGGGAGGGAGGGAGGGAGGGCCGGGGAGACCTCCGCGGGGCCTAGAAAGGCCCCGCGAAGGCCTGGGCAGGGAGGGAGGGAGGGCCGGGGAGGCCTCCGCGGGGCCTAGCAAGGCCCCGCGAAGGCCTGGGCAGGGAGGGAGGGAGGGCCGGGGAGACCTCCGTGGGGCCTAGGAAGGCCCCGCGAAGGCCTGGGGAGGGAGGGAGGGAGGGCCGGGGAGGCCTCCGTGGGGCCTAGCAAGGCCCCGCGAAGGCCTGGGCAGGTAGGGAGGAAGGGCCGGGGAGACCTCCGCGGGGCCTAGCAAGGCCCCGCGAAGGTCTGGGCAGGGAGGGAGGGAGGGCTGGGGAGACCTCCGCGGGGCCTAGCAAGGCCCCGCGAAGGCCTGGGGAGGCAGGGGGAGGGGTGTTTGTTATTCACGGATTTTTCACATTCACGGTGGTCCACGGAACGGAACCCCCGCGAATGTGAAGGGACGACTGTATAACTATATAAGCCTGAAGTTGAACCTGGAAATGTTTTTGCCTTCCCAAGTAACATAAGCTCCTGGAATTGAATAAAGATTTCTGTTATTTTCTAACCTGCCCCAAATCGCCTGCTTCTGGTCAGCTATCAGAACCTTCTCTAGATTAGAGAAACGGGTTATTATTGTTTCTTTAACCCAGCCTGTTTAGTTCTCACTGCCTAGATGTGGCAAGGGAGGTAAAGTCAGTGAGTGGTGGTGGCCACCCTTATAGAAGGGATTTATAGACTAGAAAACACTTGCAAGTGTGTTTTTCAGGTTGTACAAATAAGCTAGAGGCCTTCCCTTCCTGCTGAAGAGAAGGACCAGCTTATGACATGGTGGCAGCGGTGGGATAAAGCCCTAAATGGCTTGGGTCCAACCTATCTTCAGGACATCTCCTTCCATATAATCCTCCCTGGGCACTCAGGTCCTCTGGGAGGAATTTATTACAACCTTTAAAAACTAGGCTTTCTTCGACCTCCCAAGGACCTTTTTGGCTATTGCTCCCGGATGAGATCCATCATATCACCACTCTAAATAACTTTTAAAAAACTCTTAAGACAGATCTCTTCTGGCTGGCCTTTACTGAATAGATACCAGGCCATCAGAAATTTGTTCCGATCCCACTATAGCCCCTGTCTACTGTTTATTTTTAGTATTTTTAAATATGTTTTAAATTTTTGAATTATTTAATTGTATTTTAAGAAGGGGATTGGTTGGAGGGTCTTTGGGTGTATATTTTAATGTTGTAAGCTGCTCTGATTGTGTTTTGTAGAGGGGTGGGATATAAATACATTTTATTATTATTATTATTATTATTATTATTATTAAAATGTTTACTTCCTAGACAAAGTGCTGAAACAGGAGTTAAACCATCATGCCCAGGATGAATCTAATTTTCCAGAACCTTTTCAATCAGGGTACAAGCCTACTAGGTTTGTTAGTAGGAAACAAGTCTTATAAACATGCTTATCCTGCAAGTAATAGAAATGGAAAGCATATTAGAAAATATTTGATTAAATAGACTTGGCTGGAGAATTCCCTTGAATAGCAAATCCTTGCAGTTCAGGACTTTTCTGCACGAGAACCCCCATATTTGTGTGTGTGTGCGTACATGCATGTGTGCATGCACAGAAATCTGGGGGGGGGAGTGCATTAAATATTTTCTTTACAGCAAAAAAGATTCCTGCACTGAGAATTTCTCATGCATGTATTTTTTTGAGCAGAAAAGTCCTGACCTATGAATAGTCTTCAAAAACAAAACCATTTTCAAGTAATTACTTGTAATAATTTTAAATTGTTAAAATTACTCATTGCTTTCTTCATGAATGAAATTAATGAAGATTTACACCTCAGCAAGTGATTGGTTGGCTGTGACTATTCTGATGTTATGTTAGGATGTTTACATTTGGTTCAGTTTTAAATATTATTTTGGGACACTTTAAACACAGGAAGAATGGGAAAGAAATACTTTAAATAAATTGATAAAGTAGGAGCTGAAATAAATTGATAATGTGAGTGCTAGCTATCTGGGTGAAATTTAATTCTTGCATGAATACATAAAGTCCTCAATGCTATCGAATCTCTCTCTGGCTTTTCTTCACAAACGAAGATTCAGGAAGGACTCATCCCGTGCTTTCTGCAAGTGTGCTGATGACTAAAAAGGCCAATCCAAGATAAGCAAGTCTGGTTGCAGAAAGCACAGCAGAAGGTCTTCTTGGGCAATGTTTCCAGGTTGTGATTGTTTTTGCATTGTCTTTTGTCTTCAAGACTTGTTCAGCATGAGTTCTCAAATAAGGCTGCAGCATTGGGGATAGTGCGTCTCCATGCCTCCTAATTTAATATATTAACAAGAAGACGTTAGCTATGGTTTTCACAGATGCCAAAAAAGCTTTTGATTTGGTTAATTGGGACTTTTTGAAAGAGGTGATGAAAAGAACTGAAATGGGAGAAAGACTCATTAAGTGAATAGAACATATATATAAAGATAAATCTACTCAATAATAAATGATGAAAAATTTCCAAAACAAAATGTTCAAAGGGGTAGAAGGCAAGGATGTCCTATCTCTCCTCTTCTCTTCATATTGATTCTCAAAATCCTGAATTATAGTATAAGAAGAAATTAAAACATAAGAGGAATAAAGATAAAGGGACACAAACTAAAAACTTATGCTGATGACTTGGTGCTTTGTTAAGAAAACCCATTAGAAAGTATAGAAGAGTTATTCAGTTCAATAATAGATTTTGGAGCGTATTCTGGCTTTAAACTGAATAAAAGTAAGACCTGTACAGCACTTTCAGTGCTACTATAATTTTTCAGCATAAATGTGCAGATTTTTAGACATAGCCATCTACTAAACTGAACATGCACCTATCTGCCTCAGCCCTGTGTTGCCTGTGGGATTCATTAAATCTGATAACCAATCGTATAGGGAGATGCAGTCCAGCAGCACCTGGAGGGTCACACCTTTTCCCATCACTGCTATAAGACTAAGGTTGCAGTCCTGTCCACTCCTACCTGGAAGTTCATCCCATTGAACTTCTGGCTAGGCATGCAGGGAATTACACTATAGGTGCATAACTAGCATTACCATTGAAAAATGTATTTTCATTGTGGCTGAAAGTACAACTGGTGACTTGTTTAACTTCTCCTTGAGGTCATCATAAAGATTAGATCTAGAAATTTGAAGTTCTAATGGACTCAAATGCATTGTGACAAGGAGTTAACTGGCAGCTTCTTGTGTCATAATTTCAGTTTGAGCTGTAGTGTCATTAAGGCTGGTGTCACCCCTCTCCCCGTTCAGCCTCTCCACACACACCCAATGCCTCCACTGAGTATTATGTAACTATAGGCTGCAATCCTGCATCACTAGAAACCAATAAATTTTATGCCATTTATGTTAACAGGAGCAAGGTTTCTGTTTTGCACAAAAGTATTGCACAACTTCAAAGAGGCTTTCTAGAATAGGTGGATTATCTAGATACATTTCAATCTGGCTTCAGGTCTGGTTATGGATGAAGATGGCTTTGGCTACTTTGGCAGATCACCTAAGTGAGGGTCTGGACACATGGAGTGTTTCCCTGCTTCTAAGTGGCTTTGGTTTCCATCAATCATAATATTTTTCTGGGACTCCTCCCTGGGATGGGACTCAGGAGTAATGTTTGACAATGGCTCCATTCTTTTCTAGAAGGGAAAGTTCAGAAGACAGCACTGAGGGCTTCCCATTCAGCCTGGTTTGCTCCCCATGCTATTTAAAATATGTATGAAATTTATGAGAGAGGTTTCCATAGTCTGGGGTTTTCATGCCATGAGTATATTGATGAGATCCAATTCTATTTCTCCTTTCTACCTAACTTCAAAACAAAACAAAAATTCAGGTCTAAAGCAATGTCTGCATCAGTAATGGACACAATGAGGGTAAACAACTTAAAACTTAATCCAAGACAAGGTAGAGGCACTCCTGGTCAGCCAAAAAGCAGATCAGGCAATAGCTATTCTGGTTGCACTCACCCTAAAGACACAGCTTTGCATTTTGAGTGTGCTCCTGGACTCCCCCTGAAGACATAACTTTGCAGCTTGGGTGAGCATTGAGCCTGGATGCTCAGGTTTTAGTGGTAGTCACAAGTACATTTGCACAGATTAAATTATTTTTTTTCAGGTGTGCCCATTTGTTTTAATTGCCTTGAGTCAGTTCTGGGGGAAAGGCAGAATATAAATGAATAAAATACTAATTTATAACAACAAAAATAATAATAATGCAATCATCATGTACCTCAGTATTCTCACAGTCCAACAAAGTCAGCATTTAATACCATTTAACAGATGTTGAAGTGTCATGCCTCACTGTTGTGCCATCTCTAATTCTGCCTGTCTGCTTCAGCCATTCCACTCTCTCTCTTCATTAAGTGAATATTTGTGAAGACAGAATCAGCTCCAGATGGACTCAAATGATGAACATGTAACTGTAACTGCACGTATGAGAGAAAGTTCCCATTTGTCTGCATCTCCATTCTCATAAAAGTGCCCTTCTTTGAATCAGGGGTGCAATAAAACTCAGGAAGCTACATTCCCTGGAAGGAAACCTTTTCTTGAGCAGCTGTGGAGCATGTGTCTCCAAGATATCTCTCAGAAAAGAGATGCATCTTCATGCTGTGAAGAAAGAACCTCATGGTGAATGTGTAAATCAGCTCAGGTAGAAGTACATTCAGGCCATCATGTTGAAATCTTGATCTGAAAACTAAACGCTGTTATCTCAAATTCTGTCATTTTAAATCTCAATGCTGAAGTCATTATGCTATTACTTCACATATTGTTTTCTCTGGCCTTGATCCAGTTGGGTTATTATGCTTTCACCAGTTTGGCCACATAAGCAGAATTCATACAGGGATGACATCCAGTGCCTCTCACTGAGCACTATTTAATATTTTTTTTCAGTTGTGCTATGGAAAAAAGCACTTGTGCAATGGCTCGACCCAGCCAACCTATACTGCTGAGGATTTTCATTTTGCCACAGGTGAATTGAATTTTGGCCTCCTATTTGGGTGCAAAAGTGAAAATATTCTGGGTGAGGGTGAGGCGGAGAATTGTCACATAAACAATGCCATTTCAGTATGTGACAAACCAAGTGTAAAGGAATGGCTGGATTTGATTTTATGGCTCTGTTTTTTCTAGTGCCATTCTGTGAAAAAGGTGCCATATAAATTAAGGAGCCATATACATTAAGGTGCCGTATAAATTAAACAAACAGTCCTGTTTGGGCATTCATGAGGGATCAAAAATGGATCAAGAATGGGGACATGCATGCTGCTTCTACTACCTATAGCCCTACACTTGTTCAGTTTCACCCACTTAGTCTCTGGCCTCTCCTCATTGAGGAAGGAGATTCTGAAGGGACCTTGCACTCCCATTCACCTGAGCACAAACCAAGGGCTCCACATGGTCTAGACTCTGTCCCTCATTTAGTCCAACATAGCTCCATTGTTATCATATCTCATTCTGAGGAATCTGATACAGAAGAGTCAGTTCTTGAAAGTCCTCTGGCTTCAGACAAAGATTCCTTCCCCAAATCTGAGCAGCTCACGGCAGACATAGCTGACGAGGAACTTCAGCTAAAGGGGCCCTCACCTCAGCCAAACTTGGGGGATTCTGAGGAGGCACCCTCATCCTTTGTAGCGCATCAACAGTAATGGGAGCAGCATCAAAGGACTCCACACTTCTTGCAGGTGCTTAAATGAGAAATGCTGACCAATTTACCACCTGGCATTTCAAGGTTAGGCAGCTAATAAATCTCTCAGCAGCTGCTGGGATTTCTTGTGGTTCACAACTGTTCATTGTACCAAGTTTTCAGTACTCATGCTTGTGGATTTATTTTGGATTCCTGACCTCTGGATTGGTTTATGTTTTACATCTTCTTGTTTTCCCCTTCTGGCTTTGGTTATTGTAGCTGCTGGCTTCTTGAGACCATACTATTGGACAGCCCTTCCATTTTAGTAAACGTGCTTGATTATGTGTGTATGACCTGGGATGTCTTGACTCACCTCTAGTAACCTCCTCTATTATATCCTGCCTTCCCTGGCACTTGCTGCCTTTAGACATAGGACAATTTTAATTATTTTCCAAAGGGGAATGTCTCTAGTCCCTTGGTTATGATTGTGCGTTTTTGGTGCTATCATCCCAGAATCAGAGTTGGACTCTTACCCGTTCTCCAAATGGGAAGTGGCTAAGGTGCCTTTTCAGTTCTCTGTACTCTTCACTCCCACAGGAATCATTTGACTAGTCTCTGACTAGTATGATCTCTACTCCAGAGATTAGCGGTCTCCCTAGTTTCCTTTCTGCTGCTTTCTGGAACATCTTAAACTGTTTCTCATCTGTCCCCTACATGGACATTTTCTTTTCCACTTGCTTGATAGGACTACAGGCTTATGACCCTCTGCTGGTTTTTCCTGGTTGGCTGCTCAGCAGCAAATACATCAACTGAAGGAGATGGGCCAAGAGACAAAAACAGTTTCTGTAGGATTGCAAGTGCACGGGATATGCTTGTGTGATAATATGATCAGTAGCATAGATACCATGATCAAATCACACTTTTTGAATGGTCTGTTCAATCACTCTGTTTTCATAGAAATGAGTCAGCTTTAGTGGCGTGGAGATTTGGAGCAGAAATTATCTCAAGTAAGCCATTTAACAGCCATCTGACAATATGTTTACAGTAAAAGTTCTGTTTGCCTATCTGCCATTTAACCCATGTTTTTCTGCTCCATGAAGGTTGAATTAGCCAAGGTGTTCTAGTTCAATTTCTCCCTTTCCATGTTGTTTTAAAGGCACAGAAAGAAGATGAGGAGAACACTCTGTTGGCTTATCTCATGGCCTACCTCTGTAATCTCTTTTGGTCACAGCCAGACAGCTAGTGTAGCACATTGAGCTGTAGGAAAAGGAAAATGCACACTCACATCCTGCTTCAAAATACAGAATGTCACAATGTCCAACATTTCTGTTTCTCCATATTTAGAGAATGCTTTAGTTCATATAGTTCATGGATAGTCACATAATGCTTCATATAATGCATGGAAAGTAACTCAGAACCAAGTGCCATTGCATTCATAGAATTGTTAGCCGATTGAATAGGTTGTCCTTTAAATCAGCCTTCCCTAAACTGATGCCTTTGAACTAACAACTCCAATAGCTCCTACCAGCAGAGTCGGGGAAAGATAGGTCCTGTCCTCCAAAACACCTTAAGAACGTCTGTTGGGAAAGGCTTCCTTAAATTACCTGTTCAGTGGACCTCCTCTAGATGCTGGAAATGAGATGAGTGGCTGTTAGGGAAAGGCAGGGCAGCAGCATTGCCAACCAACCACACACATTTTGGTAAGAGCATCAGATCCACACCACATCTGGACTAAAACCGAATGATCATTTTCAGATATCCAAACACATGGTACTGTACATGTACAGCCATTTGAGCATGAGATAATACACAGTGACACCTGTACGATATAAGGAAACATCAGCACAGCTCAGAAAGTCATCAGAAACACCAGGATAGCTAGGGTTAAAAAAAAAACACATATTATTCTAATTTTTAGAAATGTTCATATATAATTCATTGTGTTCTATACAATTCTATAAGGACAAAAACATTATTTCAGTCACTGGTGAATATGCACACTTGTGCAATCATTAGGGTGACCAACTTTCGGCCATGAATTTAAGGAAGATTTAGTCATGACAAATTTTGAACATTTTTAGTGGTGTGGTGTCACTCCAGCAAATGTTCATTCATATAAGGATTACATCTTTAATGGCCAAGCCATATTGTTTAATATTTTGATTGGCTTTGTATGTTTGTGTACATATGAACTATCCAGGGAACTTGAACAGCAACAACAAGAACAACAAAAAGATCAAAAACCTTTTATATACAGAGATGCAAAAGCATACACTTACTCCATTCCCCCCTCTTACAGGGATATACAAACATACACATCCCTTTCTCACATGCACACAGATGCAAAAACACTCACATAACTCTCTCCCCCTCTCCTTCCCTCCCTCCCCCCACAAACACACATGCTCCCTCTCTCTGACATAAATGCAAGCACACACCTCAAGCCGGCAGGAGTGTCCTGGGTTGCTTTTTGGAGTGAGGGAGTAAATTGGCTAAAGTAACTCAGCAAACTCCTCCCAGCTTCAGCCACACAGAGGCCAACTTGCCCTGCTTAGCAGAGAATGAATGAAGGAAGGAGACGCTGCTTTAAAAAGCCCTACAATCACTTCTGCATGCCTCAAGCTGGCAGGAGTTTCCTGATTTGCTTTTTGATCACACACACACACACACACACACACACAGATCCACCCTTCATGGGTTCCCTCTGTGCACTGACTTGCTTGCCTTTGACATCTGAATGTCAGACCTTCCGTAAATAGAAGATAGATAGAAGGTCAATATGGGAGCTGGGATGATCCAAAAAAATATACCGTAGCTCAAATACTGGAATTCCCAGGAAATATGGGAGAGTTAGGAGATTTTCAGACCTGCAAAATGCCGGTTTGCCGCGTGAGCAGCCTCCCGAAACTGCTGCGCGGCAAGGGTCTACTTCGGACGACGCTGTGCCTCTCGCGAAACCGTCCGTGTCACTTCCGTGAAGCTTGGGACGGCTCAGCGCCATATTTCAATCACGGGCAACCTCCGTGATTGAAATATGGCGCTGAGCCGTCCCAAGCTTCACGGAAGTGACACGGACAGTTTCGCGAGAGGCACAGCGTCGTCCGAAGTAGACCCTTGCCGCGCAGCAGTTTCGGGAGGCTGCTCGCGTGGCAAACCGGCATTTTGCAGGTCTGAAAATCTCCTTAGTCAGTCTAAGCATCACTTGTTCCAATATCTGAAATACAAGCCGCCCCAACCATCAGGCAGAGTGAAGTAGCAGAAGTTGGGCTTAATGAAAGGGCTGCAATTCTTAGCTGGAATCATGTTGGTTAGTCCCAACTAGACAAGGTCCATTCAATTAACTGTTGAATGGTAAGTCCCATAGGTAAATCCCATTGATTTCATGGGTGTGCTTTAGCAACAGAATTCAGGCCCTTATTTAGTATTACATTTATGCTGTTCAAGATGAGGAAGAGGCACTCAAAAACATTTCTGCCATCTACACCAAAGTATTATGACTAGTTTGGAGTACTATGCACTTTAACAGATGGCTGGGGAGACCATGTATCACTTTGCCTGTGGCAGCAAGATATCCTGGGCCATCCAGCCCTGCTGCAATAATCTCCATGTGTAGCCATGAAATGGCATAAATCTGAGGCTTTCAGATTTATATCATTGTTACGAATGTCACTGCAGTTTATACTCTGCTTAGTCAGCCACACACATGGTTTCACATGAACAATATCACATGTCCCAGTATCTGAAAATGATCACAATGATAATACCACTCTACGTAAAAATGCCACTCTGTTCTGCTTTGGTCAGACCTCCCCTTTAATACTGTTGAATACAGTTCTGGGCACCACAATTCAAGAAGGTTGTAGACAAGCTGGAATGTGTGCTGCTCCAGAGACTAGGACATGGAGCAATGGATTCAAACTACAGGAAAAGAGATTCCACCTAAACATTATGAAGAACTTCCTGGCAGTGAGAGCTGTTTGACAGTGGAGTGTGGTGGAGTCTCCTCCTTTGGAGGTTTTTAGACAGAGGATGGATGGCCATCTGTCGGAGGTACTTTGATTGTGTATTCCTGCATGACAGGGGGTTGGACTAGATGGCCCTTGTGGTCTCTTCCAACTCTATGATTCTATGATTCTACCATTCTATATATTAATCTTTGAATGGTATGGATTTGATGATTGTAGGTACTGTATATATGAACCAACAAATGGTGTGAATGAAATACCTTTATGCATTATGACGACATGCACAACTGTTAGGAGACATTGTGTCATGTCCCCTATGTTTCAACACAAGCATTCTTTGAATGAACTGTGAATGCACACATATGTGTGATATCTATCATACACCCCAAAATATGTGAATTGATTTGTATTAAACCATATAGAGTTTGCTGTGTTTTTTTCTAGAAAAGTGCACAGTTGTGTAAAAAAATGACAAGCCACTGCACTACTTCTCAGCCATGACAGAACACCCAGGGACTCTTCCCTAGGCTCTGCCACAGTTGTCTGTTCAGCATCTGGGGGCTGTACCTCCTTCTTGCTATTTTATCTTGCTTTTGTTTTGTTTTTGTTGTTGTTCTAGTTTTGTTTTGTTTTTTTGGTTTTTTGTTTGTTTGTTTCAGATTTATGTTGTAAGACACACTGGAAATTCTTTAAGGTGAAAGAAGCTCTTGATTAATTTATGGTGGTAGTTGCTGTTTATATCACTGTTTCTCCCAGAAGGACTCAAGACCCTTACAAAAATTAAAAGAGACAATGAAAACATGTGTAGATGCAAAAATACAAAATGTTGTTGCTAAAATACAATTGAACTATCTATAGAATTAAAGCAATTTAAAACATATCCATTAAAAATTTAAGAAAGCATGCTATCAAAAGCTCCTTTTATAATAATTTTTTCATGATGCTGTTAACCTCCTTGGGCACTTTGTTTTCTGGTTGGTTCCTTCCTTCCTTCCTTCCTTCCTTCCTTCATTCCTTCCTTCCTTTTTGGTGGCATGGTATGAGACAGACAGACAACCTCCCTCCCTTCTGGATGTCAAGTACATGACTCTGAGTTATATTTTATCCAAATGTAAGACTTATAAACACAGGCTCATCACTGCATCCTTCATAAAGTATTATTACGTGCTCCATGGATGGTCTGTGCTAGCTATGCTCCACAGTTCTTATGACGTTCATTTCATTACATTAGTGGTGACTGAATGCTCCACTCACTATCAGTCTTGGCTTCTGCCTCAAGTATATTTCTGAAACGTTTAGAGTACAGTCCTAAAGCCAGTGGAAGGCATTAAGTGAGCAGATAGAGAAAAGGATCCTCCAATATGTTGCTGTACCCCAACTACCAAAGGCCTCGCTAGGTTAGTTAGTGATGAAGGATTTTTGGGGGGCTGCAATTCAGCAGCATTGGGGGAAACATTCCCTATCCCTGGTGCCCCAAGTGTTACACCAACAAGCAGGATAGCACTTTTAACACCAAGGTTTCCCAGCATATGCAAGGAAAACTGCAGGCATAGGTCGCCTACTGGCAGGTATTCTACACTGATGGGGTGAATCATGAGGGCCAAGGATTCCATAGGGTCCTGAGCCCCTTTGCTCCTCCGACTTGTCCCCCTTCCCCAAAGAAACCCTCAGCTACCCCAGTCCTGGAGCTGTCTTCATGATTCCCCCCACCCTATTGAGCAGACTAGGTAGAGGAGGTGAGGACGAAACTTACAAGAGGAGGAAAGGAAGGAAAAGGCCATCCCTTGGCTGTAGCAAGAAGCTAGAAGGGTTTAAGAAGTGGCTCTATCCCTGCTACAGACCCTTCCCTATCACTGCCATATTAGCATTGCTCTGACCCAGAATTAAATTAGGCTGGGGCTGCAAAGTCATAAGATTCTTCTGGAATGGACTTTAGAAGCTGTTGCAATATTAAACAACATGAAATAATGCTCTGTGAATAGCCTAATGGCCACCTAAATGTAATCTTGCCTTTGACTAACCAAGCCACACACAATTACCAGCTATGTAGGGACATATATACAGCAATGTGATAAACTCAACATGTCTAGGACTGACTGGGAGAAGAATTGTCCTAGCAAATCATCATCTGTTACTGCTGGGCTGTGTTTTGGTTTGGTTGATCATAAGTACTGCAAGCCTGCTGGATGTCATGGTAGTACCTTTACAGAATTTATAATTGTGTAATATTTTTTTATGGGGGAGGGTGGGGGTGGGGGGTGTTTGGGGATTTTATCTGTATTATATTTTAATTTTTGTAAGCTGCCCCAATTGTTTTAACAGAGGGGTGGGGTATAAATAAATATTATTATTATTATTATTATTATTATTAAAAGGGCAAAAGGAAGCCATCTCAGCATTGTGATTCCATTCTGTGTTCTGTGGCATTCGTAATTAAAACAAAGCAAGTATTTGTGCATGTATTTATCCCTAATGAACATATCAATAAAACTCTTGCTGGGGATCCACTGTTGCCTGAAACTCAACAAGCCCTGAAACAATATCGACAGGAGCAATTGTTTGAAACTTTGTAGAAGATTACACAGATTGAAGCCACATTAGTGGGCAACCAAGGAACAAAGCACATCCTACAAGCAATGATATAAACAGAGAAGCACCCTTGCTAATTTTCCCCCCTAATCAAGACATACTTAGCCTTCAGAAGGCTTAATTAGAATAAGAATCCATTGGCCATATGAAGACCGGCACTAGATAGTGTGTGAAAGAGAGAAAATGTATATTAACACAACCTGTTGTAAACTGCCTTGCAAATCATTTGATTGAGTAGTGAGATGTGTGTGTGTGTGTGTGTGTGTGTGTGTGTCTGGGTGAACACTCTACAACACTTTCAATGCCAACAGGTAACCCCACCCATCACATATCAAACGGAGGGATAACATTCAACAGAATTGCAGTTGTGCACGTGTAGAAAAGCTTCTGAACATACATATTAAAAATGCTGGTGTGTGTGTGTTTCAGCCTCTGTTTTGAAAAAATGTACCTTTCCAGAGGTACATCTAACAGTGCTGTAGTAGACATCCATACTTTTTTGTGAGGCTTTTGCCATCACTTATTCAGTAGTACCCTTGAGAACATCTCCCACTATCCTTGACTAAAGCATTCTTCAAACATTTTTTAACGGCTCCCCTCAGCTCCCCTTTTGGCACCTTGAAACATTTCCATTCATTCACTTTTCCTTCCTTCCTTCCAATAAGGAGGAGATGCCTTTATTTAAAATGTTTAGCTTGGCAAAGAAAAGAAGAGACATCATGTAAAAGATGGAGAGAACTTGTTTTCTGCTGTTCCAGAGACTGGAAAACAAACCAATGGATTCAAATTAAAAGAAAAGAGATTCCACCTAAACATTGGGAAGAACTTAAGAGCTGCTCAAAAGTGGAATAGATTGCCTCATAGGGTGGTGGACTCTCCTGCTTTGGGGGTCTTTAAACACAGGTTGGGTAGGCATCCTGCAGGAGAACTTTAGTTATATATCCCTTCATGGCATATATGGCTACTTCATGAAGTAGATGGCCTTTGTGGTCCCTACCAGTTCTAATATTCTATGATTCCTGTAAAAATGAAATTAAGTAGTCCAGAGGGTGTTTACACACTGATGTAGTCAATTTTCTCCAAACAGTACTGTTTTGAGTGGGGCTAAGACAAGCTTGTATAGTTTGCTCCAAGTCAAACGTTGCCTACCAGCTAGGTGGAGCAGCCCATTAGGAGGTTCCACTTTCTGTCTGATTGGTTTCCATCAGTGTGAGACTGACAAATGACCCCAGTAAGTTCTCCAAAAGGTGGCAGGAGAGCAGGGAGTGCTCAGAGCTTGAAAATTTCACTTTGGGAACTGGAGCCAACAACAATTGGACATATTCACACTGGTTTGTAGACTCAGGGAACTGTAGTCTAAAAATGTGGTTCCATATTGTGTCAAAATGGGATATAAATAAAATAAATAAATAGAAAGTAATTTTCCCAACCTCAGGAAGACCTAAACTCAGCTGCACAAGTCATAGGATATTATCAGACATGGCAAAAATCATGGGATTGCGACATCAGGATGGCATGAATGGGCCCCGTTATTGCATGACGTCATCATCTTCACGTGGTTATTCCTTGCTTCAGCTGTGAAAAAGGCATCAGTTCTAACTGATGGGACAAGCCATCAATAGATCATCAGTAGCACCTTTTTTGCGCTGTTGAATGTGTGTGAAAACACATCCTGTTGTAATTGAAAGATTACAGCATGAATGGGTGGTTCTCAGTGAGAAAACCTCCGGGTGAGAATCCGAAAACTAAGCACAGGACAGTCATTTTATGAACTGTCCCATTTAGTTTGCACGTTTTTAGGTTTGTTTCAGTGCTTGTGTGTTAATTTACTTTGTTGATTAAGGGAGGTTTGGAGTTTTAAGTGCACTCACATTTTTATTTTATTTATTTATTTATTTATTTATACCCTGCTCTTCAGCCACAAGGCTATCAGAGCAGCTTACAAATTGTTTTAAAGTGGAAAACAATTTACACATCTAACTGCATTAAACAGTTTCCAATGTGTGTTAGCTAATCTTCTCATAAGAACCTCTGAAATCTCACTCATGCCAAATTGTGGAAGTAAATTCCCATTCTTAAAGCACTAGAGGTCGGTGTGCAATAATTCCATGACATTTCTGTTACATTATTACAGTGACATGTGATATTAAGTATTATAATGCCAGGATGTTTCAGCTATCTTCATTTGCAGAATTACAGCATTTTTAGGCACTAGTCTGATAATGTCCATAGTTTGTACAGACCCTGAAGTGGCTTTAATTAGGAAAACAAACCTTTTCTTCTTGCTGTGATCATCTCCCTCCCAACAAATATGAAGAGTCCTCAACCTATTTGTTCTATTATTTATTTTATTAAAGTATTTTTATCTCTTGTTGAGAGATCTCAGGACTGTAAGCAGATAAAACAATATAAACAATTTAAACAATTCTAGATAAAAATCAATGAGTAATTGAAATGAGATAAAAAAACATATTAAACAACTCAATGTCTAGATCCCAACATTCCTCATCACCGGCTAAGGTGGCCTAGGGCTGGTGGGAATAGCTTTAACCTCTCTCAGAACTTTATCAGACATGGAAAATATAGCATCATCATGATGCCACATACTTGCTAAAGGGCATGCGGATCAGACGACATCACCCTTTTGCAGTTAAAAACAGACCAAAAACTGCCGTTTTAAACTGATGGCTTAAGCTGTCAATAGCTCCCCCTGCCACATTGCTGGCAAGCGATGCCTCTGTCCCTTTAAATCTTGTACTTACCCCAACAATGCTCTCGCCGGTGCAAACACCTCTGGGTCAGGTTGGGACATCCAAGTAAGTGATAATTCTTTTTTTAACCTTCCCTGGGTTACTTGGGATCTTTAAAATGTGTGTGTGTGTGCTTTGTGCAACTTTAAATGTAGTTTTCTTGTTTTTATTTTTGAATTTCCCATGCAACAAAATCATGCGAGATTTCAAGCGAGGAAGTGAATGAGGCTCTGTTCACTTCCTCTTTACTGCCAGGGAGACTTTGCTGGGAAAGGAGGTAAGTTCAGGGGGTGGGGATATTCTTTTGCTGGTATAGAAATGGTTTTTTCTATGCCGGCAAAAGAACATTTTAAAACTTGTAGTCTGATAAAGTCCTTAAATCATTTCAAAGCACATGAAACCATATACTTCTTACTGATGAGGGTAAGGCAGGATTCAGCATCTGGTGGATCAGAATCTGCTGGTAGGTGATTCCTATGTGATTTTCACTAAATTAGCAATAATTTTGACTTCTTGTGGTAATAGCAAAAAGGCTTTCCTTCCTTGGGTCAGGCTGTTATTCTTAACCGGTACTATCTCTGATGCAGGTCATTATACTGTATGAGTGTCAAAAGTCAGGGCCTGGAGCAGTTTCTTTTCTTTTACTTTTACTCCCAGAATCCCACTGCAGGCATGACTATACAGGTTGAGGAATTCTGGAAGTTGTAGAACTGTAACTTTTCCAAGCTCTTGTAGTACTAAATTCTCTCCAATCCATTTTGCACCTGGCCTTACGTACTTTAGTTACCACCTAGCTCTGGTTGATAGACGTCGAGGCACTACCAGTAAAAAGAAATAGTAGGTACTACAAGGCTGTTATAAGGGTACATGTATTTTGTCCCACTTTATGTTGCTAGATGTACAGATGAGAATCCTGTGTTGTCTGATGTTGAAAGAGGCTGCATACAAATCACCAAAACACAACTTGTAAAGGCTTAGCCTAAAGAACGTCCTCTTCCTCCTTCTTTAAGGACAGCTTAACCTGTTTTCATGTTTGGCATTCTTAACTCAGCTGAGCTGTAGTTCCAGGCCTAGTTTTTAAAAATTACCCTTGGAGTTGGAACAAGCCCACATTCTCTTCTGCTTATTTTACTTACAGGCTGCAGCTTGAAAATCTCATGCAAACCTCCACAGCTTTCATCCTATTTATTTAATATTCTTGAAGTGTGAAATTTAAACACAAAAATAAATATTATGTTTCAGAAAATGTGTTCTGTGGTTTGCTCCATACATTTCTGTGTTTATTTTCATAGCAGCATACTGAGAGCTTCACAGAGGCCCTGCTTATTAGTTCCCAGAGGTGGTAGGCATCCACTTTGTAATATCTTCTCTTCAAGACTCACTTTCTACATAATAATAACAAGACACTATTGAAATTACTATGGAGGTGAGCTCCTCCACTTATCCTACTAAGATCTCTTTGGAAAACTGAAGTACCCTATTAGTAGTAGTATCAACCTTCAGATAACAATTCAACTAGCCAGGACATTATAGAGTAACTCAGTCATTAGGCACATTGAGGCAACTGCTTCATATAGCAAACACTGTGAAGGGGACTGCAGCAAGAGCTGCTCCACCAATCCTCCCCAGTGTCTTTGCCCTTGTGTCTCTGTTGGAAGAACTGTATATGGCATGTAGCCTATCCTATACCTTCTAAACTAGCCTGGTGACCTCCAGGGTAACACTATCTGTTTGCTAGAGCTGAAGTAAGATTCAGCGGCCATTCCAACTGGCTTCTATGTGTGGAATTAAGTGGGGTGGGAAAGCTGGGGGATTGTCTTGTCCTTTGACTGAGGCAGCAAAATATCTTGGCAAACACTGAAATGACCAGGAAGGAGTGGTTGATCTTTGAGTTAATATGTAGTTTGTGGCCATGATCCCGCCCCCCCCCAAAAAAATGCTCAGAGCAAACTGCTGCATCCAGGGTTCTCACAGAGTCATCAGAACAGAAGACAGAGCCCATTCGTGGTTTCCAAAAATCCCTTTGGCAGAGCAGACATTGGAGCAAGAGGTGTTTTGATACAGTTCAGAACCAATAGGAACATAGTAAGTTTCCTTACACTACATAATAACATTGGTCCATTTAGCTCAATATTGGCTACAGTGGCTGGCAACACCTCTCCAGGTTTTCAGAATGAAATATTTTCCAGCCCTACCAAGGCATGCATGAATTTAAACCTAAGATCCTTTGCATACATTTGTTTTACCTCTAAGTTATAGCCCTTCCTACTTCAAAGAGGGAGGAGGCAATGCTTGAATACAAATATCCTAGTCAATGCAACATTTCCTTCACAGCTTGACAAAGATTCCCCCAGTCCACCTAATAGGTGTCAGGACTGAAGACTGAAGTAGGTGTTGATGTGATGACTTGAGAGACATTGGGACATCAGCTTGTCCACTGGCTTCCTGGAGGGAATCACCAGGTAGCTTTAGCCAAAGAAGGGAACTACAGGGACACCAGCCAATGAAACCACTGTAGTACAATACACCAGAGTTGTTTAGGTTACTCCTTCCCTCCCAATGGAAATAGCAGCTCAAGGAGGGGTAGAATTGGTTAAAGTTCTCTTCTTTGTCCCTTATGGTTCTGCTCCTCATCACACACACCCAGTAGATTCCACCACCACCTCACACACACACACATTGCTATGTGCACTTGTCAAAAAGATACACAAAGTGATGTATTTAGCATCACTTGCAAGTTGGCCTTTTCGATCAAGGATGCTGCAGCATCATAGTTCAAGATGTCACACACTCTTCTGTGGCTGGGAGGTCAGGCTGAGAGAGAGTAACTGTAGTGAGATGGGCCAACACAAGCGCACAGGAACAGTTACTGTCACTAGATAACAGCGTCAAAAGATTTTCTGCTGCAGGCAGTTTCATATTCCAGCTAAAGAACTAGAGGGAATCTAGTTGTAGAATCAAATTTCACTAACTTGGCATCCTGCCCACTGAGTTAAATCAGAGTTCAACAGATCTGGGAGGAAATTTTGCACATTTTGAAGGCTATATAAAGGTTACAGGGACCATACAAATATATCATTGCCCAACCCTGTGCTATAGTTTAATATAACTATAAACATGAGGCAGTGTCAGTCAAACAGGACATGAATGAGATGGTGGGTGGGATAGTGAAGCACTGGAAGAACTTTAGCTCTTGCAAAAGTGCAAGCTCTATTATAATTGGGTCTATGCAAATTAAATTCAAATTAAAAGGACAGAAGCCTAGTTAAATCCACATCTCTTGGCCTTTTTTTTTTAAGCCTTTAAAAGAATCCCTTATGCCTTAGGATAGTCAGAAGGGTTTTTATGATTTCTTTCTTCCTTTGATTTCCACACATCCTTAAGAGGTGTGACAAAGTGGCTATTGCATTACCAGCAATCTGTATTCAAGAGTTTCAAATTTGTGTAAATTTCACAGCATTGTACTGTGTTCCATTTAACCTATGTGAAATTCAAGTGCAAATGAGGCATTAGTCATGAACTGAAATCTTGATGTAGAGATTGGATTGTGTGGTGGGGGTGATGTAAATTTAGTAGCTGGCCAAAGGTGTTAACACTGATGACATTGTAGATTTAAGGATTATATTAAGGGAATGAATTACTCATGGTCTCTTACAAACCTCTGACAATAGTGTCAACCTAAATGGAGAAGGTGGCACTTAAGTATGGCATATACTGTAATACTAATATAGTGGGGACTCTGGATGGGGCGGGCTTCAGGGAGTGGATAGGGTCAATGGGAAGCCCTTGGTGGACTAGACTCTGCTGTTTTATAGACTGGATTAGGCCCATAACCCAGAAGTTTCTCTTTTCTGTCCTTCAACAATATGGTCAGTCGTCAATCCACAAATGGCACAGTGAACTTGTGGCACACCTGTGCTCAGGCATCACGGACCCAAAAACAGGTGTAAGGGGAATGGCACAAAGCCTTGCACTCATGCCTTCCCTGTTCTTTGCTTTGCCAGTGTTTCCTCTCTGGCTCAGTGGTCTAATGGCAAAACCAAGGCACAGATTAAAGATGCGGTGCATAAAATGCTATTCTTGAAACTGATTTGTGGCAGTTATCCACAAATGTTATTCTATGCTGCTGTCTTGTGCAGAAAAGTTGATGTGTACTGACTCTCTTACATGCAAATTCAAGATGTGTACAGCTGGACCTCCATATCTGTGGGTTTAACTTTTGCAGATTTGATTATTCATTGATTATTTGCTGCCACTTCTGCTGCTGCCCTATACCATTTTTAATAAGGACTGCAATCCTTGCAAGTCTGAGAAAGACTGTGAACATGTAGCAAGGTTAGTAAGTCCCTATTAAAAATAGTGTAGGGCAGCAGTGGAGGTGGCAGCAAGTCCTGTCAGCCCCCCTCCTTCTACCTTGCAAAGGAACCTCACGCTCCTTGAAGGCATCTGCCATGGGTTGAATCGCGAATCATACTTTTTTGTGTCTGTTAAATATGGTACTGGGGGTGGGTAAGAGAGATTTGAGATTTTTCCACTTGGTCCTGAACCCCTAATCCCAGCAAATGTGCAGGGCCAAGGGTTCTTCTCTGAGGGCAGAGTATGCTCAGAGCCCACAAGAGGCTCTGTTGTCATATGTGTTGAAGGGGGGGGGGCACACTGGCATGGAGCACCTTGGAAGAGAGGATGGCAAGGATGGTGAATGAAAGCACTCCACACATTTTGTTGCAAGCCGCATTCCTTGTATTTTAAATTTACTTGTGTAATGCAATAACCAACTCTCTGGCAGGATCCTTGCTCCTTTTAGGGAAATAGCCTTGCTATTCTCTTTCCTCTTCCTTCTCCCTTCTCCCAAGAACTATACTTACAGGCAATGACAACTTACAGTCATCATAGCAACACCACCACTTCAAGAAGAATGGTTATTACAAAGACATTTCTTGACCACTGAATATCTATTGTTGTTGTTGTTGTTTGTTGTTATTATTATCCCACTTAAGGCAGGGACCCAAAGCAGCTCACAGTTTTAAAAAACACACAATTAAAACATACAGAAAGTTCACATTAAACAGAGTTAAACCAATTACATCACTAAAACATCAAAATATTTATAAAATATTTTTTAAAAGATAAAAAGCTTTAAAAACAACCCCACAAAACCACACAGCACTCCCCAGCCTGTTTTTAAAAAAGCCTGCCTGAATAAAAAGGTTTTGGCCTGCTGCTGGAAGGACCACAGGGAGTAGCCAGTCTGGCCTTCCTGGGGAGGGAGCTCCAGAGTCTAGGGGCAACCACCGAAAAGGCCCTCTCTCGTGTCCCCACCAAGCATACTTGAGATGGTGGTGGGATTGAGAGAAGGGCCTCTCCTGATGATCTCAGGGCCTGGGCCGGTTCATAGAGAGAGATACAGTATGCCAGATAGCCTGGACCCGAGCTATATAGGGCTTTATAGGTCATAACCAGCACTTTGAATTGTGCCCAGAAACAGACTGGCAGCCAGTGGAACTGTTACAACAGGGGTGTGGCATGATCTCTGTAACCTGCCCCAGTTTACAGTCTGCCTGAAGCTTTTTGGACCAACTGAAGCTTCCAAATACTCTTCAAATGCAGCCCCATGTAGAGCATGTTACAGTCATCCAAGCAGGATGGAACTAAGGCATGTACCACTATGGCTAAGTCCGGCATGTCAAGGAACAGGTGCAGTTGGCACACAAGCTTTAAGTGTGCAGAATCACTCCAGGCCACAGCAGAAACCTGGGCCTCCAGGTTCAAGGCTGAGTCCAGGAGTATCACCAAACTGCAAACCTGTGTCTTCAGGGGGAGTATAACCTCATCTAAGATCTAGCCTAACCTAGTCCTATTGAAGACAGTGTACATTATCCTGTTTGTTTAGACTGCATCCACAGATACAACCTGGTGCTTTTGTGAGGAACATAGAAGCAAAGGTGATTTCATCTGGCTTGGAGGAGAGAATAAAAACTTTACACAGCCATACGAAGCTTTGCCTGCTTCCATAACACTACAAATCTACGTCTAAACATTCTTTTCTTCCCCACTCTGAAATGAAAGCTAACCATTATGGCAGATAGCCTGTTAAATAAATATTCACTTCTCCACACATCCCATACAAAAAAAAAGGAAAAAAAAAGATAAGGTAATGAGTCTTTCCTGGAATAAGATGCATTTTAATTAGATCCTACAGCACTTGAGAGACTTTGGTTCAACTCCCACCAGCCGGGGTCAGAAATGCAGGCATAGTAGTTAGCAGCCAGTTTCAAATCTCAAATGCACAAGGCAAGATGGGGGTCATTCACTGGAGCAGGCACCCAAAGGGAAGTGTAAAACACATGGCAAGGATTACTTTGTTGCTCTCAGATGGCACACGATGAAGAACAGCAGGCCTTTCCCTGCAGAATGATGTGTAAGGAGGTGAGACCACACCTGTCACTGGGCACAGCCAAAGGGCTGAAGGCAGCTAGCAACAGAGGAACCTGGCGTGATTGTCTTCTACAGGTGTACTTTGCTCTTGTCTCATCTCCTCTGTCCTTCCAGAGGCAGATTTAAAGCAACATGCTGAACACTTCAAAAGAAGGAAGGCTAAGGTGCTCCCTAGTAAAGGACTCAATACTTTGTGCTGGAGATAAAGGGCATATATTCCAGTTCCATCTGCTCCCTGGTCATGTTCCTCTGAGAAATAATAGAATATTCTGCTCCAGAACATTTAGGATTAGCATCAGTGTGCTTGGATGAGAGTTGTTGCTCACTCTACCTTGCAAGCCCTTTTGTCACAGTAATTAACAGATGTTGAAAGCATCAAGCCAACATAAAGGTGGAGGGGGTATGAGTGTGTATGGATCCTCTGGGAGCGTCATAGCACTCTTAGACATGACACCTTTCTACACTTATCATAGTATGAGAAGGGGGGTCCTTGCTGTGGATTTTGGGGCACCTAAGTTATGAGAGAGGGGGGCTCTTTCACCTATGTGGCACCCATGATATGGGATAAGGGTATTTGAAGGAAAAAAATAGCAGATGTCATAGTCTGAAGGCCTTGATAGAATCAGAGCTGCTCATCTGCACGGAGTAAGTGGTGTGCCTTCAAGTCACTTATGGCAACTATAAGATGAGCCATCATGAAGTTTTCTTGGCAATATTTGTTCAGAGAACATTTATCTTTGCCTTTCTTTCAGTCTGAGAGACTGGCTAAGCTGCTTTGGGTCCTGTATTGGGAGAAAGGTGAGATATAAATCTAAATAAATCTTTAAATAAATAGCTTCATTTAATTTAAATCTTTTCTTGCTCCCTACATGAGACCCATAACATATAACCACAAATACCTCCCCACCATGTGATATGTGCCATCCTATGCCAGCAACGCCCCTCTACATTGTACAAACAGGACAGTCTCTATGCAAGTGGGGGACATAAAAGTGATATTAGAAATGGCAATACCCCAAAACCAGTTGCAGAACATTTCAACCTTCCTGGACATACAATAGGGGATTTACAGGTCACGATCCTTGAATAAGGAAATTACAAAGGAAGACTAGAAAGTGAAATAGCCGAATTGAATTATATTCACAAATTCCAATCCATTAGCAGAGGTATGAGCAAAGACAATGGCTTCATAGCGCTCTACATATATTAATACAAGGGTCCTTGCTACTGCACATATAACAAAAGGAATGTTCTCAGAGAGAGTTTTGAACCCTGGGAAGCTGACTGTTGGTAAGCAGATTTATTGCTTGCTTTTGCACAGCAACATTATTTGACCATTGTAAAGATCTGAAAGACCTGCCGCACCTTGCTTGGGTCTTTGAAAATTTAGGGCAAAAGACTTGATTTGCATACATCTTGTTCCAATTACATTCTATCCCACTCCCACAACTATATAACTGACCCAAGTGCCTTACCACACTCCGAAGAAAAGCAGCAAGTCAGGAATGTTCCATTTTCCATGCTACCTTACCGTTCCGGTCCCATGGAGGACCGAGGTAAAATCACAGTTTTCTGCTAACCAGAAAAACCCACTGGCAAGCAGACAGTTTTATCTCAGTCTCCCATGGGACCAGAATGAAAGAACACCGGAAGGATGACAACATCATGTGGTAAGGCAGAAAACCGAATGTTCCTGCACTGCTTTTCTGCAGAGTGCGGTAAGGCTGTGAGGTTTTAATATCACACTGTATCTGAGGAAGTGGACTGATATCCACAAAAGTTCATGCTAAAATAAAAGCCTGTTAGTCTTAAAGGTGCTGCTATATTCCTCCCCCCTCCGTCCTCTCCCTTCCTCCCTGTTATGCTGCAAGAGACTAACATGACTATTTCTTTGAAAACCACAAATATATGTTAGCCTTTACTCCTACAGTGTTCCAGAGCACACTTCAGGCAGCCTTAGAGTGGAGCAAGCTGGTCCTGGACAGAGCTCGTGTCTCCAGAAAGCCTTCATTAGTGCTCTGGTGAGAGCTCCAAAGGGTCTAGTAGGAGCTCCAATAGGAACACTGCAGCAGCAAATACTTTTTTACAGCAGCAAAAGAGGCAGTGCTATTCCATACCTGCATGTAGTGATGGTGGTGGCAGCAGAAGACATAATAGCAGGAGCACTGAGTGGTCCTGAGAGGAGCAGATGGAGGGACATAACCCATTGTCTCACTGGAACCCATTGTAAAACAACCTACTGATTCATCACATGAGCTACATGACATATGCAGTAGAGTCGACTTATGCCTCCTTATCCACAGCAGAATCCAATGTATGGACTTCATCAGACATGGAAAATATGGCATCATCACGACGCCACGAAAGGGCACGCGGGTCAGAAATGTTGCCCTTTCACGGTTAAAAACAGACCCAAACCCATTGTTTTTAATTGTCCCCCTGCTTCTTTTTTGCCGCATTGGATGCCTCTGCCCCTTTAAATCTCATACTTACCCTGACGATGCCCTCTCCAGCGCGAACACTTCCAGGTCAGATTGGTACATCCAGATAAGTGACAATCTTTTTTTTTTTTTTTTAACCGTCCCTGGGTTACTTGGGACCTTTAAAATGTGTGTGTGTGTTCTTTGTGCAACTTTAAATGTAGTGTTCTTGTTTTTATTTTTGAATTTCCCATGCAACAAAATTGCATGAGATTTCGACCAAGGAAATACACTGGGCTCTGTTCACTTCCTCTTTATTGCCAGGGAGCCTTTGCCGGGAAAGGAGGTAAGTGCAGGGGGGAATGTTCCTTTGCCAGCATAGAAATGGGTTTTTCTATGCCAACAAAAGAACATTTTAAAGCTTGTAGTCTGATAAAGTCCCATGTTTACTCAGAAGGTTGAGGATCTCATTTAGTCACATTTTAAGTTGAACTAACCTAATGTGTACTCCCTGGGCTAATATGTGAATAAGAATACCATTATCCTTCTGTTTTCAGTCTTCTCCAAATTTTGTGATGGATTTTGATTCAAAGGAATAAATCAAATTGTGTATAAAATGCAAATTTAGGTTAAAAACATGTACCCATTGTGTATTTTGGGATAAAATGCATTTGGACATATGCATTTTAGAGTAAAATGTGTTAAAAATGGTGTGCTTTTGTGGGTTTTAAGATCACAGATTAATGAGAAATAGGAGAATATGAATATGAAGAAATGACAAGAACACACCCATCCATCACTACTCCCCGTATATTGGACTCAGAGGTTGGAAGTCACTGGTTACAAATAACTACAATATATGTTACATTATAATTACAAGTATCCACAACTACAACACTGTTATGTTTATTGAACATAATGGGAATAGTCAAAGAGACTATATAATGTTTTCTGCACATAGTCTTCTAACACCATTTTATACCTTATGATGTGGAGACAGGAATTCCCCAAACTTTCATCATCACCCAATAAAGTTGCACTTCAAGGTCCTCCAAGGTGGCATTCCATGAGGTGTGATGGTGGGGGCCCTATACTAAAAGAAGATGGATGCAAACTTAGGGCATGTGATTTTTAAGAACCTGGATGGCCACCTATCAGGGCAATGTAGTAGCAGATCTCTTGCATCAACACAGTGTTGGACTCAGAGGCTGGAAGTAACTACAATGTATGTTACATTATAATTACAAGTACTGTATCTACAGCTACAACACTGTCCATATATACGCCATCAGCTCTGTTTGTCTTGGTCACTCCTGCTGTGTTGGAAGTATTAATTCCATCATAAGAGATATTGAAACTGAGAAGTATAGCTTATACATACGTTTGATGTGAATGAAGTCAATTGAGTTGAATAAAGAGTTTGTAATGTTCAAGAGAATAAATGAAACAATGGCCCTGGCTTCAATATCTATAATATCTTTAGACTTAAACTACATTTGGTTCTGCAAAAACTGGTGTTTGAGGCATATTGAATATCACTATGTGGCTCTGAATAGTGCAGGAGCCCTGTGCTGTGTAGCACCATTTTTAAGGTTCGTATATAGTCTTTCAAAGAATTTTAATATTGAATGTTTTAACTTTATAAATTGTTTAATCACTTTTAAAATAACTCTTATATTTATATTTTTATTAATGACTTTGTATAATTAATATGTATTGTTTTTAAAATGTTGTTAGCTGCCATCATAATTGATGGTCAACATCCTGAATCCTGCAAGATTAATTTGTAGCTAATACTACAAAACTACAGTACCATCCATATTCACCACCCATTGTTTAGTAGTTAGAAGACTTTACTCCATTATGAACATGTACCCTACAAATGCCAAGTCCTAGTAATATTTATTTATGTATTGGACATGCGGTTAGCATAAAGTTATATATATGCATGTACAGAGTGGCCCCTCCATATCCACAGGGATTTGGTTCCAGACCACCACCACCACCCCCGTGGATAACAAAAACCATGGATAGTTGAGTGCCATATAATTCAATGACATGTGCACAGAATGCTTCAGTGCATCTGCTTGCACATTGCCACCATTTTAGATATGGGCTACAACAGTCCACAGTTGCTCAAATCCGAGGATATGGAGCCTGCAGATAAGAAGGGTCCACTTTATGCATATGCCTAGCCTACAATTATATTCTATATACTTTCCCTTTCCTTTTTTAAAAATTTAAATATATATTTTTTAAAATTTTATCCTCTTCCTTTCCCTTTGTTAATATTAAAAATCAAATTACAACTACTTATAAAATATATAACAACAAATAACTAGTTACTTGTAAAACTTTACTAAGATGCCATAGCCACCAGCCCCCACACCCCGCCTGCCAGGCAACAGAGTGTGGAGGTGGCTGAACACTGTCCCAGCAGACAAACTGATAACATTTTAACAGTCAAGAGTAGCTTAGCTGTCCAGGAGGTATAGCAGAAGCGAAGTCAAAAGTCAGTCAGAAGTTCAGGAGTACAGTCAGCAGCATGGTCAGACAGTCTGGGGGTCAAAGAATCCAGGCAGACAACAAAGTCAGGGGTCCAAGGCATCTCTCTCTCTCTCTCTGGCTCTTCTTTGCAAACGAAGATTCAGGAAGGATTCATCCCGCACTTCCTGCAAATGCACTGATGACTGAAAAGGCCAATATGAGATAAACAAGTCCGGTTGCAGAAAGCACAGCAGAAGGTCTCCTTGGGTGATGTTTCCAGGTTGTGATTCTTTCTGCATTGTACAGCATAAAGATAAGGGTGGACAAAACACACAAGTTGTTTCTGATATCAGACTACCGCCCTCTGCCATCCTTAAAAAAGCTGGAGTCAGTTGGCTCTCATTCGTGCCTTCCTCCTTCATGGCCTGACTAGCCCTCTGTATCCATGGATTTGGCATCCCTGGATTCTACCATTCATAGTTTGAAAATATTCCAATAAATAAATACTGTAAATACATTCTAAGAAGCAAACCTTGATTTTGCCATTTGATATAAGGGACGCCATTTTAGTATGCCATTGCATAAAATGAGACTTGAGCATCCATGGATTGTGGTATCCACGGGGGGTCCTGGAACCAACCCCCAATGGGCAACATGGGCCCACTGTATCTAGCCCCAGAGGGTGGGAGAGCTCTCCTTTGGGACCATGCAAATCTTATGACCGTAGACATCCTGCAGTCCTAACACTCTCCCTCCTACCATCTTTTCTGCAAGGAATTCTGGTTTTATTTATACTACATTTCTGCTATTGCTGCTTAGTATCTTGAATAAATACAGCTGTTGGGTCATAACTCAGATGCGTGTGAGAGGGAGAGTGGGGAGGAGAGAGAAAGAGAAAGAGAAAGAGAAAGAGAGAGCAATTCAGAATTCCAGGTAAAGTTCAATTTAGAACCAAACACCAAAGCAGGAATGTAGACTCTCAACCTGGTTCTGGATTCTAACATATTTATGCGTATAAGGGAAGAAGTCTATTTTGATGTCCCTGTTTTATTGCAATGTATGTATTTTATCAGTTTAATTTCCATTCCAGTTTTGTTTGGAATTATTGCATTTTGTTGTTTATGGTTCTAAGGTAAATTGCTGCAAGCGCTCACTGAATGGAGGAGCGATTCAAAAAGACATTTAATAAATAACTAATGCTCACATAGGAGTGAAACTAGGAGTACTAATATAAAAAGCATTAGTAAGAATAATACCTGACATACTTAATAAGATGATAGCCATGCTTAAAAAGAAAAACACTACACATGATAAAACCAAGAATTAAAGGAAGACAAAATAAAGAGAAACTAAAAAAGAGAGAGTGAATGACAGAAAAGAAATGGGATTCATGTCCTGAACTCCATGAAAAGGCTTCTGTTCTCCCTCTCATGCTTTGTCTTTTTCCTCTTCCATATGATCTCTAGCCTCCCCAGATGTGGTCTAGGATTTTTTTTGTGGGGGGATCCTTGGTGTATTGGGACTTTTTGATCAACGGGGACAATTGCATCACCTGCCACCCACGTTAGGAGCTCTGTTGCCTCTGAGCTTAGCTACAACCCCTCCGCCTCCCCCCAGTAGTTGAAGGGAAAATGTATTTTCCCAGCAATAATATACTGATGTGATCTATACCTGTTGCAATGCAAAGTATTAGTGATGTAGTACACAGTACAGGGGTGGGGTTGAATGGACAATTAAGACCTGTACAAAACACCTGCTTCTAAGAGAAATTCGAGCCACTCCAGGAGGTGTGTGTGACTGCCCCTCACACTTCCCAGACTATGATAAAATCATTGCAGCAACAGACAGTGTCCTGTGTGGCTCTGAGTGGGCGCAAGACCCCTATTTTCTAGAAAAAAAACTGGGACATAAACACAGGACTTTATCATACTACACTGTTATAGTGCCATTATTCCACTTTAACTGCTAAAGCTGCCTCCTGTGGAACTCTGGTGTTTATAGTTTACTGTGGTCTAAGAGCTCTCTGGCTGAAAATGCTAAATGCCACTCCCCCCAAACTGCAAATCCCAGGATTCCATAAGAGGCATCCATAGCATTTAAAGTGGAATAATAACACTATAAGAGTGTAGTGTGGTAAAGGACATTTTCAGACGCCCCTTACCGCACAAACAGCCTTTGGAGCAGTAATGAGGCTGCTGCGTGGCAGGGGGCCCATTTTGGATGACGCCATCCTTCTCTTGGCATCATCCATGACTGTTCCAGTTAGCCATTGAAGGTGGCCGTGCTATTTTTCACTCATGGAAGTTGTCCATGAGTAAAAAATAGCACGGCCACCTTCAATGCTAGCTGGAACAGTCACAGACGACACCGAGAGAGGGACGGCATTGTCCAAAATGGATCCCCTGCCGTGCAGCAGCCTCGTTACTGCTCTGGAGGCTGCTTGCGCAGTAAGGGGTGTCTGAAAATGTCAAAAGTCCACAGAGTCACACACACACAGGCTGGCATAAGTAAATCAAGCAGGAAGAAACAACAGAGAGTTACAATTATTCACGGGGGAATGTCTCATGAGGGGAGTAACATTTGGAGAGTTTATTTACTGTTAAAAAGCAATGCTATTGCCCTTTATTGCTGGGGGCGGGGAATAACCAGTAATAGTAGAATAACCAGTAGGACCCCCGTATTTGCTCATTCATTAGCCACTGATTCAGTTATCCACAGTTTCAGTTTTAGCACAGCTACCATAGAGGCTTCCTAGAAAATGCATCCTCTCTAGCCATTTTATAGGTCCTCCAAGGCAACTCTGTGATATTTAAAACCAGAAGTCCCATTATTTTCAATGGCATTCACTATTATCCACAGTTTTTGGTATCCTTGCCCCCCACCCCCGGAATCAAACCCTCACAGATACAGGGGTCCTACTGTACTGATATCACTTTTCAATGCATTACTGTTTTACCTCTGTGTGTGTGTGTGTGTGTGTCTGTCTGTCTGTCTGTCTGTGGGCTTTTTCAAATGGGAGGAAAAAGCCCTGAGAAGGTCAGGAGAAGAACAGCGCTGTGGCACTTATAGTACTCCATTTCAAACAACGCTGTCCTCCTCCCGACCTTCCCCCATGCTTCCTCCATGCTGCGGGCACAAGAAACGCAACACTTTTATTGATGGAAAACCATGGTCACTAAAAAGCGGTACCTGCAGCACAGAGGAAGCATGGGGGAAGGTCAGGAGGAGGACAGCATCGTCTGAAATGGAGCATTGTGAGTGCAACAGTGCCGTTCTTCTCCTGACCTCCTTGGAGTTTTTTTCCCTGTTTGAAAAAGTCCTATGTGCACACATCTAAAAAGAATGACTTGAAATTGTATACAGTCCTTTCCTTTGCATTCTGATTTTGTATATCACAGTTAAAAGTTCATTTACCTTTTTAAAGTGGCAAGCAGAGGAATAATTTTAGTATATTTCAATGAATGCAGGCACTCAAACCTCTGCCAAATTTCAATATGTGGTGTTAGGAGTTTATCACCTGAGGCTGTTGTCTCCCAGCAATTGCGTGTTTTCAGCAAATGGAAACATACCGGTATTGAAGCAATCACTATCACATCTCCTCCTCAACAGTGCTGTGGTGCTGCACAGTCCTGTAATCAGTCTCCTGCACTGCCCCACTTCCTCCCTGTGTTTGCCAAACGTAGCACATGCATGCTATTTATTTATTTTTATTTTTATTTTGTGCCACAGTTGGTTGCTTTTACTTCATTCCCCAGTATTTTTAAAATTGTTTTGCCATAATTGCATGATCCCAGGGCAGTTCAATTATGGCAAAACAAATTTTCTAAAAAACAAAACTACCAAATACTGGGGAAAGGAGTAAAAGCTGCAGAAAGTGTTGGGGGAGGGGGAGGAAGAAGGAAAGGGTTAATTTAAAAGTGAAAGCTTTTTAATTAACCCCCCTCCCCTGCTCTCTCCTGGCTTGCCTGGCTTAAGTGCACAGAGCCTGCTATCCCCTCCCTGCTCTCTCTTTGATGACACACACACATTCTCATACTCACACACCATGGAGAACACACTTTAAAACTTACAAGTAAACCGGGGAGGGTCATAAAAAGTGTGTCACTTACCTGGATGTCCTGATTTCATCTGGAAATGTTTGCACCAGACCGCCCATTGACGCTGCATTCATGCGAGTTAAATGGCCTGAGGTTTCACATGCCGGCAATGCCAGCACTAAATTGCAATGGGGATCTATTGACAGCTCAGCCCGTCAATAGAAATGCCATAATGATGCCAGCAAAAGGACAACATCATCTGACATTGGTGTCCTTTTGCTCTGGCATCATTATGGCACCACATTAGCCCCATCTGATAATCTCCATGATGTCGTGTGAAAAGGAATGGCCACAGATGCTATCATCCCGCTGTAGTTGCACTGTACAAGCCGTGTATGATAAAGTCCTTAGAAAGTTTAAGCTTCTTAAGCTACAAATAATGTGTGAGGAAAAAATTATCATTGTTTGTAATGTTATTCCGTGAACCTACCTGTAAATACCTACATTAGGAGTATAAACAGACCTATCTAGAGGGACCTTTTGTTGATCAATATAAAGGCAATATAGTTTTATTGTTTTTGTTTTATTGACTTAGTACTAGCGCTCAAAAAGGATGCCAGCGACTGGTTATGTGAGCATTGGTATGCATATATTGCATTTCATGGTTACAGTCCAATTTGCTGAGCCATGCAGTTCTAGGAGATCAGTAGTAGTCTAATGGTTACAATCAGTCAGTCTTCAACCTATGTCTCAAAACACTATTGAAAACACATAACGCCTTGCAAATTCACTGCCTGAGGTGACTTGCAACTTATCTAACTTTCAAAATGCATTATTTTGAAGGTTAACAGCATCCTACCAGCAACCAATCAGTGTGTCAGAGAGAAGAAAAGAAGAGAGAAGTAAACCAGGAATGGAAAAAGAGAAAGAGTAGTTTGCCTAAAGAAAGAACTACTCATAAACAAAAAAGGAGCCTGCTATTGTAATCTGGATATGCTGTTCTTCTCTCACAGAATGGCTTAAGTCCATCAAACTAAAATAATGTTTGATATATATTTTATTTGATTTTTTTTTAAAAAAAAGCCATGATTACAAAAAAGAAACATGAGAAAATGGGAATGTATGGACTATGAACAAGGGCTAGGTATATACATTCATCCAAGCTGATTGTATTTCCAAAAATACATTTTCTTGATGCTGATGTCTATAAAATGTACATTTGGGGATAGCTAAAGCTATATATTCAGTACAATCTTCTGACCATCACACCATAGATGGTATAGGTTTATCTTTTCAACTATGGAATCTAAGTCTTTTGCAACAGTAAAAGCATGAAGTATCCAACAAGGTTGACCTGCAGTTAAATTCCACATTACAGAAGTGTCATTTAAAACAACATGTGCTTTTAGAAAATACCAAAGATTTTTCTAATACAAAATTAATACATTGGAACACATGTAACCAAAAAGGTTACACTGACTATGTCTGGATCATATGCCAGAAGGAAGCATTATCAGCATTATACCACCAACATTTAGTTGAAGTAGCCACTTTCTTTCTAAAAAGGAATAACAGTGTCCAATACACCCAAAACATCATTTTTGCTGGACCAAATTTAATTTTAGGTTGAAAGAGGTCTTAGGTATCAAAGCTAGGGCAGTTTTACATTTAACTTAATTTAAAAACATAGATCACATAAAAAGCATAAAACAAGAGCAGCACAAACCTAGGAAAAGGCAGATTTTTAAAGGGCAAAACTCAAATTAAGGACCAAACTACCAGTGATGTCAGTGTTCAAATTTCTGTGGAACAGACTAGTACAAGATAAGTATTGTACTAGACTGCAGTATTGGTAAGCATTAAAGAAACAAATTCCATGGACAACAGTGGAAGCCGTTGCAGGGCTGTACCTTAAGCTTAGAGAAATTTCAGATTCAGCTTGGAGCTCTTCAGATCCAATACTAGTTTGGGACCAATCAATCAGCTGGTCCTACTAGAAAGATGCACCTTAAAATGTTTATTGCAGGAGAAAACTGGGCAACACTTTAGACATCCACTGCTCCAGAACCAGATAGATTATATGGGTTTGTATTTTAAAATTGAATTCAGGTTCACAAATTATTACTTAGATACAGGGAATGATACCACAGCAATTGTGCTAACTAACAATGTCAACTCTGTAGGAGACCAGATTATCTGTACAAAAAAGAAAAGGGAAAGTTTTCTTGGCAAGGGGCCAGCTTTAGGTGGGGGTATTTAAAGCCCTGGGAGTTACTGTAGCAATAGAAAAGATTAATAATTTGCACATGTGAGACGCTTGGCAAGCAGGATGCAGCTGTAAAGAATTAACCCCTCTTGAGAGATGTAAAAACATAGAGCAGCTGAGAAGAATGAGGTTAGGGTAGCAGAAAGTGAGAGCATGCTAGTACAGATGTCCTCGAAGAAAAAATATGTAACGTGGCTTTGGGGATTGGAATGCAATTTAGAGCATGAAATGGCCTCTGTAATATTTAGGGTACAGATAAAAGCAACAACAAAAGATGAAATATGGACAAGCTGACACCCTGTTATTCAGAACCCAACAATCTCATTGGAAACACCATGTAGAATCTCAACAACTTTCTTGACATAGAGCCATTAAGATAGTGCAACCCATGAATAGCTGGCTGAGCCCCATTGCTTTTTATTTGGAGCACATGCAAAGTCATGCTCCCTTCTCCCTCCCTGAATGCTTTCAAGCCCTTAAAATTATACACAGTTCATGTTCATTAAGATCATGGAAGACAAAGGTCATGTCTATACAAGGGAGGAAAATACCATCTCCTCCGAAGAAGCAGCAATTCTCAGCACTGAGACCTGTCTTATTGGCCAACAGAGCCCCCATAAACTTCGCATGCCCCCTAGCCAAGATGGCAGCCGTGAGTGAATTACTTTCACTTTTAAATCTAATTTTTTTAAAAAAACAGTTCATCATATTGTGCACATGTGATATTTCATATTTATGAAAAGAAAAAAAGAGAGTAAAAGACCACCATTTTATCAACTTACCAGATGCTCACATATCTGGAAATCCAACATGGCAGCAGAACGTGCTTTACCTGTTTGCTAGCCCTGCCCCTATGCTCATTCAGCCAATCAGCTTATGGTTGCAGCAACACGAATGCAACTGTCCTAACGATCGCACATTTGCATGCCCTAGGGAGCTTTTTAAGAACTCCAAGGAAAGCTCCAAAAGCTTCCCTTCATAGCTTTATGGTGGATTTGGCTTTCCCTCTTCTGAATGAGATGTATTGATGTGAATGTCCTTTTGGACAGATCACCTTTCATGCAATTTCCATTTGAATTATTTTCACCATTTACATAGGACCTATATATTAAAATTAGTCAGTCCAGTGTATATGAGGGGCGCTCCAAAAAAGCGATACAAAGACTTCCTGAAACAACATCTCAGGCTTGGCCAAATTGATCACCAACAGTGGTCCGCCCTGGCCTCACATCGGGAGGCATGGAGACGTACTATCCACAATGCTGCAGCCTTATTTGAGAACTCACGACGAACAAGTCTTGAAGAGAAATGACAACGCAGAAAGAATCACAACCCAAAAACATCACCCAAGGAAACCTTCTGCTGTGCTTTTTGCAACCGGACTTGTTTATCTCGGATTGGCCTTTTTAGTCATCAGCGCGCTTGCAGAAAGCGCGGGATGAGTCCTTCCTGAATCTTCGTTTGTGAAGAAAAGCCAGAGAGAGATATATTAAAAGCAGAAAGAATCTCACTTCTAGCTAAATGTGTGCAAAACAGAAAACTGTTAGTGAGTCTGCCACCATGGAAAAAGCCAATTTATTGCATTAGTTCATACTCATACACATTTTTGTAAGGGAGCAAGCTTTTGAGAAGGGTGCAATAGAACAGCTACCTTGTTATAACAGGATCTCTCCGTTACTTCACTAACATTCCAAACACAGATACACCGATGTAGAATTAAGCTCCATTTCAATAATATCCATTTGCACATTGTGGCCAGTGGCTAGTTCTGTATAACAGAATAACAGAAACCATAATACAATTACATTAGATATTAGTTGTTTTTTAGTCCAAGTTGTTGCTTATACAGTAGTTCTGTTTGAGTGAGAAAAAGTTTACAGGTACTTTTTCCTCTTGTAGCTGTGTGGAAGGGATTGGGAACCCTTCTTCACATTCATTGTTTTTGCAAAATTTAATTCAGCTTTTTCAATCCCATCACAACCCAAAGAACAAAAAGAAACGACCAAAGATGGAATTATCTAGGTTGCAATTATCTAGGCATTTTATCACGTGGATAACTGAAACCGCAGATACTGTTTCTGCGGATACAGGTGTGCAATTGTATTTATTCTTTGTTTACTTTTTAAACTTTTCCTGAACCCCATTGTTACCTACCCTGACAAATCCTTGTCCCATATCTGTAAATAATTGGCAATATTTAATAATTTGGCCAAATGTGGCCTTTCACACAGTACAGCCATTAAAACTGAGAAATTCTAAAAACCAGGAATCCCAAAAGACTAGTATTCAGATGCAGTCAGGTATGCACTTAAGGAGGGGCAAGCCCAAATTCCAAGGAAAGGCAATTTGCAAGGCAATTCCTTCCCTTAACATCTGGCTAATCCCACCAGCCTAAACTGAGATACTCCAGTTTGTAAAGCACCCTATCCTTTTAACTTCCCCAAATCAAGAAGGTTGCTTCCTCTATTCAGTTACAAAGTATCCACACATTAAGTGTTGTTAATATGTCCAAGGCATCCATTGTCTTACCTTGAGAACTTCTGAGAAGCATTGTCTTTCACTCTAAGTCCCATCCCCTGAAGGAAATTATTGGGTATAAAAACCCCTCCAAAACACCATTCAGATGCACACAGACTCCCTTCCTGTGGACACTACATCCGTCTGTGTAGCCACTCCTGCTTCGGGACCAATACTCTGCTAGTTTCCTCTGTGAATGCAACTCCTATGATCGTTACAGTATAATCCCAAAACAACCCCCCTCTATTCCTCTATCCCAATACTTCCTGCTTTATTCACTAGCCTTGTGTGAATGCTTGAAGCCTGAGTGCATGTGTGAACATTGTTATTATTATTTTCTCAAATAAAGACCAATTATCGTACTATCTTGCTTAATGCTTCCTCCTGACTATGGGTATACATAGGTCAAAAGGTCTTGCTATCTGTTGCCCCTTCTCGCACAGCCAAACTGAGTATATTAATTCCCCAAATTAATTCCCTAAGGCCCCTGAGCATTTAGAGTAACACAATGGTTTCTCTGGGCATTAATCCTTAATAGCATTACATCATAATTGTGCTATTGCACTTTTCCTCTTATTAAAAAAAATAATTTAAAATAACGACAAAAACATGCCAGAGAACAAATATACAGTAGGACCCCCATATCCACTGATTCATTATCCATGATTCAATTAACCACGGGACACAAAACAGCACACCTACCATAGAGTCTTCCTAGTAAATGTGTCCTCTCTAGCCATTTTCTAGGTCCTCCAAGGCAACCGTATGGTATTTTAAACTGGAAGTCCCATTATTTTCAATGGTGTTCACTATTATCCATGGTTTTTGGTATCCATGCCCCCCCCAGAACCAATCCCCAGCGGATGCAGGGATCGTACTGTATACTTCTTGGAAATCCTGCTGTCCCCCCAGCCAACTGCTGGAAGTAATCTGGGGTTTCCCTGCTCGAGATCTCCAGGGAATCTCAAGAGAGGAGCAATGAAACCACACCCACAACACACTCACTATGTGCCCAATTTCACAACAAAGTGGAACAAGACTTTCACACCCAAAGTAGTTAATAAACCATAACATAACCCAATGGCAGTACAGCATGGTGGAGCACTGGGAGAGCCCCAATAACATGGGATGAACACCAGGAAAACACAGTGCCATGTGATAAGCTCCTATAAGCTAAGAATATGCTAAGCTATAAGCTAAGAATATGGAGGCTGTACCAGCTATGTGCTTATGTGCTTATACTCACTGTCCACACAGACTTGTTTGTTGTTGCTGCTGTTGTGTGCCTTCAAGTCTTTTTTAACTTATGGTGACCCTAAGGTGAGCCTGTTACAGGGTTTTCTTGGCAAGATTTGTTCAGAGTGGCCTTGCTTTTGCTTTCCTCTGAGGCTGAGAGAGTGTGACTTGCCCAAAGTCAACTAGTAAATTTCTATGGCTGAGCAGGGATTTGAATCCTGATCTCCAGAACTGTAGTCCAGCACTTAAACCACTACACCATGTTGGTTGCACATGGTGATGGATGCACAAGACTTGTATCCATTTTGAAAAGCAGCTCAGCTGTAGATCATACTCCATCTAAAAAAGTTTAAACAAAATGATTTTGCCTTTGGGCATTAATCTGGCAACAACATAACCGCATCTCACACAGAAGGTAAGGTTTATGTATCTTTTAACCTATGTATACCGGTAGTAATGGAGGAGATTCTAAGCCAAAGAGTACAATTACAGTATATTATCTTTATTGGAAATTAACAGTAATTGCATTCAGGCAAACACTCAGGCTTCAAGCAATCACACAAGGCTGTCAGAGATAGTAGGAAAATTTGGATAGAGGAATAGAGTAAGGGGATTGCAGGTTAAAATAGACTGATCCTGTAGAGCTGAGATTGAGAAGTAAACTGACAGCAAGGAGGTCTGGAAGATGGGATGGCTACACAGTCTGACATGAAGTCAAGAGGAAGTGAAACTGTGCATGCTTTGGTGGTGTTTTAGGGTGATATTTATATGTGGTAATTCCCCTGAAGGGATGGGATTTTGAGTGGAATACAATGTTTCTTGGAGTTTCCTAAGACTAGACAAAGGGTGCTCTGGAAGAGTTAATGGGTGATGCATTTAGAATTAAATGGGAGCAGGCAAAGTCTATTGTTAGAAGGGAAGGGGAGAGGTAGGACCTGTTTTACCAGCATCATGGACTCTGCTGTGTCAAGGGATGATAGGACACTCAATCCCCAGCAGAAGCCAAAAACTATCTCAGCAGACTTAATAGCAACACGTTCCCAAGAATACTCACACACAGAGTGTTTGATGTCCAAATAAGCAGGAGGCACTTTTTATCTTCAGAGTCAAGCAGTTGCAATATGTACAAATATTTACAATTGAAGGACAAACTGCTTCACCAGGCATCAGCATTCACAAGAAGAGAATGAGCTTTGGACTAGCTCACTTATATGCACATCTACAGGACATTGCCCTCTAGTAACCCTTCTGCAGTTCTAGTATGACTAGGCATGACTTGGCAGTTCATGGAGTCAGCCATTATGACTCAGCATGACTCTGCAGTTGTTCAGCCATTTTATAATGAAGTTAGTCTCTAACTCCTGACAATCCCCTCCAAAATGGTCAAACTGCTGCACAAGACACATGTTATCATTACAACATAACATCATTAATATACATTGTTGGACATCAATAGTCTGTTGGTTGACCTTCCCTTTAGACACCTTTCACTTTACACACTAGGGACAAGGCCCAGCCTCTTTGCCAACTCATCATGGCTTCCTGATGGAAGGGCTTCTGTGAGCAGGTCTGCAACATTGTCCTCAGATGGACAGTACCTCAGACACAAGACACCTTCTTCTATTAACTGCCTAATATTTTGGTAGCGTACCGCAATGTATTTTGTCCTACATTTCAGGTTTTCTGCTTCTGCCATAGCTATGCAGGCTTGAGAGTCCTCGTGCACCTCAACAGGCATTTGACATGGCTCCCCAAGGTCTGCAAGCATCTGCCTTACCCATTGTACCTCACTTGCTATCTCAGACAAGGCTGTGAATTCATCTTCAGTGGTACTAATGGCTACACAGTTCTGCTTCCTTGATATCCACACTTTGGGGCTCTCTACATACCTGACCACCAACCTGGTCACTGACTTCCTGTCTGAAGTCTCAGCAGCAAAAGAACTTTCCACATAGAACTCTGGGGTCACCTGACTTCCTGTCAGCTTCAAGCTCATGTCCCTGGTCTCCTTGAGAAATCTAACTACCCTCTTCAGGGCTTCCCAATTCACCCTCCTTGGATTGGAGACTCTTCTGCTGAGCACACCAACTGCAAAACTGATGTTAAGCCCTGGAGATGCTGGGTTTGTGGTCTCACGTCTAATGCCCTTCCTACGCATCCAGGTCTGCAGACTGTTGGATAAGAATTCACCTCCCCTGTCAGTCCCCAGACTTGAAACCTTATGAGAAGGAAATTCCTGTTCCACTGAGTTCATCCACTCACGGAACCTGCCTACAGCCTGACTTTTCTCCATCAGTATGTGCACATAGGTGTACCTAGTGTGTCTGTCCACTATCACAAATAAATAGTGGTTACCCTCTTCAGTGGGATTATAGGGGCCTGCTAAATCAGCAAGGACAACTTCAAAGGGTCTCTTGGTGATACACTGGGTCCTTTTAGCAATAGGAAAAGCCTTCACCGTAACTTTTCTGCACACAGCACATTCTAAGAATCTTCAGCAGTGTTTCACGCTTAAACCAGGGCACACTTTTGCTAGTTCCTTTAACCTTTTGTAACTATCATGGCCCATTAGCCTGAGGCAGTAATGAACACACTTATCATGTAGGGGCACATTGTTTACAGGGTTCACATTTGCCACATTCCCTTTAGGCGACATGTAATACAACCCATGTTTCTTTATCCCTTTTGCACAGACATTATTCATGTTATGCCTCTCTGTTATTGTACAGTGTTCCCCCTCAAATATCACTTTATAACCATCATTAGTCATTTGGGACAAACTGAATATACAATTCTCCAGTTTGTTTACACATAACATATTTTCAAAATCTTTACCAAAAGAGGGCATATATGCAGTGCCCATTTTCTGCACCTTCCTGGGAACACCATCTGCAAGTGTAATATTGGTTATTGAAGCATTTTTAACATTGCTTAACAGCTTTAAATCATTAACCATATTGTATGTGAGCCCACTATCAAGTAACCAAATTCTTTCCTCAGTACCATTAGGATGGTGCTTTGCTATAGAAGCATGGCTTGCAGCCTGAGAGGATGCACCCCTCCTTTGCCTTGTAGCTGCGCCACCCCTCCTGTCTGGTGCAGGCATCTTACAGTCCTTCTGAAAATGTCCAGGCTTTTTGCATCTGAAACAGCATTTCATGTAGCCGCAGGCTCCCTCCTTCACATCAGATGCGTCTGGGTGTGTTTCAGTGCTCTTCTGGTTCCAACTGGTAATTTGTGGCTGTTTATTCCCCTCCATCTGGGAATGAAATTTATTGCATTGGACCTCTTCCAGAATATGCCCAGCTACCAGGTCTACAGATAAATCACACTCCCTGGTAGTCTGCAGACTATACATAAGGAAATCCCATAAATTTGGCAAACTGCCCAATAAGATAAAACACTTATGGGCTTCTGGAATGTCCACCCCTCTATTGGCTACCTCTTGAAAAAGCTGCCTCATTTCCTCCAAATGGGCTTTCATGCAGCCTCCAGTAGACAGCTTTGTGTTAGAAAGTCTCTTAGTCCATATCATCTTTGAAAGGCAGGATGAATTCTGATGAACCATTTTCAAAGCTGTCCAAAGCTGAAATGTTGTCTTTGCTGAGGCCACGTGTATTAACTGGGAGGGGCTGAGCGATAAGACAATTGCAGCTCTAGCCTTCTGGTCTGCTAGCCTGAACGTTGCTATTTCATCTTCTGAGCTGTCTGGGGCCACACTTTCATCCTCCAAAATGTGCCACAAATTGTCCTTAATTAATAAAGCCTTCATGTATAAACTCCAGGGTGAATGATTTCCATCAGCCAGCTTTTCAAAACGGACAAGACTATTATCTGCCATTCTGCTAATTGAGTCAACAATTCTCCAGCTATGAAACACAAACAGCTGGCAGCACTTCAAGGTTACTTGAAGATAGCTCTCTTACAAAGCCTGGCTGAAACTTAACTGTTTCTCAGACAGCTAGTCACAAATACTCAAAACAAAAGAGTTTCTGGGAACTTTTCCGGGTGTACCTTATCTAATCTGAGATTAATCAGCTGGGCCCATAACCACTGTCAGGCAATAATAGGAGATTCAATCCCTGGCAGAAGCCAAAAACTATCTCAGCAGACTTAGTAGCAACCCATTCCCAAGAATACTCACACACAGAGTGTTCGATGTCCAAATAAGCAGGAGACACTTTTTATCTTCAGAGTCAAGCAGTTGCAATATGTACAAATATTTACAACTGAAGGACAAACTGCTTCACCAGGCATCAGCATTCACAAGAAGAGAATGAGCTTTTGACAGCTCACTTATATACACATCTACAGGGCATTGCCCTCTAGTAAACCTCCTCTGCAGCTCTAGCATGACTAGGGATGACTTGGCCGCTCATGGACTCATCCATTATAACTCCATTATGACTCAGCATGACTTTCCAGAATTCCACAGTAGTCTCTAACTCCTGACATGCTATCATTGAGAGGATTACTGAATGACCCACTTCCAGGTGTTTAGCTCTGACCTGAGTATTTGGGGAATTCCCAAAGGCCCCTCCCTTGGTAATACATGACTCTAATCTTGGTATTGGGGGGGGGGTCCCTGATTTACTTGCTAACCATGTGGAAGGCCACAGTAAGCCACATTTTTAAACATTGCCAATTATTTGATATTCTAAGATGGGGGCTGTCAGGGTAGGTAACAGCATGAGAGTGTGAGGTGACTTCCACCCCTTGATTTACCTCTCACACACTGAGTTATTTCAAGCACTTTCCCCCTCCAGGCAAACTAACTTCTGTGTAATAAATCATCAGCCTCACATTTTAAAAAAAATAGTTGGATTTTTAATGTCTATTTTGGGTGGGTGCTTCTTGGAGGAGTAATAAACCACACAAACACAATTTATCCAAACTCAGAATAAAATAATCTTTAAAAACATGCAGGGGACAGAAGGTACAGACTGTTGGTAGGCACAAAGATAAGGGAAGCATCTGAAAGCCCAGAGGTGCTAACATGTGCCACTTCAGGAACCCCAGGTCTAAGTCCTTTAAGTCTTCACATCATCTTCTACCCTACCTTGAGAGTCTGGCTGTACAGTCTTTTATTTTCTTTCTCTCCCCTACCCCCAGCCTCCTATATTCATTTGCATGGAGAATGCAATATGTGACTTGGGTAGTCAATGTTTGCTTTCAGTCATTAGAACCAAGAGAATAACTTTTGGGAAGCTGTAATTATAGCTATCTAAAACACATATTCACCTAATACTGTGCTTATGAAAATGATCTAGGGAGCATCAGATCCTGTAAGGCCTTGGAAGCTAAGTGAGGTCAGGTTGGTTAGCCCTGGGAAGGGAGACCCACCAAGGAATACTACTGTGTAGGTTATGTTTCAGATGCAGGCAATGACAAGTCACCTCTGAGTAGTCCTTACTTAAGAAACGCTATGAAATTCATGGAGTTGCCATAAGTTGACAGGAGACTTGGGAGATTTTCACACAGGCTATATATCCCGTGGCAGGAACAGAACAGGGTTGGGAAAAGTTTTCCCTTTCAGACGACGTTGACCCTGTTCTGTCCTTTATCCATTCTGCTCCTGTGACTGTTCCAGAACAATGTAATCACGATTTTTTCATCGTGAATAGACCTCCCGTTCTGTCTCTATTACGCAATCATGGGTGTGCAAACAGGAACCCAGTTCCTGTTCCAAAATGACAGCCGCGGAGGGGAGGTCTGTTCCTATCACTTCCTGGTATGACCTGGACATCCAGGTAAGTGGCACCCTTCATTTTACTCTCCTTGTTTTGATTGTGTCATTTAAAGTGTGTTTTTGTGCTTGGTGAACTGATTTTATGTTTGGGGGAATTTTATTTTTTAAATTTACTACCCAACCATTATCACGCAATAAAGTGATAACATTTCAGACGGCCAGTCATAAAAACAGCCTTACGACAGCTGCATTTATGGCTGGCCAGCAAGGGAAGGGGGAGCCCGTTCCTGCCACAGAATTAAGGTAAGTGTGTGAAAGATTTACGTTATTCCCTGGCAGGCATAGGAGAGGAAGTGTCAGGGCAGTAATGGGGAATTTGGGCCCCATGTGAAAATCTCCTTGAAGACATATATATCGATATCAATATCAATCTACACGCCCACATTTTAGTTTTTAAGGTGGGGTCTACTTTATGAAGACTTTTCTACAAATACTAAGTGCAATAACTATAAGTATTAAAGATTAATAAATAAATGGAAATTATACTCACTCTTTTTTTCTGTTGGGGGAGTAGAATGAAATAATTAAAAACTCTAATACATTTCCATGCTGGAGAAAATTTGTATTAAATCAAATCAGTCTCTTGTCAAACAAGCCTTTAGTATACACTTCTTCAGTATGGTTCCCGCCATATCCATAGATGGTGGGAAGTGCTGCCCAGCACACTGGGAGGGCACCAGAATGGATGAGGCTGCTTTAATAGCCTACGTAATGTCTGGAAATGCTGCAGTTATTTGGTGGAGTTGTTCCTCTAACACTTAGGACTTTTTTAAAGGGTTAAAAAAAACCCAAGGAGGTCAGGAGAAGAACAGGGCTGTCGCGCTTACGCAGCCCCATTTCAGATGACGCAGTCCTCCTCCGTCCTCCTCCCGACCTCCTCCTGACCTTACCCTATGCTGCTCGTGCTGCTTTTTACTGACAGAAAACCTCAGTGAATAAAAAGAGTCATGAGCAGCATGGGGGAAGGTTGGGAGGAGGTCAGGAGGAGGACTGTGTCATCTGAAATGGGGCTGTGTAAGCGCAACAGCCCCATTCTTCTCCGGGGGGGGGGTTCAACCATTTAAAAATATCCTTAGCAAACAGTATAAAATCCTGGCAGTTGATCTGCTTAGTGTTCCAAACACTGTGGATACAGTCATTGTGTGAGGAAATGACAGTGGAAGTGATCCATTCATTTTTCATGTACATATTAAAACACCCCAAAGGAGAAGTCACACACCTCCTCTATGAAGAGATGTAAGAGTGGCAGTTCATATATTTCAAGGCTAGGGCACATCCCCCAATTTATACCACTTTGATTTCTGCAGAGCCCATGAGTGGCAGCAGACAAGCCATGGAGTTCATGTATTTAGTCACTGGAAAACATTGTGTTCAGAAGGGGCAGGGGTCATTCCATTTCTAATGGATAATGGACACATTCAGTGACTGAAGCTGGTCAAGATACTGAGGCCAGCGAAATGGGACCCTTTCCTGTCCCACAAACCAAGGTGTATAGTAGCTAAGGTTCATAATACCAAGTTATTTTGGCATTTAAGACAGAAAATCCCCCATGCATCTCTTCCTCCTCCACAGCAGCAAAAACAGAACAAATGAAATAAATAAACATTTTTGACCTCTCCTGATATTCACAAAATGCTGTCTGGTTGGCTGCCTCACTCTACCCTGTGCTACGGCTGACTCTGCAGCAATGAACATGCATACATGTTCACTATATTCACTATAGAATGACAGGCAGGTTCCTTCTTCAATCATTCCATCAGAAGTATATAAAAAGTATTTGTATACCTATAGTCCATATCTGGTGGGAGGGAATATTATTCTTGGAAGTTCATGCATGCTGTTCAGCTAATTCATATATATATATATATATATATATATATATATATATCTGCACGCCCATTCTTTAAAACTCAAAATAAGATGTGCCTTCTTTTGTGACTATGAGTTGTTTCCTTAGGAAAAAATGATAGGGGCTGGAATGTGTTGGAAGTGCTGTCAGTTTGATTGGCAGAATTTATTTGGGTGCAGGTATTTGTAAGTAGTACACAAACATAAAATGCATGACACCTTCCGTCAAAGCAACATCCAAAGCACTGATTTGTCTTGAAAACCAACTGCACAATTCAAAACAAACATTTTCAGATGCCAAGTACACGGAAAACTTTTGCCCTCCTATGTTTATGATCTAATTGGTTGGTAGATTAGATTAGATAGACAGACTGACAGACAAATAGACTTATGTTGCACTTCACATAGATTGGAGCACCAAGATCAGTTGTTGTCAGTGCACTGGCATCTTCTTTTTTTCTTGCTCTCAGTTGCTCTTATTAAGGCCCAAGAGAGGAAGGTAGTTTTGTAAAAGCACTCGCATGTCCTTTCAGCTCTTGAGACAGATAATAATCTGAGAGCAGCTCTCTTCAGCAGACAAAAACTGTCACAAAATTGCCCCCACCACTTGTGTCTTTAAATACATCATATTTACTTACAAAGAACAGCTGAGAGTGGGAAAGGGAACCCTTTACACCATGTTTTGTAAAAAATGAGTCAGAAAAATAGCATGACGTAGGTAAACGCAAGGGTGCTAGTTTCATTTCAGTAGGAGCCTTGTATTTTTCTGGGCTTCTCTTTTAACAACAATGAAGGTCCACATAACATGGGTATTAAAAACAAGCCAATCTAACACATTCAAAGCTAAAGTGGTAAGCAACACTGTCTGCATGAAAACTCTAACATGGAGATGGGTTTTTTTTCACCATTTGCGTAACTTCCATTTGCTAACATTCCCTGTCAGTCCCTTTGTGACACATAGGGTTGACCTTTTCTCACTTAATGCAGCCAATCAGAGGAAGCAAGAAGCAGAAAAAGAGTCTGCCTAGATATTTTATGTTAATACAGAAGTTTGTGATGCTGACAGATTATCTAATCTCTATTAGTGACAATAAGGACTTTTTCAGACACCCCTTACCGTGCAAGAAGCCTCTGGAACAGTAACGACACTGTCAAGCGGCAGGGGGTCCATTTCGGACGACGCCATCCCTCTCTCAGCATCGTCCATGACTGTTCCAGGTAAGATTGAAGGCAGCCGCACCATTTTTTCTTCACAGACAATTTCCGTGAGTAAAAAATGGCGCGGTTGCCTTCAATCTTACCCGGAACAGTCACGATGACGCCGAGAGAGGGATGGTGTCGTCTGAAACGGACCCCCTGCCGTGTGACAGTGTCATTACTATTCTGCAGGCTTCTTGGGCAGTAAGGGGTGTCTGAAAAAGTCCTAACTTTGCATTTTTGTGAGGGTATGTTTTTGGCAGGAAAAAATATTAATATACTATTAATAATAATAATAATACTAAAATTTATTTATACCCCACCCCTCTGTTAAAACAATCGGGGCAGCTTACAAAAATTAAAATACAATACAGATAAAATCCCCAAACACCCCCCACCACACCCTCCCCCATAAAAAATATTAAACAATTATAAATTAAAACCAACTAATCTAAAATCACAATTAAAAACAATAAATACAATAAAATACTATAAATGGCCAGCAGACTAAAAGAAGCCAGGATCCCCTGAGGCCGGGATCTAATTAGGAAAGGCCTGCCGAAAGAGATCTGTCTTTATTGCTTTTTTAAAGCTACTCAGGGTTGTTATCTGATGGATCTCGTTCGGCAGGTCATTCCACAATTTGGGGGCGATTACCGAAAAGGCCCTCTGGGAGGTTGCAGACAGCCTAGATTTTTGTGGCTGAAGCAAATTCCTCCCAGAGGACCGGAGTGCGCGGGGAGGATTGTATGGGAGGAGGCGGTTCTGGAGATAAGTTGGACCCAAGCCATTTAGGGCTTTAAAGGTAATAACCAACACCTTATACTGGGCCCGGAAACTGATAGGCAGCCAGTGGAGAGATCTTAACACTGGAGTTATATGGTCTCTCCGAGATGTTCCCGAGACCACTCTGGCTGCCATATTTTGTACCAACTGAAGTTTCCGGACCAAGCATGAGGGCAGCCCCATGTAGAGCGCATTGCAGAAATCTAGACGAGAGGTCACCAGCGCGTGCACCACAGTCTCGAGGTCCTTTACTTCCAGGAACAGGCACAGCTGGCGTATCAGCCGAAGCTGATAACAGGCGCTCCTGACTGTCGCATTCACCTGACTCGTCATCTGAAGCGATGAATCAAGGAGCACCCCCAGACTGCGAACACAGTCCTTAACGGAGAGTGTGACCCCATCCAGGACTGGAGGTTGCAACTCAACTCCTGGTTTCGGGACCGCTACCATGAGCACCTCCGTTTTGTCTGGATTTAATCTCAATCTGTTTTTCCTCATCCAGCCCATTACTGCTTTAAGACAGTCATTAAGAGGAGATACACCATCGGAATTCGAGGCCGACGATCGGGACAAGGAGAAATAGATCCGGGTGTCATCAGCGTACTGATAACACCCAGCCCCATAACTCTGAATAATCTCACCCAGCGGCTTCATATAGATGTTAAACAGCATCAGGGATAGGATGGCACCCTGCGGAACACCAAAAGTAAGCTCCTTTCTGCTGGAGCAACTGTCCCCGAGCAACACCCTCTGGGACCTGCCCGAGAGGAAGGACCGGAACCACTGGAGCGCAGTGCCTCCGATTCCTAACCCTCTCAGGCGATCCAAAAGGATGCTATGATCTATCGTATCGAAAGCCGCTGAGATGTCCAAAAGCACCACCAGGGTCACGCTACTCCTGTCAATGCTTAGACGTAGGTCGTCGGTTAAGGCAACCATGGCAGTCTCAACTCCAAATCCCGTCCTGAAGCCAGTTTGAAATGGGTCTAGATAATCGGTTTCATCCAAGACCACTTGGAGTTGAAGCGCAACTGCCCTCTCAATCACTTTGCTCAAGAATGGTAACATAGAAACCGGCCTATAGTTGTTCATGTCCAGGGGGTCAAGGGAAGATTTTTTCAGGAGCGGCCTAACAGCTGCTTCCTTTAAACAAGATGGAACATACCCTTCTCTGAGAGATGCATTGATGATGTCCTTAAGGAACACCATCAAGGCAGTCCCCCCCTGGATGGCCAGACATGAAGGGCAAGGATCGAGCGGGCAGGTCGTCTTCTTCACCCTACCAAGTAGCTTGTCCACATCCTCGGTACTCATGGATTGAAATTCATCCAGTAAACTTACATCAACGGAGTTGCTGGACACCTCGTCAATTGTTTCTGTCAAATTACTGGCATCTAGGTCGGCTCTTATCCGAGAGATTTTATCTGCAAAGAAATTGTTAAACGCGTCACAGCAGGCTGTCGTTGGGTTAAGCAACGGGTTCTGCACAGGAATAACCTGCGTCAACTCCCTTACCACCCTAAACAGCTCTGCTGGACGGGACTCTGCAGACGCACTACGTGCAGAGGAGAAGGATCTCTGCGCTGCACGTATTGCCTCTCGATAGGACCAAAGAAAGTTCCTATGACGAGTCCTGTCGGATAAGAGTCGAGTTTTCCGCCAGTTGCGCTCTAGTCGTTGTCCAACCCACATCATTTTCCTAAGCTCTGTTGTATACCATGGCTTACGGTTTGGAGCGGGTTGGAAAGGACGCTTGGGAGCGATCGTGTCAATAGCCTTGGTAAGGTCGTTGTTCCAGGTATTAACCAAAGCTTCGACAGGGTCACCGGCGTTACCAACCATTAAACCCTCCAAGGCTTTCTGGAATCCTCTTGGTTCCATTAGCCTTCGAGGGCGGACCATTTTAATGGGTCCACCACCCCCGGTGGGGCGGGAAGAGACTCTTAGTTCAGTCTTGACCAGGAAATGATCCGTCCATGACAATGCGGTGGTTTTTATAACCTCCGCCCACTGATATTCCTGCTCCGTACTAAAGACCGCATCAAGGGTATGACCCGCACAATGTGTGGGCCCGACGACCATTTGGGATAGGCCCATGTTTGTCATGGTTTCCATGAACTCCCGAGCCGCACCAGTCAGATTTGTCAAGCTGGTCTCGAGTGGAATGTTGAAGTCACCCAAAACTAAAAGTCTGGGTGACTCCAACAGCAGCTCTGAGACCAGCTGTGTCAGCTCGGTTAGGGAGTCTGCTAGACAACGGGGTGGTCGGTATACTAGCAGAATCCCCAAACTATCCCTGGTCCTCAGGCTAAGGTACATACACTCAAAGTGGACTGTGTTTCAGACAGGTATCCTGGTCAAGGTCAGATTGTTCTTATAAACCAGAGCCACTCCGCCCCCCTGCCCACTTCCCCTCACCCGCTCACTGACAAAATACCCGGCTGGGAGGGCCTGCGCCCAGGTGACAGCGCTATCCTCTCCCAGCCAGGTTTCTGTGAAGCAAGAGGGAACGATATTAGAAAAGTGTTGGTGGGTGCTTGGTTTTCATCCTTCTTTTAAAAACATTTGTCTGTATTAATTGATGGTCTTCTGAACTGTCCCTTTTGTCTATATTGTCTTTCTCTGGTTTCACACTACACTGTTATAGCACTATTATTCCACTGTAACTGCTCCGGCTGCCTCCTGTGGAATCCTGGGATTTTTAATTTAGGGAGGGGGCATTTAGCATTCTCAGCCAGAGAACTTTTAGGCTTCACTAAATTACAAACCCCAAAATTCCACAGGAGGCAGCCATAGCAGTTAAAGTGGAATAATAGCACTATAATAGTGTAGTGTGATAAAGTCCTACAAGTGGTGCTTTATTACACCACTGCAAAATTTTAGTCGCATTTGGGGATGGGATTTTGGGGAAGGTAAAACAAGTGTCAGTAACTTGGTTTTATTGTAATTGTATCTTTGTAGTTGTAATGTTATTGTTATAATATCTGTAATTGTTGGAAACAGTCAATAGACTAATTCAATAAATAAACTAATACTAGCATTCCCTTTGTAAATTATCATAAGGGACTACTGCATTACCTCTACATAGAACAGATGATTCTACGAGCCAATGGTAATGTTGTTTATGCTCCAGACCAGCCTAAATGTATTACCCCACAACTCTTTTGAACTGCAACTCCTGTCAGGCTCAGCCAGCAAGGCCAATGGCCCAGGATAGTGAGAGCTGCACTTCAAAACATCTGGAGAGCAGCATATACGGGATGGTTGCACTAGTCCCACTGAAACTGAGGAATCGAAGTAGAACCTGTTCAATTTTATTTAAGGGCCAAGTTGGTCTACATACTGGCTCTCTGAAAGATTTTTGGGTACTTCAAAATCTGGCCACAATCCTATAAATGCCTCTTACACCTTTTAATTACAATGGGAAAATTCAGCATTGCCTTTTGATGCATTTACACTGAATGGATAACTACAAAAGTGCAAGGAAAAAAACTGCAAAATAAGTATTTTTTTTCCCAAAAAGAACCCCATCAGGTAATGAAAGGTGCTATGCTTGCAGAAGTTTCTAAAATGACACTTTAATTGCATTACGTTGTGACTAAGAAATGAGCCTGGCTTTTGCAATGAATACATTATGTAAATATTAACAATTTAAAGCAGAAATTATACAAATGTAGTGAACCTGAAACACACACATTCACACAATGATATCTCCCTCACAAGGGCCTTTCTAGTACATTCCTAAAATGGAGGAGAGGCTTAAACCATGACAAACTAAGAATAATCAGAATGTAACACATGAAACAATTTGGCCCAAAGTAGAAAGAAAGCCTTGGTGCCAAGCTTGCAGAAGCAACCCATGCTCAAAACCATTAAACCAGCTCTGATTGCAGTAACTGACAGTGGAAACCTAACCTCACTTGAAGGATAGCTGAGGGGTATTAGGAAGGACTGAAAATCTCCACTGGCAAAGTTCTAACACCTTACTTTAATGTTGGAGTAGGTGATTTAAAATATCATCTTCCAAGAGGGACCATGGAACATCACCTTGGAGACAAGACTTCTTTAATATTTTGTACAAGGAAATTGAAATTTGGGTGTTTCACGTGATGCTGTAATCTAAGGAGCAATTCCCAGTTCAATATAAGAGTATGCTTTACCTGGACAAGTTCATGCAGAGCAATTACATTGCCTATTGTTTTCTTTTTGTCTCTCCTTCTTATTCTCCTCCTATCCTGTTCCTTCCTACACTCTACCTCCTGGCTGTTGTTCATTTTACCTCTGTCTATATGGTTACACTTGAGAACCATAACATGTCTATAAAATATGAGTGACTGCTGATGCATTTTTGTTGCACTGTGGGCCAACTGGTATTTGAGGTGGTTATTGTCTTCCTGCCTTGTGTTCCTAGTACAGGCAACACAAGATGTCTCTTTGGGCTAATCTACATGAGCCAGGATACGCCGGCTCCCCACCTGTGTATTCTGGCCATGGATCAGGCCCGTTCTTACCACATTAACTATGAAATGGACCGGAGTCCAGCTGCCGCCGCCACCTCCCTGACTCTCCAAGAAATGAGGAAGCTGGCCCGCAGCATGTGACTAAGGGTCCCTTTCATGTGACCAATCTTCATGTGACAGAGGAGCAAAGCAGACCAGTACCTGCAGTGAAGGAGTGGCCTAACAGGATAGGCTCCTGCAGACACACGGGGCCCAATCTGTTCCTTCCTGGCAGGAACAGATTAAAGCTGGTATTTTTAAAAATCACAGTAAAGGGCCTTACTCCATCCTCTCCCTGTATCTGCCCTAGGGATGGTGAGGACTGCCCAGGAGCAGAACAGGGCCAATGCCCTGCATCATCAGGACTGCAGGACTCTAAGACAGGAGCAAGATGGGGTGAATTGCCCATATAGATAAGCCCTTTGCCTGAGGCAAGATGAAATGTGCTCCCCTTTCCCCTGCTCTCTTCCTCTTCCCTCCACTGCCAGGCCACAAATGCCTTGTTTTGGAGGGGTCCTGCCCCTCAGGGGTAGCCATGCAGATTGCCTGTCACATGCTGCAACAGTAATTTTGCTGTTGCAGGATGGTATTGGTCATTGAGGCATCAGACAGAGCAGTCTTTTTCAAACATTTTACCCTGGAGAAACCTTTGAAATAATTTTCAGGTCTCAAGGAACTCCTGCACAAAGATTATTATATCTACAGCTCAAAAAAACATCCCCTGCACCCCCAGTCATGATCTCTTGTGGAACCTTAAGGTCCCAAGGAACCCTAGTTGAGAAATCCTGGTCTGAAGAGTCAGCACAGCAGCCTGAATGATTGCTTTGTGGGCCCCTCAGAGCACAGCATTGGGCCTGTCATTCTGGATAGCCCACCCATGCCCACCCTGTGCCCACAGAGAATGGCATCCAGTGGGTGGCTGCTCTGGAGAACTATAGGGGCTGCTTCGTAACTGTGGCATTTCTTGCAACCAGACAGCATCCATCAGAAGTCTTGGAAGTGGCTGCAGAGACTCTCTTCCAGCAGAGCTGGAGCTGGATTATGATAGTTTGGCACACCAGCCAGAGCAGTGGGGGATTCACCCCTCTTGATGAGAAGGCCAGCCCAGGTTCTGAGAACCTAATGCATAATTGTATGGCTGAGGCTCAAGTACAAAATTACCAATACCAGGTCTTATTCTTGGAACTTGTGAATTAATCATGGCTTTCCCTTCACACCTCAATTGTTGCAGCCTGCCACACAGATGATAAACAGTGGAAAGGGAGGACTTCTGAGTTTAGATGAACCTAATTTCAAGCTTCAGTACTACTTTTAAAGGAGAGAGGGGAAAAGAGAGAGAAGAAAGACTAGAAATCAACTTCTCAATACAGTATCTAGTTGCTCCAGTCTCAGTGGGGTGATGAATCCACTCCAGGTTTTAGTCCATACTTTAGAGAAGCTATTCATGGTACTGAAGCTATTTTGGGAATAGGGTTCAGCACCTTGAATAGCTACCATCAAGTTCATTTACCATTGTATTCTTTCATTAATTTATATACTCATCATTCATAAGCATGATTTTTTGTTGTTGTTGCTATGTGAAAAACACAACTTATAACAGGAGAACTTTCCCTGGGTGTAAATTGGGTTCCACCCTTTGATCTGGAAATTGTTCACACATAAAGAGAGTTTTGTGTCATATTGTATACTTATGGTCTTGTCAATTCTCTGGATAATTGACAGTCTAATATTTCCTACCCAACATCTGTGACTCAGTAATTTCCTGTTGAACTTGAGAATGCTAGAACCTTAAAGTCTCATTCTCTCCATAGTTATATTTTAAGATTTATATGTAAGGAAACATAGGTTTGGTACAGGAATATTCAGAATGAGTACATTCTAAACCACTTGTCCTGCAAACCAAGGCAGGAAATGACTTTATACAACATAAAGCTGAATTTGCCTTCACTGGAGAAAGTGATTCACTTTCTTAATATGTTGACTTCCGTGGGTGAGCACAAATGGCTGAATTCTCTTGTTTCATACTCTCTGCTGTCTCCATAAAACACAGAAAACCCTTTCTAGTAAATGTATTCCCTCTTTATGCCTTGATAACATCCTTTGACAGGATGGCTTCCTACATTTTTCTCTTCTTTTTGCAGGCACCAAATATATTTTTATGGTCTCTAGAAAGCTTTAAATGAGAGGAGTGAAATATATTTATTTGCATTTAACCATAGCAATATATCCAATATCGCTTCACTGCTATTGTCCCTTCATTGCTCAGAGATATGTTTTTCCTAATACAGCTTAAGAGGCTATAAACCTCAGGGGTGTCTATCTCCTGCAATGTAATTAATTTTAATTGTATTACAGACGTTTTCAGATTTGCTAACTTCTGTCTTCTTAAGAGAGAGAAACAGACAGAGAAAACATAATGTGCTTCCTAATTAAGGAGCTAAAATGGGGGGAAATAGTTCAATGTTAGAAGGAAAATATATATTTTCCCTTTCATCAGGTCATCTTTATTATTTGCAGAGATTTTTTACATTATTATTATTATTATTATTATTAGCAGTAGTAGCAGTACAGATACTGACTTTTTAAAAATCACTTGAAATTTGAACTTGCCTTCAGTGTTAAATGTTTTTATGTGTCTATTCTGTCTTTGACAAGAGGAACAGATTTTACTGAATGGTAGCAAAAATTTACTTTGTAATAGAAAAGTAGTCCCTTCCTGTGATCATGATGTCTTTTTAGTATTCAGCCCAGAGGATTCAGAAAAAGATTACATTTACCATAATTAACATATATGTAAATGGAGATCATGGCTATGAATGATAAATTTTCATAGCAATTTAAACCTTGTTCAAATTAATCAACCATACAGACACTTGATTAATGAAAGGCAGCATCACTTTAAAATGCAACATGTTAATATATATTTCTGTTATCGCTGATCAAAGAATCTTTAAACATAAACCAATTAAGCCAAGGTTCAATCTACATTTTTACTGGTTTAATTCTTACATAATTATAACAGTATCAGGGGTGGGCGGGGGAGAAAAAGAAAAGACATTTTTTCCTATTTCATTTTTATTCACTAAATTGACTTGTAAAGCAAAGACATGCAATGCATCAATAAAATGTAGCTTAAAACTATAGGATTGGTACTGTAACTAAAACATCAACAGATTTTTTAAAGAAAACTCCATATTTTTATAAATGGAATATCAAACAGACTTTTTTTTCGAGTATGATTACCATTTTTTCCCCTGTGCCTCTCTCTCTCTGGCTTCTCTTCGCAAACGAAGATTCAGGAAGGACTCATCCCGCACTTTCTGCAAGAGCACTGATGACTAAAAAGGCCAATCCGAAATAGACAAGTCCGGTTGCAGAAAGCACAGCAGAAGGTTTCCTTGGGTGATGTTTCCAGGTTGTGGTTTTTTTCTGCGTTGTCATTTCTCTTCAAGACTCGTTTGGCGTGAGTTCTCAAATAAGGCTGCAGCATTGTGGATAGTGTGTCTCCATGCCTCCTGATGTGAGGCCAGGGCGAACCATTGCTGGTGATCAATTTGGTTGAGCCTGAGGTGTTGTTTCAGGGAATCCTTGTATCACTTTTTTGGGGCACCCCTCTTGCGCTGACCCGTGGCGAGTTCACCGTAGAATACTATTTTGGGGAGGCGATGGTCCTCCATCCTAGAAACATGCCCTGCCCAGCACAGCTGTGTTCTCAATATCATGGCCTCAATGCTGGTGATCCCTGCTTGCTCAAGGACAGCAACATTCATCACATAGTCAGTCCAGTGTATATTTAGGATTGTGCGTAAACAGCACTGATGAAAGCATTCGAGGAGTTGTAAGTGGTGGCGATAGGTGACCCATGTTTCAGACCCATAAAGGAGAATAGACAGTACAATGGCTCTATACACACTGGTTTTTGTGTTTCGCCTCAGGTGTTTATTACTCCAGACTCTTTTGTAAAGTCTTTCAAATGCACTATGTGCCTTTGCTAATCTGTGATCGATCTCTTTGTCAATCTTGGCATCTGAGGAGATGATGCTTCCCAGGTAGGTGAACTGCTGAACGGACTTAAGCACAGATTTGCTGGCGGCAATGTGGGGCACCCTTAATAATAACCTGGCATGCACACATATAAGCATCAGAGTCTTTTTCTACCATGAGGATAAAACAGAAAGCTACCTGCTTATTTTCTGTGCATCAGATTACAATTTATCATGTTCAGGAGCAGGGGGAAAAGGGGAGTCCTCTATTTTGCCACCTTTGTCAGTGAAGCTAACAGAACTGTAAAATATGGATTAAATAGCTCATACAAAGTAAGCAGTTTAAGAGGAATCCTACTGTAACACAATACTAGAAACTCCTTGTCTGCCAAGAAAAGCAAGAAAAGACAGTTTATACTAAGGATTCATTCCCTAAGGGTCTTTTTATTTTCCCTAGGTTCCTTCCAAGTTACTTCTTTAAAGTTACAAGTGAAGTCCCATCATACAGAAGCAGTTATTTCACATGGCAAGGAAATCACATTCATGAAACAGTTTGTCTAGGGGATGGGAAAAAAACAAAACTAGCAGGGTTGTTGGAGAGCATTTTGATGAACAGAATATTTTCAAACGATAAGATAAACAACCACCACATTTCTAGCCAAGACCTGCTGCATGAGGATTCTACGTGCTCTGTTATAGCTTTGCCATTCTGCAGAGAAGTTCTCAAGTTACCCAGGCTTGGATGCTGAGATCCCATGCTCCTGCTTTGAGGAAGAAGCTGTTGTCACCTCTTTTTCCTACCCATGATGTGATCTGGATGTACCTGTAAATAGGTTGGGGGGGGCTGGGGGGGCAGGCAGGGCAGATAGTTAAAAGTTGCTTGTTCCTTTTCACCAACAGGAGCATCCACCAGATCAAAGAAAAGGAGTCCCGTTTTCACAGAAGGGCCACTCAGCATCTAATAAATTATTTCTGTATCACTTCATTTGAGTACTATACAGAGATTGCACAGTGGTCTTCAAGGCAGATGAATATACAAACATGTATTGTTTATGTTATTTTCACAGATTTAATAATGAAACACTTATATCCCAGCTCTAAGCTTAGAAGTAACTTCCCCAAGGCCTCATTCATCAAGCAGTCTCTACATGAAGTTCCATGTGTACAAATCTTATGTAGCAGCTGTTGCTCCCATCAGGAGGCTTTGTGATCCTGGAAATCATTCAATGGAGTTACTATGCCAATCCAAATGTTTCCCCTACATGTGATCACACTCATGTAGTAAGGAACAATGTTCATAGGATAACTGCTGCCCACCAGAACTACATATATTATGAAATTTGGGACCAAGACAAAGGGAAGCAGTTTTTCAGCTACTGCTAAGTAACACTGGTAACATAAGTTGTAGCATGGAGTGTTATTGGGGAAGATCTCCTTGCAAGATCACAGTCAGGAAGCTTGTTCCATAATATGACTATACTGAAAACTGAGAAGAATGCATACTTTGTCCATATGTTTGTTTACAGTGTCTTAATTCTATTGGGTGTTGGTGGGCAGGGAGTTGCTTATGAGCCCAGAACCTCCCTCCGTCACTCATATATGTGGTTCAATGTACCTACCTACATTCTTCATTCTCTTGAATAGACACACAAGGAAGTGCTCTTCAACTCTTCCAGGCCCCATATGAACACCAACAGAGGCTCTGTCAGGATTGTTTTCTCCTAATGATTCTCTGCAGGTCATTCTGATACGAGTCAGGACTGGGTCAGACTGAAATAAGCAATTGATGTGCATAAAGACTGAGCATTCTCTAGAAGATTACCTGTTAGGATCGGTCCCGAACGTGACCTTCCCCTGCCAAGTTTCAGTGTTTTTCTATTTCTGTTCTTTTGTTTGATGGTTAATTATGTTTGCATTTTTCCTGTGCCTGCTAACAAGCTTGTACTGTGTTGAGAGACAAGGGAGGATATGTTATGTGTCTGCAACTGTATGATTAACTATGTACCTGTATGGTAGTTGTGAGGATACTGGGTTGTGCCTACCCTCCATGCAAAAGGGGAGTGGGGATGATGGATAGCCAATGACTGCATAGCCCACCATATCTGTAGATTGTAAATACTTTTTAACTTAACAGTTTTCATTCTGAGCAAGAAACATTGTAATGTGAACTCTTTGGATTACTGTACCAATAAAGCTTACTGTTTCACTCTGAAGCTACTGGTTCCTGAGGACTTTATCAGACTAGTGTCTTTAAATGCTGTAATTATGTGAGTAATGAAAGCAGAAACATCATGGAATTGGAACAGAAATTATCAAACAACCACCATTTGCATTTTAAGAATGGGATTAAGGGTCCCACTACAGTAGCACTTGTCTTCACGTTGCCTTTAATTAACAGTATATCAACACTTTGCCTTGGCCCACACATGCTCATTTAAGGTAAATGTCCACTTACTTCTGCATTAGCCAGGGTGTGTGATCTTGGCAGTTCTTGCGAGAAGACTAAGTTTGCATAAAAACACAAAAAACACCTAAAATAACAAACAAAATAAACACATAAGCACTAAAACAAACATATAAACTTGATAGCAACATAGGACAGTTCATAAAAAGAATGTCCTGCTGGTCGTCTTCCTGTTCTCACCTGGATGTTTTTCTTGCTGGGAACGGGGATGGGGGAAAGAGGACCACCCATTCACACTGTAATCTTATGATTACAGGGGGATGTGGTTTTGCACGCTCTTAATATTGTGAAAACAGCAATATTGAAAATCTATTGTCAGCTTAACCCATCAATTAAAAGTGACACCTTATTCATGGCTGGAGCACGGACTGGCCATGAGTGCGGGACGTCATTGCGTGATAGTGGGAACCTGTCCCCATTAACATCATGTTGTAATTGTGCGATTACAGCCCCATCTGTAATCTGATAAAGTCCTGAGTATGAAAAAGGTGTTACATGACACTACCATTCTAATGCGGATGGGAATTCTACATCTGCATCTTGGTCCAGAGAAGAGCAATCAGTGGGGTGGAGCCAATGTGCCTTGCTTTTCAACCCTGGCTCATTTAAAAATCTAGTCCTAATAGACTTTCCTTGCTGAGTAAAGATTAAAAGTTTTATAAATTATAGTGAACTCATTGGATTTTCTTTGCAAGCTAGAAGAAATAAACACGGCAAATCCATCACCTTGAAAAAAGCTTTTTTATTAAATATGACACATTCCGTGTATTTTAATGAGTGTTACAAGAGCAAAAGTGATGCTAAAGTGTTACATGTTAGAATAAGATGGGCAAGGTTCAGCCCTCCTCCGTATGTTGTCAAACTGCAACTCCAAGCAGCTCTTGTCTGCATGGCCAATGCTGAGGTATGCTGGTAGTTGCAGCCTGACAACATCTGAAGGGCTACATTAGCCCCAGCTGTAAATATATACCCCAAATTAGACTGTATTGATATTTTAAGTAACTATTCATATTTTCCAGCAATGGAGAGGGAAAACATCCTCTCATGGGTTACTCCTCCCATTGCTCCAGAAGGCAGGAAATAGAATTGAGGAATCCCTATTAGCAGAAGTAGCCCCTCTCATTCCCCAGTCTGTTTTCTGCCTCTCTTCCCGCAAGGTGACTCAGTTTTTCTTCGAGAGCCTTTAGCTTTTGGCCTTTGTTCCCTCTTGCTTCCTCTTTTGCACCCTTAAGTTTTCTTTGGAATCCCTTTCCCTTCAGTGTATCCTACCCTTAGTGAGATCATGTCATTAAAATAATACTAAATAATTGCATTTATCAGCTGTTCCAATACTCAATAATAATAATAATAATAATAATAATAATAATATCATATCCACAAGGCTCGAGGTGGGATACAACATAAATTAAAATACAATATATGAGATAAAATCATTTAAAAACACAGTCAGTTATAGGGGAGACCCTATCACTCTGGGTTAGCCAACCCAGGTTCCTCCATCCACTCTGCCAGATTGACTACAGGACAGATCTATATCACCTCAACAAAATCCTCTTGCTACCCCCTATCCAAGTTTTCCTACTGCTTTTCCTATAGCCTTGTGTGAATGCTTTTTCTGGGTGAATGTGTGTGTGTGTGGTGTTATTTTTGAACTCTTTAATAAAAACCATACTTAATTGTACATGTGTGTGTATTCCATCCAGACTAGTACCGGTAGACAAAGGTTTGCAAGATTCCCTTGTTACCCCCGTTCACATAGCTAAAGTCGAGTTGCTGCTGATTTCCTCAACATATTAGAAACTTGATATTTTCTTGGAATTTTCCAAGGAGCATTTTGGGTAAAAGTCCTGTTTTTTTCTTATTATTTTCAGACTGTCCTGTCATTTTAACAGAAACATCAATTTTGTTCTGTTTTGAGACCAGGACAAATTGCAGCTGCTTTGGGCCCCCTCAACAGGTTGGTATACTGTTAAAGATGACCTGCCACTACCAGAAACAGGAAACAGAAGCAGCATGGGAAGAGGATCTGCACGTGTCTGTTTTTTCAAAGCTGTGTGGGAAGCAGAGCAGAACAGAGGACTGGAGAGGCTAGAAGAGAACACTGCAGTGTGGCCGAGCCGCAGGTTACATGTAAGTACTTGGGCACTGGTGTAGTAGCAAGGGGGGCAGAGGGAGAAGTGAGGAATTTTGGGGGGTGGCAATGCCCACTTTTCCCACTGGCAGCAGTGGCACTGAAGGGCCCCATTGCAAGGTACTTCACACCCAGGAATTTCTTCAGTAGGCAGCAGGGGGAGGGAGCGAGCTTTGGCTCTGGGCCACGTGGCCGACAGAATATCGGCATTCAGCCCCTCAAGAGACAAGCCATTCCCAACTCCTTGGTTGCCCACATGTCCTTCCCCTCCCCTCACATTGAGAGATAGCCTGTCCTTGGACATGGAGGTGCTTCCCTCTGTCCACTTCACATGCCTGTGGCTTGGGATTTTTTGAATTTAATTTTGAGATTGTAGACCCTGGCTACAGGCCTTATTTTAACTGTGGCCTTACAGTCTTGTAGAGTTTTTTGCCTTTCCTGGGCTCACTTGTTTTTAATTATACTTAGAGTTTTGCTTGCTCTTTTATATGGGCCATTTGGATGGGCTATTACCCCCCCCCCTTGTTTTGCTGGCCAGCTTTGGATACATATCATATTAATTAAATTGTCTTGGGTTTAAGTTTGCAGGTGTTGAGTTTTGAAATAGCGGGCACTGTTTTTTGTTATGGCTGGTGCCAACAATTTAATGTGGCTAGGTTGCTGTTGAAACAAGGGTGGCCATTTTGTTTTCTGGCCCGTTTTTGGCACCCAATGTCCTGTTTTTGTCTAAAGGAGATATGGTCAGCCTGCTTCAAGTCACCTGTCAACTTATGTGTTTCATAGGGATTTCTTAGGCAAGGAATACTCAAGTTCCTTCCTCTGAAATATAGCCTACAACACCTGGTATTCGTTGGTGGTCTTCTATCCAAGTACTAACTACAGTTCATGAATTTGATAGCATAGATATCTTTGTTCCCATTCAGGTTATGTTTAAAAGACACTCCTTGGTTCAACAGCTGAAAGAACATTTTGGGCTCATTGCCTCAGACAACTACAGTTACCATTCGAAAGAAAGAGCCATGGCCAGATCTGATCATCCATAATTTAGGTCACGGCTACTCAAAGTGGTGGATCCTAGACTGGTGCCACTTCCTGAAGTGTTGGCTGCCAGTCCCTAGTGAGTTTCCAGGAAAGAAATAAACTTTTGTAACTAATGCACATAAATACAGTGCTGGGGGGAAAATAGTTGCCCATCCCCCACATCAGATTGCCCAAGAAGCACTGATTTAGGTTTTATGCTCCCTACTAAATAGGGAGCAGTGACTTAAGATTTGTGATTCCTCTGTGATATCTATTTTTATGAATGCCTTAAGATGATTATATATGGACTGTTTTTGGCTCTTGGTTTCCTGTCAACTAATACTGTATTAACAGCAAGTCCTAATAACCCCTGCAGTGTCTGCAACCAATCATTTCTGTAATAAAGAAGGGCTTTGAAACAGAGATATTGACAACTGTTTATACATGAGTGGTCTAGCCTATGATTTGATGCCATTGACAACATCTTGGCTGAGGAAACTGGCTGGAGACAAAACATACATTTTTAATGATTATATATGTGTAAAATACAGTCTTACAAAATTGTTTTTGACAAAATTGGGAATATATGTCAATTTTATAGGATCATACCTTAGTAAATACAGGCATGAAGGGTCACTGGTCAACCAAGTCATTTTTTATTTCATTTTCAAGTAGTAGTTTGAAAAATGCTGGAGGTTTGCATCACTGCTGTTATCGGGCAACCTAAAACTGTAATAAAGAAATTCTATTTTTGCACTGAACAGCCCTGGTGAAAACTTGTTCTTTCCTAGTTCTGTGTTTGTCTCTAAAAAGCACTGGAGATTCTCCAACAATTTCCACCTCCAATATGGCCCTTTGCACTGTTTTGACTGCTCACTGAAACACTGGGCAACATTTAGAAAGGGCAGCAAAATCAGCAGGCATGGGGAAGTGTCCTGTGTGGATGACCTTGCTGTATCAGCATGGGTATAAAAAGCAAACATAACAAATGCTCTTAAAAACACTGGTATTTTTGTGGGAAGAGGGCGGTGGTGTGATTTAATCCTGAATATATCAAAGAATGGCCTTTGAACCATTGCTGTGAATCTAACTGCCCCCACCCCACTGAAATTATCTTTGCTTTCTAAAATGGCACACTTCCTGAAATGTGATCATCTTGGTTAAGCTCACTATGGGTTTGCCAACTTTTAAGTAGCTTAATTCGTGCTTCTCTATTCAATCCAGGGCCAAAAGTGTGTGTGTGCGGTGGGGGGAATCAGTATATTCTAAGTAAGTTTATGATGCAGTGCTGGTGCACAGATTACTTCGGGCATACTATGGAAATAAAATTAGGGATATGTATATGTAATTCAGGAACAGAATGGATTTATACAGTTTTTTTTAAAAAAACTGACTCATTTAAAAACAACTCATTTAAAAAAAATCCAAATGATATATTGCCAGTATAAATGCTGCAAAAAAAGAAAACATACACTAAAAGAATGTATAAACAATTTTTGAAAACAAAATGGCAGCAGCATTACTGTCCATAGCGAAAGTACAACAGCGAGTTAGTTCTTGCAAAACATTTGTTCTGACTTTTGGCTGGGTCTATAACACTAATTGAGGATTCATTTCATGCAAGAACAAAGACAAACACAAAGACAAGAGCAGGCCTGCATCCGGTGGCTCCACGGTCATGACCGTATTACCTACGTATGGGAAGAAATGCTTATAGGAGGCTCCACATAGGGACAGCTTATACAAGGGACACTTTCTGATGGTCCAGCTCAGCAGTCAAGAATGGCCCTCATCATCTTCTCTCACACAATTATATGATGGGGTCATAGGGCCTTCAAGCCTGCAATGTTCCCTCTGGAAATATTGGGCTGATATACAGAAACCTGTAGCCCCCATTGCACAGCTCACCAAAAACAAAACAAAACAAAACAAAAAATACCCTAGAACTTGGGCAGGTTATTTTGGGGGGAAATTGAACTGCTAGAACCCACAGCCAGCATGACCACTGGCCACTCTGCTTAGGGAGTCTGAGAGCTGTAGTCCTTCTAAGGTTGACAGAGTGAAAATTGGGAGAGGGCCTTTAATGATTGTGCAGAAGAGGGAATTTCAGCTGGTGTTGCTTATCACCTGGTTGTGTAACAAGCAATACCTTCTGAAATCCCTTCTTCTACCGAACCCTTAAAGGAACAGGACCCCATTCCAGTTTTCACCTTGGCAACCCTAAGTCGTTCCCCAGTATGACTTCAGTACTCTCCAGTAACTTTTGCAAGCACTGGGCTGAGGCCATACTAAAAGTAGTTGGAGCAGTACTTTAGGTATTCCAGTGAGAAATGGAATTAGACCTTGAAACTTTGAGCTAGTCTATACAAGCCCCCAAACAACCTGGAGTGCCCTGCTGTAATGCCAATTCGCAGCAGCTGCGACTTGTCTTAATAGTGTTTTGGCCCCCAAAAGCTTTGCATGCCCACCAGTCAAGATGGCGGCCACAAGTGAATTACTTGCATTTTCACCTACTGTAATCTGCCACCACTGAACTTTTTTTTAAAAAAAACTATTTGAACTGTGTGCTGGAGCAATATTTCAGTTTTACTAAAAAGAAAAAAAGACACACACACACACACACACGTTTTATCGCCTTAGCACATGTCCGCTGAGGTGAAAATCCAACATGGCAGCAGTGGGCTCTTGCCTTGTTAGCAAGCCCTGCTGCCCTTGCTCATCCACCCGATCAGCTTTACACTTCCTCTCCTATGGAAAAGTCATTCAAAGTGAATTGCTTGTCCCAGCGAGCAAGAATGTGCATTCTCCTTGCTGATTTTTTTTAAAAAAACTTCTTTTCCTGCAGAGTTTTTGACGTTTGGGGCTCCCCTCCTTCTGAATACAGTGTAATAGTGCAGGATCCCATTAAGACAGGTAGGATTCTCCTCACATTCCATGAGGAGTATTTTCACCGTTTAGACAGCCCCATTGCCATGTTCTTGTTCAGATATAATGGAGCAGGTCAGCATCATCTGTTTGTATCAATACATTTTGCTCTCCCAGCCCCAATAGAAATCCACCAGAAAAACCAGAGCCTAGTTGCAGTGTACATAACTAACCAGCAGGTGGAAAAATGCCTGTAACCGTGGCAACAATTAGGTCCCAATCAGGTGTGTTTTCATGCCTGTCTTTTTGCAGGCATGAAAGGAGTACAGCTGGCCTATTTTATGGGACTGAGACTGTGGGATATGCTACAACTGTGGTTCTTAACCTGTGGTCCGGGGAACCCCAGGGGTCCGTGATATCCTCATAGCAGGGGTCCGTGAAGGTTTGAAGGCTGCTTGGCCCACCTCGTCCTTGCAGAGTGGCCATGTGACAAGAGCCAAGCCAAAGGCTAGCTTGGCCTGTGCATTGCCATTCAATCCACTCCAGCCACAAACTTGCAGGAAAAAGCAGAAGAAAAGTCTTCCCTTCCTCTCCAGTGCTTTTGAGGGAAGGTTTAATGGATGGTGTAATTGTATTATTATCAAGTATTATTGTTATTATTATTATGAGGGTTTTAAATCTTGAGTTGAGTCTTGGGGGACCATGGCAACAAAAAAATATTTAAAGGGGGTCCCTGGTAGAGGAAAGGTTAAGAGCCACTGTGCTATAGTAAGGTGCCCAGAATTAAAGACTTCAGAATCTGCAAAACCTAGGCAAAATTGACAAAAGCCCTGGATGTGAGAACCAGCAGTCCTCTTGAGGTAAATTGAGCTGCAGACACCACTGGAGCCACTATAGTTTGAATGTTGGATTAGGACTCTGAGAGAACAGGGTTTGAACCCACTAGGTGACCTTTCAGCCTCAGAGGAAGGTAATGGCAAACCCCCTCTAAAGAAATCTTGTCAAGAAAAGTCCTGCTAGGTTTGCCTTTTTAGGGTCACCATAACTTGGGAAAGACTAGAAGGCACAGAAGACAGCATGACTGAGAAGGCCTTGCCTAGTCCTGGCCAATCTAGGTGGCTGCTAAAGGGTTTTGTTGTTGGAAATAACTAAACAGAGGGAGCAGAGTAAATAGGAGATTCTGAGGGGTAAGTATTTTGTTGCTCTCCTGTTAGTTTTCCCAGTTCTTCCTTTTTCTTTTTGATGATTGGCTGTGCCTTACGACCTTACCTTTTGTTTTCAACACTGCGTTTCATAAAATATGTTTGTGTCCCTATTTTGAACTACTCAACTCCTTTCCCCATCTCCAGAGCTTGACATCTGTGCAATTGGGAATCTCAAGGGAGAGCCATGCTTTATTTATACAGTAGGGAGTTTGGTTAGCAAAGGCATTGTTCGTTCCATTATTATGTCTTCACAGTCCTATGAACCACTGTGTGTCATTCAGTCTCAGGGATGTTGTTCAGTTACTGCACTCAAATTAAGGAGCTGAACGTGAGGGAGTTATTTCAGTCTAGGACAGCAAATACACTACTGTCCATGTATAGCCTGACCTGGAATGCCTAGACCAGTGGTTCTTAACCTGTGGTTGGGGACCCCCAGGGGTCTGTGATGTCCTCACAGGGGGTCTGCAGAGGGTTGAAAGTAGCTTGGCCCACCTCCTCCCTGCAGTGGAGTGGTCACATGACAGGGGCCAAGGCAAAGCCTGCCTGGCTGGCTTGGCCTGCACATTGCCATTCAATCCGTTCCAGCCACAAACTTACAGGAAGGAGCAGAAGACGTCTTCCCTCCCCCTCCAGTGCCTCTGAGGGAAGGTTTCATGGATGGTGTATTATTATTATTATTATTATTAGGTATTAATGTTGTTGTTTTAAATCTTGAGTTAAATCTTGGAGGGCCATGGCAACTAAAGATATTTAAAGGGGGTCCTTGGTACAGAAAAAGTTAAGAACCACTGGCCTAGACCAATTCTACCATATGGTGGAGGAAAGAGAGCTAGCTGGAGTGTGAGGAGGAGGTGAAGTGTAGAAGAGCTGGAGTGGAAGAGACATGGCTGACAGAGAGGGAAAATAGAGAATTTCTTCATGAGATCAAGAGGGAAGCAGTGAAGGAAGTGGCGAATAAGTACTTGATACAACTGAAAATGAGAGCAAGAGGTCTGAATATTAGAGACAAGTGATTACAGAAGTGTTCGTTTTATTGTGTGCACCGCTGATGTGGAATTAGGGGTTACATTTTAAAAGTAATAATCCTTTGACAGTTCCTGTCATGATGCCAAACTCAGGGTTATTAAGAAAGAAATGTGCAACTGGCCAACAAGTACCACAAGATCACGGTGAAAGGAAGGGAAGCACTGGCTGCAATGCATATGTGTGGGATGAAGAAGGACATAGTGCTATGTGCAATGTGTATGTGTGGGAAGAAGAAAAGGCATGCACTGCATATACAGGAACTTGAAGGCAAAGAAAAAAAATTAGAATTCTACACTGAAAGATCTTGGGTTTGGAACTGTTACATGGCCTATAGATCGACATGACTGTATCTAATTTGGATATGTCTGAGATGTACCCATGGAAGAACATGCTGCTAGGCAAAGACTATCTCTTGGCTTTGATAAGGGCCTGGCCTTAATTTTCAGCAGGAATTAGGGTTGCCAGAGTGAAAACAGGAGATGGCTCCTGTACCTTTAATGGTTGTGTAGAAGAGGGAATGTCAATGTGATATGCAACACCTGCTGAATTTCCCTCTTCCAAACAACCATTGTACAGGATCCCTCTACAGTTTTCACTCTGGCAACCTTAATCAGGATGGATCACCCACCCTAGAAGCAGGTTTGGGTATAAGCAAAGAGCCAATTATTTTATCTTTAAGCACTGTTTTAATTCAATTGTCTGCCACATGCATCAAATACTTCAAGCTACCTCTGTTCTAGTTGCTGTAGATTTAGTCACTACTTGCGGAGGTAACAATATGGACTGATTTTCATAGCAACGTACTGTACTGTGTATTATGGACTGAATGGGCTGGGGAGTGTAGCCTTTGTCTTTAGATGTCTGTTGAACAGTCACTCTGCTCAGAGCAATAGCAGTTGGCATAAGCAAGTGATCTTGATTGTAAATTCTGACAAATCTGACAAGCCTAAGCCGCCAGCATCAATGGGGGCTTGTAATTTCATTGCATTACTAGCCATGTATTTTACATGCATGCAAAATATATAGGAAAACCACCCTAATATCACCCGACCATACCATGTTTTCCCGTATTCATTTATGTGCTGTGATTAGCTCATTCTTTTCAAATGCCAGGGATGTATTGCTCACTAGAGGAACTTCAGTACCCAGCAGTCTTTAATATAAAAGGCAAGCCTTCCCACTAATGAGCAGTTTGTCTAGTGTTCTTAACCTTATCAGCAGCTCCTGAAGTGATAAAGGCTTAACTATTATGCACTGAAAGGTGTTGTTAATTCTCAATCTTCATGCAGGAAAAAAGGCTCTTTTTTGTCACTTAGGACTCTACTGTTAAACTTAGCTGGCTGCTTACAAATTATCTTGCTTCTGCCATGGAGCAGTCAGTGGGACTGCTGGTGGGTAAGCAGCAGGTGAAATTTCCTCTTGTCAGGACAAAATGATGCCTATTGCTTAGTAGAAAAAGAATAATTTGAAAATTAATGATGTAGAACAGTTTCAGGACACAGGTTGATCCAAACAGGACTGATGAAGAAGAGAGGGGGAAGAAAAAACCAGAAACAATAAATAAACCAGTAAACAAGGAAAAACGAAATGCTGTGCTGTAGTGAATGGCTTAAACTGCAGCTCTACCTCAGACCCTCCCTGCTTTCTCTCCCCCCACCCACAGTCCAGTTTAGGCTTAGTCTTTCAGTGTTACAGAATAACATCATTGTCTCTGTGTAGCTGGAAGAGAAACAATAAAAGCTTGATCAGCTGAATGCTTAAATATGGCTGAATGTTTGATGAGATGAAGATGTAATTTTGTCTGTGTTCCCCAAGGATCTGGATTAAATATGACTACAGGGCCTAATCAAATAGCTAGTCACTGAACAACAGTCCCAACTGCATTTTTCATTCTAGGCATGCCGTTTGCCTTCTCTCTTCACCCCCCATACCCCCAGTACATTACTTATTCACTGGTTTGTCAGCAGTGTGCATTATTAGCGCTTGAGAGATAAAACTTTAAGTGTTGCTCCCAATTAGCACAACAGTGACCATGCACCATGCTCTGTGCTTAATGCCTGCTCTCAGAGAGGAGCTGGTTTTGAAGGTCTGAGGTGGAGGAGGGAAAAAAATGAAACAGCTTAAGCATTCATTTTGAGTGGAGAGACAGCTCCTATTAACATTTAACAGCATTTGTGCAACTTGGTGCGGAGGTTATGATGCAAATGAGGAGGAATTAAAAGTGGCCAGGGGTTTGTCATTGATGGATTGCAGTCTGGCGGTGTTCACACTTCTGCCGTGTCCATCAGAAGCGATTACTGTGTAATTAAACCTTATTTCTCGACTCTTCAGTGCATAATTACTTTGTGAATGTAACCATCATCTAAAAAAGCTACCAAAACGCTTTAGCATTTAGTCTAGCAGTCATTTCCCCTTGCTTGTGTCAGATATAACCATCAGACAGTGCAAAAAGAACTGTCACTTTTAATAAGAGGCAAAAAATTAAATGAAACAGTATGCTTATTACAGGAAAATTAGGCGTTCAAGTGGTAGAGTCCTTTTCCGCTATTTGCATAATTTATTCTTTTTTGTCCCTCACACCAGAAGCTTCAGGCAATTTTCCCTCACATTTAAATAGATCGCACATTTAAGGCTACTTAAGGAAAATTATCACTTTGCATATTTTAATTGTTGTGAAGAAAGTGAATAGAAGAGGTCTGCAGCTTGGACTCTTGAGTCGGTCAGATGCTCAACTGTCTGATTCGGGAGCTCCCCACTGCTCCAGTAGAGATAACCCTACAGTTCACAGCCATCCACTCACATTTCATCAGCATGCAAATGCAGCTCCAAGCACTATAATAAGTAGGTCTTTGATATTTACAAACTAGCCGCTAATAACTAAAATGTAATTTGTTTGACATAACTTTAGATTCCCTTATCTGTCTGCTAAAAAAAAAAAGAAAAAGAAAACCCTTGATAAGTCCTTTAGCATTACAAAAACCTAAGATATCATCCATTCAAACCACAGCTTGCCCTATTAGGTCTGGCAGCATTATGCTCAGGAAAATCATGTCAGGTAGTGTCTTCACTTTCGTTCTAGCAACACATCTCTTCAATTTCATTTTGAATTCTTTTGTTTAATTTCCCCTCCCTCTTCCTCACTTTAATCAAATGAAATGAAATTCAAATAAGATTATAGCGAGAATTTTTTTCCATTTACCTACAGAAATATATCTATTAGTCTGATGACACACAGAAATGAATGTTATAGTCACTAAGGGAAGAATATAATACTGCAATTTGCTAGTTTGTGTTACTGGGAGCAGGGAAGGAGGGAGTCATGGTACAGAACATTACGAAACAGAAAGGTGGTAAACAGATGATAGTGTGTATTTGGTTAATTATGAAGCTAATGAAAAATTAAAAATGAGGTATAATGAAAAATTTGATCAAATATTGCACAAATCATCAATCATTACACTTGATTATGTGGGCTGAAAATGCTCCCCAACGTACCTTAAAAAAACAACACACCACATATGATGTTTTTTACATCTTACCAAACCTGGTTAAAGTTAACAGAAAATGAAAGCCATGCTTTTATGTCTGGCAGCCTGATGTCTTGAAGCATGTCACCAGCAGAATTTGATTAAATTGGCATCACTTGTGTTAAATTGCAAACAATTATGGGCTGCCTTTGGCTGTTGTACCTTCAAGTACAGCTTCTAAACACTGAAATGTGTCAAGCATCTTAGCATATGTAGATGCTTCTAATGCAGTGCAGCAGCCATCTCTTTACTGGAAAAATGTGTCATCCATCCGCTCATTGAAAAGTCACATAAAAAGGAATTCTAAGACCTGTCACCATCAAGATAGGTGGAGCTCTACTCCTCCCTCCACATATGATACTCAAATCTATTTGTCATGGTTAGTTTTAACATGAGATAAAACATGCTGCTTACAGACATCCCTATTATGTCCCCACTCAACTTTATACCAGGAGCCAGTGTGGTGTAGTGGTTTGAGTGTTAGACTACAACTCTGGGGATCAGGATTCAAATCCCCACTTGGTCATGAAAACCCACTGGGTGGCCTTGGGCAAGTCACATTCTCTCAGCCTGAGAGGAGGGCCAGGGCAAACTCCCTCTGACCAAATCTGGCCCAGAAAACTCCATGATAGGTTTGCCTTAGGGTTGCCATAAATCGGAAATGACTTGAAGGCACACAATAACAACAAGAACACCCTTATAGCATTATCTCTCCCTCCCTCCCCCCTTCCTCTCTGCATTCCCCGTTCCAATTTATATCCCAGTCTCTCTGTTCCTTATCTCATTCTGTCTTCTTCATAACATCCCAGCTAGACTGGAAGCTAGTGATTTGCTCAAGACCACCTCATGGGATTCATGGATGAACAGATTTTCAGACCTATGTTTGCCATATCCCTACCTCAAATGGTAGTCATTATGCCCACCTGCAGGGGTGGGGAAAGTGTGGCCTGCATGCATCTCAGGGTTGTTTTTGTGTCCTGGGGGGTGGGGTGGGATGTTAAATGTTTGTCCCCAAATACTCTCTAGTAGGTGTATGGCCTTTCAAGTTCTTCTGGGAAGATAACACAATCCCTGAGCCTCCCACAGTTGCCATCTCCTATCCTAATGTCTCTTAGGCAAATCCTTTGATATCAGCCCTCTCCCCGTCCCTGGGAATAGCTCTCACTGGCTGATTCTGAGTATATGCTCTCCATTACACACATATTGTGTTTGAGGCCCTGTCTTTATCATCCATTAACCTACAACCCCACCATGGTTGGTTCCAAGATATTTTTTTGTGGGGGGAGGATCTGTAGAGAAGAAACTGAAGTGCACCTCTTTGAGACAGTATGCCTCTGTTCCAGTACTGTAACAGCATACGCTCTCAATCACTTCTGTGTAACAGTACTGAAACTGCAGTTAGAAGGGTGGTGCTTGCCATGTCTTCATGCTAGTATGGTCAAATTGTAAACAAGCATGAGACAGCTCCTTGACCTTGAAGCAAACCATGTCCCACTGTGACAATAGGAACCTTTCTCTCAGTCTTCCCTCTCAGTTCATTGCTGAGTTTCCCAATATTCTTCTGCACTGGTTCTTCCTATTGGTATATCACCAGCTGGGTACTGGTTTAAGTTTACTAAATTCTGTTGTAGATTGTCTTTGTCTGTTTGACTCCTTCAAAGTCTATGGGTAATCTAGATTACTTGCCCTTGGGAATTTTGGTACATTTCCTTGCTCTTTGTAAAGCAGCAGCAGAAATATGACCAAGAAAAACAGAATGGATAGTGGGAAGTACAGTAGAGAGCTTGTATGCATAGGAGTCTGGAGCAGGCTGGTCTGACCTGCTCTTTTGCCTATGGCATAGACAACTAGGATCCAGGAAACCAGTGCATTTGCTGCAGACCATGATGCAAAGGAAACTGTATACATGTATGGGAAGTCTAGTACATCCCAGATTGCACCACCATTATTACCACCACTTCTCACACCTTCATGGAATTTAATTGCTTGCCAGTAGCCGACTTCTAGAACAGATATTCAGGGATATAGGATTTGATTTCACATAAATTATGGCCCCAAACACTGCATACTGTTACACTTTTCCTTGTGTACACAAAAAGTGATATAAGAAACACATCCATGTTTCTAGCTTTTCCATTACAGAACATTACAAGATCTAGCATCCAAGATGTTTTCACAAGCAGAGACAAAATGGTAGCTTTTCCAAGGCAGAATAAAATGAAAGCTAATCTTTGGTTTAACATGGTTCATTTGCAAATATCTAGATCAGTATGGGCAACTGTAGAAGGATAGGGGGGCACATTAGGAGACCTTGAAGGGCTGCACTTTGTGATGCAAAAATAAAAACAAAAACAATTGGGTTTTTAAAAAAGGCATTCTCTGAGCCTAAATTGGCCCCAGGGGCCCACAAAATGTTCTGGAAATGCACCTCACACCCACTAGTGAACATTTTGGAGCACTGGGGGAAATTTCTTAAATTTTATTTTTGCAAAATTGCTTTTGACCCCTGGGAGGCATGCAGGGGGTCTGAAAACATATTGGAAATGCTCTCCACAAACCCGAGATTCACCTACCCCTTATTTAGATCAATGTAAAAAACAGATGTAAGCAGAAATGTAGTTGGGTAGCTGTATAGAACACGTGCAAGATTTTAAAAAATACCAACACTAGAATGAAGCTAGAGCTCCAGCTGCAACAATACAGATACCCTAAGAAACACCCAGAAGTTGTTTTTGATTTTTTTTCCTAGGAAGATAAGAGATTCATGTCAGTGGGAAAACAGCCTCTTATATAAGTATTCTAATTTAAAAATCAATCAACAAGCAGATGGAAATGCCACTAAATCTGGCAAGGTTTAAAGCTATAACTTCCTAGAGGTTAAGTTTATTTAGGACACAATGTTATTTAGGACACAATGCCCTCACCTTACTGCATGCAAGCATATTTGATTTTTAATGTGATTTTTAAAATAACAACAGTAATTATAATAGGTCTCAACATGCAATGCATTTGAAATTTAAACTTGTCGCTTCAACATTTATGATAGGTGTAATTGTGAAATACCCATTTTCCAGATTGGAATTGAGGCTGAAAGGCAGTAACTTGTCAAAAGGTATGTTTCATGTTTGTACAGGGATCCTAATCAAGGTCCAGTTGTAACTTTTATTCAATGATCCACAGTGATTGCTAGCAGTATTTTATTTCCTTCTCTATTTTCTGAAGCCTTGTTTCCCCACATATGCAGCCCATTGCTCTGTGCATTTGTATGCTGTCAAACTTTCTCAGACAAGTCCCTGTTATTCACATGATAAGTAAGTGGAAAAGAGAGCACAGGTCACTCACACTTCTTTTCCATGCACACTGTAACGTGAGGATAGCTGATTTAACACACAGTGAAATGTACAAATTTTCTACTTCCTACTTTGCAGCAGAAAGACAGGTTGTTTGAACTTCTTCGTCCACTTCTACGTATTGTTTGATTTACATTCCACTTTTATGTAATGTTATGAATCACATCTAAATGGGGCACCCTTTTCCTCATGTTATCTCTGCAATAGCTCTATCTTTTTTCATAATTTACCATTGCATATACCTAGGACATTGCAGTACAGCACATCCTTTGCAGCAAGGGACATAACAATGGACTACAAATAAGAGACATGGGGAGAGAGAGAGAGAGAGAGAGAGATTCAGTGCTTACTAAATCTCCTAAATAAATCCCTGTGAAATTGCCTCCTATGAATTGCTGTCCTACTGAGGCAGGAAGGGTAGTAAGTTCTAAGGCAGTCAAGTTCATCCTATAATTTTTCATCTATTTGGTGAGGCGAGGCCAAGGACATGAGATTTCCCAGACATCTTCAGTCTGGATTTTTGTCACTGTGCTGACACCACTTCTTAAGACTGTGGATGAACAAGTTGGCCTGGCACATTCAAATCCAGACAGGTGCCACAATTGCACTTACCACCCAGAATATTTTATCTAGGGGAAATCTAATTAGAGCTCATGTGTTGGACTTTCCTTCTCCTTTTACAATCTCCTTCCTTGCAATCTCATCTACTCCTAATTTGTGGTAAGTACAAATAGATTCGTTGTTTGAAGTGCAAAAACAATAGTAGATAGGGTATCTAGTGAAAACTAATTATTGTGCTCCGTTATGGGGAAAAGAAAAACATTGCCATGTCAGTTAAAGACAACAAAAGTGAATTGTTGCATTCAAATGAAGTTAACTATTAACTTTGATTGCACAATTCCTTCCTTCCCAAGCTAACAAGGCTTTAACATATAAAACAATATACAACTACTGTGTCACACATTGGAAAATTACTTTTAAAGTACTGGAACAGACCCCTTGAATCAATGGGGACTGGTAAGTCACCACTTATGATTGGGGCCAAAAGTTGGATTTTGAGGACAAAGTAATTAGTTACAATTACTGTTCTGAGGCACCAAAAGTAATTAGTTGCCACTATGGTTGCATTTTTATTAATAAAACTTTGCTTTTCAGCTATTTGAAAATAACAAAAATGGATACTTTACTTATGCTTTAAAGCATCAGAATGCTACAAGCCTCTAGCCTGTTGTGTAAAATATAAATAAATCATGAAGCCACCCTGTAACTATAAAAGTAGCGGAAACAGAATTGCAGTTTAATTTGGTTATGCCTTGTTTATTGCAAAAAGGAATAATTTGTTGTTTGTAAGTACAGGTCAACCCCCCCACACACATTTACGCGGGATTGGTACCCGTGGTTTCATTTATCCATGGAAGCTGACCATTGACCATAGAGTTGTACCAGATGCCTAGAGAGGCATCCTCTGAAGGCATTTTCTAGGTCCTCCAACATGATTCGATGGTATTCTATGGTGGTTCACTATTATACATGGTTTTGCGTATCTGTGGTAAGTCCGGGAACCTATCACCTGCAGATATGATGAACTTGTTATTTGTAACTACAAGTCGAGTCTCCCTTATCCAGAATTCCAAAATCTGAAATATTCCAAAATCCAAAATTGTCCACATGGGTATCTGAGATTCCAAAATACCTCTGGTACCAAGCATTTTGGAGATTCAACCTGCAATTATTTCCAAGCTCTGCACAGGGTATGACAGTGACTTGTGCCCATGTGCCCATGAAGGCTGACTATTTGTGCAAACAGATTGTCTGAATTACCAACTAAAGCAAAGTAATGGTCCCTGGGCCAGTACTATTTCCTGAGGCATTGGCTGTGGGTCACTGGCAAAATTATAGGAAATAAAGACGAAAGAAAAGAAAGGGAGGGCACAAATATAGCATCCTGGTATATTGGGGGGGGGGAACTGCTGGCCCGCCACATCTGATAACCTGAGAAGCATTTGGCTAAAGATGTTCCTATTTAGTTTCCGTCAATAAACCTTCCATATTAAGACTGACTGAGCTGAAATTTGTGCTCGGCTTTAGCTCACGGAGAGAAACAATAAGTGCTAAAGTTACCTTGAATAGCACCAGAATTGTTGCTGCGTGTAGGATACCACATTGAATATCCATTGTTTCTCCAGCTTCCAGGAAAAGGGTAATGCTAGATATGAGTTCCATCCTAGCAAATTCAGTCCTACTGATCAAATGGGAACATTATGTGGAGGTAGCCTGTGTTCTGCGATCTATTCACAACTCAAGCAAGGAGTTGCTGTGACAGAGTGGCTGAAATAACATTTCCTTCTTCAGAAAAGATGGCAATTCCTACTTACTCACCTTTCAAATTGTTCCCTCACCCAGATTCAGAAAAAGAGGACTATTTTACACCTTCTGTTTTTCCTATGCTAGTGCTCTAACTAGTATGACCAAATCCCAGTGAATTAGGAGTTGATTAGTTTCTATGCTTCACGCTGTCCTTATAAAAAATGGGCCATTATAGTTGATACAGTCTTATTAAAATTAGTTAACAGAGAAGGCATTTATTAAAATATACCAGTAAATCCAATTCTCTATAAAAATAAGACAAATTGTATTTTTAGAAATAGATCTCAAAATCATTGATAGCAAAACCAAAACATGCTATTTCAGAAACATCAGTGTTGTGGAAAGACAAAAATTGCTAGGAGGTAATATGTATCAATATTGCACAGCTGGTTCCTGAAAACATAGTGGGTAACCAGTGTCATCATCTTTGGTTAATAATGAAAAATACAAACTATAGTGGTGTCTGGCTTGTGTAAGGACAGAGATGCATCACTCATAGAGACAAGTGTTTCTCTTCCTCTTCTTCTGGCTCATCCAAGTACCTACATAAATAAATAATTATTAATATCACAGAATAATGCTATGCAATATAATCTCAACCAGAATTCATACAAAACGATGTGATCAAGGAGTAGCAGCCCTGGCAGATGTAAAGGACATACACATTTACAGGGATCCAGCAAAGACCACCACTACTGTTTCCATCACAGCTAATGTGGTTCAGTTGGTTAGTAGTGGGGCTGAAAGGATGGCTACGCCTGCACAACATACTTTTAACTCACAAGGCACCACCATGTTAATTATGCCACCACTGTACATGATGTGTATACTTCAAGTATGGTGTAGTTAACCTGGTAGTACCTATGAGTTAAGGCATTTGAACAAGAAGCTTGACAATGCCACAGATGAGCAGGCAAATAGCCTGCCCCCCAGATCTTAAAGCTGGGCATGCTACTCTTTTAAAATAGACCAGCAGACCATGTGGCACTTAAGAGATCGCTTCTATATCCACATAAATTTACTTCCGATCATCTGGAATTGAAGACTTAGAGGTGATGCCTCTACTATTGTTCTCCTAGGCTGGCAAATGTAGCATTTCTGATGAAGAGAAATCTTCATCTTCTTCCTGCTGTAGCTTTCTATTTGTACTAAACATTCCTAGAACAATTTTAAGTGATGTTGAAGGAAATCAGTGAGGACCAATGATGCTGTGATGGTTCTCGCATGTGGTGGATCCCTTCCTCCTGCTTCTACTGAGCAGAACAGGCTCTCCAGAGACAATTTATACTACCTGCTAACACCCATTGACTTTAACCCTTTCAGTTTAACCCAATGGGAAGTTACAGGGTTCAATTTGTACTTTCACCCTGACTCGGGAGTTTTATCTCCCCACTCCCACCCCTGTGGGAAGAGAGCAGAGCATGGCATGTGAAAAAAGAAGCATGCAGAAAGGAGAACTTTTTAAAAGTCTGTTTTATTCTAAGCAAAACTACAGAGTAAAGGGTATTCCTCTCACACGAAGGCATCATCCTTCAGGCACAGTGAAGAGTTGCAAATCTACTGATAAGTCTGTCATTCCAGCCAAGTTTATGAAATAAACATAAGCCCTGATGGGACTAAGCTAAATGGTTCCCTAATTTACTCGAGGAATGCAGACCAGATGCATTGGATGTTCATGGGGATGGGAGTATAGGCTTTTCCTGCTCAGCCTCTCCCAAGTACCTCCCATAGCTGGTACAAGAGTCCCCCTGGCTCAGACCTATCTTTGTTCTTCTCCCTGCCTCATGGCCCAAGGCAGTATTTATCGCCTTTTTACAGAAGCATCTTGCAGCTCCCTCCAGGTGGTCATCTCATTGGTCAGCTATCTCCTGATGCTGACCCCCATAAAACGGGAATTTAACCTGATACATCCTTAACCCTTTGTTTACCTGCTTTATCACAGATACCTATAGAGCTAGCCTAGAATCTTCCATCTCTGCTTATGTATGGGATTGCCCTTTAGACAAATCCACTGATTGAAGACCACAACCAGCTACTCAATGTATAGGGCCTATTCTTTGTTTTGTTGAAACAGGAATTTGGAGGTGAGAATAAAAATACACGATGTTTAAAAAATTAGTTGTGATAGTTGTCAATATTGCTTGCTGACACCAAGGTCTGGACTATAACCATATTAGCATTTATCCACTATTTGTATGGAAGTTCTTACCCTTGGGCATAGGGAAATGGACATAGGAGGTAGACTGGGGGTATAAAATTGTCATCATGTGGGTAATTATTTATTTGTTTGCTTGTTTAATTTACAGTGCAGATAGTTTCTCATTTAGATATTCTGCTTCAGGTAACAAAATGTCTTGGGAAAGCTCAAGCTATTTCCATTTTTTGCTTAGATCTATATGTACAGTAGTTGGCACCATAATGGAGGTGATCTAGAGGCACCACACCCTGGCACAAAAGGGCTCTCACGATGAGAACACCACCTAGAAACCTTACCAGAACTGGCATAGCCTTCAGAGGGGTATATTGCTGTTTTAAAATATTCTGTGTTCTTTTAACTAAATGCAAGTTATTGTTTTATAAAATGGCGTTGGGAGGCTTCACCTTAAAAGGAAGCAGAGAAATAGTTTAAATAAATAAAGTCAGACATCTTGTTTGTAAATAAATAAATAGAAGAAGACAAGCCAAATTAATAAGTTCTATGGGGCTGAGGCAGAAAGCTTGCAAGTTTGCAACTCTGTGCATCTGAAAGAAAAGCTCTTATCTTAACTGTTAATTAGACATTCTCCAGTTCTACAATGCTTTAACAAGAGGTATACTTAGAAGGATAATAAATGCAGTCTTATTTACTTGCAAAATAAAATGTTTTGTACCCATTTTAAAGTTTTCTTCCCCTTGAACTTGCTTTGAATCTTAATTCCTGGGATATCTACTTGTAAGATGTAGCACTATGTGCTTTCAAGTTGCCTGTTGAGTTAGGGTTTTCTTAGGCAAAGAATATGCAGAGGTTGTCTTGCCAGTTCAGTCCTCTGAAATATAACCTGCATGTATTCACTGGCAGTCTCTCATCCAAGTAGTAACCAAGCCTGACCCTGCTTAACTTCCAAGATCAGACAGGATCTAGTACCTTTGTGCTATTTAGGCCAAACACTAATTATATTTACAATAAAATGATAAATACATAGTTTAAACATAAAAATTATCAGGTATGAAATGGCATATGTATGCTTAATTGGCTAAGTTTTCTGACAAATAATTTGGAAGTTGAAGTGAGAGTTTAGTATGCTCTTCCAAGCAGATTTTTG